>CM053761.1:33866002-33920393 GCA_028658305.1 Pachyuromys duprasi | reverse complement strand
GGAAGCTGCCCCAAAACCATTTCTTAAGGAACAATGCTTTATTTTGAGCCCAGCAGCGTAGGTAAGGGAGTAAGAAATGTTAGTCTCTGTCACAAGGACCAGGGGGCTTAATCTTATCAGAGCTGCCCTGGAGTATATTTTTACAGACATTGGCTGGATGAGCATGGTGAATACATTTTTCCTTCTGTTCTTCATAATGGATCTCAGCCCCATCTATCAGCTTCATTCGTTTCATGTGCTTGAGCCTGGCACAAATGAGCTGATAACGTACCCTGTGACTGCCATTATTTCCAGCAAGATGACCATTTCCCATAAAGCCACTCTTCTCCTACTTCACCTCTAAAACAAATTCATGTCTTTCTTGTGAATCACCTCGTCAATTTGTGAAAAAAATAAGTGGTACATTCTGCAGGGAGGGAGAAGGCGTGATCAAAACGTGCCTTTCCAAAAATGCCATGTCCTTAACTTTGGATGTCTCATTAACTAATTGAAAGTACTGAGGTGTGACAATGCAGGGCTGGATTTGAGGCAAGTCAAGGGTCTATGCATAGATCACCCTAAACTCCCTGCCTGGATTCTATGTCTTCTATGTCTTCTTGACATACTATACTTAATTAGCCAGCTTAAATGGGCTGGCTAATTCAGTCAACGTCACAGATCTAACAAGTAGTGGGACTAGAATTAAAGCCTTGGACAGTAAAGCTCCAGAGCCCACTAATCCAACCTCCCCCTTCCCTATGAGGTTTTTGCTTGACCTAGTAATCTCTCGAACAAACTGACAATAAAGTCACAGACTGATTACCGTGGCGGTGACAAAAATGACAAGAGTCCTGATTCTTTCTCATGCCACAGTTGCCCCTGGGGCACCCTGCAGTCACTTAAGAGTCCTAGTTTCCTATGTGCCCATTGAATAATGACTTAAACTAACTAGCTCCTTCCACCACTCTGCTCCAGATTAAACTAGATCATAAGCACTCAGTATGATGCTGAGCACCTAGTTGGTATTGAAATTGCTGGTTGGGAAGCAAACCAGGGGAGGCAGTGTAATCACAATTCATAGCACCATAATGTCAAACTTCACCAGGTAAGAGTGAGGTGGCTGCTTCATCCCAGCCTTTCTCATTGGCTTTATAATATAGCCATCTCCTAAAGAGAAGACATTAGGGACACACAGGTCCCAGACCATTATCTCCTCAGGTGAAGGCTTCCATGTTGAGGAATCTTGTCTGACATATACCTAATACATGTGAACTCTTGTGGAAGCCTGACATTACACTGATTCCAGCTATATACCAAATTATGTTTTAGAAGATATGTGGAAAATGTGACAGCCCATGGCAGCTTCTTGGAAGGTTCTTTGAGCAGTTCTTGTGGTAATTTGAGCTCAGTTCTTGCTCGCTGACCTCAGAGGACAAGGAGAAGGGCGGGTCACATTTTTCAAGGACAAAGACACAGTTAGTTATTATGGGACCTTGGTTTTCTCCTAGAGAATTTTGAAGTTCCGACTCCTAGAAATGACAGCGAATTAAAAAAAAAGGTATGATTGCTTGAGATTGCACGAGTCCCACCGTGGTAAGCAAAGGACAATCAAGCTATTCAATAAATCTGTATAAAGTTTAAAAAAAAAAAGGTATGACCATTGAGCTACATACCATGAAATCTCTAGGAAATTCTACAGTACACTCATTAGTTGCTAGGAATTTATATATATTATATATATATAATATATATATATATTAATAATGTTGGAAAAAATAGTGCTGGGTCACTGACCCTCAGAGATCCTCAGAGCCCCAAACCATACTGTGTGAACTGCTGAGCTAGGAAAACATTATTGTACCCCGTGAATCCTCTCTGCCAATAATAGTTCCCTTGAACATTATCTTAATCTTTAAATGTGGGAGTTTATGAAGGTAGAACGGAGATCCTGGACCTGTAATCACAGAGAAAGGGGTGAATTTAAATCACGAGGCTGAACTAAACTAAAATCAAATCAGCTCAGAAACCACCACAAAGAACATTCCACCGGCTGATTAAGGTCTTGCCAGCTCACACACTGCCCTCCCTTTCCTGCTCTTCCCTAAATTGTTATGTTCGAGAGTGACTTCTTTTTTAATTGAGGTGCTGGGATCAAACCAAGGGCCTTGGACATGCCAGGTAAGCACACTGTGAATTACAAGCCCAGCCCCACAAGAGGCGCTTTCACAGTTTGTGAAGTATGTTAAAGAGGATGAGCTTTGTAATTACACACAACAGCAATGACCAGATCCAAATTTCCTTTTGCATATACACTTTATAGGACAGACCCACCATGTAGCATAGAAGTGATATTTGCAAATTTAGGGATCTGGAATGCAAGTGTGTGTGTGTTTCCCTGTGTGTGTGCGTGTATGTGTTTGGTTTTCAAGATAGGGTTTCTCTGTGTTGCCTTGGCTGTCCTGGACTCACTTTAGAGACCAAGCTGGCCTTGAACCCATAGAGATCCACCTGCCTTTGCTTCCCAGAGTGCTAAGACTATAGACAGGTGCCATTGTGCCCAGCTGCAAGTTTGTTTTCCCTAGGAGTCTAAATCACACTCTCACACAGCCGTAGGCCATTTCACTCTTTGTATAGCTATCACTACAGACTACAGCTGACAGCCCCACCTGACTGTACGCTCCTCCTCTTCTGCTTTTAGAAGTCAAAGAACGGAGCTGGAGAGATGGCTCAGAGGTTAAGAGAACTGACTGCTCTTCCAGAGGTCATGGGTTCAATTCCCAGCAACCATTTGGTGGCTCACAACCATTTATAATGAGATCTAGTGTCCTCTTCTGGTGTGCAGGTGCACAAACAGACAGAACATTGTATACATAATAAAAAAATAAATCTTAAAAAAGTAAGTCAAAGCACATGTTACAGGAGTCATTTCCCTTCTTCCCCAATGTGGATCAAACTTGGGTCATCAAGTGACCTTACTGATCCCCTCCTCTGCTCTTACTAACAGATTCACAATAGAAATGAGGACGTAGAAAACAGTGATAAAAGTGCACCATGCTAAACATTTGAGTTTGTCATTCTCTCCTTGGTTCATATCTGCCATAGGTGGGTTATCATCACCAAATACAGTTTACCACAAGCAAAGTCACCTGCCTAAAGGTGGCCCGGGGAGACAGGATATGATCCCAAATGAACGTGTCCCTCATGATGCTGAAGACAATGACTGAAAAAGTTCAAGATATATTTTCCTGTGTCGCTTAAAGATAAGGTTTTACTTGGAAAGTGTGTGAAGGAAACAAACTTGTGGACTTTGAGAAAACACACAGCAGACACAGACGAAGTGCAGGTGAACTTTTATCAGCTCACTGAGGATGGCCTTACCTCTTTTCCTCTGGCAGCCAGTTAGCTGGTTTCACTTTTCTCCTAAGCTGATGCTGAGCTTCTAAGAGCACTTTGCTGAGATGCCAAAGTGACATGGAAGAAGTCACACTGATAGCGCCCAGTCTCCTCAGAAGATAAGCAGTTTGTCAGACAGGGCCTAGGCTCAGAGCAGGAGAGCAATTCTATCCAACCTTCAATTATTCTGAAATTCCAAAGGCCCAACCGAATCACCCTTCTCTTAATGATGGCTTTAAGGTCAATGACCATTTGGGGACATGTTAGAATCTGAAGCTGGCCATTTCTAACCCTTGGTGTTAATCCCTTGAACTTTCTAAACTCAAATAGGGCAGTTTCAAAACCCAGCATTTGCTTCACAGCCTACCTAAATACCATCTATAATCATTTCCCTTAATCAAAAAATTAATTAAACTCTGGCTCTAGTGCTCTAAACACAACAGAGAGAGAAAGGAGCTCTGGCTAGCTGCCAAGGCTTCATCCCAGGCTCTTGGATGTTAATAATTTCCATGGTATTTTAAGCATTAGGACCAACAAAGACCAGATTCTGACAAACCCGTGGAACTAAGGTCTATTCTGGAGACACTGTATTACAAGAAGCAAGTTTCAACCAATAAAAAAAGAAGCCAACAGTCAGGAATCTGAGTTTGTGATATTTCTGAATATCACAAAGATTAATCTGAGTTTGTGATATTTCCTGGTATTTACCTGAAAACTTAGTGATGAAGGGTGAAAGTAATGAAAATGTGCGCTCAATGTCTCTACCAATTACTCAGGTCTGCTGAATGGTTCTAGGTGTGATGTGATAGGGAGTCATGGAACTTCCCAAAGGATTTCTGGGTAAAATGAGTCCCTAGGCAAGCTGCTGCCCTTTCTCTCACTTACACAATCCTTGGGTACTACTTGCAGGGTCAATCACTCTTTCCATCTCTATTGTATTCCATAAATGAATTTTTTCACTCTGTGTGCATGTTGTCTATGTCTTAGATTTATTTTGTTGTGTATATGGTGTTTTACCTACCTGTGCGTCTGTGCTTTATGAGAATGCCTAGTGCCCATAGGTACCAGAAGAAGATCCTCTGGAACTGGAGGTACAGGTGGCTGAGAGCCACCATGTACCCTCTGCGAGAGCATGGCACACAGGTACAATGCCAGGACTCAGGAAACTCAGGGCTAGAAGATGTGGAGTTGGAAGCCATCGTGGGCTATACAACAGGAAGGAAGGGAAAGGACTCAGCAGGTTCAGGTGCTTGCTGCTAACCATGACTACCATGTCCTGATCAGCAGGACACATACAGCAGAAAATTCCCACACATGACCTCTGCCTGTGTTGTAAGACACACATGCGCGTGCGCACACACACACACACACACACATTTTTGGGTTTGTTGTTTTGTTGTCCATCCTCTACCTCACCCCACCCCACCCCACAATACTATACTTTCTTTTTCTGACAGCTAGCCTACAGGTTAATCTTCTTGTATGAAATTCTGGTTAAGGTAACTGTCCATGGAAAGGAGGAGGAAGAAAAGATGTGCATTTAGCATCATTTCAAAATAAAATAAAATAAAATAAAATTCTTCTATAATCCCTATTATAAAATTCCCAAAGTTTCAGAGCAGAAAGCAAATGATGTTTGTTTCCAAAATATTCCCTGTCCTAAGTCAGCTATAGATTTAACTGCATGGAAAAAATTCTAAGTGCAACTGGAAAACTGAAGATCAAGATGATTCCTTTAGTAAACATGATTACAAGGGGGTGAGAGAAATCTAGGAATCCCATCATTAATGACCATATTTTATTATATGTCAAGAAGGGTAGACATGGAAACAGAAATGACCCACCGTGACACTATTTTGGAACCTCCATTTCACCATACCCTTGCCGTAATCAATACCTACTGAAATAAATAGTACCTTTCATTTCATTTTTTTTTTCCTGAAGAGCAATGGACAAATGAAATGTTTTGGCCAAAAGGGGCGGGAGCCAGGAGGGGGGAAATCTGCATTTCTACAGAGCCATGTTCCATTTTAAACTATAGGATAAGCCATGTGAAGTTTGCTATCAATTTGCAATTCAATGTTCTACAAGAATGAAGTGTCACTCTTGGTTGCCACCACCATCTCCCACTACCTCCAAGTCCCTTCTAATCATGTTTTCAAAGCCTTTGGAAAGGAGATTTGCCTACTTCCCACTCAGCTAATACCTATAATACAGCCTGAAAATAAAGCAAGCTTATCAGGAATTTGAGGCCAAAACAACCCCCAAATTCCCTTTATGCATCATTGTGGACAAGAAACAAAAACTTTTACAAAGCAACACAAAATAAGAACTACTGAAGAAGAAAATAAGTAAATAAATAAACAAACCTGTTTTCCATACCAGAACTGACCCACCTGACAAGCAACCTATCTACTACAGTATTTATTTAATGCATAAATGACCAAGTAATTAATAAGCAGGGAGTATAAGATTGGAAAAATTGCATTGGGCTGTGGATGAGTTGCAACAAAATTTGAAATAAGCAGGCACAAACTTCCTTTCAATTTACAAGAGGACACCTTATCAATCAACTTATAAAGACCTTCAGAAAATAAAAATAAAGCAACTAAAAGTTCTTTGGAGGTGTCCTTCCTTGGTGGAAGAAGTCATTTAGCTAGTAGCTTAGGAAACTGTTACATTTCCTAACCTGGTTAAGCTCTCCTAAAAGCAGAAAACTTTGTTATACAGAGAAACTCTGTCTTGAAATTTTTTTATAGAAACTACAAAGATACTGCTTCCTAAAACACAAGTGAGGATGAGTCTAGCACCTGGATCCAAGCTTGACTTTTGATGGAAATGGTCTCTACTGGGGGTATATGCCTTTAAGGGCTTATATAATAAAAAAGGGAGCGTGAACATCAGGGATAGAGAAATGGAAGATTGAAGAGCTGTAACTGCAGTTACAATGGCAGCAGGAGCCTCTTTGTGTATGTGTGCAGTTTTGTAGGAAATAAAAACTTTCAGTGCTAATGGTTTGACTATGCGGTGGTCCACCCAGGCTTATATGTTGAATACTTAGCCCCCAGGTGGCATAGCTCTATTTTTGAAAAGTTGCAGACATTTCAGGAGGTGGGACTTAGCTGAAGGAGGTAGGTGAGGAGCGGCGTTCCTGCAAAGGTTACACCCAGGGTCTCATCACTCTCTGCTTCCTGTCTGCCATGAATAAACAGCCTTCTCTTCTACATGAGTCTGTCGCCATGATGGTCAGCAGGTCCAAGGACAAGACAAGTAACTAACACATTCAGAATCACATTTATGGTACTGAAATGTAAAACTGTTCTTATTACAGTCTGTCTGCCTGCTAATGTCAGTATGTAATATTATGACAGCATGTTATAGTAACCTACACATGTAATTCTTACATCCTCAAACATGCCAGGACTTTGTTTTAAGTGTTAACCAATATCATACTGCTGCTAAAAATGAAGTCCTAAGGACTGCTCAAAACCCTTCATGAATGTTTATGGTACATAATATCAGTTAACAGGGAAAGAAACCAAAATATATACACTATAATATAATGATATAAAACACATACAGGTGTGTGTGCACACACACAGGTGGGAGGTAAGAGAAAAAAACAAAAACTGTACAGGAGTAGTGGTGGTGTTAAAAATAAATATTTCCTACAGAAGCTATTTCCTACAAATGTTATTTTTTTCCTTTTGAGTGGGATTAATCATCACTTAGAAGTTTTCAGAGAAATACTTTATATTCACAATGTGATCATAAAATGGCCTGCATATACAAAGACATGACTACTCTGCAAAGCGGTTGTACAAATACACAGCCACTGTCAAACATACATGGCAGTAACTCCACTACTTGGGAGTCTGAGGCAGGACAGAACGTTCAAGGTCACCCTGGTCAATTTCAGACCAGGCTAGGCTACAGAGTAAGACTTGGTGAGTTGGCAAGATGATTCTGAGATTAAAGGTACTCGCCACCAAACCTGAAGACTTGAGTTGGATTCCTAGAACCCGTGGTGGTGGGAGACAGCAGACTCCCACGGGTTGTCTTCCAACCTTAGTGCATGTATCAGTACACATGTGCTTACACTCAAATATGATTTTTTAAAAAGGTAATAGTAGCAATTCAGTGTTGACTAGTCGCTTCTGAATATTACTTAACTAAGTGTTACTCAATGTGAAAGTCAAGTAACTAGCTTTCCTTCAACCGCTGTGCTAAAAACAGCTCAGGGACTCAGAAACCCAAGTAGATGCTAACAGCAGGGATTGTGCCAGGGAAAGCCTTCAGCACAGAGGAAGTGCTTTCCTGGCACGGGAAGCTCCTGCTCACCAAGGCAAGGCCCTTGACTCTGCATCATCTACTGTGACAAGATGTCCCAAGGCTGTAGCAGGGTTCCTAGCAGAATGCACTTGCTTCAGAGAATGAACGCTCACAAACTATCCATATACTACAATTATCAACTAGTTTCTACGTGTAAAACATACTTTCTAGAAAAGAAAGCATACACACCCCACAAAATGATGCTTTTGAAGGAAAGAACAAAGGAGGGAATGAGAAAGAGTCTGACTTGGGAGGTACCAGTTTATTTGACATAGTGCATGATTCAAAGTCTCTGAAATCTCAAAGTCAACAAGATTTCCCATCTCTCTAGTATAATATGTTGGATGCCCTGAATGCAGTCTATTCAGGGCCCTGATTCTTTACCCCCTGTACCTAGAATTCAATGGTTTCCCTAATTAGTACACATTTCACATTCTCTGAAGGCTTGGAGGTTGAAGGGGAAACAGGGCTTCAAACTGTCCCTCTGAGCCAAAGGCACTTAATGTTAAAAGATAAAGGACAGAAGAGTCACTCCACAGACATTGCTGTGTGTTCAGAACTCTGAACTTGAGTATCCTCTCACTGGCCCACATGAGATTTGTCACAACAATGTAAAAGACACTGATTTCCTTGAAAGAACAAAGTGCAGTATGAATATAAAAGACTCAAACCCCACCCCTTACTGAAAATAATACATAAGATAACTCTCACCTTATATGATTAGTATTACCCAAGATTCACACATGGCAAAAAAAATAGCTAAAAAATAAATCTGTCATAAATTCTCACTAGGCAGTGACAATACAGTCTGCTAGTGCACATAGAATCTGTGAGTTGGAGAGAGCCTCAGAGATCATGTTTTCCATTCCCTCATTTGATGAGGGGACAGAGGCCCAGGTAGATGAAGTGCTGGGCCCCAGGATCTAACACTGAGGCAGAGTATGGGCAGGACTCCATAGTTCTAGGCTCTCTCCCTCCTCTTCTGAAGGTTCTCAAAGTAAAACATGGCGATGATCCCCAAAGATGCACCACACTAAAGCACAAGCACTGACACATGTCAGCAATTTGGTCACACAAGACGGTTCCTTTGGCCACTGGGCAGACGTGTAACTCTCCTCCAGTGGGAATATGTTACACAAGATCAGTTCCAAGGTCAGGGAGAAGCCAGCTGCAAGTTACAGACAATTCCTGGGATCTGGAAAGGCTCCTCTTGGCTGTCAGTCTGTGGTGGGCAGGTGGTCTGCTGCACAACGGAATCCCAGGTTGGATGCAGAGCTATCCGGTGTGTTCTGGCTTCGAGCCGCACAGCGGTACCTATAGCAATAGGACTATAAGAGACAACATGCCGTAAGAAATCCTGGAGCTCGTGGCTTAAGGCTTAGGGTAGATACAGCTTCACAAAAGTGCCTGGTCTAGGGGAGTCAGAGCTATAAAGGCAAAACTGCCTTCCTAAACCATCCGTGATGTATGCTTGACAAAGGGCAGTATATTCATGACTCAACCAGCCAGTAGCTTTTACCTTACAAATAATACCTACATACAGTAGAAAGGCTACCACCACTTACAACACCCCCAAAAAGCGAACAGTAAGCCAGGTTGTGGCAGTGCACACCTTATATCCCAGCACTTTGGATACAGAGGCACAAGGATTTCTGTGAATTCAAGACTAGCTTGATCTACAGAGTGAGTTCTAGGACAGCCAAAGCTACAGAGAAATCCTGTCTCAAAAAAAATTAAAAATTGAAAAAAAGCAAATAATAACCTCCCATACTTATCCATATAATTCTACAGTCAGCAGCCACTGAGAATCATGTTTTCACAAAATATGTGAAAACACAGAACTCCAATAATAAAATGTCAAATAAAAAGTCAGAATATGGGGCTATATAATGGTATTATCTAACCTAAGAAATCATATGCTAAGGAAAAAAGACTAAAGGATCTACAAGGTTATAGCATACACACACTAACAATCATTATCCTTGAAAGGAAAGCTTCATTTTTTTGGCTTATTGCCTCAAGTTTTGACATTATAACAGGGGTAAATGGCAATAAAAAGATTAATAACAGAATCAAATATAAAAGAATATATTAAACAGGCTGGCAAAAAAATTCAAGAGTCCATATAGGGACTTAAAATATAAGAAAGGCTATTGGAAAGCCACTTTTCTTCCTAATACCTCAAGATTTTAAATCACAGTAATAATAATGCTATACATGGGGGAGAGGTGCAGTTTACTTCATTCTGTCTAGTTGTAAAAGAGCAGTTTATATAAGCTCACACAAACCTGGGCATTGATTTCCCAGGACACATTAGGCATGGTACCAAGCACTTTTGATTGTTAGAGCCCAGGCAAATTAAGCAAGTTATAGAAGGTGACACAGTTGTTAAAGGAAGCAAGATTCCAATCTGGACAAACAGTGGTATAGTTCCTTTCTTATCAAGAGTCTACACTTCACCTCTTCTTTCCCGCCACCAACAGACATATGATACTTACACATTCTCACACAAACATACAGGACATGTATCTGTGGCCACAGACTATTTGACACAGCATTTTAAGAACTGCCAGATTCCAAAATAACTATGAGTGGAACTCTTGTGAGGTTCATTCTCCGATTCAAAACAAAAAACAA
This sequence comes from Pachyuromys duprasi, assembly GCA_028658305.1. NCBI lineage: Eukaryota > Metazoa > Chordata > Mammalia > Rodentia > Muridae > Pachyuromys > Pachyuromys duprasi. Next base: position 33,910,052 of record CM053761.1, on the reverse strand, counting down.
AAATACAGGAAATAAAAACCAACTAGCCACTTCGGGTGCCATGAGCATAAACTCAAAAGCTGGCCCACTGAAGCCAAGTGCCTGCCAACTGGTAAAAGAAATCTCAAAAAGAATCATGTAGAAAAAGTTGGGAACTCACATTGAAGAGATAATTTGTGGGAAGGGAAAAAATAGGTCAGCATGCAAGACTTTTTTTAAAATTCCTATTATTTCTTTTCTCTCACAAAAAGTCAGATGTTTCTAATCTCCATAAAAATTATCTCTGAGGTTGACTTGGAAATTCTCTGGTGCATTTCTCCCAATAAAAAGGAAGACATAATGCTTCCATCTTCTATAGATAATAAAACAACAAAAACCGATTTTCGTTGTGGACAGTGAGGAACAGAATGTACTACTACTCTCAGGTGCACAGACAGAAGATGAATTTCCAATGTGCTTGAAATAATAATGAGGTGATGCTTCTGCACCTGTGGGTTCTGCATGAACAGAAGCACTCAAATGTCTGGCAAGAAGTGTGTGAGGAGACACAGCAGAAGCCTGTGCACAAGCATTAGGCTGCTGAGATTGCCAGAGCTTTCGTATTTCTAAATCAAAGTCAGGTAACTCAGAGCGCAGTGAAACCACAGGTGTGCAATGCACTCCACGCTGCAGCAAAGGGCAAGCTGAGGGGAGGCATGCTGATGACTCTAGCGGTCTCATCCCACGGTGGGACCACACACAATGAAAACAACCAAGCATTTTATTTCCGGACTGTGTACACCAAGAGAACATACCCAGGTGTAAGCACGGTCCTGCCCTGGCTGATTGGAGACCACAGGCGGGTGAAAAAACACTGACTATACATCAAACAGTTACAAAACAGCCATGAGTTTAATTAAAGAACCAGGGCTAGTCATTTGGGTCCCTTGCAGAATGTCGATGTCTCTAGAAAGGCCTCGGTGACACATGCTTGATTATGGTTCTCAGAATGCAGTTGTGATGATTAACACTGTCTATTTGACAAGATCTAGAATCACCACAGATAAACATTTGGCCATGCCAGTGAGGGATTACCTTGATAAGGTTCACAGACGTGGCCAGACTCAACCTAAATATGTGTGGCATCATTCCCAATATTGCAGATACCAACTACATAAAAAGGACAAAGCTAGCACAACACCAGTGTTTGTCCCTGTCTGTGGATACAATGTGACCAGTCACCTCAAGCTATAACCACTATGACTTCTATGTCACAAAAGACTATACCCTGGCACTGTTGACCAAAGCAAACCTCTTCTTCCATAAGCTGCTTTTAACTTATTTATTCTGTTTGTGTGTTGCATGCTCTGGTGATCACTGACAGTCATCAGTCCTGTTGAGTACCTTCTTCCCACTGAGTGTGCTCATGAGCCCTTAGGTTGCTTTGGTGTGTTTTATCACTGCAACAAGATAAGTAACTAAAACAGCAGTAGACAGATAGACAAATAGACATGCACACACATACAGAGGGAGACAGAGACAGAGAAAGAGACAGGAGAGGTTGTCCAAATACACATTCCTAGGCTGCACACTCAGAAATGCTGCTTTCATGGGGTTCGTGTGGTACTCAAGGTACATTTCTAACAAGCTTCTGGGGTGCTGCTTCACCCACAGGGTGCACTCTAAGCAGCAGCAATTTATAAAGGAGGATGGCAGGTACATTAAGTGGCTAAACAATGCTTTCAGAAGCACAAAAAAAAAAAAGGCAAAAATTAGGAAAGAGCTAGACCATACGTAGCCTGATCACATCACAGCAAGATCAGACTGTAAATCTGTGAGTGCTTGCAATAGGCCAGATGCAATTTTAGGCATGAGGAATGCAGTTAGAGAAGGCAAACAAAGAATCTGCTACCAGAGAGCTGACATTCAAAGGGAGCAGTCAGACTGCAAACAGAGTAAAAAATTTAAGACTGCTTTGGGTGGTGGTCATCGCTGAAGACAGGAAATATGGGGAGAGACAAATGAAAACAACAGTGGCTGCTTTTCATAGGGTGTTTTGGAAAAGCCTCTCTGAGCGGGAGCTGAGATGACCAAAGAATTGGGAAACAATAATTACAGAGAAAATTAGACAAAGAAATAATGTAAAAAGCAAGAAATGTAAGCAGATAGATAAAATCACACCACCATCTCCACAGTCTGAGGAGCTTGGACTCATACAAGTCAAATTGTGATAAACATTTTGCTAATCTTTTGAACAGCAAGGGCAAAATCCCAAGCTCAGTGGCTATTTCACCTTAGGCAAAGCCTTCCAGAATCTGTCCTCACTGACAAAATGAAGCTTTCTGTAGAAATACCTGAGAACAGCTCATCTTGGCTTGGAAACTGAGTTTATGTTAGAGCACACGCCTTGTGTGAGCAAGGCTTGTATTCAATCCCACAAAAAGTGAAACACATCCAAACCAAACCAAAGCCTTCCACAACAGAGAAAAACAAGCAGCACAGACAAAGAACAGCAAACGGTTTGCTTAGTGGACACACACTCTTAGTCACTGGACCTCGGCCTGGCTGACCTCATCCTCAGGGAAACAAGAGCAGCACTCTTCCACTTGGAGCAAGGCCCTGGGTTGCCTGTGGGAAGAGGATGACACCCACATCCTCTGGTTGATGTGAGGGTAGCATCAACCAGCCAGCTGAGGGTCAGCTCTGGTGATGGCGCAGAACTCAGCTTTAGCTGGATGGATTATTGTACATATTACAGAAGGCAGGCTGCAATAGCTCTCATGAGTGTTTAGTGCCTGTTCAGAACAGTTTTGAGAAGGATTCTCCATTGACGACATAAAAGACTAGGAAAAAGATTGTTACTGTGATCGTAACTGAAAACCTTAAGTATAATACAAAATAAATCAATTTTTAAAAAATATGTAATAAAGTACATGTAAACTCATGGCAGAAATACAATCTAATAATTTTCTCTATGACCTAAGACATCTGATTTTCATTGTCATCTTTATCATTTTATTTCTTTTCTAAATTTTATGCAGTAAAATTGTTTTGTTTGTATAACAAAAAGCTTTAAAAAAATCAATAATCACAAAATGGACCACTGCACTTCCCCAGGCCTTCCATTAAACCAAAATGACTATGAAGAACTGAAAGCCTGACCAGAAAAGTGGTGAGGGGGTGGGGATATCACTTGGTGGCAGAGCACTTCCCTGGTGTGTACAAGGCCCTGTTTGATCCTTACACACACACACACACACACACACAAGGGCTGAGAGGTCAGGCTCATTACTTGCAAAGAGTCAATTCATACCACCGTTCTACTTAAATATATCCATTCGAATACTCAGAAAATATGTATTAATAAGTAGTTCTCTTAGATTTCAATAATGAGGCACTAACAGAGACACAATTAAAGAGTAAATGTCCTGATTATGAATGTTCTGGTTGTTCTTTATATTTTTTTATACCTCTATTTTTAGCATCAAAAATGGTTCTTAAAAGAAGTGAGGTCTTTGGGTGACTAAAAAATGGGTCATTCTATTAATTAAGAACAGGAGTAGTAGGAGGGACCTGTCTCAGCCTGATTTCATCAAAATGGCTAATTACTTTGTAAAACTGATTTCAGTATCTGTGTTAAGAATGTGTGCTTGGATCAGAAAACAGTCCATTCAAGATGATGACCTACCAGCCTGGAGGCCTTCAACTCAAGTGGGGCAGAAATATGGTTTCACAAGAGGAAAGCATTTCTTAGATAAAGGAAAAATTTAAGGCAATTTTATTTAATAATTGAATGAAATCATTCTAGGGAGGCCTATACCAGATCCCAGGACTTGTAACTGCTCTTTCACACATCACTAGACCAATTCCTTTGTTACTCTGGGAAGAGGGCACCCCTGATTCTAGATCTGAATGACGATCCCACACTGGAACGTTGGGCAAAAATCTAACAATATCAAGAACCAAAGTCTACACTTATCATACAGTGACTGTTCATTCTTCAAAAAATCCTATGAGAGAGGTATAAATAGCACTTACATTACACACACAGGGGAAAACTGAAACCAAGAGGCATTAACAGTGTGCCTAAGGCCACACCATGTAAGCAGCAGGTCAAGGATCACAGCTTGTGCTCTGAACTGGATGCTGTGCTGCCTCAATAGCCACTCCCCTGTGTCCTCTCCTCCTTCCTGGAGCTGCACCTTAGACAGACTGTTAAAAACGAGGCATGAGGAGACTGGAGAGATGGCTTATCAGTTAAGAGCAGTTAAGAGCACTACTTTCCCAGAGGACCAAGGCTTGATCCCTAAAACCGACATGGTGGCCCACAACTATCAGTAACTCTAGTCCCAGGGGATCCAATGCTCTCTTCTGGCCTCCATGGGCACTGAGAATACAATTGGTATGCAGACATACATGCAGGCACAACCTCACCCCTCCACACACACACAAAAGTTTTTGTAATTAATAAAATGAAATAACCCTTAAAAAAAACTAGACATGATTATTGGAGTTTAGCCATGCAAAGTGGGCTTGGTTTACAACCAAAAGTGTGTTACCTTCTAGTCAGAGTAATTTTAAATATGGAGAGATGGCTCAGTGGTTAAAGGTACTAGTTGTTGTTCCAGGGGACCTGGGATCATCCCAGAACCCACATGGTAGTGGCTCATAACTCTCTGTAACTCTGAGGGCATTCAACATACAAGTTGTGCAAATATGCAGACAATATATTCATACATATAAAATAAAAATAAATCTTTAAAAATTAATTATAACATTCTTTCTTTTTATTTATTTCTAGAATTGCCATTTTCCTCTAGAAAAACTCTGATTCCATCCAGTTTTGCCATTCTGGTATTCTCTTTTGTAATAGTCTCTCTGTCCTAAACTAATACTCAAGATGTATTCTACAGGTTGACTATGAACAATTAATGATTAACTTGATTCTAAATCAGCCATTCATTTAAAATAGTTGTAGAGAAAAATAAAGTGATAAAAACAAGTTAATCCAAAAAATGAAGATTAAAAAGGAACAAAGAATAGATAGCAAAGAAGAAAACCAAAACCTCATGATACCAAATTCAAACCCAATAATATCAATAGTTTCATTAAATGTAACTGGTTTAAATAATCAATGAAAATGCAGAGATTGAAATAACAAACTTAAATTTTCACATGAAAGACTTGATTCGTTGAAAGACAGAATTATCAGAGTTTTACCCAAGTAGAAACAGATAATCTACAAAGCCCAGCATCTATAAATACATCAATTTAGTCTAGACATGGTTTGAGTGTATCACCAAAGGCTATGAAGGGAGTGGAGGCCTAAGTTGTTTAGAGGTGACGCCTTTGGGGGAGGTGATTAGAATTAGGTAAGGTCATTTGGATAGAGTTCTTATGCTTGATTCTTATTGACTTTATAGGAAGAGGGAGAGTGATCATAAAGAATGTGCACACTCACACACACACACTGTCACTTTCCATGTGATAACTGAGGCCAACTCTGGACCCAGCAAGAATATAAGCACCATATGATGCACTCAACTTTGGATCCCTAAAACCATAAGCCAAAATAAGCCTCTTTTCTTTAAAAAATTGAATCTTTTGGGGTTTTCATTACAGTGAAAATGAAAAATGAAAGAAAAAAAGGCTAAATGCATTTGTCTAGGTTCAAATGCCTTTAACAAGGAACTCTACCAAGCATTTCAGAAAAGAAATGTTAATTTTACATGAATTCTTCTTTATAAAAACTAAAAATTTAAGAATACTTTGCAGTTAAATTTATGAACACAACAATATACCAAAACGATACAAATACTACTAGGAACAACAATAACAAAAAATCTACTCATCATTAATTATATGCATAAGGCTATTGTCTAACTCAAATGCTGATTTCTGTATTCCCCATCCCGCCCCATATCTGGTTGCAATGCTTTTTCTACGAATTTCCTTTCTCAGTGTTGTGCAAACACTGTTCCTCTTTTGTCCCCTGATGTGCCAATAAAGCAGCTTACAGCTCATCACTGAGCAGGGTTGAGAGTAGGGCTGGACTTCCTGCCAGCAAGGGGATGAGGAGTTAGAGGAAGAAGTAGGAGACTGAGCCAGGGAAGAGGTCCAGGTGACATCAGAGAGAAGAACTGGAAAACTACAAAGTGCTACAAAGTGCAAGTATCTCTGGGATACATGCTGAAAGGAAGCCCAAATTAACTTAGAGGGTTAAGAATAGAGTAGTAACGGATCAGTTCTTGTGCTGTGAAGCTTTTAAAAACAATATAATAAGAGTGTTAATCATTTGTGTGATAGCCAGGTTAAGAGAGAAACTGAGAAACAAACACAGTTTTATAAAAATAACATTAACACAAACGTTCCCAACGTTTTAGAAAACTGAATCTAAAATATATAAAAAGATAATACATCATGACTAAGTGTAATATACTCCAGGAATGCAATGACGGCATAATAAATGAAATCAGGCTACACATGGTTGGCTGCTAATGTGAGATTCTAAGTGGTGAGTTCAAAGTTATTTCTGGCTATATGTTAAGATATTGACTCAAAAACAAATAAACAAACCAAAAAAACAACAAAATGAAAATCAATTATTGTACTTTATCATCTTATACTGTATTAACTGATGGAAATGGAAAATAAAATCATCTCATCAGATGTACACAAAACATCTAGCAAAATCTATATTCATTGATAATTAAAAACTTTGAAAAAGCAAATATATTCAAACTGATATGAAATGTAACAACTATAGTAGTATAATACCTAACTTCAATCAAGGATGAGACATGAAGGTTAGGCATCATAGCCTAACCTTTAATCTCAGGATATGGAAGACAGAGACAGGTAGATGTTTGTGAGTTCAAGGATAGCCTGGTCTATGTTGTAAGTTACAGGGCAGCCAGAGATACAAAGTGAGAATCAAAAAAAAAAAAAAAAAAAAAAGAAAGAAAGAAAGGAAGGAAGGAAAACAAACAAACAATGAGACATGAGCCAAGCAAGGTAGAATATACTCATAGTCCCACTTATTAGGGGATTGAAGCAAAAAGAATACTTTACCTCAGGAGTTGTAGACCACCATACCAAGGCCTTGACTCAATTAATTAATTATGATTCCATAAAGTTAAATTTATCTATATCTTATTAATAACATAGATTTGTTGTTTTTAAATAGATAGTCTCACTGTGTAGCCCTGCCTGACCTTGAACTCATATGCCTCTGCCTCCTGAGTGATGAAATTAAAGGTATATGCCACCATGGCCAGCATAACATAGATTTGAAATAAGAATTGAGTTGAACTAAATAAACTTCCCACCTGAATCACATGGCCAAAGATTCTACACTAAGACATGTATAGAGAATACATGCCTACAAACTTACCCATATATGTTATCAGCTAGAGAGTGTCTTGAGGCCATTAGCAAACTTTCCTGTATGTTTTCAATACCTGAAGAGCTTTAAAACCTGGCTTTCCACTTATGCCATGTGATTATGTTCTATATATACATATATATGATTAGATATATATGTGTGTGTGAATGTTTATGTATGTATGTGTATATATATTATATATAATATGTAATAATATATAATCTCAGATGATTCTAAAGTAAAATAAAGTTTGAAGGCTGCTGTTTTAGGACAAAGTTTGCTATTGTCTCTGTTACAAAATTAGTGACAAATTAGGAGTCACTGTAGATGGTTTTACGTCTTTAGGACGACTAGGACTGAATCAATTAGCATGCAGAGATCCTTGGTAATAATAAACTGCAAATGCTTCTTTGTACAGAACCAGAAGACAGACCTTGAATGCTCAAGGCACTAAAAATACATGACTCAAGGAGAAGGGAAAGGGTCAGGTTCTATTTCCAAATTCCTTATGACGGTTGTTTATGATGCACCAATCACTCAGACTAACCAAGAATTGCCAGTTTGGACACTGAAATCATAGCTCACGGAGCAAAAATGCACACTTGGGTGCTTCCATTTTGGTAAATCACAAACCACCCTCCATTTATAATTTTAGTTTGAGTCTCTACTCAGATTTTACAGACTCAGAAATTTACAGACATCTGAAATTAAGGGTGTGGTCCTAGACCTAAGCATGGGAAGAGGTAGATGGACCACCCTATTTTAGGCCAACAGAAGCCTCTCACCAGGCAGTGCAAGAGTCAGCAAATGATTTTGGCTGACAGTGTGCAATTGATCCACAAGCTCTGTTTCTCCTGTTACTTTCTCCCATGCCTCTTAATAAGCTGCAGACTTTCCTGTCTTTTTCTTGTTTGGATGGGAAAAGGTTTATCTTAGCAAAAATGAGTGGAACATTTGGGGCAATATGTTATAATGAATTTGTGACCCACAAGAACATCTCAACAGAGTTTACTAGCATGACTGACCTTATGGCACATATAAGATCCACCTTTCTTCACACGATCTTTCCCAGAAGTGGGGCCTTTCTGCGGTTGAAGAGAAAAATCATTTGTTAGTCTGGAAAACATGCATGTTCCTCCCTGAGTGAAAAGGAGTACACTTTGGCAGAAATAGTCACCCTGTGGCCACCCAAACTCTCCACATGTGTTTCTGTCCTGGACACTGCATCTGCACCCACACCCTTCCGAATACCCATAACCCCAAAAGTTCAACTATCTTCTACAATCCTCAAGCTCCTGCCACTACATGAAGACTTTGTGATAACAGAAAACATTCATTTTTTTTCTTGTCTAAGTGAGTATAAACTTGGCAGCATCTCCCACATCATCATGCTAATACTCAGATAAGTTATGTTGGTGCTGGCTAAAAATTTCTCCATGAATCACCTACCATTCCTTTTACACAGCCTCAAAACCATATGCACCCATGTCCTGTAAATGTAATTCTGAAGAATACTGTTTCCTGAAAATAAATAAAATATAACAAAACAAAGTGCCTGTTAGTAACAAGGCACTGTTCTAAGTATTTTGTATTATTCTTATATCATCAATAGTCACTTTGGAGCAAGGAAAAGTAGCAGAATGAAGATTCACATGAAGGCTTGGCTCCAGGAACTATGCTCTGAAGCACTCTGCCTTACTTCCCCTTAGAAACCAGAAGGGCAGGAAGTTGGAGACAGCCTAATGTTGGCAAGAAGGAACAGTGAAGAGAACAAAGATCCAGACAGAACAGCCAAAAGGTAAGTCTGTTTCTTCTAGAAAGAAGTTCTGATAAAAGGGCAATGGATATGAAAATCCTGGCGCTTCAACTGCCAAGATAAAAGCCTCAACATCAAGTATGTTCTCCAAAAGGCATGTAAGAAGCGCCAAGAAACTCCCATAAGCCAGAGCTGGAAAATGGGGGTGGAAATGATTTTGTTTTTCCTTTGTTGTTCAAAAAGACAACTAATAACACAACCATCTGCTCTGTTTACTGAAAATAAGAGAAGCCCACACACCCCTCCTGGCTTAGTTTTCCCATTTCTAGCTAAAAACATATTTGTCAAAGGCCATTGAATAAAAGACAGCAGCTAAAAGGACTATGTTCACCCCAACCTCAAACAGGGGTAGAATATTATCAACGTGGATAGAAGGGCAGGCTTCTTCCAGGGTATTTAGACACTGTCGCACAGTCACTGGGTCTACATAACTCCTTTGCAAGTTCAGAGTATTCCTAAGGCCCTAAACACTTAGATACACCGATAATATTACTGCTTAAAATTGGCATACTGAAAATGTAAAAAGCACCAGTGAAGATAAAGGCTACAAGCATGGTATTCTCTTCAGCAACATATAGAATTGGACAGCTATTATATCAGAATCTCTGGGTGAGTTTATCAATGTATAAAAGCAAGGCATTTGGAGCTGGAAAGACAGCACAGCAGTTAAAGGCACTGGCTACTATTCCAGAGGACCCAGGTTCAATTCTCAGTACCCACATGTCAGCTCACAGTCATCTGTAACCCCAGTCTCAGGGAGCTGGAGGCCTTTTTCTGGCCTCTGTGGGCACTGCATGCATATAGTGCACCAACATACATGCAGGTAAAACATCTACACACATAAAACAACAGAAAAAAGGGTAAATCATTCATCAAGAATTCACTTGAATCATATATAATTACATATCTCCCCATGTGATGACATGTCTCTCTTCAGGCTGCTTTTTGCTTGGGAATTCTTGCATTTGCTGCTTTGGGAGTTTCTCCACTTTCTGTCAGACTATACGTTAATGTCAATTCAGTTCTCAACAACTAATCACATAGTGTGATTATCACAGTGTGTTCTATAATGTAAGATTAATTTTGTCAAAATACATCTAAGAACAAGAAGTGGGTCGTTCACCAATGGGAAGATATGAAAACAGAAGTTCTCTCTCACTGCTACACCAGTGATCTAAAGCTGCAGGAAAAAAATGTCATTCTTCATGGTGGCACAGAACTAGCAAGACCCACACAGGCTAGGACAACTGCAACATCCAACACAGCCCTAAACCTAGGCAACTGCTCAGCTACTTGCTATAAATAAGACTATTTTTGCTATAAATAAGACATAGGATTAGATACAACTGTTTGAAATACTTATCACTTTGCCAAATAGGAGGAAAATTACTAAGAAGATACAGTCTCTTAAAGAGTGACCCTAAAACTCATGTTAAATTATCTTAAAGTTACTGATTTGGGTTGATGGGATGGCTCAGGAATAGCAGGGCTTGAAACGAAGCCTTTATAATCTAAGTTCAATGTACAAGACTACATGGAAGAAGGAAAAACTGGCTCCTTCATGTTGTGTTCTGTCTTCCTCAAACACACTGTGACACAGATGTGTCCACACATAAACATACAAACTAATAAATAGGTTAGTGATGATATCGCTATCTCTTATCTTTAGGTGGTAAGTGACTATTGCTGAAGACACCACTCACTCTGAGTGCAGGACATAGAAAAATCAACCTCACACTAACCAGTAAACTCTCTCGTAGACAGCTGGTCTACACAGTGACAGAGGAACTATGATGGCTGCTGGGGAAAGGAAACACCACTGGTCTTAGCTGGTGTGGAAACCTGAATGCTACAACACTGGCAGCTGGCACGAGGTACCCACTAGTACAACGGTGGAAGGATGGCTATGGGAGTAACTAACACTTTCTGATTGGATATGAGCCCAGCTCCACAGGGGGAATTTCATACCTGGTCAAATGTCCATTACTAAGGAGATAGTAGGCCTTAAGGGGAGCCTACTGTTTTTGTTTTGCTAAACGGCCACAATGTCAACACTGCCTTCTAAATATTTATGTTTATACCCATGGATTTGTTTCCCTCTCACCTTCGGTCAGAGAAGATTCTTATATAAGACCCATAACTGGTCAAAGCTCATAGTATGAATAACTCTGTGGATGTGTCATCTATATCAGCCTGCCAACATCTAAGGCTCAGGATATGTCACACAAGAGGAGTGGAGAGAAAGTACGAGCTAGCAGATGAGGAGGAGAGCTATATCATGCTGACCTCTGGACATGACATGGGTGTTGCATGGATCAGCTCAGTTTCACAGGATCAAGTCATTCAACATTTCATAACAGATCAATGAAATGTCCTCAAGACCTGACTCTCTCAAAGAATTAAAAATATTATCAAAAATTTCTACCTTTTATTGACACGTACTAAAGTTTTTAAGTAGAAATCACATAGCACATGGAATTTCTTTTACAATAATATAAAGGTATTTGATTAAACTAGTCTGGGTAATTGCTAAAATAGAAGCTTTACAATGTGTCACCTCAGCTCCACTCAACTTGATTTCCAGAATTCTGTTCCTTCTGGCTTTAAGTTAAGGTGAGCTATAAGAGATGTCTACTGGGAAGCCCAGAGGACAGAAGAGAAACAAGAGCTACAGTGCTTTCCTGTTCAGAATACTGACACCAAAAGACCAAGAAGGTCCACAGCTACTGCTATCTCTCTCAGACCACCCATTCTTCAGCCTCTGACCACAGGGTAGGTGTGCTCTGGGCTTGGGGATGAAGGGCACTCATCCTGTCTACCTGAATCACACCTTCACAGTTGAGAGCAGTTTCAGTCTGTCTGCGTGAAGCTCCGCTGACAATCCTCAGTGCCACAGACTGCATTTGCTCTTCCCAACAAGACACACATTTGTCTTTTTCCAGCTGTGTCCTCGTAGATCACAAGTGCCCACACTACACTAGAAGAAAGCCACTATTTCATAAAACAGTATACATCAAAAATTACACTTTAAACAGAATTATAGCTACTAATGAAAACATTTAAAATAAAGTAAAAATAATTTTGAAAAAATGAAAGAATGAGCCTTTGAGGAAAAGATCAACCATAACATTGCAGATGTCACTTGTACAACTGCGGAGCATGTGTGAGCACTCCCGTGGTACTCAGATGCTGGCTGACAGCCGTAAAGTCTTTGGCAGAGTGTGGACAGGGCAGGAAAGATTGGGCAGTTTACAACCACTACAGACTTTTTCCTTCCAATCAAATGGAAATCAGAGTTTAACAGAAAAGGTGGAAGCAGTGGAGAGCAAGATCCAAGTTGTTCGAAATCAGAAAATGTCTCTAAAATTAGCCAAGCCAGATGCTTGTAGTATGGGCTTCTTGCCTCGAAGAAAACAAAGAGGGATCACAAAACTATTCAAAATTTGAGAGACTATTAAATGGCCTCATAGGTCTCTCTATGAAATACCTGCTGGACAGATGCCTAGAAGCCCTGTGCTCGTCCTACTTCCTGACACCATTTCTCATCAGCCTTCTAGAAATACTTACTCTCTGTGCCTAACATGTAAGTCCTAGTTGTATATTAAGCTCTTATTTACCATGCAAGACCTACCTCAATATTATCAGAGGATGAAAAACATGAGCTCAACCAACTTGAGTTCAAATCCTGCCTCTGACACTGAGTGAGCCTTTGGGGTACATATATAACCCTCTATGCCCCCAAGCTCCTCCTTCAAAAACAGAGAGAATAATAATCCCTATTTCTCTGGAATGATGGAGGGACTACAGAAGATAATGTGTAGGACGTATTAAATAAATGACAGGCAATTTGTGTCATGCTGATGTGACCACTTCATATTATTAATTTATAACTGACTCAGATTTCCCAAAGGTACTCATGAACTTAATAGCCCTGACAGTGTATAACTTCAAATTCAAACCCACAGAGACTACTTGATCTAGTTTGTCTGATGCTCAATTCCCAAACAGAGTTGTCTGAGTCCTAATAAAATTCATGGCATGTTAATAACCCTTGTAGAATAGAGACAGACTGTTTTATAATATAATAAAATTAACCACAGCCAGCATCACAGAGTACAGTCTGAGTCTATCATGGCATCACACTTAGTTGAATTGAACTTTTCAGCAGCAAAACCAACACAGCACAGAAACCTGTGACTTAAAAATAACAGAGTCAGTGTCACCTTAACATACAGTGAGCAAATCCAAAAATATTCACTTTTATACTAAGGTCTTTCCACATTCAAATCATATCCCAACACCAGAGAGAAAAACTGAAATTCATAATTTTTTATTGGACAAGGGAAGTTATTCTTTATTTTTAAAAACATTTAAATAGCAACTTAGTGGCTATCTCAAAATATCTTCCAGTCCTAAAAGATAATCTGGATTTCATCCTCTCTTTCATCTTTACATCGAAGTAGCCCAATTAGCTTTACCTCCAAAGGAGAGCTCTAATGAATGGCAGTCCATCTCCATGGCAACCTCTCTCATAACCACCATCCTTTCTCAGCAGAATCAATTACAATAACCTCATAACAGGCCTTTTCAGCTTCCAAAATGGTACCTGGTGGGAGCCCAATAACATCTGTAGAATAGATAAAAGGCTGGCATTGTTTTTTAAAAAAGCCAGACAAAAGGGAATGCATAATATATAATTCCATTCATCTTAAAACTGAAAAAAGTACCAGATAATCTGTGCTTTCTAGAAAGAGGGTTGCAAACTGCTGGGGCCTGTGACACAGAGGTTATAAGGTGGGCGTATTCACGATTCTGATTGGATGATTCTAAGGATGATTACCAAACTAGATCAAAATGAATTCTTCAAGTGTATGCAGTTTATTGCATATCAGTGTCAAATACAGCAAGATAATGGGGGAAGTTGCTTGTTTGCTTATTTGCTTGTTTTGAGGCTGGGTCTCACTAGGTAGTCCTGACTAGCCTGGAGCTCACTACTTAGACAAGAATGCCTCAGATTCATAGAGATCTGCCTGCCTCTGCAGCCCAAGTGCTGGGAGCTGTGCATGCCCAGACACAACTGGGGCTTTTGAGAGAAAACAAAACACAGATAATAAAAAAATGTCAGAGTAAGCCGTAAGTCAGTAAGAAGACTAAGCTATGGTCAATAAAACAGAAAACCTGAAACAATTACAGCAGGAGTCTCATCAAACAGCATGGCTAGCTGACCTCTGTGTCTCCTACACATCACTAGGGGCAAGAAGGAACAACATGGAGCCAACAAGATCCACTCTGAGCTGATAATTAGTAAAGCTGACTATTAAGAGCACAGGGGCTCAGCAGAGTATTTGTTTCTACTTTTGTATGTTTGGAATTTTCTATAAATAAGAACATTTTTAAAATCAAAAGACACAAAAGTTTAAACTAGGATAATTGAAAAGGAAGACTATGTTTTCCAGACCCCAAATGCTAGCCATCAAAAACTTCCTTACTAGTTTAAATACAGAGGAATTCAGAGATTAAAGGCAGATTTTATTCTCCACTCTCCAAGCTTGAGAAATGCACTAGCTGAGTTGAGAGCTAAATTGTCCTTGCCCTGGTTGACAGAGTGCTGGATTCCCTGGAACACTTGACTTCTAGGCAAGCCTTCCAGCTGGCAAACGGCATGGACTCCTACAGCAGCCCAAAATTCGCAGCCCAAAATTCATGGCAACCAAAAAATTATCCCATTGCCTATTAGAAGGTCTCCTTGAACACTAACACAGCCAATAGGGGCATCATGTTTGTGACTAAGACATGGGCTCTGTTCACTGCTCCGGAGAGAAGTTTCTTCAGTCACCTCTGCCATCCTTTTTTTAGGCAAGGTCTCATTGTTGTAAGCCAGGTTGTCTCAGCCTCGTGGGAGCTGGGATGATGGGTGCAGACCATCATCACATGAGCCCTACCCCTTTACAGAAAGGCAGTTTGCTTTCAAATATCCTGTAATATAAAACCACTGATAACTGCTGTTTGTTCTACATCACAATTACTACAAGTACACTAACCTCTTTCATCTCATCTGATCTGGGTAATTACCCAGGAAAGCAGGAAGTATCGTTTTAAGGGAATCCTGAAGCCCAAGAGTGCCAATGTGTGTCATGTGGTGGTCTAACAGCTAGCAAGTAGAGAGCCGTAGAGAAGGAGAGTGCACACTAAGACTAGACTCCACAAAATGACCATCCTGGCAAGATATCTAAAGAAAGCTAACTTCCTAAGATATCAAAGTGATTTTCTGCACACATACACACAAATGTTAAACACAAAAGCATTTGTCACAATTTAAATTAAGCAGGAAGAAAAGTTCTTTCCTTCAGGAAGGTCTGCTCACCCCTGCCTGTACACCCCAGCCCAGCACTCTGTACAGTAGAAACTCTCCTTTCTACTGTACAGGATACATTTTAACTCCATCATTTACCTTCTTCACTGCTATGTTGCCTGGTATAGAGATTCTGTACAGAAATAAGTGCATAGAATGTTTAAAATGGTTTGTTCATTATGAATATCAGAACACATGGTACCTTCAGACTTATCTCACCTGTAAGCAATCAACCATCTTGTAGGTGTCTCAGAATCTCTTGCCAAGTTACAAAGTAAAATGTCCCTATAATTCTCTTTTATGCTCAGTGTTGAACTGGTAAAAGCATTTTAAGGGTAAGCAGATAAAAGCATTACTTCAAATAAAGCGTTTTGAAAAATGTGAAACGTTATTCATCCCCTAGGAAAAACATCAATGAAAAAGGGTTTGCAAGGTGGGCATGGTGGTGCATGCCTTTAATCCCAGCACTTGGGAGGCAGAGACAAAAGGATCTCTGGGAATTAGAGACCAGCATGGTCTGCATAATGAGATCCTTTCTCAAAATAACAACAAGACAGGAAGGAAGGCAGGAAGGAAGGAAGGAAGGAAGGAAGGAAGGAAGGAAGGGAGGGAGGGAGGGAGGGAGGAAGGAAAGAAGGAAGGAAAGAAGGAACATAATTAGATTTAATTATTGCATTAAAAGAGGAAAGTGATGCCAAAGAAAGGTTAAGGTAGAGGGAAGATCAAATTAGAACAACAACCCACCAGACACACAAACCAAATGAATAGCTTCCTTTTCTTTATAAAACCACACAATCCTGTGGTGGCAAATTACCCTGTTTTTTAAATGAATGAGAACAGCCATTTTCTTCATACTATTTGCTCTACTCCTACTAGGTCAAACAGTAAGAATTCTCAAAACTTCCCTCAAGTTGCACACACCATGATAGACAACTCTCCATTGTCTAATAAACTATATAACTCTTGCTTCTGGAATCATGGACAGGTATGATATTTAAAATACTAATTCTACTCACAGAGTAAGCAGTATGTAAGTAAACCTACAAGTTGATACTTTTCACATATCTAAGTATTGCTTTATACTTAAATCTGTAAAATGGCCATTTACTGTAATAGAGCCTATTATTATCATTATTATAAGTCAACCACACACTTTATTGTTTAAATAAACAAAAATTTAAAGGACAAAGGAAGAACTATTAACAATTGTGCCAGCACAGGCGTGTGCAAGGACTTAGTCATTTGCCCCATTTTTCAAATGAAGAATTAAGAATGAGAAAAGGTGAGAAGCCAACCAAAGTCACAAGTAGGAAGAGGAGCCAGAGTTCAAGCCCAGGCTGTCAGGCCAGGTGCCCTGTGTGGACTACCTCATACAGCACAGTGTCATATTTTTACAATAAATAAATCAGCTGTTCTAACTGAGGCCCATGAACATTCCTTTATAGACTCCTTTCAGGAAAATACCTATAACTCAAGGAGAATTGTGAGTAAAGAGTTCTTTTTTTTTTTTTAATGATAGTCTAGGGTCAGAGGGAAGGGGAGGAGAACCTCCCCTATCAGTGGACTGGAGGAGGGGCATGGGAGATGAGGGAGGGAAGGTAGGATTGGGAAAGAATGAGGGAGGGGGCTACAGCTGGGACACAAAGTGAATAAACTGTAATTAATAAAAAATAAATTTTAAAAATTAAATAAAGGCTCATATAGCCAAAAAAAAAAGACACTGATTAGCTTCACCTCCCCCACCTTCCCATTGTTTATTTGTGGGGGGGGGAGGATGAGAAGGGCTCACTATATCCCAGACTAACCTCAAACTTTTTATATATAAAAAGCTAGAATAAGTGGTTATGGGAACGAATGAATGGACAGGAGCCAAGGAGTTCCTGAGTCACCTGGGTGCTGTGTTTTAGGCTAGTGTCTGGAATGGGAACAATCTTAAAAGCTTAATCTGTGGGATCTGTGCTAACGTCAGGAATTGCAGTTGATGTTAGAACTCACGAGCTGCTGATCACCTACTGGCTTGGAGAACTGGTGTAGTAAAATGACATATACTTCATGTCAGGAAAAAACACACATATACACATTTGATGTCAGAAGTGGTATCTGAACCAGCTGTGATGGCACATGTCTATAATAACACTTAGGAGACAGAAGCAGGAGGATTTCAAGTTTGGGGCCAGCCTGTACTATACAGCAAGTTTGTGGCCACACAGGGAATATAATAAGATCCCCATTGGTAAACAACAACAACAAAAAGAAAAAAAAAAGGAAAAAGAGAGGAAGAAGTGAAAAGAAGGAAGGGAGAAAACAGAAAAGGAAGAAGAAGCAGTGATGGCAGCTATGACAAGTGACAGAAAAAAGAGACATCTAGCATTTTCTCCCTTTATTTCTGCTGGGATGAGGCAGGAACCTTGACAGCACAGGCTTTGTTCTGTTCACTTCATCATGAGTGTTCATCAGCATCTGAGACTGAGGGTGTTATCAACAGTCATTTACTGACTCTCTGGTGACTACACTTAAATGTCCCTGAAATAACTGTCGGCCAGTGATTTGGGATTTTGCCAACAAAGGCAAAGAAGATCAAAAACAAACAAACAAAAGATGGAAGGATCACTTTAAATTCTTTTTTCTACAAAAGCACAAAGTCAGTCTTGGTCTTAAAACACATTAAAGACAGAAAATAACCAGAGTCATCTGCAGGATGAACCAGACAGAAGGCATCCCAGCGCAGCGGCCACAAGGACAAGAAACTGCAACTACCAGAGTGTAGTCTAGGCTCTGATCCCTCACTCTTGGTCCTGAGGTCCCTCATTTGTGAAATGCAAGTGCTGCAGAGGGACCCTCCGAGGTCCCGCCTTTGCTGCTGGAATGGCAGCTTATAGATGCACCCTTAGATGGGTGCTTTCAACCACCCCAAGTTGTTTCGCCGCCTCCAGAGAACCTTTCTATCCATTCTTCCAAGGATGTGACATAAGTAGCTACACTTTTCCTTAAAATGCCTCAATCAAGGGCTTCAACTTTCATACCCACACTCCACTTCTCCCAGGCAGAAGTGCATCCAGGCTCCAAGAAAATGGTTTAATGCTCCAAAGTACCCAGCACCACGTACATACACACTGTGATAAATGAGGAGTAATTTTAAAAAATTAAGGATATGAAATATATAAGTGTCAAAAAAGTAGTCAGGCTGAATACAGAGGCAGGCATTGCTGAGAGAAAACAAGTTCCATGGATTTCTGTACCAAGAAAACTGCTTTTCTGTCTAACAAAGGCAGTACACTGTTCTGAGGACTGCATCTCCTAATGTGCAGTGCTCCTTCAAGCTCAGAAAGCTGGGGTGAAACTGCACAACTCACCCCTCTCTATCCAATCCCAGCAGGAGTTATACTAAAGTTGAAAGAAATCAGTTTCCTTCACTGTGAACAATGCATACATCTTAGAGAAAGGGAACTTCCAGTCAAACCCAAACCAAAGCACTGACGTCACAGGGGACTGGCTACACAGGCTTAATGCCCTGCTCTGGAGTCAATGACTTCTGCCTCCCAGGACAGCACTATGAAAGCCTTCGTCCTGCAAGCAGGGTCGGGCAGGGTTCTAAGCATCCCTTAAAGTGAAAAGGAGAAACAATTCCATTTTCCTAGGGACTTAACACTTTCTCATGCAACCTTGTGTGCTCTGCATGATACTTTATCAACAAGTTAAGGGACAACATGGTAATCAGGTTATACCAAATGGTATTTTACCTTAGACATTATTTTCAAAGAACTGCTTGAAGATTTCCCTGATTTTACTTGGACGGTCTGCAAGTGGGTGAGTGCTAAGCGCCTCATTCTGTGCACTGTCTCACTTGATGAGACATTACGTTTACTTCCTTCACTGGGTACGAAGTGGAGGCTGTCCATGGCAAGGAGTGTTATTTTTAACTGCATGCTACCAGATGGCAAAGCTCTTCTCCACATCTCTAAAAGGATCCAGAAAAAAGCTCTTCCATGTATTAGATTTCAGAGTAAGGTATATGCCTGGAGCTAACAAATATTTCTTTGAAACTTTGATTACATTTAAAACACTAGTTATAATTAGCACTTAGAATGGCTTACTATACACCAGCCTTTACACTAAACATTTTCTTCACAGTACCCTGGGAACCTCTCAATAGACTGGAAAAAAGACGACTATTTCTTCACTTTTTTTCAATTATACTTACTTATTGTTTTTTGTGGGGTTTTTTTTGGTTCTGCTGTTGTTGTTTTTGTTTTTATTTTTTGCACATATATAGGTAAGGAAGGCAGTAAAGAACTTGGGATGGTAAAGGCACCCATCAAATGGTGTATCTATGAGCTGGTTACTTTCTGTACAGTGTGTTTTAGGACCAAGGCTGACTTTGTGCTTTTGTAGATTTTAAAGTGACCCATTTCCATGGCACACATAGATTTCAGAGGAAAAACTTCAAGAGTGTGTTCTTTCCTTCCATAACACAGGGATGGAACTCAGGCTGCCAGGCTTGGTGGCAGGGCCTTTACCCTCTGACCATCTCATCAGCCCATATTATTATTTCCTCACTGACAGACAAGGAAGCTGAGTGAGTGCATTAAACACTCGCCTCAGTCCATTCAGCTAGTGGGTGGCTGAGCTGAGACTTAAAACAAGATCCAATTTTAAGACTAAATGCTTCCAACAATCATGCTATACTTTGTCCCTACACTTGATTAAAAAGACACATATCTATATGTGCTTAGGTGTTTTCACTTGCTTTTTAAACATCTGCAACCTTCATGAAGTAGAGGCACTATGTTTATAAATGCCCAAAACCTTACATACAAATACAACATTGGTAAATTATGGATAAATGTTGCTAAATAGATGAGAATACACAGTCATTCCTCAGTATCTGGAGGGGACTGGACCCAGAGCCTCCAGAGGAACTCAAATCCACATGTAGTCTAATCCTTCATGCAAAATGGAACTGTGTTGGTATTCAACTTACACCTCCTGCTATGTACTTTCCATCATTTCTAGATTACACATAATTTCTTATATAACACAGACATTACTCAAATCTCTATCTTGTTTGGGAAATAACAACAGCAAAAGGGTCTGGACAGTTTTTGGTACAACTTTTCATTATTTTCAGTGGGGAGTTAATGAAACTCTTAGAAGCAGAACTTGCTGATACCAAGGACCACCTCTATAGACTTGCACCAGAGTGACGTGTGGTATTGTGTATATCTGTATTAAAAATGGGTCCGTAAAGCCACATTAAAAAAAAATCACAGCATAACCTGATTAAGAAGAAAAGATAATTTGACTGTTCCATTTTCTCATCAGGCTTTATTTCCAGATCCTTGAGGGAAAGAACAAATGAGTCACAGTGTGGCAGAGGGATGGTACTACAAGCTAGAGAAATGGAAAGTGACACATTGTTATTTTATCATTCACTAACAAGTTAGGTGGCAGATTGTAAAAACAAAACAAAAAAATCCCCCCAAATCTGCCAAATCAGTCATTTTAATAATAACTTAACAGAAATAAGAGAGGGCGACAGCAAGAAGGCCAGGAATCCAGTTTCAAAACTCAAAATCTTAAAAACTGTAGGCATAATTTACCACCTACCCCCTTGCTTTTGGAAAGAGGCACTGCATGACACAGCGATTCATGCCTCCTAAATTATCCTGCATATTCATAACACTTCCTGGTCTAACATATGTGGTTTGTGATAAAATATTACTACAAGGAAGTAAGTAGCCCTTCATATTTTATGTTTGAATAACACTTAAGAGTCCAGTAAACAGCAACAAGTCTGGGGAGTGGAAAAGCTGGAACTAAGCCCAAACTACAAATGAGGTTCAAAAGCCACGTGAAGTCAGGACTTCTCTTCACTTCATGAATTATCATGAAAAATGGTTCTGAGAACACAGACCTACTTTCACATCACTAGAAAGATTTTGAGGATATGAGGTGTGTGCACACATGCGTGTGTGTGTGTGTGTGTGTGTGTGTGTGTGTGTGTGTAGAAAGAGGAAGGAGAGGTGGAGATAGATGACAGATGGATAAGCGGATGGATGGATAAATATAGATTAGATAGAGATATTGATGGATAGATGGAGATAGACAGACAGACAGACAGACAGACGATAGATACAGCACTTACATGTGCTAATTCAAAAGAAACCTATATCAACTCAATGCATAGCCATTTTGACTTCACTCTTAATGAAAGTACCATACAAGTTTATATGATTTCATTTAACCTAAAATACAGGGCTGGGTACATGTATAGCTCAGTGGTGGACTGCTTGCCAAAGAATGAGGTCTTGGGTTACATCTTCAGCAACACACACACAGCAAACCAAAACATAGTTTACCATCCTCAGCTACATTAAGGGATAAAAGCTGTTAGGTACAAGTCAAGTTCCAATTCCCCAAACTCAAAAATACTGTGCAAATATCCAAAAATGGGCTCAACCTGAACTCTAGGAGGATTTCAGGCTGTTACATAAAAGCCAGCATTCCTTAGGAACTTGTGAAGCTAGTTTTCCTCTATCAAAAGAGTCATTTCCCTTATCGCTGACTGAGGGACAAATGGCTACCTATGCTGCCTATCAGAATACCAAAGCGGATGTTGACTTTCAGGCTCCCTCAGTATCACAAGTATCTGCTGCACATTTCAAAGTCTAGGCTAGCACCTAGCTCTTCTCACCTCCTCCCCTACCTGAAACTTCCTTTAGCTCAAAGGCTTCCCTCTGCACAGCTATTTGGTCTTCTTATAACCCTGCTATCTCTCTCTCTTTCTCTCTTTTTCTCTCTTTCTCTCTGTGTCTCCCTCCTTCCCTCTCTCCCTTTCTTCCTCCCTCCCTTTCCTTTTCCTTTTTCCCCTTCCTTTCTCCTTTCCCATCCCTCCTCCCCAGTCTTTCCTCCTCCTCTTCCTTTCTCTCTCTCCTCTGCTCTTTCTTCTCTCCTTCATGTTGTCTCTACCCCCTGCTGTTCTTCCCTCTCACACAAATAGCCCAGGTCAGGTCTAGTCTGCTTTTCGGTCTGTTTCTTTCTCTTTCTGCTCTGGACTCTTCCAGAAGCCTCTGGTTGCTCTCTCTCACATCTACCATAAAAACCTTCCCCCTAACCATACCATGGAGCAGTCACGTCATCAGTTTATACAGACACCAGGCATAAGACCCTATCTTAAACAAACAAAACACAAAAAAATAATTTACAATAATCATAAGCTCAAAGGTAGGACTGCTCCTAACTGAATGAGACAGCTGTTTTCTTTAATGATCCCACTTTTGGTTCATCGGCAGTCTATGGAAAAAGTGCACACATACACGTTCACTTATACATGAGGACTAGAAATAAAAATATTTTGTAGGTCAAAATCTACACATATGCCGATCTCTGTTGACTACTGAGAATGATAAAACAGAGCTCCAACTGAAAGTGTAGAACAAAAAGTAGGGTTTGACAAGTGTTAAAAGTAAGACTATTTAGTGGTCAATCCTAAATGAGATATCTATACAAGAGCTTCTGCCTCCCACACCAAAGGCTCAGGAAACCTTACCAAATAGGAGATAGGAAGAGTATAAGAACCAGAGGATGAGAAGGAGTACTGTGAAATGCTGCCTTTTGGAAATGACACAGCCATTGCACTAATGGACTCACTGTAGCTATAAGTTGCCTGCACAAGACTAAGTCAACAAGAGAATTCAACATTCCAACAGGCAACACTTACTGAACTCATTAGGTTACTGATGAGGGTGATCACAGGATGGAATGAGGGTTAGGGTACCCTGATGGAATAGGAGAGGGGAGTATAAAATGAACATGATCAAGATACACTATTTACATGTATGAAACTGACAAAGAACAAAGGAAAGACAAAAAAAATTAGGGGCTAAGATACTATGGCATGTTGGGTGATTGAATGAAATAGTGAGAAAAAAACATCCACAAAGAGATGGTTAGGAGGCCCACAGACATGACAGTGTTATGGAGACAGTCTGGCCCTCAATGAAATGCTAAGCTGTTACCTGTCTCTCTATCCATACAAAGGCAAGACAGAGCAGCCTCACGCAACTGACCCAAGATTAAAGCCCAATTTTCACACAGAATTTAGTGTCCTCTCCTGTCAGAAGGTTGTAGATACAACTAAGGAAGCCAAAAGTCAGAGGCTCTGGTAGTCTCTGCTGGTCCTCACAGCCCTATTCAGGGATGAGGAAGTCATAAAAAACATCTTCAAAAGGAGACAGTACCTGGGCTTTGGCTCTAGCTTCTAAGGCATCAGTGGGACAAAACCACCAAATGCCACATGAATGATAAGGATCCACAGTGAGGATTTACTCTTTGTGGTCTGAGGCCTGTGATACTGATGTTTACCACAAGCTCAGACCAAGTATCCAGTAATGTTGCTCAGAAAATGCAGGTATATAACATGATCTGGTTTATTAAACAAAAAGTGTTTCTGAGAAAAAGAATTGGCAAAAAGAAAACATTCCCACCCAGGGGTGCTTAGAAATACTAATTAGCTCTCATCTGCTGAGTGCATTTGCTGCTTGCTGACTCTGCTGCAGGCACAGGACTCAGGGCTTTAGCCTTTCTTTTTAAATACAAGAATACAATGCTGAATTTTTTTGTTCATTTTTTTTTCACAGAGCAGGAAGCAGAATCAAAGGATTTTATCCTCTTGCCCAAAGCTACTGTATCATGCAGTGATACATGCATGCAGACCTCCATTTAAATCATTTAAAAGCTATCCTTCCAACTGCATGACTATCCTCAATGGTTGCATACTTTCCCAATCAGCAGCAATAGTTGCCCACATTGCCTGTTCCCTGAGAATGGCTCACTACATCCTAAAGGCAATTTACAGGTATCTTAGGGTTTCTATTGCTGGGAGAAAACACCACAACCAAAAGCAACTGAAGGAAGAAAGGGCTTGTTTCACTTACAACTCTCAGGTCGGACTACATTCTTGACAGAAGTCAGGGCACACACTCAAGGGCAGAATTGAAGCAGAGGGATGCTGCCCACTGCCGTGCTTCCCCATGGCTCACTCAGCCTGCTTTCCTTCAACCTAGAATCCCCCACCCAGGGTGGTACCAGCCCCTGTGAGCTGGGCCCTCCCACATCAGTCATCCGAGAAGAAAATATCACACAGACCTGCCTACAGGCCAATCTGATGGGGGCATTTTCTCGATTGGGATTTCTCTTTCCAGATAATTCTAGCTTATTGTCAAGGTGACAAAAACCAACCAGGACAACAGAAGAAGGACTAAGCCCAACAAGAATGAGATGACTCACCTCTGGCTGTGGAGCATTTTAAACACTGCAAATGGAGACACAGCTACTGATCTCTCCATTGCATTACTCAACCACAGTAGTTACTAAGTACAACAGAAAGACCATTACTGAGAACGACAAATCACCCACCGGCAAACTCTTTGCTCTTTTCATTCAACATTGCTAACCCTACCAAGTGTCATACACTATGAAAAAGATAATTCATAAAAACCCTTTTAGTGAGTTGACTGAAATAAGAAACATAATTTTTAAGTCACTCTCTAAAGCCAAAAGAAATTCTATGTTCATTTCTAATTCTTCCATTAGGGGTGGGGATACAAAGCCAAAAGAAAAAAAGAGAAAATAAACAAGTGTGTATACATATGGGAAAGAGTTAAGGTATTGTGAGTAAGCTGAAGGCAGCAATAGCTCCATGTACCAAAGGTACCATAAACAATGTGTATGGTTGTGGAATAGGGGAAACCTTTGCTTCGCCTGAATTCCTTAAGAGGCCAGGCCCTGCCATTCTTACCTTTGGACCTCGCTAATCCAGTAGAATGATATGCAGCCATCATCTGAAGGCCTTTTCTAGAGATCACAGCTCCCACAGTCAAGAACAAACATTTTGCCCAGGTTCCAACACATGCACAAGAAATCTTACCATAGAGGACCTTGATTTGCTTAGCACCCACTGTTTCCACCAGAGAACCTTCTTGACAACAAGGCCTGATTGTGAACCCCCACTGCAGGAACAGCCCCAGAACACAGTGAGAACTGTAGAAATGTGGCTTGGACTTCAGCTCTTTTGGTTTGGTGTTCTCTCCACTTACAAACAGCCAGATCTACTAGAGATAATTGCTGGAAAAGAAATCTACCATAAGCTGAGCACATCTACTCAAGCTACCCTCAGGTGTAAAAAAAAAATCAAATATCAGTATGCAGAAAGACTGATGGTTCAAACTACATAAGCTGTTTTATATGCAAAATTGTTTAAAATATTATTAAAAATTACCTTCAGGCTATTATGTAAGCTATTCATAATATGGAAGCATTTCATATGCACACTTGGATTCCATGCCTGAGATAGTGCAAAATGTATACACAAATTTCCCAAGATCCACAATTCAAAAACTAAAAGCTCCAAGCAGTTCAGTGTGCTTCAGTATGCATTCTGGACATTTTTCCCTCTGACACTGTTCAGAAGAAGGTAACTAAGTTACCCTGAATTGTAAGTTGCCCCAGATACAACAGAAGAAAGGGGAATACTTACCCAGAAAAAGAAAAGCTAAGAGACAAATGCTCTGACTGCCTTCAGGAATTTGAAAAGCCTTCGGGTCAGGAGAGAAAGCAGAATGAGAGGCAGAGAGTCGATGCTCCAGAGGAGTTTGTGGCTGGATACAGCACTTTCACACAGAAGGCACCATAAAGCTACACTCTGCCCCAGGTGATGTAGAATTCCTGCTGCCCTGGAGGATCTTAGTGAAGCTGCAGGACAGCTTTCAGGATTAGCAGTAAGTTCTAATAATCGTCTACTCCCTGTTCAGGAAGTTCCAACATGAGCTTCTGAGACAGTAATTTTATGATGAAGGGGAAACAAAATGCTTTTTGTTGTTATTGTTTGTTTTATGATGATGAAAAGAAATGCCATATTTTCAGCAGTAGAACTGGCATTTACCCTTCTCACTTAAGAACTCCCCACCTACATTTACACAATGGAATACTATTTGGCTATTAAAATAAGGAAATCATGAAATTTGCAGGCAAATGGCGGGAATTAGAAAAGATCATCCTGCGTGAGGTAACCCAGAAGCAGAAACACATACATGGTATATGCTCACTTATAAGTGGATATTAGTCATATAATATAGGATAAACATACTAAAATCTATAGTCCTAAAGAAGCTGAACAACAAGGAAGACCCAGGGAAGAGGCTTAATCCTCATTCAGAAGTGAAAACAGGATAGACACTGGAAGAGATGGAAGACAGGGAACAGGACAGAAGCGTACCTCAGAGGGCCTCTGAAAGACTCTACCCAGCAGGGTATCGAAGCAGATGCTGAGACTCATAGCTAAACTTTGAGCAAAGTGCAGGGAATCTTACGGAAGAAGGAGGAGATAAAGACCTGGAGGAGACAGGAGCTCCACAAAGAGAGCAACAGAGCCAAAAATCTGGGCTCAGGGCTCCTGCAGAGACTAAGGACCATGCATGGAGAGGACCTAGAACCCCTGCTCAGATGTAGCCCATGTCTCAGTCTCCATGTGGGTTTCCTAGTAAGGGGAGCAGAGGCTGACTCTGACATAGACTCAGTGGCTGCCTCTTTGATCACCTCCTCCTGGCAAGGTGGCCACTAAGCTACAGAGAAAGAAGATCCAGACAGTCCTGATAAGACCAGATAGGCGAGGATCAGATAGTAGGAGAGGAGGACCTATCAGTGGACTAGAGGAGGGACATAGCATGGGAAGAAGGAGGGAGGGTGGAACTGGGAGAAGATGAGGGAGAGAGCTATAGCTGACATACAAAGTGAATAAATTTTAATGAATAATAATAATAAAGAAAAATTAAAAAAGAAACCTCCACCCCCATCACAAGCTTGAATATGTAGCCAAAGCTGCTAAATACTGAAACACTGACTAATGTGCCTCAATAGTTGTGTTGGATGAAAAGCTCCCCCAGAATCACAGAGAAAAACCACAGTGAGTACCCACAAACACTTACTTCCTCCACAATAATTTTCAGCTTCCACTAGAACAAAGTTCTAGTCAACTATCTATCTATCTATCTATCTATCTATCTATCTATCTATCTATCTATCATCCCTCCCTCCCTCCCTCCCGCCCTCCCTCCCTCCATCCATCCATCCATCCATCTATCTATCTATTTATTTTGGGGTTTTTTGAGACAAAGTTTCTCTCTGTAGCAGCTCTGATTGTTCTGGGACTCACTTTATAGACCAGGCTGGCCTTGAACTCACAAAGATCTGCCTGCCTCTGCCTCCTGGGTGCTGGGATTAAAAGCATACACCATCACTGATTGGCCTTTTATTTTGTTTTTGTGATCATAATTTAATTACATTTCTCTATTCCTTTTTATCTCTTCAAACCCCCTCATATGCCTTTCCACATTCAAAAAATTATTTTCTTGAAAGTCTCAAGAAAAGTACAATCGTCATGCTTTGCCCTTGGCACTCATTAAGCATCTTTGTAATCATATTAGCTGTTAATCAGTGAACTCCATTAACACAACCACCCTTTTTCACTTTCAAATCTCACACCCCAGAATATCCTCACTAAAGGCACATGAACAACGGCCTTCTAGCAGGTAAAAATTCCAAAGCAACTTCCTGTTTCTAGTATAGACTAGTCACTAAGTATATTCTTAGTAAATGAACAGGCCTGTGAATGGAGCCTAGATAGGTTAAGGCATGAGGCAGAGGAGGACAGTCAGTCAGTAGCATGTGGTTTTGTTCTACGAGCAGGGGAAGGATGCTGCAGAAGAATTTATGGAAAAGAGGCAATCAAGCAAAGCACTTAAGACTACGAAGTCACACTGGCTGCTCTTCCAAAGGTCCAGAGTTCAATTCCCAGCAACCACATGGTGGCTCATGGTCATCTATGATGAGATCTGGTGCCCTCTTCTGGCATGCAGGCACAAATGCAAACAGAACACTGTATAAATAATAAATAAATAAATCTTAAAAAAAAAAAAAAAAGGTTGGGGATTTAGCTCAATGGTAGAGAGCTTGCCTAGCAAGCACAAGGCCCTGGGTTCAGTCCTCAGCTCTGGAAAAAAAAAAAAAAAGACAAAATAACAAAAAGACTATGAAGTCAGGGCCCTAAGACCAATCAAGCAATAGTGAAGAAGTCTCTGTGCAGATGCAGCACATCAGCATAGTTACTATTCATGCTGCTCTCAAACAGGAGGATTGTTGTGTGTCCCAATTCACTCAATGAGCCATGTGCAGACTAGTGGGGGTTCAGGGAGGAGTCTTTAGAAACAAGCAAAGAACCAGAAGGCATGGACCAGAAGGCAGAAAGGATGGCTTTACAGCCCCCCTGATCAATTCCCTACCACATCAAAACAGACCAGAGAAAAGACACACACTTCCTAACTGTCTAGGGCTATACAGTACAATATATAGTCAAAAGCCAGATTGACAGAAACTACAGATCTCTAGCTAAGCCTTGGCAGGCATGTGAGGAAGAATGTGTCTGGGTATGCCCCCTCAGCAGGGACAGCCCCACAACACAGTGACAACTATGGAAATGTGGGCTGACTCAAGTGTTCCAGAGTTGACTACAGCTCTTTCTATTCAAGTGTTCTCTCCACAGCCAGATCTACTGAGCACCTCTGCTCCTAGCTACCCTCAGGTTTAAAAAAAAAAAAATCAAGTAGCAGTATGCTGGAAGTTTGATGATTCAATTGCATAAGCTGTGTCATTTAAAATCATTGAAAATATTATTTTAAATCACTGGACAGTCCCAAGCATGGAAACATGAGAAAGGTTTGTAAGGGTTACTAAGGACTGTGCCAACCAATAATAAGGAAGCGAGACTAGGAAGCAACTGGTATTCACAAGCACAATTTTCTTCCCCTTTGCTTACACAGGCCAACATTCTATGCTGTCTCTGCTGACAGAAGCCTGTAACATTCCAAATAGATAATGAAAACATAACAATAGAAAAACAATACTTTTGGGACACAGAAATGGAAAGTGTCCCCACACATTATCACGTCTAATCTCCCAATGATTTCATCAGGTGGGTAGACTATTTCCAACTCATACATAAAGAAGCTCAGGTGGACTCTAAATTGATATGTGTACCACTGTTGTTCAGGGTAGAGTTAGAAAAAAACAAAATACTCCAGTTAGTTCCAGAGCTAGAACTCTCTCCCTGAGGATATGGCAGGGGAGGGAGAGGTGTCTGAGCCAGGCATGATGGCACATTCCTAAAATCACAGCTGGAGGGTTATAGTTTAAGGCTAGCCTGGGCTAAAGAATGAGATCCTATGCCACGCCTCACAGCAAACAAACAACCAACCCTGTTTAGATACAACTGTGTTCCTCTTCAAATCAAAAAGATAATATAAATACTATAAATCACACTATCCCATCAGGTCATCATGTGCACATCAGCATGGTACCTGGTAGGCAGAGTGACTAAGCAAGGGTAGGAAATCAGAACATTAAAGAATCTCTTAATTTTTTTTAGCTCAATTTTTTTTGAAAGCACTACATATTGTCACAGATAATATGGGGCCCAGATATAAGCAAATGAGAAAGAAAACAAACAAACAAATAATGTTTTTAAATTTCTATATTTTAGGAGGCTGGAGAGATGGCTCAGAGGTTAAAAGCACTGGCTGTTCTTCCAGAGGACTCGGGTTCAATTCCCAGCACCCATATGGCAATTCACAACTGTCTGTACCTCCAGTTTCAGAAACTCCAACATCCTCACATAGACATACATGTAGACCGAATACCAAATGTACGCAAAAATAAATAAATCATTAAATTTTTTTCTATATTTTATGTTTAAGATATATCATAGCAAATGGCCACACTTCAGGTTGACTGTGTGTGTGCTCTGCAGGCACCTACGGGGTACTGACAGATGGACAGACCCACACAAACAAGCAAACTAAATTGATCTTCATGGCACATGGCCAAATATCTCATTTTCTCTTAGGACTTTGTGTACAAAGTATGCTGGGCTATTTCTGCAATCTGCTTTGCTGATTTTCAGGCCAATAAAATGAAAACTAATGATTAACTTTTGCTCCCTAGAAGCCACTGAATAAGAAAATGGCTATTTCCTGACTAACCTGTGCATGGCGAGAGCTGACTTTTCCCAAGCTCTCCAAAGCAGTTTTAAAAACTACTTGCTATGAGCTCATCTCGGAGCTAGCACTAAGAGAGCACAAGGCACTAAAGAGGTCAAATTCCGGGTTGAAATGCTTACACGGGCACCGGGGTCAAAACTCTTTGCGAAGATGTCTACTTCTAACTTTGCTTTTGAAACACCTGGATTTCGGACAGAGACTGAAGTGTTGGAGGTCTAAGTCTCTGGAACTGGCATCACTACGGGATTAATGGTTATACTCTAGGTCCTTTGTAAGCACTAAAGATACACAAGCCAGTAGGGAAGAAAGGCAAACGAATTAGGCCCTCACAAAGAAATAGGAACTGGTCAAACCAGGCAAGAGCCTCTACAACTGCAAGAATTGCAGAGCCCAAATCCCAGAAAGCATTCCCCAGAGATCTGCCTATTCAAATGGCAGCAGGTGCTTCACAACTTCCAACCCACTTACAGCCTTAAGGAGACAAAAATCTGAGGTTCACAGCCCCCTAGAAGTCTTCCCTAGTCTCTTGGTTGGTTCCTTGAAGAACCAGGGTGAACTGGCAATGGGCTCAGCTTCAGAAACTCCAGTTCCTAACTGGATTAGGCTAATATGACACAGAACCAAAGGTAAAGACGGTCTAGAGAAAGACGGACCACCTAGACCCCAAAAACCTGCTTCAGCTTTCCACACACAATGTCTGATATTCAGTCAAAAATAACTATGTCCATTTGAAAACAAGACGTGGCCAAAAAACAAGAACAAAAAGAAGATCAACAGGTTAGACAAATGTTTCTTAACAGATGTGCATTGCAAAATGACTGTGGGACTAGAGAGACAGCTCATCACTGAAGAGCGAAAGGAGGGTGTTGATTCCCAGCACTCACGTGGCTACTTTCAATACTTTCTAACTCCACTTCCAGAGGATCTGATACCCTATTCTGACCTCCATGTATACAACACACACATACATACATGCAGGAAAAGTAGTCGTACACATAAAATAAAAATATTTAAATGACTGAAAAAAACACAGTAAAATAGCATGAAATGATGACCAGAACAGCTGAAGTATAAAATACTGACAGCACCAAGTACCAATAAGAACAATTTTTGTTCTTTTATCATCTTTCTTTGATTAAAAAGAAAGGCAGCTATACAGATTCCTGTTATGCTGCTTTCTGTACTCCTCTGGACTTCTGTAATTTTTTTCCACCACTTTACATCCTGATAGCAGCTCCCTCCCCTTTCTCCGCCCAGTCCTGCCCTCAAGCTCACTCTTCCCCCGTTCCCCTTCTACTTCTTTTCAGAGAACAGGGTGCACTAAAGGGTACCAACCCACCCTACCACCTCAACTCACAGCAGAACTAAGCACATCCTCTCCCACTGAGACCAGCCAAGGCAGTCCAGCTAGGGGAAAGGGATCCAAAGGCAGGTAACAGTCAGAGACAGCCCCTACTCCCCTTGTTAGGGAACCCACATGATGGCCATGCTAAACATCTAACACATCTGTGTAGGGGGTCTAGGTCCATCCCATGTAAACTCTTTGCTTGGTGGTTCAGTCTCTGTGAGGCCCCAAGGGCCTAGGTTAGTTAATCTGTAGGTCTTCTTATGGTATCCTTGACTCCTCCAGCTCCCCCAATCCTTCCACTCACTCTTCCACAAAACTCTCCAAGCTCAGCCTGTTGTTTGGCTGTGGGGTTCTGCATCTGTTTCCATTAGCTGCTAGATGAAGCCTTTCAGAAAACAGTTATGCTAGGCTTCTGTCCACAAGCATAGCAGAGTGTCACTAATAGTGTCAGGGGTTGGCTCGCTCCTGTGGGGTAGATCTCAAGTTGGACCAGTCATTGGCTTGCCATTCCCTCAATCTGCTCCATCTTTATCCCTACATTTCATGTAGGCAGAATAAAGTTTGGGTTAAAGGTTTTATGGGTGTGTTGGTGTCCTCCTCCCTCCACTGGAAGTTATGCCTGGTTACAAGAGGTGACAACTTCAGGCTCCATCCCACTGCCAGGAGTCTCAGCTAGGGTCACCCATAGACTCCCCTGTCACAGAGATACTCCCCCACCTATTTCTGGTATCTCTCCCAGTCCTCCCGTCCCCTACTCTCCCCACACCTGACCCCCACCCCAACCTGTCTCCCACACAGATCCCTTCCTCCATCTACTTCAGATGTCTATTTTATTTCCTCTTTTGAGTGAGATTTGGGAATCCTCTTTTGGGTTCTCCTGGTTTTTTAGATCTATAGATTGTAGTATAGTTAACCTGTACATTATGGCTAATGTCCACTTATAAGTGAGTGTATAAAATATGTGTCTTTTGGGGTCTGGATTATTTCACTCAGGATTATATTTTCTAGTTCCAGCCATTTGCCTGCAAATTGCATGATGTCATTGTTTTTAATAGCTGAGTAGTACTCCATTGTGTAAATGTACCACATTTTTTCTATCCATTTGAGGGACATCTAGGTTGTTTCCAGTTTCTAATTATTATGAATAAAGCTGCTATGAAAACAACTGAACAAGTGCCCTTGTGGTATGGTGGAGCATCTTTTGGTTACATGCCCAGGAGTGGTATAGTGTGGGGAATGTTGAGGTACGACTTTTGAAGGTCCAGAAAGAATGGCAAGTGAAGGGTCAGGGCCCCCTCAACTCCTTGAAAGGTCCTGATTCACTGCACACAGTGTTGACCTGCTAGGGACTCCTAGCACACTAACGCCTCAAAATGGATCTGCGGCTAGGGTGGTAACTGTTTGCCCCTTCTTTACAAGGAAGTCTCCTAAGGTGACTTTGCCTCCCCTACCCCCAGGCACACACATCTCCCACATTTCCTTATAGTCTCACCAACCTGGTTGATGGTTACTGGTGCTTGAAGCTAGCAAGGGATGAGATGATTGGCCTTCCAATCATTTAAAGGCTGTTCCATTAGATAGTAAAGTTAGCTCTGCACCTTTGAGTGTGGTCTCCGGAGTCTGATTCCGGGGATTCTGCATGGGCTCTGTCACCACTCACTCCCCATCCACTCGGTTCCTGATTCCCACAGTATTGCTGGGCCTTGAGGTAGATCTATTCCCAGCTTTCTGAGAAAACTCTAGACTGATTTCCAACGTGGTTGCGCTCCTACCAGCAGTGGAGGAGGGTTCCCCTTGTTCCACATCCTCAGCAGCATGTGGTGTCACTTGAGTTTTTGATCTTAGCCATTCTAACCAGTGTAAGATAGAATCTCAGGGTCGTTTTGATTTGCATTTCCCTGATGACTAAGAAGATCGAGTATTTAAGTGTTTCTCAGCCATTAGATTCCTCTCTTAGGAATTCCCGGTCTATACCCCACCTTTTTTTTTAATTTTTAAATTTTTATTAGTTTATTCACTTTGTATCCCAGCTGTAGCCCCCTCCCACTTCCTCTCCCAATCCCACCCTCCCTCCCTCTTCTTCTCCTATGCCCCTCCCCAAATCCAATGATAGGGGAGGTCCTCCTCCCCCTCCATCTGACCATAGTCTATCAGGTCTCACCTGGTTTATTACTGGATCTTCTATTTAATTCCATTGGTGGACCTGTCAGTTTTTATGCCAATACCACACTGTTTTTATTACTATTGTTCTGTAGTACAGCTTGACATCAGGGTTGGTGATACCTCCAGAAGTTCTTTTATTGTACACAATTATTTTTTAGCTATCCTGGATTTTTTATTTTTCCATATGAAGTTAATGGTTGCTCTTTCAAGGTCTGTAAAGAATAATTGTGTTAGAAGTTTGATGGAAATTGCATGGCTTTTGGCAGGATGGCCATTTTTACTATGTTAATCCTACTGATCCATGAACATGGGAGATCTTTTCATCTTCTAAAATATTTGATTTCTTTCTTCAAATACTTGAAGTTCTTGTCACACAGATCTTTCACTTGCTTGGTTAGAGTTACACTAAGATATTTTATATTACTTGTGGCTACTATGAAGGGTGTTGTTTCTCTAATTTGTTTCTCAGCCTGTTTATTACTTGTATAAAAGAGGGCTACTGATTTTTTGTTGTTGTTATTTTTGTATACAGTTAATTTTGTATACAACACATACACACTTTGTACACACACACATGCAGGCAGGCAAAGTACTCGTACACATAAAATAAAACTAAAAAATAAGTATTTTAAAGTATTTTACTGAAAACACACAGTAAAACAGTACTAAACCTGACCAGAGGAGCTGAAGTGTAAAATACTGATAGCACCAAGTGCCAGTAAAAACAACTTTTATTCTTTTATCTTTTTTCTTTGATGGAAAAAAATTAAAAAAAAAGCAGCACTGCAGGTTCCTGGTATGGTGCTTTCTCCACTCCTCTGGAATTCTGTAACATTTCATAGTTAAAAGTTTTTGAAAGAAATGAAAGTTGTAGCTGAAAAAGAGATCAGCAAAGGCTAAATCATTTTTGGCTTTTAGAGTCATGTTGATAAGTTACCCTTTCTTTAGTTTGTAGACAGAAAGAAGTCAAAGAACCAGGTATATTGGAACAAACTTGTAATTCCAGCAGCACACTGAAGGCAAAAGCAAGAGAACTCCTAGTTCAAGGCCAGTCTGGGTTATATAGTGAGCTCCAAGCCAGGGAGAGAAGAGAGGAGTGGAGGGAGGAAGGGAGAGGGAGGAGAACAGGAAGATAGGGAAAGAAAAGGGGAGAGAGAACACTCATACATGAATCTGAATGGAAAAGTAGCAATATTGGATTTGTTCTGCACAAAGACCATTCTTGTTGAAAGACAGCAGACTGAGTGAAGGCAGGAAGTTCACCTAGGCAGCTGAAGAAGTAACTGATGAAGGACAAGGATGGCAGCTGGTCTACTGCATAAAGAAAGCTGTAAAATCTCAATGATGGCATCACTTATTTGTGGTTTAGTTCTCAAAAATGGTTGAATTGCAACCCCATCAAATCATAAAGCAAATGAGGCCACTATGACAAAGATGAATCTCAATGGGACAATTTCATTAGAAGAAGAGTGACATCCAGGAAATGGCCTGAAACTAGTGAAAGGGAAAATGTGAATTTTCCTACAAATCCTTAGGAAAAAGTCAAACCTTTACAAAAGTGAATGCTAATGAGCACTCAGCTCAACACCAGATGGTCAGATAGATACATTCACAACTTGCCAAGATTCTGGAGCCTTGCACAGCCCCTTCCAAGCATGCAGATGCTTTAATCTGACAGGGAAAAATCTATTTCTGCTTCTGACAGCAAATGCCAAGTCACGCCTTGCCAGTGGAGAAAGTGGCTGCTCCAAGTACAGCCTCCCCAAATATGCACAATCTTATTCCCACTCAGAGACACAGGTTGTTTGACCTCTACCTCTACCAGCCTTGCCAGAAAGGAAAAGAATGGGTGGGTAGAGTTTCGAAAGAACTCAGCTTTTTCATCTGCACTCCCAGAAAAGTAGATATATATCTCTGGATTATTCATGAACAGCCCACATATTTTTCTGTGAAAACAAATTAAGCATATCAAACAGAAACTTATCCGAACATTCTGAAAATAGCCTGAGGCATGGAGTCCAACAGGTTTTTCAATAACTCTAAACTGGATAACCTAACTAAAGAATTAATGTTCTTTATCATTGTCTTCTATGTGCTGCAAAGGTTAAGGATAGAGCATTTCCGGTGGGGCTGGTTTAATGCTGTTCTTTGGTCATACTAACGAATGCCTACACTTGTTAGAAATGGAATTATTACATATTCCACCTACAATGTGTTCAAGGACAAGAAGATGTTCTTTGTAAAGGAGGAACATTCCAAACACATGCTCATTTCAAATCTCAGTATTGACGTACGGTTCTGGACAGCTTGGCTGTAGAGACAGGAAACTTGTGTTCAGCCTTCTTTACAAAGCAGAGTGAGTAAAGCTCAGGGGGACAAGACGGTCTTCTATTCCTAAGGAATATGGTGCTCTCTCCTGTCATATAGACAAGCTCGTGAAACAAGCTCTACGGGGCTCAAGTTCCTGACTCCACAATTACCCATCCTCATTTTCTCCAAATGCTGCTGCTGAATCAAAATCTGGACCCATCACAACCCAGGCCAGGAGTTTCATGAAAATGCCACCTAGTGGATCTTACACTTAATATTAAAACATTAATGAATTTTGAGGCCATTTAGGCATCACATTTTGTTCAAATTTATGAGCTGAAGCATAGGTAAATGCCCGAAATAGTCACCATTATCACAATCCAGTGGCACATGAAATAAGACATTTTTATAAAGGGCTCTAAAGCTGAAACAAGAAACGAGTGATTGGTATTCATTTAGGGAAATATAAGGTTGATATCAAGACAAACACATGAAATCCTCACTGTTGTCTGCTTAGAGAACAAGTGTCACCCTTCAATAAACAAGCCTGCTCTACCAGATACTCACTGGGTTGAGCGCTTCCTCAGCAGAATGGTGAACTGCCCACCAGTCTGAGGTCCACTCCCATGCGTTCCCCACTATGTTGTACAAGCCATAGCCATTGGGAGGAAAAGCATCAACCTAGAAATAATAAAAAAAAAAAAACAACACTGACCTCACCTTGCTTTAAAAATCTCTTTGGTACATGAATGAACTAAGACCTATTTATTTCAGAATGTAAATATCAATTTTCATCCCCACCTATCAGAAAACCAACCTGGACAACATAAAAACAAAAAGCCCTGCCCCTCTGTTTCGTTTTTTACTTTAGGCATTCAAAAGGAGTTTATAAACTTAAGATGAGTTTATTAAGTGGCCTGGAACTGGTGAATTAATTGTTAATAGTGACTAACACCAATGATAAGTACACAGGCTTTGCTAGTATGGGTGAGAGGTTGCATGTGAGAATGTGTGTGTGTGTGTGTGTGTGTGTGTGTGTGTGTATGTATGTGCGCGCGCATGCGCAGACACAGAGTAATTAGGCCTTCAAAATCACTAACAGAAATGTTCTACTAGTATCAGTATGTTTTGTTACTAAAAAGCAGCTTTTCCAGGCACACAGTCTCTTTCAGGGCCATAGATGCCAACCCAACGCTGCCCTCTCCACAAGCTCCATCCAGCTGACCACCTTACCTTTGCACCTCAGTTGCTGTCAGGGAATAAGGAAACTGTGAGCTTATTATCCCATGTGTTTCTAACAGCAGGTCTCTGGACTGCAGCGGTCTACAGCAAATTACACATCCACCAAGGGTCACAGCACGATTCAAAGGCAGGTCAGAGAGTGCTGGGTAACACCCACAGGCACACAAGCAAGGTGCAGTTTACGTAAGACAGAGGGCAAGAGGAGACAACTAGGACTGAACAACAGTCAGCTCAGGTCACTGGTCAGTTTCATGATTTAAAAATTCTCCCAACCAGGACTGAAGTAAACCACTGAAGCATTCAGTGGTAGAATGCTTGCTTGAGAAGCCTTAGGTTTGGTCCCCACAATAGGCAGGGAGGCAGGCATATCATAAAAAATTAAAGGCACAAAAAAAATATATCCTTGGGGGGAAAAATTCTTTTACCTCTTTTCAATAGACATTAAAAAAAATCAGTTTGTGATGGAAAAAAAAAGTTATCTTTGGAGATTTTTTTACTCTTATCATAATTCATGCTTTTCCATACTAACAAAGTAAGACTGTAAGAACGAATACACTAACATTCATGTCTATGTGGTCTCAGATGGTTTTACATCTACACATGAATACGGAGGCATCTGCTGCTTGGGCAATTCAGTGCATGTCAATCAAAGTTAGGAAGCCACTGAAAAGAAGTTCATGGAGATGAGCTGGAAAAGTTGAAAAATTCCACCATGCTGCTTCCATAATCAGCATTTACTATGGAAACAGCCTTGGCTCATTCAGAAATGCCATGTGCGGCCAGTACAGGCAGGGAGGGGCTCAGTGGCAAAGAGATCTTAAAGAGTTTAATGAGGGAAGAAAAAAAGAGAATGTCTCAAACTAAAAAGTTAGCTCTGCAGAGCTGGGCATGACAGGCATGCAGGCAACCCCACCACTTGGGAGGTGGAGGCAGAAGGGTCAAGACCATCCTGGGCTGCACAGTGAGTCTGAGGCCAGCTTGGGCCACATCAGACTCTCACACACACATAGATTGCAAGGGCAAACTCTGGTGGGGCGATCTAGGCATACCCTGGAATAAGGCCCTGTGATCCAAATACAAGAGACAAGAAGCAGGGGAGGCCATAGCATAAGCTTTTTGTTCATCCAGAAGGTGACCAGAAAGGGGCCCTTGGACTAAGCTCAAAGGAATAAGAAAGAGATGAGTTGGCTGTGGGGAGAAAGTAGATGATGCCATTGAGGCATGTGGGGAGTGGGGAGAATAAGAAACCAAAACACACTTTCGGGAGGAAGAAATCCATCTTCAAGCTTCTAGAAGGTATAGACAGAGGTGCTCTCAAGAATCTGTGCCAACCTTCATGGGTGCTGTTAGTCCTCCACAGCAAAGTAACAGTGCCTGAGCAAAGGTTTGCCCCTCCCCCTTTAAATAATAGGCTACCCTCTTAATTATTAACATTATATGTAAGCATGTCAGTATGGGAAATGAATTTTCCACTGCTCACAGTTCTATGAATCACACTAACCAAAGCTTGCTCAGAGAAAAACAAATGGAAAAGACAAATCCTTCTTGAAATGCTAATTTTCAGGCACATTAGTTGATAAGCATTAAAACAAAAATGGATTAATGACAATGTAACAGCGAAATACAGACTACATATCCAGCTCCTTATGCTCAACATTCAAAGAGTCTAGCACTGAGTGCTTGATACTAGCCTGACCCGGCCTTAAAAATGAAAACAAATAAGTTAAATTCTTGTCCTCAGCTTCCCTGAACATGCTGACAGTAAAGGATAGTTCAGGTCAACCCAAGGTCATTTTTGTAAGCATCAACTCAACTTAAAGACAGAAGTCTCACACCTAATAC
Organism: Pachyuromys duprasi; assembly: GCA_028658305.1. Lineage (NCBI taxonomy): Eukaryota > Metazoa > Chordata > Mammalia > Rodentia > Muridae > Pachyuromys > Pachyuromys duprasi. Next base: position 33,870,527 of record CM053761.1, on the reverse strand, counting down.
AGACATGACCCCTCTGAGACTTGCCGCATCCTTGACCACGTCTAGTTTCAGAATGGGTTCCTTCAGGGCTCCTGGTGACTGTAGCCATTTTATCCAGGAATCTGGGCAAGCAGTGTCTTCAGGTAAATTCTGCAGACATCTGCTGACTGCAATGTCAAATACTCTAATGCCCAACAATGAAAAGCAGAAATTTGTGTACCTTAGTGCTCAATCCACAGGACCATAACAACGGTAGCCAAATAAATATCTGCAGATCTGCAGAGCATCCCTATCTCATACAGACCTCTCTGTCTGTCTGCCTGTCTCTCTCCGCCTCTCTCGCTGTGTGTGTGTGTGTGAGTACGTGTGAGTGTGTGTGTGTGTGTGTGTGTGTGTGTGTACCAGGATCTCTGAGCTTTGGGTTATTTACAAAGGTAACCAGAAATGGCTCATTTCTTTTTTTCTAGCTCACCTAATTAAATGAACATACAATACTGTGGTGGTAATCACAGGAAAAATCTGTGAGTCTCAAAGCAGTTTTATTGTGGCCTCCTACTAAAATTTACCAGGGCTTACATTATGAATCTGATTCATTACAGCTTCCACAGACTTCTTCAAACAGCAGAGACAATGGTGGCTGTCACCTGTGCCTCTGGGATGGAGTCTGCCCATCTCTCAGGACAAAATGATACTGTTCAACAGCTGAGCACGTGGATAGTTCTGTACTTTGGCCTTCACAGCTCTCATTCAAATGCTGTTACTATAACAACTAAGGTCTGCTCCATCTGAGCAATGGATTCGGGGTTTATTGTAGCTGCTGCAGGTATCACCACATGCTTTGAGGGAGCCCCTTCCTGCCAAGGTCATCCTTCTTGCCAGGCTCTTTCATGTGTTCATATCCAGAGATGGTTGGAAATGAGTTTGGCAGGCAATGCTATCAATTTTCGGTACTTCCTGCCCTATAGGTGAAGCTACTTCCCTGCTCTCTGTAACAACTTACATCTTTTTATTAATTACAGAGAGGCAGCCAGATAGACAGAGACAGAGAAAGAGAGACAGAGAGAGAGAGAGTACACACACCATGAATCACAATGTGTATGTAGAGGTCAGAGGGTGACTAATAGAAATCTATCTCCTTCAATCATATGGGTCCCAGGGATCAAACTCAGATTGCCCAGAGAGGGGGCAAGCAACTTTACCCACTAAGCATCTTACTGGCCCAAACAACCAGTGCCCTTCCTGGAGTTTGACGACATGCCCACGACAGGCACCACCACTGACATTCGGCTCTAGCACCACTTCTGCTGGCCAAAAGACCCCCTAGAAATCCCCACTCTATATCCTGCTCCCTACCAAGAGGCTTGGCTTGTCATCCATTTAATGCCTGAAGAAAAGTAGAAATCCTTCCTCCCGAAGACCTCAAATATTTTACCAAATAAAAATATGTGTCTGGGAGTGAAGCAGCTATCCTGAAGGAAATTGAAGAGAGACCAACTACCAGATGGCTTGATTTGCCTTTTTTTCCTCTACTGAATAATGCATCATCTCCCATCACTTTGTGTTGGCTTAACATATATGTAACTCACATACATGGAACTGGATACAAACACGAATGCATCTTGTGTTTATGTAGGGCTAAGTATCCCCAAGTAACTTTTTAAATTAAATTCTGCTCCAAGCATTGCACTAACAGTAGCTCAGACTGAAATCTAGTTTCTCTGAGACCAGGTGCCTTCACTCTTTCTGCTCCAAGAATTTCTCCATCTTTTACTCTCACTTGTTTAGTTTTCAAGATGAAATTTTCTAACTATTTGGTCATATTCCAAATAGCATATCTGTGTCAGATGTAGAAATAGATTCTGCAAGAAGATTCTCTCGAGGAAAAAATGCAAATTAAAAAAAGAAGACAAAGGAAGAAAGGACGAGAGAGAGAAAAAGAGAAAAGAAAGGAAGGCTCCAAGGGAGAGAGGGAGACAGAGGGTGAGGGTGAGAGAAAGAGAAAGACAGACAGAGAGAGAGAAGCAGTTCCAAAGATTCCTGAAAGAAAATAGCCCAGTTATGGGCTATTTCTCCACCACAAAACGCCTTTCCTCATTGTGTTAAGAGAAAATAGAAATGTTTTTGTCTGGTCTAGAGAATGGTTTCCCCTCAAAACTTAGGCACTTAGTCGTTAATTCAACAGAACTAAGAGAGTGGCCTGTGGGAGCTGATTAAAGGATGCCTGATACAATGAGGTCTATACACAGGCTCAAGGTTGAAGGGAGTGTGCTATTACTCCCTGGCTCTGACCACATGAGAACACAGCATTTTTCAGTGCCCTTAAGTCAACACAAATGCCAGTCTTCCTGAGGCTTCCATCTTAGACTTCTTGGTTTCCAGATCTGTGAGACATATTCCTATTTATCAATGACCCAGTCATGGCATTTGTTATAGCAGCTCAAATAAACCAACTAAGATGATTTTTAAACATAACTTGGTTACTGGATTGTTGCTAAAAAGTTCCATGAGAGAAGAACTTCTCTTCATCAATAAAAGGAAACAGGCCATGGGCACTGTAGAACACAATTGACCGAGAAAGTTTTCTAGCTTGGGAGTGTATCTCAGTGGTAGAACATATGCTTAGCCACAGGCAAGATATTGGGTTCGATTCCTGGTGGAAGAGAAAAGGTGAGGAAGGGGAATGGAGAGAAGTTTTCTAACCTTTAATCATTGATTGCTGCTGAGAATCTATTTTTTAAAAAATCAGAGAAAGCTCAGTATGAATACACAAAATGTTCACTGCAGTATAGTTTAAGTAAAAATAACCAAATCTACAACAATCAAAGGCAAATAAGGACTTATTTGTATGACAAGTTATCCAGCCAGTGAAAGACAATGTGATCATGACCTATAGGTGACAAATAAAATGTTCCATACAGTAAGAGGGAAAGAGTAGGATTAAAAATGTTCTATTTAGAGTCTAGAGATGGCTTAGTGGTTAATGCATGCACTGCAGAGTTCATTTTGTTCAATGCACTTAAGTTCATTTTCTAGTACCAAAGTTAGGCAGCTTAGGAGACTTTTATGTAACTCCCATTCTAGCGGGACCCAACTTTCTCTTCCAGCCTATGTGGACACCTGCACATACCCACATAGATACACATAACTAAAAATAAAGTCTTTAACATATTCTATCCAATGGGATTGAAAAACAATACAGAAAATATATATGTGATGCATAAACTCCAGAGATACAAATGCTGGCAAATAGAGAAGTTAAGATCATGCTCTTTAAAAACAAGCCAGATCCAAGATGGCTGCCCCAGGAGGACACTGAGTCTGAGGAGCAGGACAGTAGTGTAGGCACAGCGAGCGGGAGACTGAGATCTCGGACCTAAAACACCAGCGTTTGCGACTGCCAGGTGAGCGGGATTCCTACGGTGGGGAAATCAAGTGGAAAAGTCCAAGGGACACCCAGCTACTCCCAGGAAAAACTCTGGAGGGTGACAGGCTTTGCACAGTCGGGCTGGGCGCCTAAGCCGCCATTTTGGTCTGGGGCACACAGTACCCTGGACGGACTGTGTTTCACCCAGATACCGCGGGCTGCACTGGGCGGGCCCACAATCCTCTGTGCCAGCAGCTGCCACTTTAGGCTGGGGCACACAGCACCCCAGACGGACTGAGTTTCACCCAGATACCGCGGGCTGCACTGGGCGGGCTCACAACCCTCTGTGCCAGCGGCCTCCGCTTTGGGCTGGGGCACAGGGTACCCCAGACGGACTGAGTTTCACCCAGATACCGTGGGCTGCACTGGGTGGGCCCACAATCCTCTGCACCAGCGGCCGCCACTTTGGGCTGGGGCACACAGTACCCCAGATGGACTGAGTTTCACCCAGATACTGCGGGCTACACCGGTCAGACCCACACCCCTAGGCACACCCAGCCACCACCCCGGATTGGGACTCATAGTATCAGGTCCAGACCGAGGTGCCCCCAAATACCATCTCAGACCTTGGTGCACAGCCCCTGACCCAGAAGGAGGCACCAAGGCTCCAGTCCAGAAGAGAGCCCTTAGCAGCAAGCCCAGGGCAGAGCTCGGAGCCTCCTGACCAGAGCAGCGCCCCCAGCGGACATATCAAAGGGGGACACAAAGCCTCTGGCAAAGAGTGAGGAGCCAAACCTCCAGATAAGAGGGGAGACCAGCCGGTGGTGCTCACAGCCTCTAGCACAGAGCACGAAACCGGGCACACAGATCCCACAACAGAGCTCAACTGAGGCAACAACACACACTATCAAACCACTAGAACTCCCTGATCTTCTTGAAGAACACTCCTGACACAAGAGATTGACAGTTCCAGTCTGAAGTTCAGCCTTAAAGCACAAACAGCTTCTTGATTATATATAAACAAATGCCCAGAAATCGGCAAAAGAACTCACCCAACAATAATCAGGACACAATGGCCCCACCAGAAACACCCAAAAGCAATAGAGATTTTAATTCAGCGGAGACACAGGAAAATTATATTAAAGCTATAATTATGCAGATATTAGAGGAACAAAAGGAGGC
>CM053761.1:33849310-33865502 GCA_028658305.1 Pachyuromys duprasi | reverse complement strand
CATAACTACAAATACTGAGGAAATCCAAACATCATTAGGTCTTACTACCAAAGCCTATATGCCACAAAATTTGAAAATCTCAATGAAATGGACAATTTTCTTGAGAGATTCCACCTACCTAAATTAAGCCAAGATCAGATAGGAAGATTGAATAGAGAAAACAAGCAACAGGACAGGAGCATGCCAAGGAGAACCTCTGGGGGGTCAATGTAGCGATGTATCAGAGCAGATATTAAGACTCGCGATCAAGCCTTTGGCAGAGGGAGAGAAGTGATGATAGAAATGGAGGAGGTTGGTGAGACTTTGAGAGAACAAGAGCTCCACAAAGACCAATTTGAGCAGGGCACAGGGGTCTTGTATGAGACCGTTTATACAACCTAGGACCATGTGTGGATTTGGCCTGGAACCCCTGCTGAGATGGGGCCCATGATAGCTTGGTGTTAGACTGAAGACCTTAGTGAGGGAAACAGGGACTGTTTCAGTCTTGAACTTGATGGCTGACTCTTTGACCCTCCCCCATACATGCTGAGGAGTGACAGACTGGCTAGATCCCAGGGGAGGACATTGCAGCCAGCCCTGAGGGGACAGGATGAGCTGGGGTTGGAAGGAAGGGGAGGAGGTCCTCCCCTGTTGGTGGACTTAGTGGGGGCGGGGAAGAGATGAGGGAGGGTTGGGGAGGGTGGGAGGGAATGAGGGAGGGGGATGCAAAGTACCTAACCTGTGATTGATAACAAAAGAATAAATTAATTAAAAAAAACAACTATAAAAAAAAGCCAAGCTGATTAAATTTAGCTCAGCCAGTTCCCAGCTGTGTAACCAAGAGCAAGAGTTTACATCTCTGTGCCTCAGAATGTCACAGGGATACCAGTACCCACCTTAGAGAGATAAATGGACATTACTAATGAGAAGATCACAGTGATGTACTATGCCTAACACTGCAAAGCCAGTGCCATCACCATTAATCCCTAGGATGAGTGGAAGGTCAGGGAACAAAATGCTAATAGAGATTAACCTCAGAAGTAGAACTCCAGGTCAGTTTAGATTTCTCTTCCATCCTGGTAGTCTTTTTCTAAATCATCTATAGTATGCATTATATAGTCAGAAAGAAAAATGCATCTTAAAAAATATATCTGATGATTTCTAGCATTTGCCATTCTTGAGCATGGATGATGTAGGGAGAACAGTATCAATCAAAGAGCGATGCCTTTTGTCCTGTTGGGGTTTTTGGGTGGGCGGGTAGCTGGTTTGTGGGTTTTGCTTTGTTTTTTAAGATTGTGTGAGTGTGTGTTTGTGTTTGTGTATGTGCTCACATATTTGGGCATGCTCATGGAAACAATTTATGAGAGTCTGCTCTTTCCTTCCAGTATAAGGGTTCTAGATGGTGACTTGGGTCAGCACACTTGCTGTACCCAGTAAGTACCTCTACCCACTGAGGAATTTCTCTGGTCCTGATTTTGTGTTCTTAAGATGGGGTCTTATCAGCCAGGTGTGGTGGCACATGCCTTTAATCCCAGCACTTGAAGAGACAGAAGCAGACAGATATCTGTGAGTTCTAGACTAGCCTGGGCTACAAAGTGAGTCCAGGACAGCCAAGGCTATGTGAAGAAACCCTTTCTCAAAAAAAAAAAAAAAAAAAAAAAGGATGGGGTCTCAGCAACTCAAGTTAGCCTAGAACTCACTATTTGACCAACTTGATATCCAGCCTCAACCTTCTTACTGCTGGTATCACAGGAATGTGATGCCAGATCTGGTTCTTTCACCCCATTTCTGCAGTGGCTCAGCTCCCAGGGACATTGCCCTTCTCTCAAAGCCCAGCTACTCACGGGTGCAGTTCCTTGGAAGCCATCCTCCCCAGTGTTGGTCACAGGAAACTCGCCCTGCCAAATGTTGGCATAATGCTGGCCTTTGGGCTGTAGTTTGTTGCCCCAGGGGAAAAGCCTGTCAGGAGAGACACAGGCATCAGCGCGGTGCACAGGCTTCTGGACTGCAGCCAAGAGCAAGCGTGCAATGGGAGAGAACAAACAATGCTCATTTGTTCTGGATGAACTTTTTCTTTAAAAGATACACTCGTAAATATAACGTTTAATTGGGATTTTAAAATTTTTTCCTTATAACAACTTATGTCAAGTGTACAACAACTGCAGTCTCTCCTCACCACTGAGACGCCTGAAATAAATGACATGACTGAAAGAAGCCTTCTAGAAATCTGAGAAATGAGGCATCATTCTGGACTTATATGGTAGCATGATCAGGCACAGCACACCACACTTTTTTTTAAGTCTTGTCTATTTTAAGGAGCTTTTCCTAGAAGATGTGACCCAAACATGAGTTTTCTGTCTTATGGCTGTAGAAGCAGAGAATACCACAGCTTAAGAAGATGGCTAAAAATAAGAAAATGCTAAAAGCAGGGCAGCCTGCCGCGCAGCTCTGAGGAGGGGTACACACGGAGGGTGCACGGCTAGAGCTCACTCTGGGACAGCGCAGAGACCATTTGGCTCCATACTTGGCTTTTAAAGAGTTGCCTCACCCACTAGTGTCACTAAACTACCTCAAAGGAAGAAGGAAATCCAGCAAGAACAAGAGCTGTTATTAATTAACTTTCTGACCACAGCAAGTTCCAGAGAGCTGAAGAGAGAAAAAAAAAAAAAAAAAAAGAAAAGGAAAGAAAAGAAAAGAGGGGGAAAGGGGAGAAAGATGGGGTGGAAGGGAACGTCAACCCATCACTGCTGGAAAACACAAGGGCTTCTGGTGTGAGTACCTGTTGTGCAGGCCTCCTCTACAGCTGTACTCCCACTCTGCCTCTGTGGGCAGCCTCTTCCCTGCCCACGTGCAGTAGGTAACAGCATCATTCCAGGAGACATGCAGAACCGGATGGTTTGGCCTAGGGAGAAGCAAGCAGTTATAAGTGACACTGGCCTGAAAGTGACCCCTGAAGCCCTCTGTCTGATCATGATTTCAAAGCCTTAGCTGTGATACAACTGTCCTCTCCAGTGGGGGCTTCTAGAGTCTTAGATGACCACATGGGTCACAGCTCCTCCTGGAATTGCACTCAAGCATTTCTTCACTGTGAAGCCTTGGATGTTCATAGATTCCACAAATATGGCAGACACAGGGAATCTGCCTCCGCTGGTTCAGTGTGCTAAGAGTGCCATCATAGATGCTTCTGGTTCCCTCCACATTTTTGCAGAACAGTTAGGGGTACCTTGGAGCCTCCAGTGACTATCACAGTAGGGACATAAGGCCCACAGAGGCTCAGCTTACAGTCTGTACATTCCTCAGAGCTCCATGTGAAGTGAGCCAGAACTTTGTTGGGCCTACACTGTAGTTTTGGCATCTACTCCCTCACACAAGTGTGGGTCCCTAACAGACATTTTACATGCCAAGCATTCAGCCTGTTTCCAGACACTGGCCTTAAACTTTGCATCTTTCTGCTACCCCACTAAGGACCACCTGGCACCATTTGCCTCACTCTAGCAGAAACCAACTCAGCCTTTCCCGAGAGGACAGAGGAAGTCAATGGAGCTGACATCGCCACCTACTTTTTTTTTTTTAAGCAAACTAGAGTGACCCACTCCACTCCTTATGCACCTCTGAATTCCTATAGAACATCCATTAATTTTCTTGGCAAATGTTCTTAAGTAGCTCAGCATCTACTGAATACATTTAAAAGTCCATTCCAGTGTGGAGGTGCAGCCTGTAGTAGAACACAAGGCCCTGGGTTCGATTCTTAGCACCATAAACAGAAAATGCAGTCTCCTTTAAGTTTTTCTTCTTCTACTAGTTTTACAATCAACTTTGAATCTGGAAAAGAAGATATGAATTGGGAGCTAAGAGGCCCAGTTCACCCCAGGTTCCCAAATCCTACATCTTTCCACTTCATGGTTTATTTCTAGCAAAGAAGATGCCAGTTCAGACCTTGAAAAGTTTGGTATCTATCAAGGGGCTGTATCTCTAAAGCTGCACTTCATGTAACCCCTGCTCCCTGACCATAAGTGCAATAACCTGGAATGTGTTTAAAAACAAAGACCTAAAATGCTGTCTGAAGAATGGGGTTAGGAGAGCAGTTCCTGGGCTGTTGGGAAGCTGAGTCATACTCGAAACCCCTCTTCGTCTCCAGGGTTTAGTATGTGTCTCTATTTTTGCTTAAGATAATTACCTCCTTGCTACACTGGAGACCTGCTGACCGACTTGCCACTCTGGTTTTTTTTTTTTTTTTTAAAAGTCAAATTGTGGCGTCTAAGTATGTCAGTCCAGGACTAAAATGCACCTGGATCCTATACCCAAAGACACCTGGCAGGACACAATTACTTATCCATTAGACAGGCATTCTTCTACTTAGAGACTCATTCATGGATAGACTGTTATGAGTAAACATGTCATGAGATTTGTGATGACCTGTCCAAGGGAGGGAAATCTGTAAGGAAGAACTCTGAGAGTCAAATGAAGCAGGAAAGAGGCCATTTAGTCAAAGCCTACTGTGACTAGACACTGACTAGGTCTTCACATGCTATTTCCGACCATCTACTTCCCTTCCCAAGAGTGGCTGGTTACTCTTGCTATTCATTTTATATATGAAGAGAGGTGATGAGTTCTGCAAGAGCACAGAAATGTTCATTGGAACGAACCACATCGACTGGGCATGACCAGACTCACCTGTGCAGAATAGTGGAGTCCGGGCCCTCTGGGTGTCTCCAGTTAGCGCCCTTGACAGGTAACCACCATGGAGCAGCTGCAACCTCAAAGCAACCAAAAACAGGCTCCTGTTAGCTACTGTGACTCCAGAAAAACACTGGACTCATGCACACAGTCAAAAAATAAGTAAAAATCTCACTTAAGGTCATGAGATATATTTAGGTCCAGAAGCATATGCCTTTACAGAATATCAGGACCACAGACTTACATGTACATACACCTTCAAGCAAGAAACTATTAATTCATACCATAGGCACAAGTGACTAACAGATGCATGTGTGTGAAAGTGCTGTATAGCTCATGGATTTTCTAAGACTCCCCTGCTCATTTATCCTCTATAGTCTGGGACAAGTGGGAAACAGGAAGAGTGGTATGTCTCCATCTTAAAAGATGAGGAAAAAGTTCATTTTCACATTAAACATGATGTTGAAGGTTATCCAAAGTGGCCAGAAATCAAGTGGAACACAGGGGGAAAAAATGAACTATTTTCAAAAGCCCATGGTTCAATCTACAGCCAACATTAGCTGGATTAGTTCATGATGTTTTACAGCCTTTCTCTGTGAAATGGGACCAAGACCCAGACTCAGCTAACTCAGAGGCCAGGAGGCCAAACCAGGTAAGATTGCAAAGTACTGAGAAAATGGTTACTAGAACCTTAGAAAACTTTTTCAGGGTTCTGTTAATCATGTTCACCAGAGTAACGGGAGTAAGGAGGGATCCCCGCTGAATGACTGGTTAGGATCTAAAGCTTTGATGCCAGCCAAAATTAGATTTGAATTGTGGCTCTGCTGTTCACAGTGTTAACCTCTCCAGGCCTGCTTGCACATTTGCAGATGAAGTCAGCAACATCAACTACAGTGAAGAATTATAGCATAAAGGATGTAACCAACTTAGAGAAATGACTGAACAAGTGGTAGGGAAAGGGAACCAGTCTCACTGAGCATGGCCCTATGACAAACAGCCACAAGGAGAGCCACAAAAATCAATCAGTACTGCTAATAGTGAAGAACAGAAGCTTGGGAATGATTCTTCTAACATAAACTAGAGCAAGCTCAAGTTTGGCCCCATGACAATCCTATTCTCAGCACAGTGCACCCCTGTGAGCTGGTGGGTTGGAATGTGACAGGAGCTGTGTCCCTGCTAACAGTGACAGCTGTCACTGTGAATACCAAGACTACTCGTGTCCATTTTTTTTCCACATTAACACAATCAAAACATTTAAGGTATCTCTACAACAACCTGATGGAAAAAGACATTTGCTTTAAACACTTCAACAGAAAACGCATTTGTCCTTCAACACAACTGCAAGGCATTTGATTTCATAGCACTAGAGAGCTGAGGCATGGCCTCCTTCTGTTTCCTAGCAGCTAATCTGGGTTTGTTCTGTGTGGTGCCAATGACAGTTAATTCACTTGGTGTCAGGAGAAGATGTGCACAAAAAGCTCAGGTCATCCCAGTCCTAAATTTCGGGCAAATAATCACATGACTCAACCTGCCCAACTCTACTTCCAGCACAAAGCACTACTAATGGAAGATTCTAGCTCTTAAATTAAAAAAAAAAAATCATCAAATCTGGGTGGTGGACACTGGAACTCTTTTGTTTTTAATCTCATGCCATTTTATATTTTGAAATACTTCTTTCACCTTTAGCAATGAAAATGAATACACAATCTGTTTATATCCATTCTGCCTACTAATCGGAATTTGAGCATTTCTAGTTTGCGGTTGTAATAAATAGTAATCTGAATATTCTTCAAAGAGCTTGTAGCTGTGGGTGATGTCCATTTCTGCTCACTGTACATTGTAAAGGGCTGCAGGTTATACATATGTCCAGCTTTAGAAGAGACAACAAATGCAAGGTTAGGAGGAAGCACCTCTAGCTCCCCAACCTTCTTCCAAGGAGAACATCCATGGCTTCTTCAGAGAAGACTCAAGGGTTGCTACAGCAGTGGTCAGTGCTTTTGTTATCTCCAGCTTTTCCTTGAATTCAACTCCCTATAGGTATTTGCAGAGAACCTACTAAGCGCCAAGTTCTAAGACTAATTCCTAGAGAGGATATCCAAGTTCCAGTGAGGCAGGATACAGCAACAGGAAAAAGGAAACAGATGTGAGAAAGGAAAGAAGTCCCCTTTTGTCTTGGAATCTTCTTTGCCTTTCTTGATGAGTCAAAAACAGAAAACAAACAAATAAAAAAAAATTACCAAAACTGCCTCTAGTGGCAATGTAGGTTCTAAAGATATGGCGAACAAAGATGCTAAAAGCTACAAATGAACTCTGCTTACCTGGGATCAGCAGGTAAGTTTTACATTAGCACACCTCTCTCATCCCTACATCTAAGCTGTAAACCTTATAAAACTACCTTACATTTTTAAAAGAAAGGTCTTTAAGAAAAATGAGTAGACTAATTCATATGTTCTTGCTTAAATTTTAAGTTTTGCTTAATCTTTAAACTTTGTTATACATTACTTCTATTGTGGAATGTAACTTAGAGAGCCACGGGATCATCCACACCCAATGTGGAAGCCAAGCATGACTGCCCAAAGCCCTGCACCCATGTCTTTGGGTTATGTACTGGCCTGATCCCAGGTGACTTACTGTCTAAATTCTTAACGAGCTCTCAGTAACTCCACTTTACTCTGGCTCATCCTGATATTCTTTTCCACAGGGCAATCAAGGATCTGGCTTTAACAAGGGGAGGTCCCTAGTGGGAAGAAAATGCCACAGGCTGGTGGAGGTGCTGGGCTCCAACTGTCACCGGGAATTATCACAGTACAGTTTAACATGGAATCGTGACAGTTTTTAATTATTTATTTTCTATAAACAATTAATGCTTTCATTGCAAAATGAGGTAAAATGTAAACCAAGCCACCTCATTTTCTTTCTAAAATGCCTCCAAAATGTAAACGTGCACCCAGATACCTCCTCACACACCTCAGCGCCACAGTTCCGGGCTTCCCTTTCCCACTTTTTCTCTGCCTTTCACTTTTTTTCTTTTCTGCAGTTTCATATTACTCTAGCATACCACCTAGAACAAACCACTGGTTGGCAAGTTTTAAGATCCTGGAGCTACACAAGGATCCATCTCATTGAGGTCCACAGAAAAACAAAAAAAAATTCCATCACACAGGGCACAAGGAAGGACCAGTGTGAGCAAAGACCACAGACTGCTGTTTAGTCTAAAAGAGCAAGATCGGAATGCAAAGATAGATGTAGACTATATAGAACACATGCAGGAAATGCAAAAGAGATGTGCAGACCACACAGAACAATACCGCTTCTAAAGAAACTTACAAATTTACGCAGCTGTCCTATACCTAGTTATCAAAACTTCCTTTAACATGGAAATATATCATGTATTATGGTTATAAAAGTAACCTACAGATTGTAGGTCTGGTTTTGTTTTCTTAAGATATTTACATAAGAATGTATGTTAGTATAGCTAGAAAAAAAACATTCTCAGAGAATATACATACACTTAATAAGGGTGAAGAATTGAGAGAATTGTACACTTTTTTAAATTGAGCATATATCATAAAACGGGCTTTATCAGCCTCAGCACTATGGATATTCTCTATGCCATATAATTCTGTTGTGCTTAGTTATATCTCAACTGCAGCACTCACACACACAAAGTCTAGACATTGCCACATGTTCTTCCAAAGAACAAATCTTCCACTGTAAGGAAAACCATTAGTCATTTTAAATGTTAATACATATTCCCACTGGCTTAGCAATAGAACATCTGACGTGCTACAAGACATACGATCTCTATCCTCTTCTGGGCCCCTGTTTACTCATTTGTGAAATGGAGATAAAAATTCCGTGTTCCCTGTCAGTATTCTGAAGTGTTAGTCTTCCTGTCATTTTTTAAATGTTATTGCATGTTACAAATTTGTCTTAAAACTTCCATACAGCAGCCACACATCTTTAATCCCAGCACTTGGGAGCAGAGGCAGGTGGATTTTTGTGAGTTCGAAGCCAGCCTAGTCTACAGAGTGAGTTCCAGGATAGTCAAGGCTACACAGAGAACCCCTGTCTCAAACCAACCCCCTCAAAAAAAGATTATTAGGAAGGTGGGACCTGGAGGAGAGGAGGGAGGGGACACAATGGGAAAGTGCCTCATCCACCCATCAAATCACCCTTCAGAATATGGACAGGCTGGGAGAAGTCCCGATGGGTTATAAAGTACAGGAACAGCAAGTGCCATAGGAAAGTATTCTCAAGAAGAATATTTAATGACATTGTTTCATCGCAGGCTTGCCTGTGATGTAGAGAGCCATTTACATGTAAGTCAGCCTGTTCCTCTGCAACAGGAAGCACTCTAGAGGAGACAAGCAGGAGGTGGCTCTCCACACTACACAGAGCCTCAGCCCACATAGGGACACTAATGACATGCCAGTCTGTGAGAGTGACTGTGTTCACCATTTTGTGATAGTCAGAGTCTAAGTCCACAAATGACACAAGAAACTAAAGTCACCCTATAATAATTGTGATGAGATCAGGTACTGCCTTGTTCATCCTGGCCAACTTGCTCTGGATGAGTCAAGATATTTTCTGACTAAATTCGTGGCACATTCCATCCAATGTCACTTGATAACTTCTTCTTTCGAATGTCAGTTGTAGTTTTAAGTTGTTGTTTTTAATCTGTATGAATATTTTGCCTGCCTGTATGCATGTATGTCTGGTGCCTGTGGATGCCAGAAGAGGACATTAGATCCCTGAGACTGGTGTACAGATAGTTGTAAGCTTACATGTGGGTGCTAAAATTGAACATGGGTCCTGGGAATCAAACCTGGGTCCTCTGGAAGACAAACCAATGCTCTTAATGACTGCACTATCCCTCTAGTCCCAAATATCAGGGTTTCTAAAAATTTGTCCTTGGACTTCTGCCTCTGTCTTGAAAATAAATGCTATTCTACCATATTTAGGAACCTTAATGAAATAAAACAACTCTTATGAACAAACTCATTTAGGGGGCTATCCAGAATTACACTGCAAATGATCTGATCCCTAACATTGGTCTTTCCTGGGCATTTTGTTTACTGAGTAGAAGCTACAATGTGGACAGTCTGGCATGAAAACATAAAAATTACATCGTCCTAAAACAAGGAAGTCTATTGGATGTAGTTGTCCACCTACATGTTTGCTGTTCAATCAAGACAACCTGAAGTTATAGCACTGTTATATTCAAGGGAAAGGACTTTAAACATGACCTACTTCCACTCAGCTATTTCCATAGCAACTGCCTTGTGTTTAAGTAGAAACAGCTGTACCAGCCTGCCAATGACCAATGGCAATATAAACTGAACTCATGTGAGTCTCATGCATCCTTGAGAAATGAACTTCAGAGAGCAAAGATATGGTTTCCCACCTTTCTCATGGGACATAGCCAGACTTTAATAAGAACTTGAAAAGGGGGGAAAGGGGGAGAGAGCAAAACTGCCTTTATTCTTGCCAAAAGTGCTAAGTTACATTTCTTATACATCCACAGCCCAGAACAAAATCTACACAGAATACAGAATACTGTGTAATTATGCATATTCAAGTCTAGAGATGTCAAGTTCACAATTTTACAACTGCTCTCTCAGAAAACTAAATGCATTTAGATGAGCAGATTAAAAAGTCAGAGGTTTCTTGGAATGCAGTATAAACATGACAGCTATCTTTGCAAAAACAAACAAGGAGAATTTTTCAGCTGCCACCAGTGAACAATAAGAAATTGCAGACCTCTTCAAATTCACAAAGTATAAATCAAACAGAAGGAGAATCTAACAACTGGAAGACTCAAATGGAACAAAGATCACAACGACTAAAATGTCTCTAGCTTCAGCAACCTGTACAAATACTGAACACCAGAACAATGGAACAACACTCTCAAAATGGGCAGAGTGCTTGTGTGGTGTGTGTACAACTCTGGCTTCAAACATCAACCCTGGAAAGTAAGCATATAAAGAAAAGACTGCTTAGAGGATATTTTGAAAATTCTGTCCACTGAAATATTTTGTCTCACTCTTGTTGTTGCTTTTGCTCTTTCACAGTGCTGAGATCAAATCCAGGGACATATGTACAACACCACTGAGCTACATGTCCTACCCACTGTTTTTTGTTTTGTTTGTTTTTGTTTTATATAGCTCGGGCCGGCCTTGAACTTACGATCTTTCCTCTGCCTCCTGAATGCTGGGGTTACAGGTGTGCAATAGCCCATTGTAAATTCTTGTTTGCACATGTTTTTTTTTTGTTTGTTTGTTTTTCAAGACAGGGTTTCTCTGTATAGCTCTGGCTATCCTGGAACTTGCTCTGTAGAACAACCTGGCCTCAAACACGCAGAAATCTGCCTGCCTTTGCCTTTCAAGTGCTGAAATTAAAGGTGTACAACACCACTGCCCATTGCATACAGATCTCTTAAAGTGAGTATCCCTGGACATGAGGTTTTAGTCTGTAAAGTACTTTGTTTCCATAAAGAAGTTGATGATATAAAGCCCAACATTCAGTTGAGGGAAGGGAGGTGACACTCAGTTTTTCCTTGATTTAAGGTGAACCTTAAAAGACTTATGCCCTGAAAATAAATGGAAGTGCATCTTAAACGGGTCCTGTGTGGCCCCACCTTACCTCATGTACCCTTATCATGAGCAGGTGCCTTGGAACAGGTTGGAGGAAAGCCACCGTGCCCTGCTATCCTATTATATTGAGTTCTCCCCTTCCAGAGCTATCACAGTTTTCTTCTTGAGCCCATGCCACGCTCCTAAGTCAAGCAAACAACTTTCTTTTCAGTAAAAGCACAAACAACAGAAGCATGTTATCTTATCCCTCATCCAGCCCTGGATTGCCCTTTCCAAATAACTCTGCTGCTCTGAACCCAGCTCAGCCCTGATGAGCAGGTCAGCGTCTCTCATCAAGGAAGAGCTGACTTTGCAGCCTGAGAGATAAACAGGTCATATCAGGTCTGAGCTCTGCTTTTTCAAAAACTAAGTGCTCCAACACAATGCCCAAACGGTAAGCTTTCATTCTGCCAGATATATATTAACTACTTATTAAGTGACAGTCACTGTACTAGGGATACAGTAGGAAGTAACACAATGCAAAGCTGGGCATGGTGGTACATGCCTTTAATCCCAGCACTCTGAAGACAGAACCAGGCACATCTCTGAGTTTGAAGCTAGCCTGGCCTATAGAGTGAGTTCCAGGAGAGCCAGAGCTACACAGAGAAACCCTGTCTCAAAAAACAAAACAAACAAATAAACCCACAATGCATTCAATCCACCTTATAGAATGAAATCTAATAAAAGGAAACATTCGTGAAATACCTGCACAATGATGATAGGTGAGATGAGCAGTATAGAAGAGGGGCACGAGAGTCCCAAGGAACACCAAACAGACAGGGAGCACATCAGCCTGGGATGTGGGGAGACAGGATGGCGTTCAGATGGACCTCCCAGAGGAAGCCCATCTGAGATCTGACCACAGAGATGAAGGTGGGCAGTCAGAGCCCATGGCCGCAGCAGCCCCTCTGCCACGCGCTCTGCCTGAGTTCTTCCTAAGACCACTTTCTCCTCAGCTGCAACGGTCCACTGAAATATTTTTTCTCACCCTGGCTTTCCAGGTTCAAAAAGTGTGGGAAGTTCCTCAGATAATTTACAGGTATTTCTGGAAAGCACGGAGTAACAATTTGAGAAAATCAACTAAAACTGGAAGGAGGTATGTCTGCTGCAGTGACCTGTGAGTCTGAAAAACCCACAATAAGGGTATGGAAGTGGTGGGACTCTTATCCCACAAACCCTTGACACTGAACCACCATGGTTCCCTTCTGGCACAGAATCTCAAACCAAACAGAAATCCTACAGGGCAAAATCACCTCACCAAAACAGTGTGATGAGAGGGCAAGAAGGATGTGAGCAAAGTTACAAAGCTGTTCTGGACCATAACTCCTTCTAAAACTTAAAAAAAAAAATTAGCTGATGATGAACAACAGAAATGATTCAGGTTCAAATACAATCCAAAATTACGATAAGGAAAAAAGGGATAAAGAAACAGGACAAAAATAAATGCAGCCTGGAATATGTAGGCCTCCTTTCCCATTGCTATAACAAAATACTGGATGCTGGGGAATGTTTAAAGAAAAACAGTTTGGATTTGGAGTGTAGTTTAGTGTCTACCATGTAGAAAGCTCACTCCCTATGATCACAGATTAAAAAAAAAAAGCATGTATCCATAGCTAATGACTCCATTCATGCATGTATCTATAGAGGCCAGAGGTCAGGTAGTCTTGTGCACTTGCTAAACATCTTTTTTCACACAGAGGTTCTCACTGGCTTGGGGCTTACCAATTCAGCTAAACTGGCTGGCCAGCAAGCACCAAAAATCTTTCTACCTGTTTCCCTGGTTCTGGGATTATAGTCATGTATTACTGAAGCCAGCTTTTCACATGGGGTCTGGGGACCGAATTCAGGTCTTTGTGCTTATAGCCAACATTTTACTGACTGGGCCATCTCTGGCAGCCCAGGATTGCCCTTTTATAACAAGTCTTACAAAAGCAGCAATCCCTTTGGTAGGCAGCATATCCAGTGACCTAATTACCTCCTAATATTAAAGGTTAAAGTATATCTTAAAATCTACCACTTCTTCACACTACCATTTTTGGACTAATCTGGTATCACCGCTTCTAAACATAGGAAAATAATAGTCCCTTCTCTCTCTTTCTCTCTCTTAACCTGCTGTTCCAAAATGGAATAATATTCATATAATTATAGGCAAAAACTGTCATAATTCATAAACACACATAAGAGCCAAAGTGCCAATATGGAACTAGAAATTTAACAAAAAGTCACTTCACAAATATTACTTCAGAGACCCAAGAGACAAAATGAATAAAAATTTTAACGTAAAAGAAAGGAGAGGGCATTTCAAAAGATAAGTAATAAACATGGCCAGAACATATACCTCAATGGTACACTGCTTATTTATCATGCCTAAGACTCTAGGGTTGACCTCCACCCTCTGAAAGCTTACAAACTAAAGGCTCCAAAGGGGGGGGGGGGGGGGAAGAGCAGTAAAGTCACAGAAAAACAGTAAAAACTAAAAAACAAAAACTTATGTTTGAACCGTAAGCTGAAAATACAGATTGAAAAACCAAAGCTGTATCTGAGAACATGACCAACAGTGAGCAATGCCAAGACATACTTCCAGTACAAACACCACATACTAAAGGAAAAAACACTTGAGTGCTCAGTCAAAAATAATAAGTAACTTTCAAGGAAATAAAAACTTATCGGACTTTTCAACAGCAAGACTTTATTTCAAAAGAAAACAAAATAAAGTACATAAGAAACTCATGAAAACAAATGTGCGTCATTTCCTCTCCAGCAAAACAGACCTGAAAGTTAAAAAGTGCGTTATCAAGCCGCTGTCATCAAGCAGAAATGAAGGAGTCTTGTTCCCACGGCCACTTCCTGAAGAACCTAGTAGACACTGAGCCTCAAACTCACTTTTAGAATTCAGTCTAAGGAGTTAAAAAGTAGAATGCACTCTGTGCAGTGGACTCCACACTTCAACAATAAAAATAAAGCAAGCTGTTTTAGAGCCTGGGAAGAAGAAGAAATCATGAGTGAGAATCTGGGTTTTCTCTAACCTGTTCTCAGTAACTACTGTTCTGGTGCAGGCACAGATATATGTGATCTTGGATGATGTCCTGAGTGACTGTAGGCTACTCACCTCTGCTCCTGTTCTGAGAGATGACATTCTTGGTGTAGAAGTAAAGAATGTAATTCAGATCAGGTGAAGTTGAAAATACGGAAATGGAAGTATCAACATGAAACTGTGACATATCTTATCTAAGCTCTGCCCAGTGAAGAAGCAATTCCCAGAAGCACTGACACACCAAGGGAAAACCCAGCAATACTCCCCTACTAAGATGCAGTTGTGATTTGAAAAGAGAACATTCTCCTAGCCTCATTTGTTTAAACACCTGGCCCCCAGCTGGAAGCGCTGTTTGGAAGGTTACTGAGCCTTTAGAAGGTGGAGGCTCGCTAGAGGAAGTGCATCACCAGGCAGGCTTTGAGGTTTTTAGCCTGGTCCCCCTTTCTCTGTTTACTGAGTGCAGATGTAGTACCCAGCCAGCTTCCTGCTCCTGTAGCCATAATGGACTCTTCCCTCTGAAACTTTAAGCCAAAATAAAGTCTTTCTCCCCTACGTTGCTTTTTATTTGGTCTTTCTATCACAGAAACAAAAAAGAAACTATACAGAAGCCAAGGCGTCTTACAGCAAAAGCTAATACTAGACTGTGGCGGGCCCAGAGAACACCATCAGAAAAAGCAAATAAGCCACAAAAGACTCCCAGGCTCAGTTAAAAAAAGATGCAGAACAGAGTGAGAAATGACTTATAGATGAGAACAAGGTTCCTTTATGGGCCAATGAAAACAACTTAAAATTAGCCCGTGAGGATGGCTGCACCACTATAAAAATATACCAAACCAACACCAAATAATACACTTAAAAAGATGAACTTTACAATATGTATACTACATCTCAATGCAACTGCTTAAAGCAGGAGGAGGAAACCTAACAGGACCTACATGAACTTGAAAAAGCCTCATCCTGTGCTCAAAAATAGCAAAGTGTGGCCTTCAAAACAGACAATGATTCCAAATGAATGAAATCCACAGCATGTTTAAATCCATGAATTCTTAGACTTCTTTCAAATATAGTAGCTATATATATCTACAGTTGCATCAAAATTAGGTACGTCTAAATACATATCTGCACAAATGAATACACATTAAAACTGTGAAATTCGGCAAAGAGATGGAGGTTGTATCATCTGCATTTTTAGCTGTGAACTGAATGACAGTAAAACAAGATAATATTACCACAGGAAAGTCAGTAAGGATACATCCTTTCTTACAACTCCCTATGAAAATATTACTGTCTTTAAAGGAAATTTTGTTCTGGCATATCCTCTGTTTGTTTGTTTGAGTTGGGGTCTTATGCAACCAAGGACAGTTTTGAATGTATTATGTAGCCAAGATTAGGACTGATCTCCTAATGCTCCTGCCTCAACTTCCTAAGCACAGAGATCATAAATGTGTGCCAAAATGTCCAAGTTTAAAATAAATCTTCTAATTAAAAGCAAAATACTTTCTCTTTCTTTTCATTCCTACACTGATGCAACAGAAGCTAGAAAATTACAATACTGAATATTGGTAGGTTTGAACAGGATGTGTAATTGAATCTTGTAGAAAGTAAGAAAGGTAATGACATTGAAAAAATTAATTTGCATAGGATAGTCCTGAAAACACACACCTTGAAAAGAAAAAAATCAGTAAAGTAAAATAAAAAGAAAAAAAATAAAACACTGTTTTTTGTTTTTTTTTTTTATCACAGGTTAGGTACTTTGAATCCCAGGCGTAGCCCCCCTCCTTCCTTCCCTCCCACCCTCCCTCTCCCTCCCTCATCTCCCTCCTCCCCGCCCCCTCCAAGTCCACCAAAAGGGGAGGACCTCCTCCCC
>CM053761.1:33770905-33848810 GCA_028658305.1 Pachyuromys duprasi | reverse complement strand
CATCTTTTGGATATATGCCTAAGAGTGGTATAGCTGGGTCTTGAGGAATCACTATTCCTAATTGTCTAAGAAAGCGCCAAATTGATTTCCAGAGTGGTTGTACAAGTTTGCATTCCCACCAGCAATGGAGGAGCGTTCCTCTTTTTCCACAACCTCTCCAGCATGTGTTGTCACTAGAGATAAAACACTGTTTTAATAAAAGTAAAAACACCTATTTTATTTTAATAAAATAAGATATTTATGAATATAAACATGTTCTGGATTTCTTGGAATCATGATCTTTTCTGAAGGCCACATTTTGTTATTTTTGAGCACAGGATGTCTTTTCAGGTTCATGATCTTGTATAGATAAAGCGGTGGAGTGCTCACCTAGCACTCACAAGGCCCTCAGTTCTCACACACACACACTCAACCAATGAACTTCTTTCTTTCTATGTTTCTTTATGAGTATGGGTATTTTGCCTCCATGCATGTCTGTAAAGTGCATGCAGTGCTTAAGTGAGGCCAAAGGAGGGTACTGGATCCTCTCGGACTGGAGTTACAGTTATTTGCAGATGTGTGGGTGCTGAAAATTGAACCTGGGACCTCTGGAAGAGCAGCCAGTGTTCTTAACCTACTGAACCATTTCTCTAGCCCACTAATTCACTTTTTCAAAGCTAGTAAAGAATCGAGCATCTATCTACCATTCTTGTGTAACATGTACCAATGGTTAAGAAAACAGTAATTGGAGGAAACTATCACTTTATGAAAGTATCTCCACCAATAAACTAAAAACAATTGGGTTCCCATTGTCTATATTCCCAATAAATTCATGGACCTGGCCACTAAGCGAAGTATCAGCTGATATGACAAAAAGAATGAAGAAACAGATACCAGCTGCTTCAAGAGCAGTGGTTCTCAACCTTCCTAATGCTGTGACCCTTCAATACATTTCTTCATGTTGTGGTGACACGCAACCTTAAAATTATTTTGTTGCTACTTCATAACTGTAATTTTGCTACTGTTATGAATCATGTATCTGATATGCTAGCCCTGTAAAATCGAGACCCACAGGTTGAGAACCACTATGCTATCAGAAGACACCACTATGATATTCATAATACACGTACACCATGAACTTGGTCACACTTTAAAGGGCAGCTCCCACCTGTAGGACCAGAGACAATGGGTAAACTGTACTACAGCTGTCAATCAGCAAAATTCAGACTGAGAAAGTCTACAAGCTAAATGCTCTGTGGTCTTAAGAGGGCAAAACTAATGAGGAGACAAATGGGGGATGGATAGAAAGCATATTAGTAATGTCTCCAACAAAAATTTCTTTAAACAAGATTTGACTTAAGGCATATCCCTAGGTGATGATACTATAATGAAGTGCAAGGAAGAACTCACTTTAAAAGTCAGGCTAAGGACTACTTTCGAAATAGAGTGGATGGGATTACTACAGCACACATAGAGGGCTGGTGGGCAGGTAGCAACTCTTTTTTTTTTTATAATTTATTTAATTTTATTTTATGTGCATTAGTGTGAAGGTGTCAGATTCCTTGGAATTGGTGGTATAGACAGTTGTGAGCTGCCATGTGGGTGCTGGGAATTGAACCCAGGTCCTTTGGAAGAGCAGACAGTGCTCTTAACCACTGAGCCATCTCTCCAGCCCCAGGTAGCAACTCTTAATTCCTGATCTGAGTGATGGAGACAAGCGCACTCCACCTTAGGGTAATGTCATAAAGTAATACATTTAAATTAAGTGACTTTCTGTATTTGTTTTTTATTAAACACAAAAAAATTAGGAAAATTCAAAGCACTGGTGTAAATTGGCATAAACAGAATTCAATCCTAAAAATAATCAATTACTACAATTTTTATCAGCTACTGCAGTTTCAGCAAGGTTCCTACACCTATTTTTTTATGTTGAAAACAAACTATTTTCACGTGTTAAGAACATGGCAGAAGTCAATGAGCCCTTCTTTTGACGTAAGGCCTGAAGATGCATAAAAGGGGAGTGACTCCTGGTGACTGCCTATTGTCTCATCTACCTCCTTAGGTCAACGTAAATTCATCTCATGGACATCTCACATCCTACCTTATAGAAATGAAGAGTTACAAAAGTTCTAGTGATCACAGATAAGTTTGGCCAACAAAGGAGATGGAATAAAGCTCTCCCAGATCATCAGTGGGCTTACTTTACTTATTCAACCCTTCCAAAATAACCTTAAAAAGGTTTACTTTTCCATTATAAGCACTTACGCATGAGGCCAACCCTGCAGCCAGGTGAGAGGTGCTTGTCTTCATCCTAGCTACAAGCACACATACACCTCACTATGACTCAGGGCACCTTGGAGCCTAGCAATGCTCCACAGCTGCCTTCACGCCTAATATGCTGGTTCCTAAGAGACACAATGACCTGAATCTGAAAGCCAAAGTACTAGAACAGGCACAGATGGCCTCCTTCATCCAAACCCCACATCTTAAAACAGGAGCCACACCCTGAGCTCTTCTTGGGTCATCATCACTACATCTGATCTGAACTCAAATGATTAAAAACAAAAAACAAACAAACAAAAGTGGAGGTGAGGGGATAAGATTATATAGGAGACAATATTAACTAGCAATGAGAAACTGTAATTCAAAAGGCGTTCAATCATACCTTTTAAACATTTACTAAAGCAAAATGAAAAATAGCCTGACTCACCAGAATACAATTTGAGACCAAGTCTCAAATTCCTTCTTCTCCCACTACCCGAAGTTTTGCTACATTAGTTAGAAAACATGAGCCAGGGAGGTCCATTTCCTGATGCTGCTATTCCCAGGAAAGGACACAGAGAAACCAACACTTTTTTCTTTATTTTTTAATTTATTACAATTTATTCCCTTTGTATCCCAGCTGTAGCCTCCTCCCTCATCTCTTCTCAATCCCACTCTCCCTTCCTCTTCTCCTCCCAGCCCCTCCCCCAGTCCACTTATAAGGGAGGTCCTCCTCCCTTTCCATCTGACCCTAGTCTATCAGGTCTCATCAGGACTGTCTGCATTGTCACCAAAACTTTTTTATTTTTAATAATTTGTTTAAGTTTATGTCCATTGGTGTGAGGATATCAGATCCCCTGGAACTGGAGTTACAGGCAGTGTGAACTACCATGAGGGTGCTGGGAATTGAACCCAGGTCTCTAGAAGAGAAGCTGGTCCTTGTAACAACTGAGTCATCACTCCAGTTCCAACACTTGAGGATGAAGACCAAACAGGACTTATTTGTATTTTATTTTGTGTGAGGGTGTTTGCCTGCCTGTATCTCTGTGCACCTCAAGCATGCAATGTCTGTGAAGGCCAGAAGAGGACATCATACCTCCTAGAACTAAAGTCAAAGACAGTTGGTATGGGAATAGACCATGAGTCCTCTCTAAGAGCAACCACTAAGCTATCGATGCAGACCCCAGGCACGAATTATATAAAGGTAACTTGTATAAAAGAGGAAGATTAGGATGCAATTTCTTCATCTTTACCCTCCATATCTGTCTTCCTTGAGTTGTCAGACAGCAGAAGCCCACTAGCTCAGTCTCCTGCTCTTCAGAGTCTTCCCACTAATGTTGTAAGAGTTCTCACTCTCACAGTCTCCAGCTCTTCTGTGTCTTCCCACTAATCTTGTGAGAACTCTCAACTTCCCAGCTAATTTCACTTTTTCTCTTTTTACATATTCATGAGATATATTTGTAAACAAATATTTACAGACCTGCTAAACTGCCTGACACAGGAATCCCAGGTTCTTTCTGACTCACAGTACTTATAGAACCTAGCCAACAGTCTCCATGTCTGAGAAAACAGACTTAATTCACACCCCTGTATTCTCTCTGTACAAGATGGCACAGTCCTTCCACTAAGAATTAGTTCCCAGACTCCAATTTTTATGAACACTTACAGTAGAAGGACTCCTTCCACGGACATGACTTTGAACATGGTAATTCATGAACACTTATGAAACTCTAGCTGCACACCAGCCCCTGCCAGGATCAAGACTTTGAAAACAGATGTCTGTAACACTCATTTATTCTCCACTCTAAAAACGACTGCAAGCACAACACATCCAAGTACAGAATTGACTTCTACTTGGAAGCACAGTGTCACTCCAGGGCACAAGCAGGAACTAGAAAATGTACATGGGTTTGTACCTTTTCAGCCAGACAGGGCACCCTGGAACATGGACCTGTGATGTAGGGCAAATTTAGAGTGTGAGAATGGTTAGGCACCAGCACGGAGAGGAAGGTAGTACTTGTAGTTCCTGATGAGCCCCTGGGAAATAACAGAGGCTTTTAAAACTTTACTTACTGCCTGGTGGATTTGTGCCTTCACTTGCTCACTCAACATGCCTTCAAAGACGAAGGAGTCTCCAAACTTCTCAGCCTATATGGAGGAGGGGGGAAAGCCAGAAAAGGTTAGAGTCATGGGTTTCAAGGGTACCATTTTCTTCATAATGCTACCATGGGATTCTTCCCATCCAGGAAGACAATGGGCTCAGGTTTTCCCTACGACTACCCAGACTACTCAGAAATTACTTTAAAGCACCCAACTTCCTTTTAAACCAGGTTCTGGTCACTCACAAGACTGTTTTCATGAGAGGCCTGATGAACTGATAAGACTTCAGGCTGAAAAAGATTAGATTCTGAGAAGATAAATACCCTGTGGAAGGAAACATATTTCTCCCAATATTGTAAATACTCTAAGAAATAACATTATTTAATATATCTGATATTGCACAAGCAAGGTGTTTGTCCTCTGCCCTGCTCCTAGGAACCATCAAAATGAAATAAATGTCACTGCCTGCTGATTCTGACACTTTCTATTGTGTTTACAGTTGTCAAGGGATCAACTTAAGCTTCAGATGAAAACCTGTATTTTAACTGCTTTTTGACAGTACTGTCACAAATCTTTATCCATATCTGCTCTAAAAGTAGGATCCTTTGACCTCTAGTTCCTGTGACTACTGCTGTAGTTTCCCTCCTACATAGCCAACTGTTCTTACAGATCATGAAATATAAGCACTGTCTTCCTGGGGCTCCCCAGAGCTCTGCACCTACCTGTATAAACTAGCTTCTCACATGAGGCCAGTGGCTCCCTAGCTTGTGCAGCTGAGGTTTTTAGACTATGTTGCTCGCCAACCCCAGAGATTCTAATCATGGGCCTGGAAGGAAGCCAGAATAAGCTGCCTTTGTTCAGTCTGGTAGCTCTAACACAAAGAGCTCAAGAGAAATGCAAGGAGCCCTTCCAGTCTCCTCACATGCACCAGACTAGAACTTGGAAGGTCCCCCAGTCTTCCCTTCTAGACCTGGCCTATCCTTCCCAGGGAAAGTTAACTGAGTCCTGAGTCCTGAACATCAAGCCTTACAATAGTGTCAAGCCTGTTTTTACTGACTAGAGATGACGGTTTCCTTTACCCAATAGTGTTTGTGTGTTCCTAGAGATATCATAATGCCTAGCAACCCAAGCCACTTATTTACTCAACAAACACATATACAGCCATCTACCACATGACTGAACAAGGAATAAACCAGGGATTATTGTCATCAGTATTTCATAGGTATAGTCTCTATCCATCTTTATATTTTTACTAGCATATATTAATTATATATAATAAAGAACTTTATTATGATATTTTTATACATAGACAGAAAGAATTTTGATTCTATTCACTCGTTATTCTCTCTTGTGCCTTTCTGACCTTCTATAATCATCCTCTTCTTCCCAAATAGTGCCCTTTCTCCCTGAGAAAGGGACATTCCAGTCAAGCACACTGATGCAGCTATAAGTCAGGCAAGTAGGGACAAGCAGGACAGCCCTAGTTCTGAGCAGAAAAAACAGCTCTGATTTCAAGCAGAAGCAACTAAAGGCACTAAAGGGTGTAAGTGTAGTGGGTTGTATCATCCTGGAGAACAAAAACAAGAGCCACTGGCCTAGCATATGGTGAGCAGTGGGCAAAATGTACACCAAGGTCAGAGACACTGCAGGGAAATCTGTAAAACGTCATGAGAATATGAAACATGGTATCCAAGGCAGGGATTCTGACCTCTGCTGTAACCTCCTGGCAGCATCAAGCTGAGAACTCCTCAGAATGACAGGTTCAAATACATAAAATAAACCCAATAGGATTACAACAAACAAAAACAAAACTACTCAAAAGTACTGCTGCAATGGTATGTGTGCATCCAGGCAGGTCTTACAATTTTCATACTTCAAGGTGAGGATGAATGCAAACAGCATTTCAACAGCAACAACATGATGAACAATGTCTGGCTGTCAGATACCTTATATTCTCATGTGCAAGCTAATCTTCCAGAAGAATTCTGCTCTATAAAGTCCCCCTTCCTTAGAACTCCTCTAGGCTGGAGACATGGCTCCACGGTGAAAACACTTACTGTCCAGAACTTCACTGACCAAGTAAAAGCGAAATGACCCCTCTGTAATCCCAGTGCTAGGCTTGGGAGGCAGAGCTATCTGGACCTCAGGCTCACTGGCCAGTCAATCTAGCCAAAAGTGCACTCTCCAGGTTCAGTCAAAGACCCTCTCACAAAACAAGGTGGACTATCAGGTGGTTCACAAGCACCAGCAGCTCTAACTCCAGGAGATTCAACATCTTTGCCTGACCTCTTTGCTCACCTATATATGCACTCTTCTGGCTTCCATGTATACCCACATGGGTGAATATACCCACATCCTCATGTACGTGTTTACACGCACACATGCATGCGTGTGCACGCACACATACACACACACACACACACACACACACAAATTTAAAAACAGTAAGAGAGAAGCTGTTGAGGACAATATCCCAATATCAAATTCTGGCTTCCATACATACCCACATAGGTAAATATACACACATCCTCATGTATGTATATGTACACACACATACATGCAATTTTTCTAACTTAGATTATGAAGTGAGGTGAGGATATGAAATAAAAGAATAGAGACTTTTGCTTACTACATATATCTACATACAAGATTTACAACTATTTGGTATATTTTAGGAAACTGCAAAGAAATGAGACAGTGCAGAAATCAACCCAAATGTTGTCTTGCTTTTGGCATTCACTCACAAATGAATTTTTAAATTAAAAAAAAAAAGTGTTTGGTGCCAATTTTTTTTTAAGTAGGGACTCCACAAACTGAATAAAAGAGTAAAGGTTTTTGATGAGCTAAAAAGAGACAGTATTTAGGAAACAAGTACATTTGAGATTCTCACAGAAACTAGAAAATAAACCCCCTTGCACTACGATTCAGTGACCCCTGGAAAAGGCCTAAAAATACCCCCAGAAAAGAGCTGTTGAGTCACCAACATACCAAAATAAAGCCACAACAATGAAAAGCACACTTAGGCACTTGACCATTTCTGAAATGTATAATGCTTTGGGACAGACAGTCTGTGTTGCACTGAGAAGAATTACACAGCATCTGTGTTCTCAGAAAGCCTAGTGGGCAGCTGCCCTCTGCAGTAGATTAGAGCACTGACACAATACAGAATAAGGATTAGGAACATAGGTTCAGTTGTCCACACTGCCCACGCCTGATTATAGTCATTGACTGGTAGTGTGATTAGGGTGAATCAGTGTTGACTCTCAGCTTGTTACATCATGGAACTGTGAAAAATTAGAAGGGAGACAGGAAGAAAGTGTTCATCAGAGTGCTGGGCACAAAATGAACATGTTCAGTGCTTGCAGCTATTAAACGCTTCTTGAACATTCTGGAAAATAGCTGGTTCTCCCTTCTGTCCCCAAGCCCATTACCTCTGTCAGATAGCCAGTTGAGTTCACAAACTTCTCAAAATCAGCGTTGCTGACTTCATAGGCATCCATGTAAAAGGCATCCACAATGACTCTCCTGGCAGGGGCCTCTCCATCCTGCTTGATCTGGGGATCATCGGTGCCCATTGTAAATACTCCAGCGGGGATGAAGACCATCTGAGTGAAAAGGGGGAACACAGGACATCACACATCAAAAGCAAAGTGTATCTGTGCAGGCTTCAAAGTTCTCAGCACACATCAAGTATCCAGGGCTTAACACCTCCACACAGAAATCTCTGCAAAACTAGTAAAACCAAGGGCATGGGTAACAGCTCAACGGTCAAGTGCTTGCTGCACAAACATAGGCACCTGTGTTTGGATCCTTACCAGCCACATGAAAGCTGGGCACGGTGGCTCAAGTGTGTAACCCCAGTGGTGGTGGTGGGGGGGGGGCGGGATGCAAGGTCATAGACAGGAGGGATCCAGGGGCTCAGTGGCCAACAAGTCTGACTAAATCAGTGATCTCCAGGTTCAGTAAAATATGCTCCTCAAAAACAAATAAATAAGTAAAACAGACGAAACTGAAGAAGACACTTAATGTCAACCTCTGGCCTCCACATATGTATGTATTTATAAGTATACACACACACGCACAACATGACACCCCCCCACACACACACTTGCAAAATCACTGCATACATAAACTGACGGTGAATCACAAGTCATAGAAAGAAGGGGAAATTCTTTTGGAAAGTGATCTTTCTCAATGAACCTCACAACAGATTTCAGCAAGCCAATAAGACAGTTCTGGGAAAACTGCAACAATGAACTATGGAGGTAAGGGAAATTATGTACTCTTTTCTTTTTGTAAATTATATCCTCTTTTTAATGTAAGTGTGGGTGTCTGTACCATGGTTCCTATGTATGTATGCTCATGTGTGGGGTACCTGTGGGGACTAAAAGAGGGTGCTGGATTCCCTGGAGCTGGAGTTACAGGCAGTTGTGAGCAAGGAACCCAACCTGCTATTTCAGGCTCACAAGGTAAAGAGAGGGGGATTATCTTCAGAGAACGCTTACCATTAAGACTAGTCAAATCACAGGGTCCTGGCTTTGACCACATCGCTCAGTATCAATGAATAAGGTAGAACAGCAACTGAGGATGATTCCCAGCATCAACCTCTGGCCTACAGACAATGCGAATATGCGTTCACACACATGCAAACATGAATACATAGACATGCACAGCACTCATACATGAAATTTTAAAAATAATAAAATACTCAAAATCCAAGAGTCAGAAAGTAGGTCTGCAGTAGCCAGAGGCTATGAGATAGCAGGAGTAAAGAACGACTGCTTAGTAGACACGGTGTTTTCAGAGATACTGAAATATTTGCATATAAGGTAGCAGTAATAGTTTTGACTTCACTAAAAAATAAAATTTGAGTTACACACTTAAAAGAGTTAATTCTATGATAAATGAATTATGTCTTCATTAAAATAGGCTCTCAACTACACGATAGGTCAGAATATTCTCTATAGTCACAAGGTACAGCTTTAAAATAATGAGAACAAAAAGTCAGTTTACAGGCCTCTCAGATTTTTGAACTTTCAAGTCTATGACCTAGAAAAAAGATTTCAAACCAGGGGGTTAGGAAGATGGCTCAGTGGTTAAGAGCACTGTCTGCTCTTCCTAAAGATCTGGGTTCAATTCCCAGCACCCACATGGCAGCTTACAGCTGTCTGTAACTCCATTTCCAAGGGATTTGACACCTCCATGCTAATGCACATAAGATAAATAACCAGAAAAATTTAAAAACACTTAAAAAGGATTTCAAACCAAAAGAGAGAGAGAAAAATATATATACCCAAATTGGTGATCAGCTTGAGAGTGGGAGTTCTCAATAATCATAGAAGAGTTAGAACAGATAGAAAGAGAAGTTAGGGATCCAAAGATTATTCCCTCCATCTTCCATTTCTACATTTTGCCAGAGGTTAATCATATGCATGTATTTTCCAGTCACAATGGTGCTATGTTTATATGTATAAGTGTCTTGGCTGCAGGAATGCCTGTGCATCACACCACATGCATACATGCCAAGGCCAGAAGAGGATGTTGGAACCTCTGGAACTGGATTGTTAGAGGCCATGTGGCTGCTTGGAATTTTACCTGGGTCCTCTACAGAAGGCTCTTAACCATGGAGCCTTCTCCCAGATTCAATGTGCTACTTTCAGGTGACTTGTATCTAATACTTGTCCAATATATCAATCCTGTTCTGAGAAAAAAAAAAAACTTGACTTATTCTCTCTCCAAATCCCAGCATCAACAGGTCAGTTAACCTCACTGGTCCTCTTACATCCATCTCTTCCTACCATCTCACTCTTCTCTAATACCACACACCCTTACAGGTGGTCTCCCTGGCTTCAGTCTCACCCATTCACCTCTCTCCATTCTTGTCACCCATCTATTTCTTCCACTCATTCACTTCTCAAATATTTAGGTCCCAGTTGAGTTTTCTGAAAATGTCACTATTCTGTATGCAACACAACACCATAGCTCGGTCACAGAGAAAGGCAGGAAACAGACTAAATCATTATTATTAATTGGATTATTGAAGCAAATAGTAGGTCATGCAGAAAGATAAAACAAAGCAGACATAAGAAGGAAAAGAGGAACCTTTTAATATGATGGTGTGGAACAGTCTCGCCAATGATGGGAGGAAGGAAGAGCGTGACAGAGGATATCATGTTACCTCACATGAGAAGAGAGGAGGTTAAGTAAAGGTGACTGTGGACAGTCACAGATTTGAAGGTTTGTTTGCATTTGATTGGGGGAAGAGTATACATATTTTTCTCATGCTACACCCATTAAAAAAAAAAGTTTTAGAACCAAGTAGATATTACATCTATTTAAAAAAAAAAATAGCTAGGCATGATGGTCCTTGAATCCCAGCATGGGGCAGGCAGAGACATATAGATCTCTATAAATTCAAGACCAGACTAGTCTACACAGCAAGTTCAAGAGTGGCCAGAGCTAAACAGTGAGATCTTGTCTCAAAATAGCGATGTAGTAAACGAATAATCAACAAACTGAAGTGTCAATTTGATCAAATCTACTTTCCTATTTAAAATTATGCAGGAATTTAAAAAATATTTTGGGACGCAATATCAAAACATTGGGACTTAAGATTTACCACCACCTCTTACTTGTACTTGGCTGCAAAAGTTCCATAAGCTCTGTCCCTTTGGAAATTATGTCATTGTTTACAGCTCATGCCCTTCTCTGGCTTCTCCTGCCACACACCCTCCTTTTAGCTATATTAGGGTATCTCACATTGCTTTCTCTGAAGCATATCTATAATACCTCTCCTCTCTCCTTCTCTGTCTCTCTCTGTCTCTGTCTCATGCACAAACACAGTTTCTTTTTTAATGCTTTATGTATGTGCATGTTTGTGTGTACATTTGTGTGTATGTGAGTGTGTACACACATAGATGTGGTTGTAAAAGCCAAAGAACCACCTCCAGTGTCATCTTCAGGAACATAATCCAGCTGCACTGGAAAAGGATCTCATTGGCCTGGACCCAACCAGTTAGGCTAGACTGGCCTCGAGTATCTTCCTGCCTCTTTCTCCGGAATACTGGAATTAAAAACACATGTCACCATACCCAGCTTTGCATGTGTGCAATGTGGATCAAACTGTGGTCCCTCTTCATGCCTTCTGGGTAAGTACTTCACCAAATAAGCTATCTTCACAGGTTCTTTAGTTACATATTTTCTTCTTATCAGTATCTTAAGCTCCTTATGAACCCAAAACAAACTTTACATTTCAAAACCTCCAGCACACCACATGGCACAAGATCCACAGTCAACATTCAAATGATCTTCACTGACTGAATAAATAAGACCATGAATATGAGTAAGTTACTATTTGAATTACTTATAAGTAAAATGATAAAAGTCCATTTTTGTAAGACAATCCTAGCTATGAGCTACATGTCATAGTGAAACACGCACACACACACACACACACACAAGTCTACAGAAGACAAGGTCTTGCTATGAGAATAAGCTTCATGTCTTTCAGCTCAAGTCCACAGCCTAAAGGAAGCTGTACCCAATGGACTTCTCTACAATTACTAATTATTTCTCAAACTCTTCTCCCTCAAGGTGAATGCCAACAATGGTAACACCATCACAGCTTGTACTGTTGACTCATGGCCTAGTTTCTTTTCCCTCTTTGATTAACCAATGGAGACAGTGAGCACTGAATAAGCCAAGTTTCCATCCTGGAGGATACAGATAAAAATAGCTCTGGACTGCCCTAAGTAGATCATAATCTGATTTATACCAATCAAGTTTCTGCCTACAAAATGTCCATTCTAGTGACATTCCATACATCCAGATATTTCACTCTTCAGGACTGTGGGACAAATTAAACGACCATTTTAGTTGTGTCTTCCTGGAAAGAACAGAGTCCAAAACTCCATTCTTCCCTGTATCTAAAGGCAAGTTTAAACCCTCTGCTATACCACAGCTTTTGCCAGCCTACTCAAGACAGACCCAGAGGGGCTGGCGATACAGCTCAGAGTGTGAGGCCACTTACTGCACAAGCCTGGCAACCTGAACCCACGTAAAAGGTAGACAGAGAGAACTGACTCCTTAATGTTGTTCTCCGACCTTCATGGAAGCACATACGTAAACACAAACACACACACACAAACCACACACATAAACTTAACACATATTTTTAAAGACTGAAGCATAAGATAGTCAAGAATCACTCCATTACCATAGAAGGACTATGTGAGCAACTGCCAGCTTTTGCCTACCAAGCATCTACTCCTCTACACGCAAAAGTATCTGAAGACTTCTTTGAAAAAAAAATCACTTCTCAAAACCTCATTAAACATGTTTGACCCAAGATGGATGACTCAGCTGCAGGTCCTATGACAAAGGCCTGTGTTCAGCATGCTCAATAACCCACAACAGCCATGGTTTGAGTCTCCAATGAATGAGTTCACTAAGTAAACAGCAAGCTTGGAGAGCATCAGATCAGATACACTATCCAGAAGGAATTGAGTGGGGAAGCCCCAAGCACTAAAGAGTCAACTAGAACCTCTGATCCACAAAACTGGTCCAAAGCAGAAAGTCTTCTTGGTGAGACTTCCCAGTAATCATTCCCACCACAGGCTTTCGTGTATCTTGAGATAAATAGTGGCACAGTCTCCATGCTGGGAAGTTATCTCTCAGTAGTGTTCAAGGATACAATGTTTCATCCATCCTGGGATAAGGGATCTTGAAGGACACTCTTAAGACACACATTCTTGGGTCTAATGTGGGGAAGCCAACTTTAGCTCATAGCCAACTTCTCAGTGAGTTTAAGTAGCATATAACACTTTATTAGTACAATGTGTATAATACAGCCTAGCCAATCTTGGAATGCTTCTGACCACAAAGATTCAACTAGAAACAAGACCATGGCTCAAAGTTCACCTAGGAACTTTTCCTGGAGTCATCAAGAAGAAAGTTCTCCTCTTCCAACTTGTTATGAAGAAAGAGAATAGAATTAAAGTAAAATTATCTAAGGGACAACCAACGATGGGCCTGGAGATGCTGCCTGATGCCCAGGATCCACCTATGTCTACAGCCACGTGCATTCTCAAACTTCCCAAGTACAGAGAATCCATAAATCTCTCCTCCTTCACTTTAAGCTATCTTGATTCCATATTCTACTGTATGAATTTTGTTTTATGCACAGAAATGAAATAAATCCATTCATGACTCTTTTGTAAGGCTCTTTTTCCATGACCACCTTTTTACTCCTTAAATTTGACATAAAAGGCTCAGGCAAAAGAAATTCATATGCTAACAACTATCTATGTTAGCTACACAGTACTTTAGCCATATTGCAAACAGACACTCCTCCTAGGTGAAAAGGCATCCAAATTTCTTCCAGCACTGAGATTTGATTCATGAAGCTTCAGTTGTCCCATCTATGAACTAGAAGATAATGCACTGCACAGGATTCTTGGAGGGTGAATACTGTAAACATATGTTTTACAAGAGCTTCTTTGAAAAGCGCCTGATAGCTTTAACCGCTGAAATAGCTTCTCAATATTGTAGCTACCAAAAAAGACAAAACATCACTCAAGGGATACTACAAATGCCTAAAATGGGTTAGTCAGTGGAGGGAGGAAGTCCACCAAGAATAAAACAGACTGAAAACTGTTTCCATCATCAAGTAGGTAGCAGAAAAATAACACTACAGTAAGTAAAATAGACAAGTTGCCATTGGGCAACAGCCCCCCAAAACACTATGGATATTTTCAGAACAGGAACGTGTAGTCATAAATCTAACTGCCACCATCACCACAGCTTAGTTGGAAAGTGAAATCTGAAGAAAGGCATTTTTAGTCGTTTCTATGCCAACTGCCATGGGTCCCTCACCAAATCCTGAACATTAGTGCCAATTAACATAGAGGTGGGGGGGGGTGCAATGGGAAACAAGAATAGACTGTATAGGAATAAAAAAAAAAAAAGTGTTACACAGAGGACCCGGGGTGAATTCCCTGAAGTTTATTCCACAAATGTAAACACAGATAAAGTACCTGGCAAATGGAATGAAGAACCATTTCTTTATTCACTGTTTTCATCTGTACATGCTAATATCTAACACAATCAGGCACAATGCATAATATGTAAATAAAAACAATAAAGCAAGTACACTTGGCTTGATCCTTCCTTGTGATCGAAGTTTAAGCACAACAGAATAAACACAAAAGTCGGTCAAGCAGATGCCACTGAAAGAGACTGCAGGTGAGTTAAAGACAGAGTTGGAGACTCATACTGATACTAAAACAAGAACTGAGAACTTAAACCCGAATCTCTCAGACTTTAAGTTCTTAGCTCTTCACCAGGAGGGCCGGGTGGAGGAAGGGGGAAGTGGGCAAGAAGCGGTAAGAAAAACTGGACAACAGTCTTCATGCTAACCTCTCTCTCTCTCTTAAGTCTCAGTGATAAACACAGCCACAAATCCCGGCCCACCTCCCGATGGGGAGGAACAAGAAGAGGGACTCCTGTCAAATGGGATCTGCAGCTGAGCAATTTGGGGTGTGGTTAGACCCTATCCAGGACTTCCTAAACACCCCGAGCCTGGGCCATCCTGGCCTCACGCCGGAGTCCGGCAGCACCCACAAGGCCCAGGAAGGGAAGGCGCACCTTGCTGAGCGCGAGCGGTCGCGGGCTCGGGTCCACGCCCGGGGCGTTCGCCTCCCGGGAGTACCGCTGTGCGGCCGCCGAGCTGCCATGGGCCCCGGGGCGCTGGGGCGTTCCGCAGCCGCACGAGCCCGCGAGGGACGCTGCGCCTTCCCCAGCCCCAGCTTCTTCGCTCCCGGCTGTCCCACACGCCAGCAACAGCAGCAAGAAGACGTGAGCCGGCCGGGTACTGCAGCCGAGAACTGGCCCTCGCGCGGGCGCAGCCATGTTGTTCTACTAGTCATGTGATCCGGAGGGTCACATGACCTGCCTCGCCTAAAGCGCTGCCTTTGGCTGATTTAAGGAATAGGCTAGCAAAGCTTCCAAGTAGTTGTCTGGGGCTCTCCTGCTGATGTTCAAAGTATGCAAAACACAACAAACCTCTAAGATATTCAAGGCCTTCCGCACACAAAGCGCCCCTCTCTGATTTCGTAGTTGAAAAAATATTCATATTTATTCATTTGCTAAGCACCACTATTACACTAAATTTAAACTCCTTTAAATATATATTTATTTATTTGTTTGTTTGTTTGTTTGTATTTAGCTGGGCGGTGGTGGTCCATAACTTCATTCCCAGCAACTCAGGAGGCAGAGGCAAGCGGATCTCTGTGAGGTCCAGGCCAGCCTGATGTACAGAGTGAGTTCCAGGACAGACAGGGTTACACAGAGAAATCTTGTCTCAAATAAATAAATGTAGAAAGAAAGATAAAATAATCATGAAAAATTATTTAACCCGGAGTAGTGGCACACACCTTTAATCCCAGCATGGGTCGGAGGAGGGGTCGTAGAGGCAGTCAGATCTCTGTGAGTTTGAGGCCAGTTGGTCTACAGAGTAAGTTCCAGGACAGCCAGAGCTGCACAGAGAAATGCTTTCTCAAAAACAAACAAATTTGTCTGGAGAGATGGCTCAGAGGTTAAGAATACTGGCTCTTCTTCCAAAGGGCCTGAGTTCAATTCCCAGCAACCACATGGTAGCTCATAACCATCTATGATGAGATCTGGTGCCCTCTTCTGGCATGCAGGCCCACATATCGGCAGAACACTGTATAACTATAAATAAATCTTTAAAAGAACTATTTAATCCTCACAATGATACTGCTATATTGGGTTGACAGAACAATTAAGTGACCTCCTCAAATCACATAGCAAACATGTCAAAACTAAAATCTAAATCCAAAGAATCTAACCAGCAAATCTAACATGAATTTTAATTAAAAGCAATCCATGGACTCAAAACCAGAAAAGGAACATGGTGAAAGACAGTACACCAGTGAGCAGAGTTAGGGAAATCTAGACTTGAGGATTTGTGCAGTAACACAAAGTTTGGACCACACCAACAGCAAGAACATAAACCTGGTAACTTACTAGAAATGCAAGCACACAGGCTGGAGAGATGGCTCAGCGGTTAAGACTGACTAACTCTTCCAGACAGACCTGGGTTCAGGTCCTAGTATCCACAAGGCAGCTCACAACTGTCTGTCTGTGACTTCAAGATCTGACACTCTTACACAGCTATGCATGCAGGCAAAACACCAACACACATAAAATAAAAATAAATAACTTATTTTTTTTAATAAAAGAAATGCAACACTTCAGCAGAATCTATGGAAACAGCACACAGCAATTCTTAGGCGGGGTGGTGTGCAGGTGTGTGCCAAGGACAAAAGATGACATAGAAGACATCAGGTGTCCTGCTCTATCTACTTTTAAGACATTGTGTTTCACTGAACTTGATGCTAAATTCAAAACCAGGAAACCAAGACCATCCTCCAGTTTCTAACTCTTCTCAGAGCGCTGAGGTTCCAGGCTTATGCAGGTTACATCATGCCAGGGATTCAAACTGGGGTCCTGATGTTTGCACAACAAACATTCTTACCCACTGAGACATTCATTGCCCAACCTCATCAACCCCTGCATGCCATGCTTCTTTTTAACTGCTTAAAGACACTATGCTCAGATGTAGTCCATGGCAGCTCAGTCTCCATGTGGGTCCCAAGTAAGGGGAGCAGAGGCTGTCTATGTCATGAACTTGGTTGCCTGCTCTTTGATCACTTGACCCTGGTAATGACAACTTGCCAGGCCACAGAGGAAGAGGATCCAGGCATTCCTTAAGAGACTTGATAACCTACAGGCAGATGGCAAGGAAGGAGAACTCCCCCTTTTGATGGAATAGGGGAAAGGGGATGGGGGGAAAGGAGGGAGAGAGGGACTGGAAGGAGCTGAGGGAGGGGGCTTCAATTGGGATATATAAGGAATAAATAGAAATAAATAAATAAAGCAAAAAAAAAAAGGAACCCTCACTTTGTATGTCTTAACTAACCTGGAACTTACTGTGTAAACAAGCTGGACTTAAAACTTCTGAAATCCTCTTTCCTTTGTCTCCCAAGTGTTGGATGAAAGGAGTGCACCACTCACCATGCCCAGATGAACCTTGTGTTTTTACAAGTTCTTCTAATATTCCAATGCATTTTGAAGATATTATGGGGTGCTGTTATTTGTTTGTTTTCATTTTGACAGAGTTGTGCTACATAGTCCAGGGTGGCTTTGAAGTCCTGATCCAGCTACCTCTGCCTACAGAGAGTTAGTATCACATATCTATGCAACCATACCTGGCTCATTCTAAAATTTAGTAGTGATTGTTCCACAGATCCATTCCCAAATAGACTATAAGACAAAAAAAAAAAAAGGTGAAACAGGGGCATCTACAGATTAGAACAGACACAACAATGGTCCAGTGTAGTGGTGTCTTAGTGTTTCTATTGTCGTGATGAAACACCATGACCAAAAAGCAAGTTGGGGAGGAAAGAGTTTATTTGGCTTGCACATCCTCATTGCTGTTCATCCCTGAAGGAAATCAGGGCAGAAGCTCAAACAGGGAAGCATCCTGGAGGCAAGTGTAATACTGAAGCCATGGAGGGGTGCTGCTTGCTGGCTTGCTCCTCATGGTTTGCTCAGCCTGCTTTCTTATAGAACCCAGGACTGCTGGTTCAGGAGTGGCACCACCCACATGGGACTGGACCCTCCCCCTTTAACCGCTAATTGAAAAAAATATCTTAAAGTTGGATCTTGTTGTAATTGAAGATTAATATTTACTAGTAATTATCTTTTAGTAAAGCTTGCTGTTAATCCTAAACAGCTGTATAACCTAATCACCACACAGAGACTGGGTTTATTTAGTTAACCTAGAACACAATGCTGGGCAATAGTTATTTCCTCCTAAACCTCCAAGCCCTCATAGTTTCCTAACATTTAGATTTCCCACATTATACTTGCTTTTTGTGGAATCTTAGGTCTGGTTCATGCTCCATGTTGTTCCAAGATCTGTCCTCCAGCTCTTTCTCCTAGCTCTCCCTCGCCTTTTTCCTGCCATTCATTTCCTGCCCTCTGGCTCCTCCCAGCTCAACATTGTGGCTAGTTGCTTTATTTTGGCCTGTTTACATAAAGTTGAGACAGAATGCTTAGAATAAGTACCACAATGCAATGTCCTGATTGAAACCAGAGAGTGTGGGGGGAAAATCAGCATTTGAATGAACAAGGGTAAGGTGTATACATTTTAAAAGAACATTATACAAGAGATCTCTTGGAGGCATTTTCTCAGTGGAGGCTTCTTCCTCTCTGATGATTCTATCTTGTACCAAGTTGACACAAAACCAGCCAGTATAGGTGGTAACTGCTCTTAATATTAGATATTCTGCAGGTTGATGTCAGAGGGTCAATGATGCTGAGGAGTTTGAGACCAACCTCAATGCTATGTCAAAAAAAAGAAGAAGATATAGTAACATACTAATTAAATCTAATACATTAACCTTATATAAACGAGACATTTTAAATTATGTTTATGTGTTTATGTATATATGAATGTATTTATATGCATATGGGTATATTTCCTGCATGTATGTCTGTGTACCATGTGTGGGCAGGGCCTGTGGAAGCCAAAAGAAGGAATCAGAGTCCCTGAAACTGGGGTTACAGATGGTTGTAAGCCACCATGTGAGTGCTGGAATCAAACTTGGAACTTCTAGAAGAATAGCAAGTGTGCTTTACCACTGAGCCATTCCCCCAGCCCCTGCTTTTTTTTTTTTTTAAGAATTATTTTATTTGAGGGCTAGAGAAATGGGAAGATCACTATCTGCTCTTCCAAAGGACCCAGATTCAGTTTCTGCATCCACACGGCAGCATATAACCATTTATAACTCCAGTTCCAAAGGATCCAGTGCCCTTGAGGGTACCAGGAATGCATGCAATATACTTTATACTGGTGCAGACAAAACTCTCACAATATGAAATAAAACTTTCAAAAAATTTTAATTCCTTTGCTGATTAATACATATAGGAAAATTCCATGTGTGTTCACTGCTAAATATTTGCTTCCTTAACCCAAAAAGCAGGAACATATGACACATAAGACAAGAATGAGTCGATAATTGTGGTAACTGGTTGATGAGTATGTGAACACTTACTGAACCATTCTAACATATTTAAAATTTTTTTTAATATAAAACCCTTTTCTCCATGTTGATGGTCTTACAGAAGCTTGCAAAAAGCTTTCATGCATTTTCTCTTTTGATTTAACAGATGGCAAGAAACCTATCACTATCACCATTTTTTTTAATTGGTGAGGCTAAAAGGTCATTGCACAAACCAAAGCTGTTTGTGGATATTCCACACAGTATATAATCCAGGTCAAGGATAATTTGGGGGTTTCTTTCCCCATTTCAAAAGTCAGTGCTGGTGTGTGTTTGTGACTCCAAGACCTCAAACCCTTTGGTTTATGGTTCAGGCTTCTATTGCAGTGATTAAACAGTATGATCATCTTGAGGAGAAAGGGGTTCATTTCCAATTACATTTCAACATCACAGTCCATTTCTGAAGGAACTTAGGGCCGAAACTCAAAAAGGGCTGGAACCTAGAGGCAGGAACTGATGCAGAGGCCATAACAGAGTGCTGCTTACTGGCTTGCTTGCTCATGGTCTGTTCAGCCAGCTTTCTCATAAGTGAGCGTGGCTCTCCTTTATCAATCATTAATCAAAAATACCCTACAGACTTGCCTACATGTCAATCTTATGGAAGCATTTTCTCCAGTAAGATTCCTTCTTCACTGATGGTGCTAGCTTGTATCAAACTGGTATAAAAATTAACCACTGTAATGGTCATACCATACCATTAAGCTGTAAACTCCATGAAGTTTAAGAGTCTTTGTTTACTGCTTGTATCAGAAAAAAAAAAAGCAAAGGCCTGACACATGATAAGCACTCAGAGTGAACTTTTAATGAGTTAATGGATATATGAGTAAAATAATTATAAACTATTCCCTCAGTCTCTAAAGGAGAAGCAAAATGTTGAGAAAATAATACATATTTTAGACTAGTAATGGTTGTGCTTTTGTGTTTAAGAGCTGGCTGTTTACAATGGATATAAGCTAAGCAATTACATTATTCACAGAACATGAAGGAAATGAGGTTGGAAAAATGTAAGAGCCTGAGAAAGGGGAGAGGGATGCTTGGTGAAGAGAGAGCAGCTATGGTTACCTGTATAATATTGAGACCCTTAACATTCCCTCATTAGTGGAAGAGGGGTTCATGAGGCCCCACCCATCCCTGAGATGCTATTGGCAGTTAAGAGTTGCTGCAGAGTAATGTCTTATGTGATGTAACCAAAAGTATCTTGCACATTCTCCAATGACCACCCCCCCCCCACATACACATTAATGCTTATTCCAGTAACTCTAATTCAACTCGGTGGGACACACAAAGACACACACATACACACACAGAGAGAGAGAGGGACAGAGAGACAGAGACAGAGACACAGAGAGAGAGAGAGAGCAAAAAATGAAGATGTGAGAGGCTGGAGAGATGGCTCAGCCATCAAAAGTGGAGCTGTTCTTCTAGATGACCTAGGATTTGATTACCAGAACCCACATGGTGGCTCACAAACATCTGTAACTCCAATTTTAGAGGATCCAGTGTTCTCTTCTGGCTTTTATGGGCATCAGGGCACATACACAATGCCTTACATACATGCAGGCAAAACACTCAAACACAGAAATAAAAATAAATAAATTTTTAAAATTCAGACATGGAAGTAGGAAGACTTGGAAAGAGGAGGTTTAATGGAGGAAGGAGGGGGCTGAGAAAGGGTAATGGGATTCAAAATGACCAGAACAGATAAATATATGAAATTATCAAAGAATAAACAATTAAATTCTTAAAAAGTTACTTCAGCCTTCACTTATTTCCCGTGTGAGTTAGAAATAATAATGCCTCCTTCTTGGCTTAGGGATATAGTTCAGTAGTGGAATTCTTACCTGGAACTCCAGAGGCCTCAGAGTTGATCCCTACCACTGCAAAACAAACAAATCAACCTCCTCCCCGGAGATTTTGTGAGATAAGTATGTGAAAAGCTTAACCTATCATGAAATTTAGCATACCTCAAAATTTTTCCTATTAGTAATCACTGTCAGAGATGGGACTTGAAGGACTGTCTAGGAAGAACACCCTCTTTCAACTCATTGTATGAATTTCTTTTATGAACACTCACTATTTATTAAGGCAATAATCTATTCTATGATATAGATATGACAGATATAGATTCTGTTACTTGGAATGACTAGATTTCAAGGCAGAGGGTATGTCTGGGTGCTATAGTGCTCGCCCAGCATATTCAAGGCCCTACGTTCAACCCTCAACATCACAAAAATGTTTTGCATAAGGAGCTAGCACACTGCGAAGACTGGAAACCTGCAGGAGCAGGTTTAGAGTATGTACCAGCTCCGTAGATCTTCCCTGCAGGTGCTCTTCAATTCCTCATGGTTGCTTCCCTGCTTCCCTCCCCATTTCATCAACTTCTGCATCTCGCTGTCACTTGTGTCTTCTTTTCCTGTAAGCTTGCCTTCTTCTACTTCCCCTTCTTTTGCGTTAACATTTTATTTAGCTTCATAGCTTCTACTTGCAGTTCCTGTTTCAAACATGCTCATGACCTTCTACAGCCCACTCAACCTCTACTCCTTTTTCTATAACAACACTCAAGGTATCAATTTCCTTTTTTAGCAGCTGTGAAGGGGAAGCCTGGTTTGGTTTTTCTCCTTCACCCTACAAAATACCATAAGCCCAAAGGGGAGCCTGATACTGCACTTTACTGAGAAAGGCCGGACTTGGGTCATTTCTCCGTATCTCTCTAGTCCAGTCTGCTGTAACTGGGTCAAGAGTACATGTGGCTTACCTTAGAATCACCTCAGGGATGGTTTAAAAGCATTGGTCTGGAAATCTGAAGTGGGTCTCAAGAAGTCACAAGTTCTCCTGTGCCACTGATCCTGCTGATCTAGATGATTTAAAAACCCTTCTCATAGAGTTGGTCTCTAGTGTTAGTTCACAGTACCTATGCTGTGGGAGGCATTTTTGTCTTTGCATAGTTGGAGCAAGCAAGCATGTCACTGACAACACCAGAACAAACTAGAATTATCCTTGCTGGAACTTCCCATTTCTTTATCTGCTGGGTGCTTCTGGACAGTAGTGATTGAAGAGAAAAATGGGAAGCACAAGAATGGCCCCAAAAGAAATGAAGGGCAAGAAAAAGATGTTTTATGTGCCTTTGGAAAGAGAGAAGGTAGTAGAATAAGAAATCATTGT
This sequence comes from Pachyuromys duprasi, assembly GCA_028658305.1. Classification (NCBI taxonomy): domain Eukaryota; kingdom Metazoa; phylum Chordata; class Mammalia; order Rodentia; family Muridae; genus Pachyuromys; species Pachyuromys duprasi. Next base: position 33,826,161 of record CM053761.1, on the reverse strand, counting down.
GAGTCTCTTTAAGACCCTAAATTCCATGATGTTTGGAGTCAAGTAACAACAGTGATAAGAACGAGCACCAACATTTTCAAGAGTGAGAGCTCAGTAAAGATGAGACAGATGGCTATCACAGATGTTTCCACAATGACAGTTTGACTTCTGTTACCCATTTATTTAGAAAATAAAATGCCAAGATACTGTTATGAAAGCCATGAATCAGCCAAGGAAATTTCAGAGTACAACACACGAGCACCCTGTATGTTTTATAGAGTGACTATTGCACATCACCTTTCCAATACCAAACATACAGCTAACTCCCATTCTGACAGTCCTTCTTTAGTTTGTCAGAGGGTGTGACCACAACTTGTAGGGTCACAACTCTTCTTGGAGCTGTCTTGTCTCACAGAATAGAAAAAGATGAGGCAAAATTCAGTCTTAGATTTAAGTTTATTCACTAAACTTGGGTAAGCCTGTTTCCTGTCTTTGCCTACTTCCTTGAATGCAAGCATAAGAAGAGAAACACTAGATCAGCCAGGCTTAGCAGTATGAATTTATAATCCCATTGAAATGAGGCTGTAATTCCAGCACGTGGGGGGTGGAAGCAGGAGGAGGATCAGGAGTTCAAAGTCATCCTCAGTTATATAATAAGTGTAAAGCCAGCCTGGGATCCATGGGGCCTGTGAGGTTTTTAGTTGCTGTGAAAATATACCATGACAAATGCAACTTGGGGGGGAAATGGTTTATGTGGCTTACACATCACAATCACACTTCATCATGAATGGAAGTCAGGGGGAAAATTCAAGACAGGAACCTGGAGGCAGGAACTAAAATAGAGGCCGCGGAGAAATGTGGCAAGAAATGTGTATTACTCCAATGGTGTGCTCAGCCTAATCTGATGAAGGCTTTTTCTCAATGGAGGTTCTTCTTTCCAGATGACTCTAGCTTAAGTCTAATTGACAAAACAAGAACAAAAAGAAAACAAACAACTAAGTCAAGACCCTATACCAAAAAGTTGTGGGGGGGGGCGGGGGGGATGCTAGTGAAATGGGTCAGCAGTTAAAAGCAAGTACTACTCTTGTAGAGGAACCAAGTTCAGTTCCTAGAACCCAGTGGAGTGGCTCACAATCACCTGTAACTGCAGCTCAGCATCTTCTCCTGGTCCCATCAGGCACTACATTTGTACTCACATTCCTGGAGTATCACTTTGTTTCTGAGCTATCTCATGATATCTGTAATCTTTTAAGCTATAGTTACCTGTGCTTTTCTGCACTCAGTTTTTCCTCAAAATTATTTTAAATATAGATATTGTGGTAGTTTTAATTAAAATGCCCCATAGGCTTATACATTTAAACTCATAGACACCAAGAAGTGGTACCATTTGAAAGGATTATAAAGATTAGGAGGTGTGGCTTTGTTGGCCGAAGGCTATCACTGGGAGTGGGCTTTGAAGTTTCAAAAGCCTATTGTAAGCCCTGAGTCTCTGTTTCTGTCTCTCTCTCTCTGCCTACAAATCAGGATATATTTCTTAGCTATTGCTCTAGTACTATGTGTGCTGTGTGATAGAAATGGAATAAACCTCTGAGACTGTAAGCCAGCCTCCATTTAAATCAAAGCTCTTATGAAAACTTTCTTTCATAAGGTTTCATAAGTGCATGTCTTTGATTGGCAAAAGGGACTTTGCAGATGTGATTAAGTTAAATGCCGGAAACAAAGAGATTAATTTGGACTCTCCAATATTATAAGAAGCATCCAGAGAGATAAATGAAATAATGGTCAAAGTCATACAACATTGTTGATTTTGAAGAGAGCCAAGAGCCAAAGAATGTGGCTTTTGTAAGCTGGAAATAGAAAATAAAATAAAATTCTGCTCAAGCTAAAGCTTTGAATTTATCTTAATGAAATTCATTTTGGACTTGTGTTCCATGGAGCTATAAAAATCACACATTTATATTATGAGTACTAGGTTTGTGATTGATTCTCTTTATATAACAAGAGAAAATTAGGCCAAATGTACATTTCAGTTCTAGCATCTTACTAGGTGAAGATTGAACTCACAGGCAAAGATGCTAGAAGGTGCACAATTCGCCATTTTCACAGTTTGCTTGGAAGGATGAGGCAACTGGAAGGGACTCTGGCCCCCAACCCCTCTTCCCACTCTCCCTTTTCCACACTAGGGAAGTGTGAGCATCACTTTGCACGGGATAGTAGTGTTAACAACAATCTAGGGACCAAATAGAGTCTGACCTCAGATTCTAGCTTTCTAGGGGAATTCAGAAGAATGTTAACTGCCCAGTCCCTGAAAACTTTTGTGGGGTTCTCTCAAAAACCATGGGATATTTCAGGCATCTGGCTGAGAAACAGAAAGCCACAGGCCCTCCCCAGTTCCTAGTCAAGCAACTCAAGCATCTGGAATCATTTTCTGGAGGTCTTCACAGTTTCCTAATTACAAGTGCTATGCCATTGTACATAGAAGGCAAGGCACAGTTGAGACCTTACTGTTAGCATCCATCAGAGGCACCTGACTGGCTGGTTAAAACCGATTGCTTCCTACCTGTCACCCCTAGCTTGGGACTTTTGATTCCATCCACCTGAAGAGCAGGTTGAGAATTTACATTTCTACCAATTCCCTGGGTAACAGATAATGTTGATGCTGCTGATCTCAGGGCAACACTGTAAGATCCCCAGGTATTCCTCAGGAGTCAGGCAATCCTCCCCTACTTGCAGCTGAATGACCTTAAGCAATTTAACTGAATTTTAGAGTTTAAATTCTTCATCTACCAAAAATGGTAATACAACCCATCTCTTAGGATGTTGATGAGATTCAGCAGGGTGACCCATGCAGAGGATATTGTAAGACCTTAATAAATGGTTTCTATGGCTGGCAAGATGGCTCAGAAGGTAAAGGCAAGCATGATGGCCTGACTTAGATCCCTGGAACTCACAATAAAGTGGAAGGGGAGAACCAACCTCAACTTCACAAAGTTGTCCTCTGACCCTTAACCTGCTCTGGCATAGGCAGGCACATACACACACACACACACACAATTTAAATGGTCTGTAGTGTAATGTGTTGATAAGATCCATGAAAAATTATCAAGTGTAAAAACCCTAAAAGGCCTCAGATGCACCACAACCAGGCAACCCAAAGACAAACAGTAAGCATGCCCTCTCTAGTCCTTTCCTCTCCCACAATTCAGAAGGTTCTGCTAGCAATGAGTTGTCATTTAATTTTCCTCAGGAAGACTCCCAGGGGAAATAGTCTGCAGAAATTGCTTCACACATGCCATCAAATGAAGAGGAAGCAGAAAGTTTTCAAATATTTTCTGAAAACTTATCCAACAATAGAAAGAGGAAACTCATTGCGGGTGTGATGCAATGGCTATAGAAATGAATAGAAGTCTACTGGACCAGGAGCAAATTAATTTGAATATAATTGCAGAGAAGAAAAAGGAACTGTGCTACATTCTCAGTTTGTAGAAGGAAGCTCCCATGTTTGAAAGTGATGTCTCATTGAGTGGCAGAAGCAGTGACTAATCAGAGAATGATTTGATTGAATAGGATACACCCAACTCTCGTGGGAAGAGAGGATAAAGGGAAGCCACTTCAGGGGCAATGCAGAGAGAAAAGAGGCAATTTTACCAGGACAGTAATAGAGCGAGCAAGAGAAAACTCAGGTGAAAACCTAATGAGCCAGAGAATGAGAAGGAGCCAGAAGATTAGGGCAGATTGCTGGAGAAAGTTTGAGGCCAAGCAGAGTAATTCAGAGGCTGAGAGAAAAGCTAGATTGAATAAATTGGGAGAGTTTGAGCCTGAACAGTGGTGTTGAACCAGCCAGCCAGAGCTCAGTAAGAACAAGAAAGAGTGAGCTTATTGAGCAGTATGTTTCAGAGGCTGAAAACATTCTTGACCTAGGTTAGATTATATGGAGGCTAGAAGCTTCCAAGGCTAGGCCTAGGTTAGCAGAAGGAGGCAGTAAGCCTCCAAGAAAACATATGAACTGGGTAAAATAAGTTTCTTTTACGCAATGACAGTGTATGCAGAAAATGTCTACCATAGCTTTCTTTTCGCTTTTGTGGGCCCGTGCACACATGCGGTATGCATAAAATCATGCACACACGCATAAATTAAAAGTAGAGGGAGACAAACACACACACAGAGACTCAGAGATGGACATGTAGATTGTTCCCACCTTTTTGCTTCTTATGACTAATGTTGCTATGAACATTCATTTACAAGATTTTATGGAACTGCTTGTGTAGACATCTAGAAATGGATTTTAGAATGGCATTTTGGCTCCCTTTTACTTCTGAGTGTATGAGGTTCCTTAATTCTGGCCTGTCTAGGATACAACCAACTTAGTACTATAAGCTATATCTTAACTCAATAGTTTTTTTGAAATAAATGAATTGGTCTTAACACATCTAGTTCAATATTACAGAATCATCACTAACTCAGTTGTTTAAGATCTATCAGGGATCTGCAATATCACCTTCTCTGAGCTTTAGAGACATAGATTTTCCATGCAGATAAACAATGCTAAGAAGGAAATTGACTCTGTATGTTTAAACAATAATTATACACCAAGGGTCTCCTACTTTTCCGACACAATGTTAGGAACTAGAGGACTTAAAAAGCAAAAAGTTTAGGATCAGAAATCATATTAAAATTTACCTGTACATTCTAAGTTCTACTCAAATCTCTTTATGGTGTACTTTGTAAATGTTACAATTTGCCAAATACACACATCAAAAAAGTATTCCCACTTATTAACATAAAGTTTTCAGAACCTACCAAAAACCCTTCAATCTTACTAGGGAATTCTGGAAAGTCTTGAGTCCCTCCACCAATAAGCCTTTGAAATATGCTCTACTTTTCCCTCATCTCATTTTTTTTTTTTTGCTTCTACTTCATTTATAAATGAAATAAAAATAGGCCATAAGACTTGTATTTTAAGTCTGTTATTAATCAAATTTACTGTGGATTGGGCATTTCCCCCATAAACATATGGAAAGAGTTTTATTTCCCTTACTTTGTAGCATGGATTAACATGTCATCAGATTTAGTATTGGTTCAAAACATAATTCGAAAATAGGTTAGCAGGCCCCTCCCCTTTTCCTTTCAATATTGGTGCCTCTTCCCTTGCGATATGCTCTGAAAATAAGTGAAGCAGGGGAGAATTAAAGGCTAATTTAATCTGAGAACCTACTTTCTAATACTGATTTGGGGTCAGGTTGAGCATGTTCTTCTAGAAAAAATATTAAAAACGAGAAGCAAGGACAGACAGCTAATGAAACAGCAATATTTTCTATTCTAATGAACTGGTCCTCCTACGCCTCCAGCCCAAACCAGACGCACTTGAAAATTTCACCTTTTCTGAAGGCCAAACTACCCCTCAATAACACACAAGTTAAAAGTTAAAAACAATTAGTAAAGTCTTACCAGAATCTTTGTTTCAGGAAGCAAATAAATTTACTTGCTACTATGCGGAATCTTTTCATTCTGTCAGGCAATGTTTTCTCCCTATGGACAAAAGAGGGTATTTAGTACCTTAGGGGAAAGGGCCTTGCTTTTCTAGGAGTAGAAATAGTTGGAAAACAATCATTATTTTCTTCTACATACCCTATCACAACAAACGCAAGATAGGCTTGTTTGAAACTCTTTTCTTTACAGAAGTCTCCTTTGGTTAAGGGCAGATGATTTATTCTGTTTCTTTAAGTTTACCAGATGTTGGGTAAGACTTAGACCGTCTTTTTGTTGTTGTTTTAATTTTTATTTTATTTTTATTAATTACAGTTTATTCACTTTGTATCCCAGCTGTAGACCCCTCCCCCATCCCTTCCCAATCTCACCCTCCCTGCCTCTTTTTCTCCTATGCCCCTCCCCCAGTCCAATGATAGGGGAGGTCTTCCTCCCCTTCCATCTGACTCTAGTCTATCAGGTCTCATCAGGACTGGCTTCATTGTCTTTCCCTGTGGACTGGTAAGGCTGATTCCCCCTCAAGTGGAGTGATCAAAGAGCCAGCCCATGAGTTCATGTCAGATATGGCCCATGTTCCTATTACTGGGGAACCCCTCTTAGACACTGAGCTGCCATGGGCTACTCTGTGCAAGGGTTCTAGGTTATCTCCATGCCTGGTCCTTGTTTGGAGTATCAGTCTCACAAAAGGCCCCTGTGACCAGATTTTTTTGTGTCTGTTGCTCTCCTTGTGGGGCTCCTGTCCCCTCCAGGTCTTTCTATTTCCCCCTTCTTTCATAAGATTCCCTGCACTCTGCCCAAAGTTTGGCTATGAGTCTCAGCATATGTTTTGATTCCCTGTTGGGTAGAGTCTTTCTGAGGCCCTCTGTGGTATCCTGTCCTGTTCCCTGTTTTCTCTGTCTTCCAATGTCTGTCTCATTTCCCTTTCTGAATGAGGAATGAGCATCTTACCCAGGGTCCTTCTTCTTGATTAGCTTCCTTAGGTGTACAGATTTTAGTATGATTATCCTATATTATATGTCTAATAGCCACTTAGAAGTAAGTGTATACCATGTCTTTAAAGAGCTTCGCTTTCCTCCTCATCGTATCTGCTTCCGCCCTTCTTCCTCCTCCTCTCTAGTCTCCCTTCCTCCTTGGTTGATTAACCAAGCATTAATTAACCAAGGTCTACACCCCTAGTCCTGCTTCTCTGGGATGTTCCTACCTAAATGATCCATATTGTGAAACATGGATCGAACATGAGTTATGGGTTGAACTCATCATATAGGTTAATAACAGCCTGGGAAAGTAATAAATTGGAAGGAAAAGCAAGCAGTTGCTTTGCTTGACTCTGTATACACTACCATGGGACAGGAAGTGAGAAAAGTTTCAGGTTTCTCTTGATTGGCACCTGATTCAAGTAAATTGTAATGTCTGGGTTAGTGATTATATTTGCAGAGGTCTGCAAACATCCTCAAGTTTTCTGTTATCCTTTTCTCATGTTTATTACCTTTTGCTTTTCTGGTTGACTTGGAAAAGTCTTAAGAAGAGTATATTGAAACACATAGAATAACTCCCACCCTGGAGATCATTGGCATGAAAGTTGCTGCATTATTGCTAGTTTGTAAGCTCAATGCAGATTTTTTCCCAACAACTTATTGAAACTTAACCTTCTCTAACATAGCTGCAAAAGTATCATGAAAGATAATCAACTATCTATATGTATTTCACATAGGGTTTTCTTTGTGTCTTTTTAATGAGCTAGTTATGTGTGAATAAAAAATGTGCAATATTTTAAGTTACATAATTGTGAAAGTTTTGAGATTGAGTTTCAGATACCATTCGACTTCACTTTGTGAAATTCTAATCTAAAGAAATCATTTCCTTAGAATCTGTAAAATAATTGATTTTTAACTACACATACACACACACATGCACGATTTTTTAAAAACATGGATTTCTAAATTCTTACGTAAAGTAGAGCTTCCGGTAGCTGTAGGGGCATATTCCTGTAATCCCAGAACTGGGAAGGGGAGATAAAAGGATCCCGAGTTCATGTGAGTTGGGTTATGTAGTGAGACCCCATCTCAAAACTACAAAAAAATAGCTTCCAGTGTCTCTGTTGCCACCTGGACTTCGTTTCTTCTGTAATAATAGAGTAAGGCAGCAAGGCCTTCCAAGGGGCCTGGTCCATTCTGGCTACCGTAGCAGGTAAGGATAACAGTCCTACAGTTTGGAGACAGTAAGTGGGGGTGGATATCCTACTTTGTGGTAGACGTCTTACTCTACATGTTTCACAGGAAAATAATATGTAAATAATTAATAGCTCTTATGTTTGGGATTCCAGGCAATATTGGCAATACTACCATCAGGGAAGGCACATTTCCCTGTGGAATAAAGTAGCAGTAATTAGTTTTTGCATTCTTTTAAAAATGCATGCTAAGTGAATATTCTACCACTGAACTACAACTCCAGCTCAAGGTTTTTGTTTTTTGTTTTTTTTGGGGGGGTGGGGGAGAGGGTTGTTGTTTGTATGTTTATTTTTGCTGGGGTTTGTAACTATTATTTTGCTTGCCTGCTATGGTCAGTCACTGATACTTCATCCAAGTTCCCTCTAGTCACCAGGTGACTAACTAGCAAACTCTTCTAATTACCAGAGACAGGACAACAAGTACACAGCCTCCATTTGCGATGTGCCCTCCCCTTCTAGGCTCCATGCCAACTTACTCTCTTTGTTTTTAATTTTTATTTATTTTTTTATTGAATACCAGCTCTACTTTTCCATCTTGTGTAGACTGTTGAGTATCTGCAGGTCATCATTTCTTCTGGCCATTCTTGGAATCCTATGAATTCATGATTCAGTATCTGACCTCCTCTTCCCCCAGTGCCCAAAGCAGAGCTGCAAAAGATACCCAAATACTGATCTCCAAAGATCTTATCGTGTCTGTAAGAACAAAAGCCACACAGAGAACCCAACAATAATATAGTCTTATGAGTGTGCCTATGACTGGGTTTTGGACCACACAGTGTAAAATCTCCAAGGACTGATGCCACTACCATTTGGAATAACTCTTGGTATTTAGGGACAAGTGTCTGTAAGATTTATAAAATTATCAAAAAGAACTGTCTTCTTTCTTCTACCACAGACGGTTAACAAATGACCAGGAAAGATGATCTAGTAACTATATAGGGAATATCAGTTTCTCCTTACTAATATTTCTCATGCTCAATGGTAGCCCATCACACCCGGCAAAAAGAAGTTAGCTCCAAGACAGAACAAATTCTACGGCTTGAGTATCAGCTATGCTGCTTTGCCACTTAAGGGGGACTTGGAGAAGCTATTGCTGAAACACTCAAGGCTCACTGTGACAGTCATATGTGATCGGAGTTTTTGGCCAGAAGAATATTGGGAATAGCTCCAGTACAACAAGGTGACACTTGGCTTGTGGCCAAGCATGGTATCGGGATGAACTGGTATATTTTCCTGGCCTTGGAGATCATGTTCTTGTTTTGGCAAAGCTCAGGTGAGGTTTGGAAGCTCTTTTGTGGCCTGTAACTCAGTGACCCAGTGGTGAGGGTTAGTCCCCTCACTCTCTCCACAAACACACATCTTGGATATTAAGGGTGCAGCTGGACAGCAATCCTGCTTTTTCTGAATCCTGCTTCCCTTGCCATATCTTGTTTTTTTTTTTGTTTTGTTTTGTTTTGTTTGTTTTTTTTAGTAGGAGGGGACCTGAGAGTGGGCTTCTCAGGAGATGAATTTAGAATTTAGTCCAAGTTTGCAGCAGCCATCTACTGCTGACAAAAACTGTTTCTATTCGTAGTGTTTCCCTGGAGTAGGCTGCTGTGCTAGTTTTGGACTTTCTTCAGACTCAGTCTTTAATACTACCTTGACTGCAAAGTCCTCTGACTTCCCTGCATGGACATTTCAAGGGTAAAGTTACACATGGCTACTTTTATGGTGGATCATCATTTCTTATTATTGGGCATGTGTATGTGTATGGGATGTGCTTATATATATATATATGTATATATATATGTCTGAATATGTATAGGCACATTTGTTCATGTCACATATGCATGTACATGCATGTCAAGGCCCAAAGGTGATATGAGTATCTCCTGTTATGCTCCTTTATATTTACTAGGTAAGGTCTCTCACTGTACCTGAAACTCACCAATTCCAGCTATTCTAGCTAGCCAGCATGCCTTGGAGATCTGGCCTCTGCCACTGGAGTGCTGGAATTATAGGTCACCACACCTGACAGGCTTTAATGTGGGGGATTGCAACTCTGGCCTTCATGCTTTGATAGTAAGGGTTTTAGCCACTGAGCTATCTCCCCAAATGATGGTCCTCATCATTTGGAGTAGTGATCTTAGGAGTCTGATTCTCAGTTTTCTGGAGTGGCACAATCCAATAGAATATAAAGTGAGCTGCAGATTGAATTTTTAGTCCATTTAAAAAGTAAAAGCCAGGAAAAGTCATTTTAATTGCGTAGTCCAGTATATCTGAAATCTTGTCTTTTCTTCATATCATCAACATGAATTACTGAGGGTTTTTGTTTTGTTTTGTTTTGAAACTAAATGTTTGAAGCTCACCTTGTATTTTACAACTACTTCACATCTTTTCTAGAACTAGCTGGATCTTAGGTGTCTAAATAGCTGGTAGCTACTGGATTTGAAATGCAGGTTTAGGAAAATTCTTTCCAAGGGAAAAAAAATATAACGGAGAAGCAGCAGCTCTCTCCCTTCCTCTACCCTCCCATTCCCTGGCTCAGAAAGGTGAAGTCTCTCACTCTAGCATTCATTACTATTAGCATGGCCACACATCAATTGTCCATCATAAAGACTCTCTTTGGGCCATGGTAGAATTAGCAAAAGTACTTTTCTATGATCTGGCAGCTTCCAGAACCTGCCAAATGTTGAGCAGTACTATGTGCACACGCTGAAAAGAAACTGATCTGAGCAGCTAAAAGGCTCGAATGCTCAGAGAATATGCTTATATTGCCTTCCATATGCTCAACACACCTCCCATTAAAAGGTTGCAGGAAACTTTTTTTTCCCCAGATCTACAAAAATGTGCAGGTATTTTTGAATCCTTTTGAGTCAAGAGAACTTGAGTATACAAACCTAAGACTTACTGAGCCTTGTGGCTGGTGAGTGAAGACCATGGATAAATTTGATAGGGGCCTGTTTCTACTGTGTGATGAGGATGAAAATGAACCATTGTACCTCTCAACTATGGCCAAGTATTCTTTTGGAAAGCCACATTACAACTCCATCGTTTCCCAGGTAGAAGATAATGAAATAACCTCCCTTCTCCATCATCCATTATATTTATCATGGACTGATTTTCTGAAATTGCTTGAAGGTTAAGGGTCAAAGGTCCTTGGGAAGTGGAACAAGATTTTTTGTTGTTGTTGTTTTGTTTTTAAATCGGGGAAGGCAGAAACCAGAGATATGAAAGGTGTGGATTTTTCTGTTGTGGCAAGTTGGGGGGGGGGTTCCTGAGGAGAAAGAAGGTGGTCAGCTTGAAGCATAAGACACTAGACTTCCAAAATGAGACAACTGTGTGCCTTTTGGAAGTATCTTAAGCTGCAGGCCTTTTTAGCTTTCCATGGGCTACTGATGATATGACACACTTATTAAAAAGCTTAGAAACAATGCCCGGGACATAACACGAACCCATGAGATGTCCATAATTGTTAGTTTGAGCACTAATTAGACCAATAATTATTAGCTATTTTACCCTCTTTTGTTCTTAAAGTTTCACAAGGCTTTAGGCAAAGACTGTTGAATTAAGTAATAGGGAAAGAGAGCAGGCAAATGGTAACGAGTATCTGATCCCTCTCTTGATGGCAGAACTGGGGTAAAGAGATGACAATGATTTGCCTAAGGGTTCAGAGGCTGTTCCTAAAATTGGGAGGAGGGGTCCTTTAAGGAAGCAGTCATGGAAGTCCCAAAAGGCAAGTGCTTAGTATAGGTACAGGCTGGAGTTGCAATGGAGACCGAAGTTAAGCTAGCTGGTTTCTCCTGGTCCTTGGCAGAGCACCTGCCACACAAAGATAACAAGCACAGAGTTGGTAAAGCTCAGTAGCATGATGCACAGAAAGAGCATGCAGGCTGAGCTCTGTAAAATCATTTGTTATCATTGCAAGGATTATTGTTAGTTGCAGGTCTTTAGCGGTAGCAGACAGACCTTTCTTAGGATGTTATTATATATCTTGGCGCCCTTTCATATCCTGGCACGGTGCCTAGCCTGGCACCCAGATGACGCTCGGGGAACGTATGTGGAATGAATACATGTAATCTGGCTCTGGGAGCTGGGGTGGGTAAGGAGGGAGTAGGATGACTTTGCCTGAGAGCCAAGCTCTTCTTCTAAAAGCCAAAGTCCTAAGCACTTTGTAGCCTGGAGCGGACACTGCCTGGTGGTGGGTTGAAACCCACCGCACTCCAGATACTGGGGTTGAAGTCTTGGAGCACGCCTCGCCTGAATGCACGCATCTCAGTGTGAGCAGCTCTCCCCCCAGCCCTTATTTTTCTGGTTTGCGGTTTATTTACTTAAGCGTCTACAGATTCCAGGAGCAAAGGGGCTGCTAGAAGCGGGGTCAGGACCGAGGTCGCGGTTTGTATTTCTTTCCTGCTTCGCGTTCGCAACATCAGCAAGTCACAACACCGTTCCTTTATTTGTTCACTGGAAAAGGTTACGTTTCTTTTACCTCCCACCGAGCGACGAAAGACAGACACCGCTCGGATTCAGAAAAGCGCTCTCACAGGATTAGCCCTCGTTCCCAACAGCAGGGACCACCCCATTTCCAGACTTAGTTTTTCATGCAGACATAAGCAGGATTTAATAAAGAACTAGAACAGATTTAATAAAGACAAACTCGCTTCTTTAGTCCTTGACTGCAAACACTGGCGTTTTTGTGCCTCGGATTTCTGAAATTCTTGGCTCCAGGACACAGGGCTCGCGGGGGTGGGTAAAAGCTTGTAAAAACTTCCCAAAGCAGTAATTCGAGCTCTTCCCCTCTCTTCAGCCCCTAGGGACACCTGGATTTTAGGGAAGGTAAGGTTCGACAGTCAAAAAAGAAGGGTTCACAAGGTTAGGGAGATGTCCTGTGGGTCGCAGTTTCCAAACCTAGCCAGCCCGCTGTTCAGAAACAGGTTCGCCACCCTAGTCTTCCCTCTGGACGCCCCTCCCCCGTCTCCGCGCGCGGGTCTATTTAGAACCCAGCCCGGGAGCCCAAGGCATTCTGGGACCTGTAGTCGTTCTCAGCTGCCCCAGGCGCCGGAATGACCTGTGACTAGGACTACATTGCCCAGGGAGCTTCCCGGCCTATATAAGCGTCCGGGCGCCGCTTCAAAGTGCAGTAACCATGTGGATGTTCTGCTGAAGCGTTTCCTCAAGCCTGCCGGGGTGGGAGGAGAGGAGGAGGTGGTGGTGGTGGAGGAGGAGGAGGCAGGGGGTGGAGAGAGAGAAAGCGCACGCCGAGAGAGGTGTGGGTGTTCTGCTCTCATCCTAACGGAACGAGCTCCCTCTTCGCGGACATGGGATTGCCCAGCGGCTGCTAACCCCTCTCCTGGTCCTGATCCCCCAAATCGGCGTGGCTCCCCGGTCACCAAGGTAGCTGCTGGGGCCGGGCAGAGGGCGCGGGGAGTTGGCACTGGCTCCCGTGCGCAGAAGTTTTTCCTCTGATCTCTGGGAGTTCTTGGTGGCTTTGCATGCTTTTGGAGTGTATTTTGGGGCTTCTTTCCCTGGGAGCAGTTTTGGGAGGAGGTCTGTTTTTTTCAGGTTTAAGCAACCCCAAATGTCCTCGACTCTGCTGACCGGCTTCAACCTCCTTCCCCGTACTGAGTGGCATTTCCCCAAGTTGGAAACGGTTGGAGTGGCTGCAGGAAATAGTTCCCCCCCTCCTTGGGGGGTTAGTTGAGGGGGTGTCAGATGAGTTTGCTCAAGGAAATAATCTTTCTAAAAATGTAGCTAGCCCTGTTGCGCTGCATGGCTGGTAGAATAATGCATGCGTGGGGGCCCCTGTGGGGAGGGTTTTAAAAAAAGGAAGAAAACCGGGGAAAGGGGGGGGGGGGTGCGGTGAGGGCAGAAGCGTGGACTGAGCTCGTGCCCAATGAGGATGCCGGGTTCACATACTTGGCCTCCACGCGGGGAAACAAGTGCTTTGGGATCTCAACATTTCCCTTAGTTCCATCTCCGGAGTGTTCGAAGTTTCTCCATGCCAGATCTTTCTGGTCAGCTAGGGACGGGAAATAAGCATGCTGGGTTGCTGTTATCTGGGAGCAAGAGATTCCTCCGACTTGGCTACTAAATTTGGAGGTGTGGAGTGTGATCTTTAGGAAGTGGGAGGCAAAAAGAAGTCGATACTTGGGTTTGGGAAGATTTCTGATAGACCCTGTCGAGATCCCTTACTCAGTCTTTTTTCTTTGTAAATATTTAGGAGCTGACTACAAGGGAGCAGGATTTGCATCCTTGGCTTGGTGTACGTTGGCTACAGAGTGCCTGACCTGGGTCAGGTGAGTGTGGAAGCCCATAGTCAAGAATGGGTTTTTGTACTAAGCATTTTCTAAGTCCTCTGGTAGCAGCCATAGAGTGGTAAAGTAGGGAAGAGAAACTGGTCTAAATTGGTCATGGTTTTTGGTGAGTAAAAATCGAGTGACAGCGACTTTTGAAGGTGGCTCAGAATTGAAGCAGCCTAAATGTTTATGGAGTGAGTTGGCGTGGAGGGCAGACAACAACAAAATGCAGTAAAAGCCATTATTTGAATTCTAAAGTGTGCAGAACTTTTCATCTGCAAGATCCTTAAGCAAAAGTGAAGTCCCCCCCCCCCTTTCACAAACTGTCACTTTGTTCTTTTCTGTTGTGGACATAAATCAGAGTGGGCTTTATTGCAAGAAATGAAAGTGACAAATTGAAAGAATGAGAACTCTATAAAGGGAAGTAGGAGCTTAAAGGATAACCACAGACGCTTCCAGGATTTGAGTGGAGCCACCTGAATGTCAAGGAACCCAGAGTGCTTCTCTTGTTTTGGTACCTGTTCTTAGATGAGACGAAGGCAGCAGTTCTCTGTCGATATAGTGGCGCCTTTTTTTAATCATTGCCATACCCCACTTCTAGAAAATAAAGCTCTATAGGTACACAGGTGCTCCTATGGTTGCAGGTTTGTCCATCAAGTTTTTTCTTCTGAAATGTTTAGGAATTGAGTAAACAACAGGTTAATAGGGGTGGGGGAGCTGTGGGCAGCTGGTTCTTGGTAACTTCTTTAATGTCCTAAATATTTAGCTGTTCCCTGGGCTACAATCTTTGGGCTTTTCTAATTAGGGAATAAAAGCCAGATACTTCGTTATGGTAGTATAATGCTTTTGTTTCCTGTTGATAAGATCCTCAGGAGTGTTGGTGGAGCGAGAGGCATTTGGATGGCAAGGCTAGTTCTTGTGTGGACTAATGTCTGGGTTGACCAAAGATTGGCGTCAGTCCTCTTTTTGGAGTATGTTACAGACAAGGTTAACTGGTCCACAGACTCTTCTCTATCTTTTGCCTAACAATGAGACCATCCCATTAAGTTGTAGTAAGCCAGGTGCACAGCTGTATATCACAAAAGGCCTTAGGTATGTGTAAAGAAACCGAGATACAGAGTGAAGTCTCTTGGCAGCCCAGGCAGTAATGTGTACCAATGTGTTTAAGTTTATGGGGTGCTGGGAAGAGTGATACTGGAAATAGTACACACATTTCTCTTAATGCATTAACTCTTTGTGTCCTACCAGTGATGCACTCGCTATACTTTGATGTATGAAAGAAATGATATAGCCACTGGCAGGGATATAAGAATGTAGATATTTGTAGGAGGATTTAATGTTGGGCCGGATTCATTTTGGAAAGCTTTATGTTGAAAGCTTGAATCAGGACAGTTAAGAAGGAAAACCAAAGGAAACCTAGTGTGTTTGTGCAGCACTAGGCCTTTCTCATATTTGAACTCTATCTTGGTCATTCGCATCAAGGCACCTGAGCCAGTTGAAAGAGTCAGGTGTGTCTCTACCTGGATAATTGGAGAGCTCAGCCTGTGTCGGTTCCATCTGTGGAATGTCGGGAACTTCTCCTGTGGCCTCTGATTTGCCTGGTAGTTAGTTGTGCGCAGTGCTTTTCTTCATTTCTTTCCTTTTTTTTTAAAATTGTTCATTTCTATCAGTTGTGTGGATGTGTACGTGTGTGAGTGCATGCATTGAAAGTACAATCTGCTCTTTGACTAAATCAAATGGGAACAGAAAATCCTATCAAGATTTCCTTCTAAGCAAGCAGGGAGAGTTCGTTATGTTCCAAATGAACCACTCTGGCCTCTTCGTTGAGACCCATGGACGTCATTGGGGCATTATCACCCATTCAAGCAAGGCGGTTCCTTGTGCCAGTCTTCCTTGAAGAAGGTGAGGTGCAATGGTTGCTTAGAAGAAAATTAGGTTAGTGTCACAAGAAAGGTATGTCGGCTTTGCCCTTAAAATGTTTTCCTCTGCAAAACACTAAGTGTGGAGGTTGGCGATGGGAGTGGGATACTCCGGAACTCATTCAGTGGTGTGCAAGGAACTGACTTGAGAGAGAGAAAAAAAAAATCACAAGGCTTTTTAGCTAATAATCATCTCATGGAATTTCTGCCCAACTTTTTTTTTTTTTAATACAAGCATTTGGTTTTTAAAAACAAACCAAATGAAACACAACAGATACCAAATATGAACAGCAGAAAGAGAAAGATCCACCAAAATAAAAGCAGGCCTTTTAAAGTTAGGTTTCTAGGTCAAGCTGTCCTTCGGTACTTCTAATTAAGGACTCTACACAAGGACAGTGTCCTGTCTTGTCTGCTATTGGTTTAGTCTTTTAAAATAAAATGCATCGCGCTTGCATCTCTGATACCTAGAATTGCATGCAGTTGTGTTAGCTAATTTTTTTTTTTTTTTTTGCTGTTGAAGTTTGATGAATGTGATTAGGATTGAAGTCAAAGGTATGAATGACATGATTTTTGTGAATCCTTCTACTTGTCTATGGTTCTGAGGTGATTGCTAAGGAAGAATGAACTGAGTAAACTCCTGAAGCCATTCCCTGTGAAGCCATGAGATTCCCTACGCTGGGCATAGTTGAAGGCTGTTGGTGTGGTAGCCAACAGACTTTCACCCCTGTTAAAACTGTTATGATTCAGGTGTTCTGTGTTGCTTATTCAACAGATTTCTTGAGTATCTGCTGTGTGCCAACTGTGTTCTAGGTGCTTAAGGTATAGCAATGAGTAATCAGGTTGGTTCCTTAGGGGTTTACGTCCTAGCTAATGGGAGATAATCAATGTAAACAAGTAAGTATTATAGCATGGCAAGTGCTAAGTGTTGTGGAGAAAAATCAGGCAAGGATAGTATGAACAGAGAAGAACAAGTATGGGCAAGAGGTGAAGAAACTGAAAGCCTGTGTATCATTAGTGGGAATGCAAGAGGTAAGGAGATAGCTCTGAGATAGAACTGTATGGTATCTCCTGAAAATATGAACCAGAATTGTTATATGATTTGACATTTCCATTTGTAGGTATTTAAAAATGTTAAAGCAAGAACTTAAGCAGTTTTATGTTGAAAGTTGCCTCACATCAGTGAAAAGGCCAAAATGAAACCCCCAAAGTATCTATTAATATATAAATTAAAAACAAAGTGCTGATTGTGTGTTCTGTGAACTATTATTCAGCCCAGAAAAGGAAGAAACTCTTTTCACTGTGTATTCAAACTGTGAAAACAACATGCTGACTGAAACAAGCCAACCATCAGTTGGCCTATATGATTCTCATGGTATAATGTCCCATATGAGTAGTTGGGTGTATAGGGCCAGACCGTAGACAGGTCAAGTCTCAGGGGCTAAAGAAAGGGGAAGCTGGATTAATGGACACCGACTTTTCTTTTGTAAAAATTAAAAAGTTCTGGATATTGATAATGCTGGTACATTTTTACATATGTTTTATTCCAATAAAAAATGAAAAATAAAAGTTTGAGGGTGTTAAGGATGTATTAAGGTTTGGGAGTTAAGGCAAGGTTCTTTACTGTGGTGACATTTGAGCAGAGTTCTGAAGGAAGTTAGCCAGATAGCCATGGTGCTGTTCCAGGAGTCCAGAGTAGAAAGTGCAAAGGCCCTGAGGTGGAAGGAGGTGGGGCATATTGGAGGCAGATCTAGGAGTCTGGAATGGCTGCAGGTTGGGTGCAGGGGTGAAGCTTGAGGTGGGAGGGTAGTCAAGGTCCAGTGGCTAAGGCCAGCTTTTGCAGGTCAGCAGTTCTGAGGATTTCTGATCCCTGATAGGGTCCTCAGTGTGGTTTTCAGCATTACTGAACTCCACTGTGCTTTCTAAAGAGACCGGCCAGGCTGGCAAGACCGCATACCAGATGGAAACTTGATACAGGGGGCATGAGGGAGACCTAGATTTCCAGGCTGTTTTGTCATGTGACATTTCCTGGCATTGAAGTTCATGTAAGTAGGAAAGGTGTCTCCTCTGCTGAAGAGTGGAACCCGCCTTTGCTTTGCTCAGCAAATCTTAAAAACAGTCTGGTGGGCCTGGGTTTCCTCCAGCCTTTGTGCTATCACTACCCTGCTGTCCATCAGATGTCACGCCTGGGGGATGGCCTGATGATGAGCGCTGTTTTCATCATCCTTGGTTATGAGAGGCTCCACATTAGTGATTCTCCTTGAAAACCGGGAAGAGACACCTTCACAGGGCCAGAACTAAAATCCCTAGCTGCATCACTACAAAGATTACATGTTCATTGTCAAATGCTACGAAGCAAAGGACAAGCCACACAGCAAAACAATAAATCTGTTTCAGCCATCCCAGACTCAGATCCCAGGCTTTTTACCATGTATAAAAATTAGATGTGTATGTAAGTCTCACAGTCCCAGCCCCTTCCACTTGCTGTTTTTCCTTTTGTGGGCAGATAGTTGAGTCCCTTTTCTTGCTAGTGAGAAGACACCTGTATTTTTTGTTTTCCAAAGGCCTGTCCCTCTGATGAGATTCTTTTTTCTTTTTTTCATTTAAAGAATAATTGTGAGGGAGGGGGCTACGGCTGGGATACAAAGTAAATAACCTGTGATTAATATAAAAATAATAAAAGTTATAAAAAACAGCTAACAATGATTTGAGTATTGAGTACTAAATAGAGAAAATACTAAATAAGGAAAAAGAAAAAAAAAGAATATTTGTTTTAATCTTGTGTGTGTATGTTTTTGCCTGCGTTTATTTAGGTGTACTGCATGCATGCCTGGTGCCCTCAGAGGCCAGAACAGGTGCTGGATCCCCTGAACTGGAGTTTCAGGTGCTTGTGTGCTGCTATGTAGGTGGTGGGACCAAAACCCCAGGCCCCTATGAAAGGAGCAAGTGCTCGTAACTGCTGAGCCATCTCTCCAGCTTCCCCAAAGGGAATTTATGACATGTATGGAATGAGTAGAATACAAAATTACTTTATCCTTAGAGTTCTTCATTAGTGCACAGTGCAAACGTTCTCGATTGATGTATTTTGTCCTTTGAAGAAAATGAAACGACAGTTGAAACACAGTTCACATATAAACTATCTTATTACAGAAGAAAAGCCCATAATCAGTCATCTTAAGTATAACATTTCTCATTCTTCAGGATAATCTAACCCTGTGAAGTGGGTACTTTTTGCTGTGTGCGCTCTCTTCTGTTTTTTGTTTGTTTGTTTTTTAAATCTGTGAATTCTAGAGAGTGAACTAAGGTGCTCATGCTTGCAAAACAAGTATTTTGAGCTATCTCCTCAGTCCTGTTTGCTTGTAGGGAAAACTTTTAGTGTAGAAGATTTCAAAGGTAAGCCAGCAGTTGGTGGTGTGGTGCCTGCAAGGGCTGAAAAAGGGTGCTGGATTTAATGGAACTGGAGTTACAAGCCGTTGTGATCTGCACAATGTGGGTGCCGGGAACCGAACTTGAGTCTTCTGTAGGAACAGCAAGTGCCCTTAGCCACTGCACCATCTCTTCAGCCCCAACAGTAGCTTAACACATGGAACGCACTTTGTTCATCATGCCCTGCATTCAGCCATTGTTAACTCATGACCCGTGTTGTTCCGTCTGCATCCGCACACACTGCTTGATTATTTTCAGTCACACGTTAGACACAGAGGAGCATCCGTATTTTAGTGTGAATCCTTAGGATTTGAATTCTTTATGTAGTGCTCATAATGAAAAACTTAAGTATCTGCAGCACCAGGTGCTGTCCTCTGCAGGTGCCGGGGGAGGGGTTGCTACCGGCATTCGATGCATAGGAGCTGTGACTGTTAACTCAGCAACCTACAGTAGACCATATTTTGGTAGTAAGCTGTAGAGGCTCAGTACAGGTCGGATTCTTTTTTTTTTTTTTTATTTGATTAGTTTTACCATATCAATTTCATGCTCTTCGAGGCCACAGCACTATCCATTCCAAAATATTGGTCAGTATTTTGGGCACCCTTTCATATGATATTCTTTAAAAGTGCCATCATGAGCTCACAGATTTAAGCAAACTTTGTATGTTTCTTTTCATGAAGTTACTTTTCCTCCTCCTCTTCCTCTTCCCCCTCATCCCCCTCCTGTTCTTATTTTGTGACAGGGTTTCCCTGTATAGCCCAGGGATGGGTCAACTTGGTGATCCTCCTGCCTCCGTCTCCTGAGTGCTAGAATTGTAGTTGTGTGCCACTGACCCCAGCCTTGTAGTTATTGATGTCAGTGAGAGAGTTCAGGTTGGTTCCTGAAACTTTTGACAAAGCCTTGAAAGTTCCCATAGTTTTCTTCCTTCCTGTGTGGCCAGATGTTACAGGTTTATCTTTTGTATGTCTTGTCCCAGACTGTGAATTGCTCTTTTCATCAGGAAGCCCTTGCTCTTTTGAGAGGGAATGACATTGAGAGACCTTTGTTGAGGACCTCATGAACATTGTTGCCCTCATCTTGTAGGTGATAAAACAGAAATAAAAACAATGGAAACTTGACACCTGAATCTATCTTCCCTCTTTCTTTCTTTTTCCTTCCTTTCTTTTCGTTCGTTCTTTTTTTTTTTTTTTTTGAGACAGAGTCTCACTATATATAGTTCTAGCTGTCCTGGAACTCACTTTGTAGACCAGTCTGGCCTTTAACTCACAGAGATCATCCTGCCTCTGCCTCTTAGGATTAAAGGTGTGCACCATTACACCCGGCTTACCTAAATGTTTTTTTAATGACAGAATTTCCACAATGTATTTGATATGTCTTTGTTTATCTCAAAGGATTCTGAAAATAATCTGAACTTAAAAATAAAAAAAAAGAAGTCTGATTTCCATTGTATTCCTGGATAAACCGAAATGCTTTTCACACCCCTTAGTGGCCTAAACACGGAAACTCACTTTCGTGCTATGCATCTTATACACATAGCCTGAAGAAAATCTTAGATATTACTCCAGTGGTTTTGTGCATGGAAGCAGTTTTATGGTGTGGAATTTTCTCTGTGGTGTCATGTCAGCAAGAAGTTATGGAATTTTGAGCATTTTGGATTATGGATTATCCTGGCTTAACCTGTCCTGAAACTGGTCTGTGAGAATAGTTTAGAGGGAGAGTGTGTGCTCATTGTGCATGAAGTGCCATAGCACCAAAGCAACAATGACAGAAATGACCCATGAGTTCACTTCAACAACCACCCTCCCCCACGCTAAAAGACAGAACACAAAAAGAACACATGTGTTGTTACATTCAGCATTTCTCTTGCTGTTTGGATTCAGCCAGAAGTTTGAAAAACACTGTTTACATGTGGTTTATGGATAAGCATTTGGCATCACCTGGGAACTTGTTAGTAATTGTCCTCTCAGGTCCCACCTGGAACTACTAGATCAGCTGACACTTAGTAAGGCCCTCAGGTGATTTGTACCTCTTGATGCTTGAGAAAGTCTGTCCTAGAGGATGCCTGCCCGGTCCTGTTAGCAGTGGTCTTTTTTTTATAGTTCTTGTGTTTTCATGGCTAAATCTCACCTGTTGAAGCTCATGGCAGCCTTCCCCTTTTCAGGCAAATGGAAAGATAGGCTAACTCACCAGGCAGAATTCTGACAAAAAAATGAGAGCTATGTTTACAGTTGAGGATGCTTTTATGGCTGTGGACCCAGAGACAGAAAGAGACCACAGGCTACCTGTGAGTGTAGGGTTCATGTAGTCACATGGAGGAACAAGTACAGCTACGTTTTAAAACTGTGTCCTTAGACACTTGGGGGAAGTGATGTTTTAGGAAGTTTGAGGTCTTCTCTCATCATAGAACTTCTGCACTGCTGGGTATAATGTTCTCATCAGAAAAGTCTGAGCATAGGAAATAGCCCCAGCCTCCAAGTGTCCTGGTTCATTTGCACTGGGGAGGAGCTTTGTCTGGGGAATAATTTTTGTTTTGTAAAGGCAGCTTAAAAGCATTCCACATCTATTTCTGAATAGGGGCGTTCATTTATTTGCCTTGTTGTGTGTGTATTATTTTCTGCCCACTGTGTACTTTAACACTCTTCACATTGTCAAGTCCTCCTATTAGGATCTTGCCCAAATTCTTCCCCCTCTGAGCAGCTTTTTCTTTTTCTTGACACTCCTGTCATTTGAAACTCTCTTGTTTCTTGATTTCTGTTTTCTTTGTGTGCTTTTGTTTTGTTTTTGCTTGACCCTCAAGACTACCTAGCACATTGGAAGAGCTCACAAAATATTTGTCCAATCAAGTAATCCATACTAATTTTGTCTTTGAAATGAGTTATTTCAAAGGTTATTTCTCAGAAGAAACCAATGTTTTGTACCTGTCTGCTGATTAAATCTTTTTGTGAATTGCCCCATTGCTTTGGAAAACCCTTTTGGTGTGGAGAGGGGTGTGACAAAGAGGTAGGAATACACTAAGCTGCTCTTTTGGGAGGGATTTGGGCTGTGGTTCACTATGGCCGTCTAGAGGACACACAGCTTGAGGAATTGCTAGTGATGGTGTGAGAGTGAAAGTGAGAACAGAGCTTGAAACAAACTTGCTGTGGTGTTGGTTGCACCCTGCCCTACCACAGGATGGGTGGTCCCGAGCCACCCTCCTGCCTGCTGCTTCTTGGATATCAACAACATATGGAACCTCTGTGTGTCTGTTTCCTCTTCCGTAGAGGTGGGGCTCAGAGACATCTCAGTCAGTAAGTGCTTGCTATGCTAGCAGGAAGACCTGCTGAGTTCAATCCCCAGAGCCACCACAAAACCAGGGGTGCTGCTACAGGCTTGTGAGCCCAACGCTGGGGAGTGGGTGCCAGATCCCTGGAAGTCACTAGCCAGCTTGACTTGATCAGAAAATCCCCCAGATCAAACTAAGAGAGCCTCTCCCCAAAACAAACAAACAAACAAAAAACACCCAGCAGTGTGGAGGTTCCTGAGGCCTCTGCACACATACGCACACACATACCCTTTTTCCCCACCCAAAACACCTGCTTTGGATCATTGCCACCAAACTGTATAAACAGACTGGGGGGAAAATGAGATTAAAAAAATTAAAAAAAGAAAGAAAAAAGACCTGTCCCTAGGACTAGAATGGGTTTCAGCCAGGAGGGGTCATTTGGCCTTGTCAGGAGACGTTATTTTGCTTGTCACACCTGTGGATCTTGAGGTGGGGTGCTGTTGGCATCCAAGGTAGAGGCCTGGGATGAGATTCATTGAGCTATGGTGCTGAGAAAAATGTCTCTAAAAGAACTGTTCCAAATGTCAGTCATTCCAGGACTGAGGAAACCTGTGCTTTTTTGAGTAGGTTTCCAGATCCAGTGAAACTCATCTTTCCTATGAACTGACTTAACCTGTTTTAATGGTTGAGGCTAGGCAGGCAGAGGACTTTTCTTCTGAGGCTAGGGCCAACCTAACTTTAAAAATGTTTAAATCACATTTATGTATTTCACATCTGCATGTGCATGTACATGCCATGACACATGTGTGGAGATCAGAGGAGAACTTGGAGCAATCTGTTCTCTTTTCCCAGGGATCTAACTTAGGCTGCCATCTTTGTCTGACACGGAAATGGTTTACTTGCTAAAACGTTTGGCTGGCTCGACTTCAACTTCTTACCAATATAAACACCCTGTTTCTCCTCTCACAAGTGCTGGTCTTGGTGTTTGAAGCTCTGTGGTTTGGCATTGGCATCTCATAGGCTGTATGACTTCCATGAAATTACCAGACAGTTGACTTGACTGGTTGACTTTTCCTCATATTGAATGAGGACTGTTGGCTTCATGTTTTTAGCCACAAATTCTCCAGTACTTTAATTGGCCAATTTTGAGCTGTGACTGCCTTCCCTTACCACAGTCTTGAGGGGACAAAGAACAGATACCAGTACTGCATCTTTCTTGAAGACTAACTCTTTGAAGAAGGTGTACTTTTTTCCAGGGTAGACTGTTTAGCAGATGTGTGTGGAAGTCCAAGTAGATTTGTGTGTGAAATACCTGAAGGGCAGCTTGCTAGAGATGGACTCCAGGGATTTGTACATGCTAGGCAAGCTCTCTACCACTGAGCTGCAGCCCCAGCCCTAAGGGGCATCATTTAAACTAGACAGTTGTTCTGCGCTTCAGATTTAGAGTGACTGTTTCTGGGATCGTCTTAAAGGGCCTCGGAACTGAGTAGTCACTTCCTTTGGGACAGGCTTAAAATGAAAGCATTTGAATACAATTTCCTATGTCCCGAGCAGTGGTTTTTATAACAGAATAAATTACATGGTGGCTGGAATGTGGTGTTTCCAAGGATGGTTTCTGATGGGGACATGACAGTGGCCTAAGTGTGAATGTGTGGTGAGGCTGGGATGGCATTGTATCCAGCTCAAAACTATTCTGAGGCTCATCCTACTTTCACAGCGCAAATTGTATCCAGCATCTTTGCCATATGAAGTTCAGAAATTAACCCTGAGAGAGCCAAGAAACAGACTTGTAAAGGAAACCTTTTCCTCTGTCTTGGGAGAGTCAAACATAAATGTGTCGGGCTTTCTGTGCCCCGGGTTTGCAACCATATTACCATATATGTACCCCGGTGAGGACATGGTGAGGAGACTTTTGCTTCTCTGGACAGTTTCCTTGGCCTCTGGCCAGGAGATTGATCACATGCCAGCCACCCTTCCTTCTTGGGGCATTCCTTTCTCTTCCTTCAGAAAGACCTCATGGTTTGCTTGATTCTGACCAACTGGAGGCCAAACGTGACATGGTGTCTTTTTGTATTGGTCCTTGACCTCAGCTTTGATTGATCCGCTTGTATTCCAGATGCTTTAGATGTGTCTTCATGCAGAAAGCCCATCTCTACCTACCTAACTTTAGACAAATCTTTTTATGTTATTTTTAAAAGAGGCAACATAAAATCAGAGTTAGAGGACTTTGGCAAGAACTTGTTGGTTTTGTTGTGCAGCATAAGAGCTATGCAGGCATCCTCCCCCTCCTCTGTGCATAGTATCTTTGGTTTTATTAGGAATGGCATGGAGAATATTCTGCTGGAGTTGGTGCTGGCATGCTTTTATATGTGTAACTTGCAATGTGTTTAATTCCTAAACTCATCATTTGAAGTTACTTGGGAAGGGCTTATCCTCAACTTACCCTATGAAGCCTGTCCTGTAAGCAAACAGCAGATTTGAAAGTACAGAATTAGAAAGTATAGAGACCAGGAATGTCTCCCGGGGTCTCTTTGCTATGTGCTAAGCACACATGCTTTTCCTTCTTTCTTTTCTTTTTTTTTTTTTTCATTTAATCCACAGCACAGCTTTATATATGACATCTCACCTTACAGAAGAGGAAGCTGTGGGAGAGAAAACTAAGTAATTAACCTCGTCAAGGTTCCTTTGAGTAGAGGCAAGAGTGGGCCTGGACAGTTAAAGAACACATGCACCTAAAACAACAACAATAAAAAAGGAAGGCACGTGTTTTACTCTGGTTTGTGTCCCTGGGGCCTGGCTTCATTCCTGTCTTTACCTTTCCCCCATTAGAGCTGCATACTTTATGGCCTGCTGTCTGCTTTTGAAACAGCCTGGACTCTTTCCTGTCCTTAGGGCCTTTGTGTTAGCACTTTTTCTTTCCACGGTGCTCTTCAGCCTGACTCCTACCCCTTTCCATATGATTGCCTCTGTCTTCACTTTCGTATCTCAGACTAAATGTCTCGTCTGGTTTTTCTGAACAGTCAAACTTAAGCTACTGCCCAATTCTATCACCCAGTTTTAATTCCTACTCTTTTTTGGGAGGTGCTGTTGCACGTGTAATCCAGGGTCTTGTGGATACCAGGCGGTGCTCTCCCATTGATCTACACCCTCAGCTGGTTCTAAATCTCTGCGTGTACTTCTAGTGACCATATTCACCTTGTTTTGGTCCTGTTGTTTACTGTCTGACTGAACTAGAATGTTTGTGTTAAGACAAGGTCTCAACTGTTTTGTATGTGTGTGTGTGTCTTTAGGACAGGATCCTAATATGTGTTGAATGTTAGGGTATGGGTATTTTTTAGGTTGAGTCACAGCTGGTGCCAATCAAAGAGCAGTTCAACTCAGTATTGTTTTCAACTTCTTGGGTCCCAGGGTTTCTTTACATGCTTTAAAACTGTCAGGAAACTCCAAACACTTCCATTTTTAAAATGAGATATAGTTGCTTATATTTATCATATTAAAAACATTTTAAAATGAGTATAGTAAGATTGTTTTTTTTTTCCCAAATGATAAAATGATAATATCCTCTAGGACAAAACAAAGCAAAATTTAACAAGATGGCTGGGTATGATAGAGCATACCTTTAATCTCAGCACTCCAGAAGCAGACAGGCAGATCTCTGAGTTTGAGGCCACCGTGGTCTACACAGTGAGTTTGAGTCTAGCTAGTTTTGTGTATTGAGGTGCTCTCTCTCTCTCTCCCTTACTCTGTCTCTGGATATATATATATATATATATATATGTATATATAATAGATACATATCTATCTAGAGAGAGATACATATATATTTAAATTGAGGCATGGTATTGGTGAGTAGTATTGTAGATCATTTTAAGGTCTAGTTGAATAGAAGAGTCACAGAGCATACATCTGCATTGCCCTCTAGTCTGTTGTGATGTCACATCTTGAAGCTTGTGAGTAACTCTAATGTACACACAAGAGACTGGGCAAAGAGACGGAGCTTCTGAAAGAGGGAAAGGCTGAAGGCTTTGGTAGCAGGGTGCACCCAACATCCCTAAGTTTGGGGAGCTGTATCATTTCTTCCTTTTCAGGAAGAGGTGCAGGGCCATGCTTTTCAGCAGTCTTAGCAAAACGAAATTGCTCTGAAAACTTGGAAGGGGGTAATGCTTGTCTTCATTCATTTTCTAAGGAGCAACATAGCAAACAGCCTAGAAGCTGTGCAGTGTGTGTGTGTGGGTCATTCTGGGACTGGGAATAGTAGCTTGAAACAAAAGAAAACAAAACAAAACTCTTGTCAGTTGCTACTCCATGGTCTCTGTTGGGCTCTTCTTGCAAATTTTGGCTACATAGTAAGTATTCTTATGGAAGTTAGGTTATCTTTGTTGGAAATGTAGCTCACTGCTAGGGTGCTTGCCTAACATGCATAGGTCACACACAGAGTCCCATCTCCAGTACTGGGAACAAGAAGTCCAGTGGCTAGTATACAGACTTAAGGTTTTATAGCTGTCACGCTCCGCTGCAATTATAGTTACAGGGGTCAAGGGTGGACGCTGTTGATGATACACTGGCCTGCTGAGCTGTTAAGAGAAGGTAAATTGTTACAGTTCAGACTTCTGGGGAATAGTTTGTGTGTCCCTGGGCTGAAGCATGCAGGTTGTTTGTTACTGTGAAGGTAATTGGGCATCAAAGCATCTGTGAGGGGTTTGGTCACCAGGAAATGAAGGGTGTGTTTGGGAGACTTCTGAAGGCCCCATCTAAGGTCAGATTGTCAGTGGACTTTGTGTCTTCCCCTGTTACTGAAGGTCAACTGTTCAGCTTCGATAGCCAGTGCCTTCACTTTCACCGTGGCACAGAGAATGCTTGCTATTCTTGGCACAAATGTGCAAATAAGTGTTTTTTTTTCTTTTCTTCTTGTTTTGGAAGTAGGCCTTTCCCTGTAACCTAGGCATAGACCTAGAACTCACTGTGTAGCCTAGGCTGGCCTGATGCTTGCACTAAAGCCCAGGCTTGAACCTGTGGTTTTGAAGCCCAGAGACTGGTGCTAAGTTGGCTTCTGTTTTCCTTGAGCGTCCTGTCCACTGGTGAGAATCCCAGGATGACAACAGCTTTGTTATTCTGGTGACTTCTCAGTTAATTGAAAGTGTTCTAATTTAGACTCAGTTTGAGGAGATCCTAACTTAAAATCTGAGTTGTGTGTGTAGGCGAAAGTTAAAAAAATTTTTTTTTAAGGAAAAGGAATATAAGTGCTATTATTTAAGTGTGTGCAGGAGATATAATAGATGGAAAATGATAATTAATAAGGGTTTTTTTTTGCCACAATCAGAGCTTTTAGAAAACGAAATATAAACCTATCTGCAGCTGCTTAAAGTTAAATGAACATAGTTCTTTTTCGGTGAGGCTGTGCTTCAGCCTGTTTTTACAGCAAAGTAGGAGAGGTTTTAAATAATTAAATTATCAGCCCTTTGAAGATATCTCTACCATCCCCCTTCCCAGCAGGGCTTCTGGTTTGATGTGGGAAGAAGAGGGAGAGGGGGAGTGGAGTTGTGGGTTGGCTCTCTGGGTGGTGTGAATTTGGGTACCTGGGACACGCTGTACTGACAACAGGCGCCCCATGGGCTTGCAGGGGATTTAAATATCTCTGGGCCTATGTTTTTTCCAGCATTTTTCTTAGCTGTATCAACCAAGTAAGAAATGTATTTCAGGTAGAGGAATCACAGGTTAAGGGCAGAGGTGAATGAAAAGGTTGAAGTCAGTGTTTCTGTTTCAGTTTTGTTCAGAGAGATAAGAATGAACACTTAGAGCCAGGTAGTACGTGGATTGTTTGGTTTATGCTCCATAATAATACTGAAAATTGCAAAGAATTAGCTCCCTCCTTCCACCTTGTTTTACATGCAAGGGAGCTGTGGTTCAGAGAAGCTAGGTCTGTTGCTTAAGGACATAGAGCCAGAGTGTTTGAGTCTTGTGTTCCTGAGCATATTCTCTTGTCAGCATTCTTAAGCCATTATTTTCCCCCAGAGCAGAGGACTGAACCCAGCGCCAAGCACTCTACTACTGAGCTAAATCCCCAGCCTTCTCCTAAGCCATTTTTGACATGCATAGTGGAGGTCAACAGGGATGGGCTTAGAGCAGCTGTCTCAGAATAAAAGAAGTTCCTTTCTTCTTTATTTCCCATCAAAATGTAAAAAGGGCCACTAGAACTAAGTTCTATATATCACTGACCCAAGAGTTTATAAACTTAGCTTTAAAAAATAACGATCCCAAATATTATCAGGAGGTAACTTTGGTCACAGATACTATGGGATCTTGTTGACATGTGATCCCAGTGTGTCATGTCCCAGGTGCTGGGCTGCAGTGACCCTTCCTTTGTGAGTTTGCAGTGTAGAGAAAATAAGTCAGAGAGCAGACAAGTGATGGGAAGTCAGTGATGGTGGGTCTAGGAGGGCAATGCAGTGCATTCGAGGGAACTGTGGATGCATATAACTCAGGGTTGGGAGCAGACAGTGCTTATTAGTAGTGGGGTTGCAGAGGTGTGGGAGTTAGGCATATAAGCAGTGTGGGGGAGGGAAATGATTGAGGTAGGGTCTGTGTTATGCAGGCTGTCTTCAAAGGCCTGTGCTCAGGCAGCCCTCCTGTTTCAGCCTCATAAATAGCTGAGACCATAGGTACTCACGCTGCACCTAGCCCCAAGTTTGGAACATTGTGAGAAATGATCTGGTTGATGTCTCTAAAAGATTATGCTCTGTGCATTCAGAATAGATTAAGGGGGAAGCCTATGGCTTTAGAAAGATGAAGAGACTTCTAGGTGAGTTGAACCCACACCCAACATCTGCCACAAGATAGCAACACAATCTTGTAAACTTTAAAACATGGGTGTTTTTTTTTTCAGCTTTGTTCTTGGTAAAGCTTAATTGCACAGTTTTGAGGTATAAATTTTAGAGATTTCAACCATGAATTTAAATGTCAGAAGGCTAGACCCTGTCAAGAGTCTAGTTAAGAAATGAAACTTAGGGCTGGGGGTATGGCTATGTGATTAGAGCACTTGCTGCTTGTCAGAGGGCCCTAGCACCTGTATGACAGCTCATGACTGCAGTAACTCAGTCCTTGAGGGTTCTAGGACTAAGGGAACTAAATGTATATAGTGCATATATGGACAAGCAGTCACACACACATACATAGAAAAAAATTTTTTTAAATGGTATTTGGGATTGGGGAGATAGCTCAGTGATTAGTGTGCTTGCCATGGAAAGGTCCAGAGCACAATTCATGTTTCTGGAGACCACATAGATACCTGCCTATAATTCTAGCCTTGAAAGATGGAGGCAGAAGATCCCTGGAGCACAGCTATTGAGACTAGACATGTTGGAGAGCTCTGAGTTTGAATGAAAGACGTTGGGATTGAGGATGACTTCTGACATCAACCTCAGCCCTACCATGGATATGTGCACACATGCATATGTGCTCCCTCACATGTACCCCTGCATATGCAAACGTGTGTACACATATGCACACACCACAGGCATACACATAGAGGCAAAAGGCGGGGGGGGGGAAGATGATACTGGCTGAGAATCTGGTGAAAGTGAGGTGAGATTAAAAGAAATGAAGGGTTCAGTTATGTTGGAGTTTAAAATCATGGAGACTCACTGTTCAAGTCAACCTCTTCAGCCCTTTATTTGACAAACATTTTCTGAACACCCACTGTCTGCAAGTCATTGGTGTTGGAGATGCAGTTGGGTAACAAAACAGAGCTCTAGAACTGCCCATCCCTCAAGGGTGGCAGACAAGCATCACACAAATAGACATGAACTTGTAACAGAGATGCAGGGTGAGAAGGAGCAGTCTCCCTGTCAGAGTATATACAAGTTAAGGAAGCATTTGTCTTCATCTGGTGATGGCCTGGTAGGAATAATAATTGAACTGAGATCAGAAGGGCTAGCTTTCACTAGAGCTGGAGGGGTGGGTCAGGCAGGTGGCTATGAATGCCTTATAGCTGATGAGGCTGCTGTGGGCAGCAAGGAGCAGAAACCTAAAAGCTGTTGTCAGTGATAACAGTTTTATAAAGAAGCAAGGACAGCACATGGGAAGACCCAGGGAAAGTATCTGAGAGGCAGAGAACAGCATGGACATTGAGTGCCATCCCCTCCGGCATTTATTCTCAGAGCAGATCTTTGTGTTCGTTTGTTCGTACTTGCTCCTTCCTTAGGAGTGAAGTCAGATATCCCTTTTCTTTACCTATTGCTTGAGCAATGAGAAGCTCGGACACAGATTGTGGGAGCTCCATCCGGCTGCTGTGGTCCCGGTCTCAGGGAAGCCATGTTCATTCTCCACTGCTCTGGCCCAGCTACTCTACAAAAATTCCTGTTCTGACAGGACCATCAGCCAGCAGTCAGTTGGGGCCCGGTGATGAATGGTGGCCCTTACAGGTCATGGAGATGACACTGCTTTATGCAAGGGCTTTTGTTGGTTCTTATCAAAGTCACCGACCCAGACCTCATAATGACCTAGTGTATATCTGGGGACAGCAAGGCTTAAGGAGGTTCTGAATTCCTCTACCGAGTAAATGGACGAACTTAGGTTCAGTGCAGGTACTCTGAGCCTGGAGCCCTCTGCCTGTCTTCGAGCGAGGTGAGCTCTTGAGACCGTACTGTGTGGGGGTGGAAGGAAAGTGGTAAACGTTTGTATAGGAGAAGCTTTTCAGCAGTCACAGATTTAGAGGCCATTGAGACTTCAGAGGACAGGTGAGAAGGGAAAGTTTTGGGAAGGGACTGCCTCCCTGTGGGGACAGCAGCATTTTTCTAGCAGTGCTGCATGTTTAAGCAGTAGCTGAGACTTTCCAGAGGAGGCGTTTTGCGGGATTCCAGTAATGAACAAGAGATGGCAAGATATGCTTAGTCAGTGGTTCATGCCATTGTGTACTCTGTGTTGTCAGAAAGGCCTGCATGCTTCGTTATTGGGAGTTGAGAGTTGCTCTGTATTGTGCAGCCTTTTCCCAGTAAAGGGATCAGGGAAGATAATTATCTTTCCGTAAAGTAAAATACATCCATCATGGGTCTTACAGGGTTCATTTGTTGCAATGCCTAGATGGGTTTTCATACAAAAGAGTTTTTTTCTTTCTTTCTTTCCTTTTTTCCTTTATGGAGGTTGAAACCTTAGATTCTGTCAGAATTATTTTTTATCTGTTAACTGCAAAATATAAAAAAAGCAGTGAACACTAAGAATGTCATCTGCTGTCTCAGGCACTTGGCATGCATAATCCTCTCCTTTCCCTCTGACATGTCTCTGAAGTGGATCCCCAGTATACTGATGCATACAGAGGTCTGCATAGCCTGAGAAGTGATGGTGGGCTTACAGCAATATCTTATGTGCAGAGAGCTGGGATGGAGTCTTAGGCTGACAGTTGAGCCTGTTTTGTAGCGCTGTTGGCATGGAGCCCTGGGTGTCCTTATAGTATTGGAAGGTGCACAGTTATGACACAGGTTAGTACCTGCCCTGTTTTTCTCATACTGACTGGGTCATTGTGTATGAGGGATACTAGGAGTCCTGAGTGCATCTGGTAGAAGCTTTCAGGCACAAATGGTCCACAATCAGATAAAGAAGTGGCCTCCCACCCAGCTTCTAAACAACAGGAAGTCTTCCTGAAGATTGTTGCCAGGCCCACTTCCCACCTCTTCCCTCCAGCCTGTTATTTTGGCTCTGCTGGCCTGAGTTTTCCCTTTCAGGACGGATACAGACACAACTGATAATTGCTTTAGAGTCTCTGCTCCCAGCTTTCTGCTATCGCTGGCCCACCACAGGCAGAGCAGGGGAGACCCAGAGGTTCCCAGCCATACATGGAAGCTATCTGCGTGCTCAGATCTTGCCCAAATCTTGTCCAAGGAGGGCATCACTGCCTGATGCCCCAGGCAAAGAATCCAACCCAAGGATCCTTAAGGTTTTTTTAATTGGGACCTTTGGCATAGTGCCCAGTTGAGGATCATTAACTGTGGTTGGGTGTACTGGCCTCTGTTTGGGGGGAAATGTAAACCATGGCAAAAGGTTATTTGTTCAATTATCTTGTCTACTTAATAAGCACATGGGTGAGAAAGAATAAGTTTAACCTTTCTTCTGACTTAACAAAAGTGTTACATGCTAAGGAAGAAAAATGTAGGGAAAAATGAATTAGAATTGTTCATAAAGAAAAAATGTGGAGGGAGGGGGGCTATGGTTGGGATGTATTATATGAGAGAAGAAAAAAATAAATTAAAAACAAACAAAAAACCAGTTCTCCCTTGTTACCCAGAGGATAAGAATAGTCATCATTTTCGCCTGTGCTGTGGGGGTTACTGTTGATGGGAAAGTCCACTTCGGAATTCAGTAGACTCCTATAACTTTGTGCCTCCTGCTTTGTTAATTAACTGTCATGAACACGTGAACCTTTCTGTTCCTCAGTTTCTCCAACAACAACATAGGGCAACAGCAGTGATGCCTGTCCCCATGCCACGCCACATGTCTTGAGGGTTCGGAAAGAGCAGCTGCTACCTTTTCAGCACAGTGGTGGACCTGTCAGTCCTCAACAGGTGTTAGCTGTGAACTTGGCAGTGGGGCAGTCTAGGGCTCCACTGTCCCATCTCCTGGGGTCTCAGACGCTAAGCAGGGTACTGTCTGCTTAGAACCTGGATGAGAGAAATAGAACTAATGTAGACATTTAGTGTCCAGTGCAGTCTGGGAACCCATTGTGATTGTCAGGTTGCAGGCTTACTGGTTATGTCATGCGTTGCCATTGCAGAACTGGGTATTATCTGCTGCTTCTCTTACTGTAAGATACCCAGAAGATGATGCAGATTTTAAGGACAGCATCACACTGCTGCTTTCTGGCTCGGTCTTCATTGGAGTCAAAAGCCTAGGAAGAGAGCTTTAGTCACCCTGGTTAAGCCCTAGTTGTCTTGCCTAAGCATACTCCTGCCCTCATGCCATCCAGCAACTTCCCATTGGTCCTTTAGGAGGCCAGTATGTACAAACACAAATTTAGTCCGACTCAGAATTCAAACAGAAATTGTGTTCTAATAATTAGTCCTGCAGATGGGCTGTAGCTACACAACAGAGCACATACGTAGCATATGAAAATCCTGGGTTCTGTTCCTTAGTGCCAAGGAAGCAAAGCAATCATCTTGGGCTTTTAGTACACATGGTCTCCTGCCTTTTCGCTGAAAAGCCACAGTTTTGGGTGGCTAAGAAGTAGAGCTCAGCGCCTAGCAGCAACCCAGCTATGGTGTCCATGCTTTAATCTCAGCACCAGAGAGCGTCTGTGTCAATAAGATCTTGAGTTCAAGGCCAACGTGGGTTACATCAGACATACAATGCTATCTTAAAACCCTTTCTTTTTTCAAAAGGAAGAAAATCTCAGTCCCAGCAGTATACTAACTTTCTGGCCCTTTATGATAAAGCTTTTAAATAGAAGGCCGTAAAGTGATTTTTGGGGGGGGGTGGACATTCCATTGGTGTCTCTTTTTTGCATGTTATTCTAAACATTGGTTGGGCTGTCGCTATGACATCGTTAGGAAGAAATAGCAGCATGATTTACAAGATTCTAGAGAGCAGTTGCCGGCATATTGTCCCTCTGCATGCTCTTTGGGTGTCCTTCCCCCAGATCTGCAGGTGGGGGTTGCTTTGTCTGAGAGTCACATTCTTGGTTGCTGACTTTTCTATAAATATGCGTGAGTCTCTGCCCCTCCTCAAGTGACTGGGTTATGGGGGCAGTGGGCAGCTTTCCCTGTGGCTTCTCAGAGGCAGGGGAGGCACTTCTCTCCACAGTTTGCTTGCTGCATCTGGCATTCCTGCCGAGGGAGGAGAATGCTTCCAGAAGTTTGCAGAGGAAAACTTGGCAACCCCGAGGACAGTTGAAAGGGAGAGAGGACTCTTTACCCCTCCACATCATTACTGCTCTCGCAGCCTCGCGGAGTAAATGGTTTATTTGAGTCAGTAGAGGAAGAAAGGTGTTTAGAGGAGTCTGGGCCCAGAGGAAAGCCCCAGCACTTGATGGCTCTTCACACCAGGCGCCGAGGAAACACTGGCACACCAGCGCTGCTGCTCCCCAATTAGTAGTCTGTTTGCTAAATGTCAGTTTAACGGCTTGCAGTTGGCTCCTGTTTTTCACTGTTCATGGCTCTGGTGAAAGCTGTTTTTAGGAATCACTTCACTATTATTGTTGATGTTTGTGTATGTTTAATAGTTTCTGGGTTTTGTAGCCATTTCCTGGAATGTATGCGTTTTTTTGTTTGTTTGTTTGTTTTGTTTTGTTTTGTTTTTAACAATGTCTAACTAGCCATGTGTCCCAGCCAGGGAACCTTATTGTTGATTAGTGCCTGAATCAGGAAGGGTTTGGGCCTGAGCAAGGGTCTTCCTACATCCAGGAATATTTCCTGGTAAAGAAGGATAGACATGTAACCAGCATTTGTGTGGAGTGTGTTCTGTTGTTGCCCTTCAAAAAGGCCTCAAAGGCACTGTGATAATTGTTTCTGGGTTTTCTTTAATTAATTGCTTTGGGTTGCTTTGATTACTCAACCCAGGCCCCATGGCTTTGCCAGTCCTAAGTTTTTTACCAGGTGTTTCCTTCTGACTTAACATTCCCTGAGGCGCTCTGAATATGTTAATGTGTCATAAGTCAAACTTTCCAGTTTCTTAATCAGTGCAGAGTCCTTGGCTGGATTCCCTGCTGTCTGGGCAGTCAGTATTACTGAGGGGTCCTCAAAGCATTGAACCTGACTTGGGTATGGCTTTGTTAGAATCACATGATGTGATTGGAATATCCAGAAATTTAATATGTGGTACAGAATGTCGTTACATATGTCCTTGGTTGCCTTGTGGAATTGCTTGCTTGTCAAACGCCTATTTAAATTTGAATTTTAAGTATTGCAACTGGAGGAAATCGAGCCAAGCCAAATCTCAGTGACTTTTTTTCCCTCTCTCATCATTTCTCTTCTGCTAACAGTGTTGCATGTTTTACTTTGTCTAGGATTTTTCAACGAAGACATGTCTGACAAAATGTCTAGTTTCCTACATATTGGAGACATTTGTTCTCTGTATGCGGAAGGATCTACAAATGGATTTATCAGCACCTTGGGGTAAGCCTGGAAGTCCTTATGTGGCACGGTGTGTTTAAGACATCATAACATCTGCTTAAAAACTGATTTGTAAGATAAGAATGTTATCAGGTTAAGCGGTTTTTCCAAGGGCTGCTTGAAATCACAATTAGCAAATCCTGTGTTAGTGTTAGTCACTTAACCTTTTACACAGAAACATTTCTGTCACTTTTGAAAGAACAAAACCTTTTCAGTTAGGA
This sequence comes from Pachyuromys duprasi, assembly GCA_028658305.1. NCBI lineage: Eukaryota > Metazoa > Chordata > Mammalia > Rodentia > Muridae > Pachyuromys > Pachyuromys duprasi. The sequence goes on along the minus strand of CM053761.1, from coordinate 33,790,274 downwards.
CTCTATTAATTTTGAATTTGTTATAACCAGCTCTTGTTATGTAAGAGAGAAAGTGCTTAAGAATAGGGAAGAAATTCAAAGATTAATATACACAGATCCAAAGAAATGCTTTTTGACTTTGTGGAAAAGCTTTTTGGGTTGACTTTTCACACAGCAGCTTGTGTGTACTAGGAACAAAGACCATTACTGCTCTTTTGCTTATCTCTCTTCTTTGAAGCAGACCCTTTTCTACTAAATAGCCCAGTGCATTTGAAAGTTTCAGATTGCACCAAGTTCCATAAATCATTTTTTTTTGTTCATTTGTGATTCCTTCAATCAGTCGTCACACAGCTTTAGAGTATATAAATATATTCCATTGTGTGCCTCTCTAGTTATTTTCTCCTTCTCTCTTCCTACTCCTGTTGTCTATGGGAGGAAGTATAAAGTATTGTAGCCCCTAAAGGCAGACAGAGGAAGAATGGGGAATCAAGGCGGCTTATTCCAGAATAGTCAGGAATGGGCTGTCATCTGTGTAGGAAGGAGTAGCTAAGCCTAGGTGGCATTGTTGACTTTGGCAAAACCTAGCCTCAAATAAATGAAGGCAGAAGGCAGGCCAACAGATTTTCCAAAAACCTCATTCTTACAGCAGCCAGAATGTCTGTTGTAATTAGAGCTATTACTGGAAGTGTGCTTATTTTCTGGCATTTGTGCAGAGGTGAGTATTGTTAAGTGCTCACTCAGGTTACTCCACCCTCCACAAGGAAATTATTTCAGATAGCAGAATTATTCCTCAGACCCGTGTTCTCACTCTAGAGAGTTTAGTTTCAGAAGTCAGTCACAGCGTCTTCCTATGCTCTGTCTCTGCATAGTAGACCTTACCCTTAACTGTTTATCTTCTGTGGCTTTGGGCAGGCAGGCTTCCTGCTACTTCAGCCTCTCTGATGACAGCTAGCTGTCTTAGCTCTCCCTTTGCTCTTTTTATCCCCTGTGGTTAAATTTTTCACCCTTATTTATTTTTTATTTTTCAGCATTGACTACAATACTATACAGCAGTGGTAAGCACTCTCTAAGACCTGTGGGTGTTCACTGTGTGCCAGGGGCTGTCCTAAGTCCTGGGCCTCCATTATCCCCCTAACTCTCAAGCATCCCTCCTCATGCTGATAACTGCCATCATCATGGTTGTGTATAAAAATGATACTTGTGTGCTTCAGGCCGCTGTAGTCACTTGCCTAAGTTTCATAAGACTTCAGTCTCCAAGGCCAGCGGTCCTAACACATGACCTTTGTAGGGCAGTTTTTTTCTGGGTTCCTTGTCTGCTCATAGATTATCTGGGTGTATGTCAGACCTCAGCGCCACCATATACCTGTTTTTCCTCTAGAGTCTCTGACCTTACGGCTAATTCTGCCTCAGATGCTGATTCCTTACTGAGCCCCTAAAGTCTTAGTCTCCATATATGTCTTCCCTTTCACTGGGACAGCCATCATTTTCTATTATATTATTGTTTTGAACTTGGTCTGACCTTGAACTTGCAGTTCTCCTGCATCAGTTTTCCGAGGGCTGAGATGATCAGTGTGAACCATTCTTAACATTCCTAGGGATGCACACTCTTTGCTTTAATCTTTTTTCTCAAGCATCCTGCGATGACTCCCTCACAATGTTAGTATGTATGTTGTTGTTGTTTTTTTTTAATGTTGGGTGCTGATTCTTTCTTCAGATATTTACCCACACATTTTCAAGACTAGCTTGCATAAAAATTGATTTGGAAAGTTCAATTTGGCCCCTCCTCCTCCTTTCGGAGTGTGTTTAACATTCATGGAGTATCAGTCAGAGACTGTCATTGACTATCAGTCTTCGTGGGACTTGGTGTCTGGCCCCCAGCCCTGTCCTGTTCATATAGACTTGGTGGTTACTTCTCAGTGGCTTTTCAACTCACAGAATGTTAGAATTTCAGCAGGACCTTGGGCAGTCTGTATGTGTGTGGATCTGCACTAACCTACGGTGTGCTCCTGAGTCAGCTTTGGAGCTTCTTAAGAACAAAGATTCTGAGATCACTTCCTGGAGCAGAGAGCTTCAGTATGCCAGGCCAGGAGGGATGGAGTTGTGACAGGGTCCTGGAATTGGTACAGTTAGAAGCAGAAAGTATAAAACATTCCCTGAGTTGAGCATCCTTGAAAGCCGTTCTTTGGCTTTACAGATGAAATTCTGAGGGCAAAGTGAAATGGTATAACATCATGCCATTAGATGGTAGTTCAGTGTTCTCTACAATCTAATCCATGAGGCCCATCCTCCTATTACTTTCTCTTACTGGAACCTGACCATTACCAGTTTTGCATTGTGTATGCCCTGTGGAGACCAAATCCAGTGTCTGATACATAGTAAGTACTCCTACCACTGAGTTATGTCATCAGTGGATTCTGAGCCTACCCCTTTAAGTACTGGGTTAGCTTTGCTGGCCTTACTAGACTGTAATAACAAGAGCCTAGGGTAGAGATTTTTATATGTCCACATTAACTCTTGATTTAAAAAAACAAAACAAAACAAAACACCTTCAGGCCACTGACCACACTGTACACTATGGCTCTTATGGATGCGTAGTGAGGTCTTGTATTTTGAGGGAAAAGGTAGGATCTCTTCACACTTTGATTCACTTCACTTTACAGATACTGAGCTTGAGCCTTGAGCATTTTATAAGCCACAAAGCAGGGAGCCTGTTGCTCCCTTGGAGCTTGGTTGGGAGAGAGGAGGAGGAGAGGCAGGATGTTTTTAGTCAGGAAAGCCTCGTGTGGGATATACTTTAGTTTAGTAAATGACCCTCAGAATCGGGGCCTTGAAAAATGGCAGACTTCAGGAGGCAAAGGGCAGTTTTGGGGGAAAGAACAGGAAAGGTAAAAGTTGATTATTTGATGGTCCCGTGCATTTGGAACAAGAGGCAGCATAGGCTAATGGAAGAGGTTCCAAAAATCCTAGCATGGTAGCTGGAACTCAGTTCCATGGTCATGTGGGAAAAGAGCTGGCTCTCTTAGTTTTAGGAACTTGGATAAGTCATGTAACTTCATAGTATCTCAGAGACTCAAAAGTTCAATAATAAATACACATTTTTTTAGTGACTCTCCTAAAAAGAATTATACAAGTTAGATTAGTTTCTAATGAAGTCAGAGCTTGAGTTATTATCTTTATGTAATGTGGGACTATTATTTGTAATTTCATTGAGCTTTGAAACTCCAAGCCCTTCCCATTTCTGTGCATTTGCACTGATTCCTACCACCTAAAGATGCTCCGCTCCTCATCCTCCTATCCCTCTGTCAGCAGTTCTGATACATCTTCCTCTGTCCACAGTTTCAGAAGGCCTCTGGCACAGATAGCACGTGACTGTTCTTCTTTCTTCCTTCTTAGGTTATCCTATTCTTATTAGTTTGCTTTTATGGCTTCTACACTTAAGCCTTGAGCTCCTTTAGGGCTGGGGCTTTAGTCCTCACATCCCAGGACTTGCTTCAGTCCCTGGCACAAGGTTGGCTCCTCACCAACTCTTAGCTGAATGCACTGACTCTTTGCTGTGTCTCAGATTCAGCAATATTGCATGCTGTGTGCAAATCTCTCCTAGATGTGGTTCTGGGGAAAAGGAGCTGCAGAAAATCAGTAACATGTACATCACAGAAGCAGAGTGGTGATCCTTTGGGTTAGGTTTATTTCACTCCATGCTGGGAGCTCCCTGGCAGAGGAATATGACAGTCTAAATTTTGCATAGGAAAAGCCTTGGGATACTCTGTTTTTACATAATGCTCTTTGAGGGCTTCATTTCCCATGGCTTGGTTTGATACAACATTTATTTGTTTTTGTTTTCACAGCCTGGTTGATGATCGTTGCGTCGTGCAGCCAGAAGCCGGGGACCTTAACAATCCACCCAAGAAATTCAGAGGTAAAGTTGTGGCTTTGATGGACAGGTCACCTGGATTTACTTGATAGTCTATGAATGGTGTTGCTTTGCCCGTGAGGGCAGGTGGGCCTCCCTCCCTCCCTCCCTCCCTCTCTCGCTCAGTCCCTCTCTTGCTCAGTCTGTGTCTGTCTGTCTGTCTGTCTCTCTGCTTCCAGTCCCTCCTTCCTTCCTGTAGCAACCTTAGGATTATTTACTTATCTTTTTCAAAATCAGATTTCAAGTCCTGGCTTTAAAACTTCTTGAAAAAACGTGTAAATAAAATTCTCAGTCAAGATTGGCATGGCTTTTATTAGGGCCTTAGTTTGTCTACAGAATATGTGTTGCCAAGTGCTAATTCATCTGAAAGCTTTTCATTAGCATAGCTATTTCTCCAAACAAATGGGATTTAAGGATCCAGTCACAAGGACCAAGGATTATTTCAGCAGATCTCCTGATCCCTGCTGGGGCCTTGTTAATTCTTAGCTGCCTTACCTGGAATGAGACATTCTTGATTAGCACTTCTACTTGAGCTAAAAGGTACAGCAGGGCAGCTTCTCTACACCTCCTGTAGCCTGGCGTCATTAGTTTTTCGCAGCCTGTTACAGAGTGTTTGGAATGGAGTTGGTGTCTTAGATGCCGCAGCTTTGTTTCAGTCTTCTGTTGTCACTTGTTAGTAAGTGGCTCTCAGTTCGAGCCACATCTTAGAATTATCTGGAGAAGTTTTTCAAGTCTATAGATGCTTTGGACCAATTAAATTAACGCTAGAGGTTGGGTACTGTTTTTGTTGTTGTTCTGTTTGTTTTTGGTTGTTGTTTGTTTTCTCTTTTTTAAAATTAATTAATTTATTCACTTTACATCCTGGTTGTAGCCTTCCCCTTCTCTTCTCCCAGTCCTACCCTCTGTCCTGCAGCGCACCCCATCCCTCCTCCACTATTCCTCAGAAAAGGGGAGCCCTCCCCACCCCAGATCATCAAGTTACTGTTGTTTGTTTTGACTCTCCTGGAACTCACTGTGTAGACTAGGCTGGCCTTGAACTTCCAGAGATCCACCCTTCTCTCTCTCCTGAGATTAAAGGTGTGTGCCACTGCACCCAGTTCAACAGTAGCACTTTTTAAGGCTTCCAAAGTGCTTTAAAAAATTACATTATTATTTATTTATTTATTAATTTTGTGTGTGTGCACTTGTGTGCCAATTTTTTGGGCGGGGGTCAGAGGATGTCTTACTGGAGTTGGTTTTCTCCTCTCACCATGTGAATTTGAGAGAGCAGACTCAAATGGCCAGGCAGATCTATAAAGCATTTTTCTCCCTGACAACAAGGAGAAATGGATGTTTAATGAAGTCCTACCAGGTGTTTAGCTGCAGACTTAAGTCTGTTAGATCTTGAGTCAAATGCCTTGACTGCTTGGCCATCCTGGTGACACTAAGCGATTCTTCTTTATAGCGGGCTTGGGAGCTCGTGGCCTCAGTCACAGAGGGTTCTGCTCTTACGATTTGCAGATTTGGGTTCTAAATTCTTTCTGTTGAGTGGTTTAGAGATTGTTTGACTCCTTCGAATGAAGGCTAGAGAAACTAGGATGAAATAGAAGGCAGGCGCTCAGATGGAAAGGAGCCATTTGGATGCAGCATCGTGTTGAGCTGTTTCCAGTTGGCACAAGACTATTAGGAGAACGTTTTCACCTGAAGATGTTTTTTTTTTTTTTAAACCAGCCACAGAAACTTGAAGCAGCTATTGCTCCTGCTGAATTTTTCTTCATGACCTCCTCCCTCATGTCTCATTCTAAAACAAAATCTTGAGTGGAGCAGAAATGAAAGATTCTACCTGATGACCATAATGTCACTTAGATACTTAATTTCCCACTTGGTGTTGACTGTGTTGGTCGCTGTGCTGAGAAAGGATGCTGTCTGTGTTAGCTCAGTTGGAGGGTCGTATCTTCTTTGCACTGGGAATAGGCTCACACCTAAGTATATCACCTGAAGTCACATAGCTAGAGGCAGGTTATTACTTGAGTATTCTCAAGTTTGGCTGTGCAAGGAAATCACCTGGAGAGCTATGAAAAATACTGGTAACTGCTCCCACCTGCCATGTTCCTCATTTAATTGGACACTGGGATTTTTTTTTTTTTTAAAAGCTCCCTGGGTAATTCTCTTGTGCAACCACGGATAAGAACCATTGCTAATAGCTATGAACTACCAACTTTCTTCCTGAGGGAAGGGCTAATCTAGGCTTGGCTTTTGCACGTGGGGTACAGAGAAAGGATGCTTGTCAGAGTGGGTGTTGGGGTCCAGGGGGACCTCTTGTTGCATCCTAGCCTTGGGGGTCAAGATGAACCTGGAAGAGATTTTAATGAGTAAAGTAAACCAATGGCTATTGAGTGTTGTTTTAGAAAATATTATCAAATATTTATTTTCATTTTTAAGTTAACAAAATTGTACATATATGTCATTTGAATTTGGTAGACATTATGGAATGCCTTAACTGGGCTAATTAACATGAGTTTCTTCATGCTGCTTTTGTGACTTGAGTTATCCAAGTTTACTCTGAGGTTTTCATGTCTTCACTGTTTTGTCACCATGTTTAACTTCTGAGCCTATTCCTTCCCTCTAAGTGAGATCTTACAGCTTTTGACCAATACCCTCACCAGCCTTCCATCTTAACCCTAGTACTTGGTCTCTTCTACTGTCTGCCTCTCTGACTTTAAGTCTCTAAGATTTCACAAATAAGTGAGATTGTACAGTATTTGTTTAAATGAAATGCCTTGGTTCGTTTAACATCACGTCTCCCAGACTTTTCACCACAGATGATCAAGTGGCTGTTTGAATACAGGGCTAGGACAGTAAAGTAAATGCAACCAATGCAGAAGTCAGAAGCTGTGTATGTTTTCCTGGCACTAGGGTCACAGTGGCTCTCGCTTGGATGTGTCTCCGGTGGCTGTTTTGAAGAGACTTTTAAATCAATACAACAGCCTGGTAGAGACCATTTGGAAACATCCAATCTCCTTTTATTTCCTGATTTAGTTTTACAGGTAGGAACAGGTCAGTGACACGGTTTATTGATTTTCTAGGTAGTTTCTAGGCTGTGAACTGTTTTGTGCTAGTAGAGACATCTGGCTCAGAATAAGTTGTGCTGCGGGTCTAGTTCTTTTATTTTTTAAAGACAAGGCTTCTCTGTGTATCCTTGGCTAAGTAGATTCGCTTTGTAGGCCAGGGTGGCCTCAAACTTATAGCAATCTACCTGCCTCTGCCTCCCTGAGAGGCTTTGTGAGTATAGGTCAGAGTTGCCTCACCTCTGCTTGCAGAGTGTGAGTTCCATGCATGCAGATAAGAAGCATGTCACGCCTGCCTTTGCAAGCTGCTGCAGAGCTGGAGAGGTCTCCACCATGGGATTTGGACAGGAAATACTTTAAATTGTTTGAAAACATCTCTTCAGCTGGGTGCCGGCCGCTTCAAGAATTTCCACCTTCTGAAACGAAGAAAAAGGTCTCTCTTTTGGAAGAGATTGTTGTCTCTTCACCTATAAGTACATTTTGAAATTAAGGCCATTTTGGTGGCTCAGAAATTGTGCATGGGGCAGATGGGTAGTTTTCAGGCATTTCTGGCCCATTCTTCATGGAGCCTTTGCACCCTGTAGTTGAGCAAACACATATGGAAAAAGAAGGAAGTTGCCAAGCAGCTCTATGGGATGATGGAGTCTTTACCCGAGCAATCAGCAGAGCTATGTTGAGTCACTTGGCTTTGCTCTCATTTCCATTGTTGGCTTGCCAACTGATTTCCTACATTGAAAACCGTTATTACCTGTTCCTTAGTAAATGGGGATTGGAGGGAGCTTGTTTATGTTCTGCTCCCCATGACATCTGACTTTGGGGACTTCCTAATTTTGGGAGTGCCTTCTGAGATATGTAACCCTGCAGTTCAATAATATGGAACCTTAGACGAGTGAGCCTTTCTGGATTCAAATAAGTTCCACAGATATTTACCTGTACAATACTGGCCAGATTATTTAACCTCTGTGAGCCTGGCTATCTCAATTGTAATAAAAGGGAAATGTGAGCTGGGCGGTGGTGGTGCATGTCTTTTATCCCAGGACTCTGGATGCAGAGGCAGGTGGACTCTGTGAGCTCAAGGCCAGTCTGGTCTACAGAGTTGCAGGGCAGCCAGGGCTACATAGAGAAACCCTGTCTTGAGATACCTGTGAAGAACTTGGTGCAAGATAAAAGTGTCAGTTGTGACAGTGGATCTGGAAGACCTTGTGGCATAGCAGGACAGGGACAGGTAGAGAAACACTGTGTTTTCATTCACAGGGAATCTGAAACATCATCTCATAAAAATGTGTTATTAGAGGCCACAGGGAGTTAAAAGGGAAAGGTGAGAGGGAGTACTCAATGGATACAAGGTTAGTAGGGTCTAGAGAGAGTACATTCTAGCGAGAGTACAGTAGCTATGGTTAATGATCATGCAGTGAGCCTTTAGAAATACTTAGAAGAGATGATTTTGAATATCTACACCATGAAGAAGTTATAAAGGGATAGAATTCTTACATGTGCAAGGGCATGGATTTGACCGCTCGTAGCATAAAAAGAAAACAGAAACAAAGTGATAACTACTTAAGGTGACAGATAAGCTAAGGACACTGATTAGAGTATTAGGTAATAAAAATATGAGTTGACACATCAGGTTGTACCCCTGCCATGTATTAAAATTAAAAACAAAGCAGACACACTAAAGTGAAAAGAAAAAAAAAAGTAATTTATTACACAGTAAGCCTTCATCATGCTCACCTTTCCAGATCTAGTTCTTAGACAGAACCTGTATTCATTAATGGTAGAGAAGACATGTGAATCCTTCAGTAAACTGAGCATTGTCAACCATTCTTTTTTTGTCTCTCAATGTTGTAGGTTATATATACAAGGACTCCTCAGCCTAGATTCTGGGTCCACTGCTGTGCTGTGCAGGTTGCATGTACTATGTAATTTCCTGAGCTTGTTTGCTTACCTGTAGAATAGGGAGGGGCTGTTTCCTTCCTTACAGAGATAATAGAATCGAAGACACTGTGGCTAAACAGTGCTTAGTATGGGTGGCTCCTTAATGATACTAGCTTTTCCTTTGTACAGTGGGTGCTGAAGGAGGAGTTAAGCATTGAGTGCCCTCAATTTTCTCTGATGCTTTCAAGTGCGTTCAAAATGAATTTCTCATTTTATTCATGTGCTTTCCTTGGCCACATCCCCAGTCCCACAGACTTTGTAGGGGAAAAATTTTGTGCATCTTTTTTCACATTAAACAAGATGTTTCCCGTCTTCTGAATGAATATGAACTGTGTCATTGCTCTGTGTGATGATGAGAAATCACAGCAATCTGAAGTCATTCAGGTTCCTTGGTTCTTTTGTCAGTTTGGTAATGCTTGAATGTACTAGAGTCTGCAGGGTAGGGCAGAATCACTGTTATCCCTGAGGGGTATTAGCGTTGCCCATACTATAGACACAATAAGGAAGACAAACATCAGATTGAAACCAGGAATAGAAACTTTGTGGTCAGTGAATTCCTTTCTCTGTATTATCTTCTGCTCTTCCCATCTCTCCACATTTCTCCCCGCATCAAGATACTAAATATAAAAAGCACTTTCTATAAAGGAAAGATGGAAACTGACAGCTCGTTCCCATTTTCATCTTGGGCCTCTACTCCTTTCACAGTAATGACCTCCAGGGTTTTTGTAGTAGAAAGAAGGGATTTTAGGCTTTTTGGATTGGTAACACCATCTATTTTGTAATCTTTCTTTCACACTGGAGCAGTGGTCAAGTTTTTGTTCTTAATACTTTCACTGTACTAGAACGACCTTGGCCTCAGATTCTTGACCTTGGACCTGTGTTACCATATCATCATCCCTAAACTGCAGCACTTAAATTGATAGAAACCATCGAGCTTCTGAAAAAAACAAAAAACAAACCTGTTAGAAGGGCTGTTTACATTTAAGGGGTGGGGGGCGCCAGGCATAGTGGTGCTGCATACTGTTATCCCAGCACTTAGGAGGCTGAGGGAAGAGGAATTTGAGTTGAGGCCTTCCAGGACTACAGAGGGAGACCCTGACTCAGAGAGAGTGGGTTGAGGAAGGACAGGGGGGAAGCAAGGGGTTAGGGCAGGAGAAAGAGAAATTGGCGAGGGAAGATTTGAAGAAAACAAGCTCACATCATTTAAGTAGATAAATGAATTGGGAGGGGCCCAGATCAACCTGCAGTGTACAAGCATGTTCTGGGTGTCTTCCCTGCCGTTGGTTCCCTTTCTCTTCCCACGTTGTAATGGATTTCAAACACTGTTATTCCACCTAAGCTGCTGTATGACTGAGGCAGCATCGTGCACCAGCTGCTGGCTGTGTTGGTGTGGGCAGGTGGTGTGGACAGCAAGTTAAGTTGAACATAGTTTCCTGTACTTTTAAGAATCTTAGGGTTTTCTGGAGAGACAGACCCATGTTATATTTAACAGTTGATCCCATTGATAGATCATCTACTTTGTGTAAAGCATTGTCCTGATGAGTGACTTCTTCTAATCTTATGTGCGTGATCCATGCCCTTGGGGTAGATATTGATGGTCCCGTTATGCAGATGAAGAAATGGAGATTCCAAGAAGTTGAGTAACTTTCTCATAGACAGTCAGATGCCCTTCCTAGGCTGGTTATCATTTATTCAACAAACATTTATTGGTTACCTTCCATATGTCTGCCATTTATTCTCCGGGGAAAATAAATAGCAACAGTCTCTGGGAAGTTGTTTGTTCCCACAATGCAGCAGTTGCATATACAAGCAGAATGGTAATAGTCAAAAGTATTTTTCCTATGTCCCGTAGAGTAGATGATGACACTTTTCATAGGTGCCTTCTCTTTGGCTCTGCAGCACCTTTCCAGAGCAGAGCACATCTGTCTTATACATAATGCTATTTATGCTAACAGATGTTAGCAGCTGGTCCAGTGTCATGCCAGGCGTGAATGTCAGTCCTGAGGGCTAGAGCCTGAGACCCAGTACATGACTATGGATTTGAGGTTCAGGCTTGTGGCCATTTTACTTTTGCGGGTCCCTTTGTTCTCCATTTCCAGAGTTATAGCAGAATGTCAGTCCCTCTGTGAGGGGTCTTGGAGAAGGAGGGGAGTAATTTAATATATTTTATATCTTGTTTCATGTCTCATCCATGCACTTTGCAGTTGGTCTTGAAACTGCCTGGCAACTTTGGTAGGTGCCTCCACCAAGAGTGGTCTATTTCAAGGTCAGAGATACAAATTAGGTGTTAAAACCTACTTACTGGATCATAGACTTGCTTGCGCTTTTGGTTTAGGTAGGACACTGAGGAAAGGACACCATCTGAGGCCAAAGCTAGAGCCTGGCCAGTGTTTACCACAAACTGCTTCATTATCTTGGAGGAATCATTCTGTATTTATGTGTCAGTTTCCCAATTTGTTAAGTGCAGTTTATGTGAAGTATCTCCCCAAATCCATTCCAACTCCAGACATTGCAGCCTGGACTGGAATCGGGCAGGTTAATAGTTCACAAGAGAGCATTGGTATTCAGGAGCATTGGTATTCACTGACTAGAAGCAGATCTCTATTTCCCTGGGATTACAAGTTTTCTCTGTCAAGATAAGAAGGAACCCAGCCAGACTTTCATACTGAGGCCAGAAGGAGACACAGCCAGGATCTTGGGGCACAAAGGTCTTCCAGGGTGACTCTAACAAGCTTGCTGGCTTAGCTTTCTCTCAAACCCTGCTCCTTTGCTGTACATTGTTTTAATTGTTGCTAAGCAACATTCTTTTCTTTCCCCTCCCCTTTCTTTTTGGCAAGGCATCCAAGGAATGAACCCATATCTTAATTACTTATACCCACATGCAAAGGGGAGAACCTAACTTAAATTTTGTTTGTTCTTCTGATTCTAATCCATGACAGGAATGCAGAACTTACTTTTTGTCTGTCTTGTTAAGTAAGGCAGAAAAATCAGTCTATTTAAGGTACTTGTCAGATACGTGCCACAGGGCATATTCAAGATACCACCACGCATGTGCGAAGTTCCTTGTAGGAGAGGCTCTTGCAACTTGTTCTTTATTCACAAAGTCAATTCAAATTTAATGAAAAGATTAGTAGGTTTTTATAATCTTCATTTCAGATTTGCTAGCTTATCTCAATCTTGCACCAACAGACTCCATTTAATGGGAACAAAGCTGTAATTTAAATCAATTCCCTGGGCAACCTAGAATGCTTCCAGGGTGTTACACAATCAGTGGGGCCGGTTCCTGGAGCTTAATTATTGCCGGAGTCCCACACACTCCTTCAAGTGGCTCCCTGTGTTTCTGCCCACCTTCTTGAAGACATGAGATGTGTGTCCGAGTAAGCATGGACACTCTTCTGCTCTGAATTCATTCATTTTTGAATATTTGAGTCACCCGTGGAAAATAGAGCTCAAACGTCTGTTTCATATTCACTTACCCTAACAGTTAATTCACTTGCTAATGGAGAATAATTTTCAGCTGTGTATACTGAAAATGTTCCCAGCAAAATAAATATGATTACCATGTCGTCTAATTCAATCCCACTGATGCGATGTGGCTTCCTCCATTCAAGAACAAATGGATTTTGAAGTCCCAGCCTGCGTAATTGGGTCAAATTGTCATATCATTGTATGGTTCTTCTGACAGCAGTATCTAGCAGATGATTAAGGACTTTTCTTTTGGCAGAGAGTTTTTATAATCCTGTCTTGAGGGCATCGATGAAGATGAACATGCAGTGAATCACTTGAGCTTATGATAACTTTGTCCCTTCCTCAATTGACATGAGAAAATTGGAGCCGTGTAACTAGTTGGCTGGGACCAGAGAATGGTGTTGTGTCAGAATTAGGGTTGGAATGTACCCAGGCAGTCATGGATTAAAACAAAACAAAAATGTTTTTTCCCATTTTCCCTGTATTAATTACCTCCCTTCTATAAATACAAATAAATGGTTCCGAGTGCTTTGTCCTTAATCAAATTAGTTAAATCTGTTTACTTAATTTTATAGTTTCCTTTACATACATTGGGTTATTTAATCTTAGAGCAATTCTGAAAGGAAGGTACTCTTTTATGGATGGGGATGTTGACATATAAGAGGTAGGGTGTTTGGTCCAAAATCATATAGCTGGAAATGACAGAGCCAGAATGGAGAGCCAGGCAGTCTGGCCCCAAAGCAACTAACTACTTTGTTTCTTTCTTTGTGACCTCCTAAATATGTCATTCTGAGTTGCATCTACAGACCAGAGATAAATGCTAACTGTAACCCTGACCTTCCATTGTAGTGTTTATTACAACTGTCTTTACTTTTGTCTTTCCACCTAGGCTTTGGGTCATGTTTGGAGTACAAGTTGCCCTGCCTGTCTGGCCCAGTTCCTGTAATGTTGATCCTTAGGAACAGCCAGTGGAAGAGGAGTCAGTGTTTTTCTTGGTGTGACATTTCATAGTTCCCAGCCCAACTGTGTTTTCATTGATGACATTTCAAGTCAGCTGGCCCCTGATCTTTTTAGTGTGATGTCTCATGCTATAATCTCTTTCCAACTACGTGAGTCTGGTAGTTCTATAGAGGTTTGCCTTTTCCCTGGAACAGTGGGCTACGGTTGTTCTTAATTTTTTGCTACATGTTGGATCTTTATTACCCCTCAAGGCTTAGGTTTTAAAGGCTTGAGCAACAACAATGTGGTGGTACCTTTAACAAGTGTGGCCTAGTGAGACGAGTTTAGGTCTTTGGCAGCAGTAGGGGTGGTGGTGGTAGGGTATGTCTTGGACCCCTTGTTCTCTCTCTCCTTTGTTTCCTGCTGAGTTGACTGTTCCACCACATACTCTAATGTGCTGCTTTGCTGCAGGAACAACCAGTCATGAGTTTCAAAACTAAACTCTCTTTTTATAAATTGATTATCTCAAGTTTTTCTTTTCACAAGAGGAAGCTGATCCATCCTGAGAGGGTATTTTTTGGTTTTCCTTCATTTCTTGAGCTATAATATTGAATCTTTATTGAATGTTGAATCTTTATTGCTCCTTTGAAGTTATGGTTTTGAGATTCCTTGGCTGCCTTCTACCTGACCTTCTTATAGTAACATAGTTGCATTTGCTGTTATTGGTTAAAGCAATCCTGTGATATGGGCAGTACTTTTGTCCTTATTTGACATTTGGGCACCCTTGCTCTAGAGAGGGTGAGGAACCAGGCTGGTCTTAGATTTGAACCCATGTCTGGAGAGCTGCAGAGTGTCTATTTGTACAGTGAATTTGTAGAGTTGTGCTTCTCAGGGATCATCTGGGGCCTCTTGCTGCATACTGAATCAAGCAGGCATGTTCAGTGAGAATAAAGCTAATGCAGGGTCAGCAAGAGGCTAGGTCTCAAAATGACAGTGCAAAATCTCATTGTAGACAAGCTCTAGCAAAACTTCTGATCACATTCATGGCAACATGCCTCTTATTTGGTCACTCCCACCTTTGTGTTTTTATATATTTAAAATATTTATTTATTTATTATATATACAATGTTCTGCCTGCACGCCAGAAGATTTCATTATAGATGGTTGGGAGTCACCCTGTGGTTGTTGGAAATTGAACTCAGGACATGTGGAAGAGCAGCCAGTTTACTTAATTTCTGTTCCATCTCTCCAGCCCTGCCTTTGAGTTCTTTATGCCTATGTGTGGGCCCTGTTTTATCCTTCTTCACTGCCACTAGAGGAGTCAGTACAGGGCTAAGGGTGTTACTTGTCTACTTGGAGCTGCTTGGTTACATCCTAACACTGCTTTGGATTGATGTTTTGCGTCCAGGGATGGTAGATCTGAGGCAGGACTTGGGTCTTTGTGTTTTTAACAGACCCCCTGGCTCCTGCAAGATGCCTGCAGAGTCAATGACAGGTGTCATTGGGACTAGTCAGGCCTGTGGGACTTGGTTATGTGAGCAGAATGCTTTAGTTGTAAAGAGCTTGGTCCTGACTAAGTCCTGATCGGTTACTCCCAAAGACTCCTGCATTCACTTGTTTCCTCTGTCTCGCAAGGAACTGAGCATCTGTAGGGGACTCCAGGAGAGAATTTCTGCTCTGGGACAGAGGTTAGATAGATGTTCTACTTTGACAGCATCTGTTTTTGCACCAGCTGTTCTTCTGTTTGGCTTCCTGTGGAAGCTCTATAGTTGGGACATGGATCAGCAAACAGCTGGAGAGAGTGCAGATCCAATGGTCATGCTGAGAGGTTCTTTGGAAACCAAATGGATTCAGTCTAGATGTTGGAGAAGGTTGCAAATGAGGGAAAGATGGAATTACTTAATATGTGACAAGATGAACAAATGGCAGAACCAAGCCTAGCAAGTCATTGAATGTGTTTGTAATGAGTAAGAAAGATGCTGTGGAGGGTCAGTAGAGTAGAGTGCCTAGGAGCCCCCACTATCGGGTCTGATGGGTATCCAGCCTTTGCCTTGCCTTTTATTTAGCTAGGTGGCTATGGGTAAGCCCATTAAACTCTGCAAGACTTAGTTTCCCCACCTGGTGTTGGCAACAATTAATAATAGTACAGGCCCACCCGGTATGTGTGAAACTCTGCCAACATGTGTGGCACAGCCTAAGTGCTCAATACCTAGAAGCCATAGTGACTGAGTATGTAATTAGAAGCTTTCAGGGCATCTCTTAGAAAGACCCAGCTCGGCTTGTGCCATTCTCTGAAACACAGAGTTTTAAAGGCCATTCATGAATCAATAGGTAGACCAACTTTGTTTGTTTGTTTGTTTGTTTGTTTGTTTCTTTTTTGAGACAGGGTTTTTCTGTGTAGCCCTAGCTGTCCTGGAACTTGTTCTGTAGACCAGGCTGGCCTTGAACTCATAGAGATCCCCCTGCCTCTGCCTCCGAAGAGCTGGGAATAAAGGTGTGTGCTGCCACCACCACTGGGCTAGGCAGACCAAATTTAACCTTTCTGAATTTTGTTGGCTTTAGTGAATATGGCAATCAATAGGAAGACATCCCAGTCAGACACTGGCCTTTAGAAAGGAAGTACCAGGCTGCTTTTTTTTTGTTTTTGTTTTAAACAAGTCTCAGTAAATGATAAGTCATTTGCTTGTGCTGGTAATCCTGTCTTCTGTACGGAATTACAAGTTTAGCAGAGAGAGGAGAGGAAGTTGTGTTTCTGTTATCTGAGCAACAGCCATGTTGAGACTCTTGACACACAGAAGGAAGATAAAACCAGTCTGGCCTTTCTCCAAAGCCACCTCTCTATGTCTGTATCCCCAGGGGTTGCAAGTTTGGAGAGGTTTAGGCCATTTGGCTTGCTCTGTCCGGCCCCAACGGTAGTCATACTTCTAAAAGGGATGTTGACTGATTATTCTTCTGTAGCATTGACCAAAGTTGTCTACTTTCAGTCAGAGCTGTACATGGCTCATGCTGGTGGCCAAGATTATGCTTCTCTCAATAGCATTGGTTTGGAGGTAGTACAGGGTGAGGGGAACAAGACACAGCTCTTCAAAGAGCCATTCTTCTTTTTTCTTTATGACACCAATAGCTTCAGGTCAGTATGACAAAAACTGAGTAGTTGTAGTAATTAAGAAAATAAGTTCAGCAATTTACTGTTTTTATTGAAATCTAAAAGGTCTTCTCCCCCCCCCCCTTCCTTGTCTGGTATTTTTCCAGGTACATTTATGCTCTAATTTGAGTGCCTCTGAAATGCCTGGATGTTTTATGCTGCTAAAATTGTATGTGTCTAAAAATGTTACTAGTGATGACACATATAAGCTCACTTGGACTCATGCTAGCAAATAGCTGCAACTCTTCTCACCCCTGCCTTCCCACTAATGTGGTATTCGAGGCAAAGGGAAGAAACAGAATAATTCAATCTGGTTCAGGTTCAGCCATCAAGCAGAAGACTGTCTTGATAATTTTGTTTTAGTCTTGTTGGCAAAAAAGTACTGGGGTGTTGTTGCCATAGTTTCAGTGAAAAATTTGACCTCCGCTATAATAACATACAGTTAGAGAGAACCAGCTAACTGGTTTTCTAAAATTAGTATTCTCTAGTACATAAAGCAGTCAGAACAGAGTATTTAATTAAATATTATCCAAGGCTATAAAAGCCCAAGGGAATGCAGTCCTTTGACCTGGGTAGCAGAAGAAGGAAACCCATAATCCCTCTTGATTGGTCCTTTGCAAGCTAGGAGAACTTGAGTGGTTTTGTTTGTTTGTGTTTTGTTTGGTTTTAATATTAGCATTGATTTTATTTTCAGAACTCTCAGGAATAAGTTTATACAGCTTTTTGAGAGAGCAAAACAGAACATCCAGCATTATTTCCAGTTGTTTCCTCTGAGGTACAGAATAACAGAGCATGGTGAGAAAGTGCTGCCAGGCCAGGTAGTGTTTGGTGAAGGGTTGTTATTTCCTGAGTGAAATCCTGGTATTTTTGAGCATTTCCAACTTGTTTCTAGACTCGTACTTCTTTGAATGCCTAATGTGTCATTAAATGGAACTAATATCTCCATGTTTTATGTACAGTTGTGTTCTGCCTCCTCCATCTCCATTAGTCCATTAGTCTCTGAGTAGGGATATAGCCCCAACAAAAATCACATGCAAAATTTGGCATCTCTCATCAACTGCCTATTAAGAACTACAGTAGTTTATCTTTCTGAACTTGACTGGAAATACTGGAAATAACATTGTTTCAGGTTTTGTAGTTCAGAATGATGTTGATCCTTTGCTGACTTTCTTAACCCTACCCCCTCCCGGACATGGTCTTCCCAGTGTAGCCCTAGCTATATGGAAGTGTGACCTGAGTGCTGGGATTGAAAAAGGGTTAGCCACCAGGGACAGTTGAGTGCTGGGATTATCCCTTGGTTTGTGAATTTCTATTGTCATTGCTTAATGTCAATTGCATTTTAGCATGGCTTTTCTCATATAATTTTTATGATTTAGCTCTGTAATTTTACCTTAAGATGATTATTTAATAGAATTTGAAGGGTGAAGTATACTTGAGGGAAGATAATTTGTTTGCCTTTTCTTCCTTTTGCCATTTTGTTTATTTCTGTACTGGCATCTTAGCTATTGTAATGGAAAATGCACTCTTGGCAAGACTCTCAGAAAAGCAGCTCTGAAGATTAGTGGGTGGTAAAAGCACCTTGGCTGCTTCTGAGGTCATTTACCTGAATGGATAGGAATGGCCCCTGCCCTAAAGGCATTTATAGTCCTAGTGGGAGAGACAGGTGAGGACTTTGTGGGTTGTTCTTGGAGAATGTTGAATCTCAGACATGCTTTTATTTACTAGGTCATTTTGTCCAAGTAATTTGGATTCATCTTAGTAATAATAGCTTTAAAAATACAATCAGAGTGCTCACTGGAAAAGCTAGGCACACATTCTAAAGCAGTTCCTGGTTTTCATTATAGTATGCCCTCTGGCCCTTTTCTAAGATGGAAAACGAAGTTGCTGTTTAGCAAACTATCCAAGAGGTAACTTGTACCAGGCTGGCTGCCTATGGAGTGATAAACTGGAAAGGACTCTTGATTTGGGGGTGATAGACCTGACCCAAAGATTTTATTGTTTCAGATAATCCCCACTGAGTGACATGAAGCACTGGAAGCAAATGGTCTCCAGACACACCAACTGTGGCCCATTTTGGTGTCTTTGTTTATCTTTTGCTTTGTTTCGTTGTCCTGTGCTCTTGGGGTTTTGGTAAACAGGATTTTTGAGGAAAGTCCCAAGATGTCTCAGCCATTCATTTTCTTTTTTTCCTTATATGAAGACTTACTACTGGCGGAGAGTCTTTATGTCTTTAAAGAGCTGTTTGTTTTTTTAAGTCAATACTGTAAGCTTATTTTTTGGAAATGTACTGTCCTCTTAAGTGTTCTTATTTTGTTAATTCTTGAATGAACTTGTTTGTTCTCCAACTTCCCCCAGTGATGCCCCGCTACTGGATCCCCAGAGCCTGTGGATGTGTTCCCTTTGTGTTAAAAGAGACTTAACAGATGTGATAGGGACCTTGAGATGGGAAGTTCTCTCCTAGTTCCAGTAGAAGGGAAGCCAAAAGTTTAGAGTGGGTGAGAGATGTGAGGATCACAAGAGTCTGAAGTTGTGTGGCCATGAACAACAGAAGGGTACACAGGAAGGGCAAGGAACGCCCCCCCCCAAGCTTTCATAAGGAATTCCTCTGCCCACCTCTTAATTTAACTGGGTTGTGAGTATGTGTGTGAGTGTGTGTGATATGTGCACCAGTGCATGAACTTGTGAAAACCAGAAGTCAATGATTGATATTTTCCTCAATAGTTTTCTACCTTATTTCATGAGACAGGGTCCCTCCCCGAACCTAGAGCTCACTGGTTTACCAGTACGACTGGCCAGGGAGCCCCCAGGATGCACTTGTCTCTGCTCTTCTAGGATTGTAGGTGCAGGATGCTATGTCCAGCTTATTTATTTATTTATTTATTTATTTTTATATCAATCACAGGTTAGGTACTTTGCATCCCAGGCGTAGCCTCCTCCCTCATTCCC
>CM053761.1:33710035-33770405 GCA_028658305.1 Pachyuromys duprasi | reverse complement strand
GATGGACATTGAGTGGAGGAGAAAACAAGCAACAGAACAGGAGCATGCCAAAGAGGACCTCGGGGGGGGGGGCGGGTCAATGTAGCGATGTATCAGAGCAGATATTAAGACTCGCGATCAAGCCTCTGACAGAGGGCGAGAAGTAACGATAGATCTGGGGGAGGTTGTTGAGACTTGGGGAGAACAAGAGCTCCACAAAGACGAAACTGAGCAGGGCCTTGTATGAGACGGTTTCTACAATCAAGGACCATGTGTGGATATGGCCTGGAACCCCCGCTCAGATGGGGCCCATGATAGCTCGGTGTAGGACTGAAGACCCTAGTGAGGGAAACAGGGACTGTTTCAGTCATGATCTTGATGACTCTTTGACCCTCCCCCATACAAGCTGGGGAGTGACATTGCAGACAGCCCTGAGGAGTCAGGATAAGCTGGGGCTGGATGGAAGGGAAGGAGGTCCTCCCCTGTTGGTGGACTTGGAGGGGGCGGGGAGGAGGGAGAAGAAGGAGGGAGTGGGAGGGTAGGAGGGACTGAGGGAGAGGGCTATGCCTGGGATTCAAAGTACCTAACCTGTGATTGAGATAAAAATAAATAAATTAAAAAAAAAAAGAAACACACCTCAACATCAAAGATAAACATTACTTATGAGTTAGAGGTGGAAAAAAGATTTCCAAGGAAATGGACCTAAGAAGTCATTTGGTTTAGCTATTCTAATATTTAACAAAATAGATTTTTGACAAAAAAAATTTTTTTTGTCTCAGTTTACTCATTCAGTGAGTGGCAGTTGGTGACTTGAACCCAGAGCCTCAACTCTTAGTCACCCTTTAGTTTCTTTTTGACTGTGTTCAGCTCCATCTAATTTTGTAGACTCTATTAGCAGATGGTTTGACCTAATGTGCAAATAGTGATGTTTCTTTCCAGCTTAAAGAATGTGTGTATGTGTGTGATGAGTGTGTGTGTGAGTGTGTGTATGATGTGTCTGAGTTTTTGTGGTTAAGTTTGCAAATTGAAGTAATCCTGTTTGAGTTTGCTTTTTCCTTTATATTAATTTTACTCATGATGTTTGTTTCTTCTTTACCAGAGGAACAGTACAGGCTTACGACTCAAAGCCCAGATGAGGTGGGATAGTTCCGGTTCTAAATATAACTGAGAATTTGGAGTTTCGTGTGGTGATTTCATCTTCACTGTAAATTCAGCAACAGTCATATGTTCATGGCATAAACTCATCTAAATGTATCAGTGTGCTTTATTGTAACCATATAAACCTATGTTTTATTCCTTTCTCTATTTTTCTTTGCTACAAGAATATTCTCTACTCATAAGTTCTCAGTAGTATTGGACCATCCTCAAATTGGCCAACTTTTGAATTCAGCTTGAAAACTGGGAAAACAGGCTTTGGAATAGATATTCTGAATGAGATTTATTTTTTCCCTGTCATTTGGCAGGGAGAGTTGTGCAATGTATAAAGATGGCTTAACTGAAGTTAAGTAGTTGTAATAGAATAGGTGATATGATAAAGAATTTGAACAAAGTTGAGGATACGCCAATGGCAGATAGTACAAGAAAAGCTAAAAGCAACAAACAACTGAGGGCAAGGGAACAAAACTGAGCTAAAAGGGTAATTAATTACTAAACTTATTTTATTAAAATGTGTACATAGTAATCGATTAAAAAAGAAATGTATTAATATTATATTCTTTGATGCACCTTAAATAGAATCAGCCAGATTTAGAAAGACAAGTGCTACACTTTTTTTTTATATATGGAATCTAATTTAAACAAAGAAAAAAAAAAGAAGATAAAGAAGAAATCCCATGAAATGGAGGAGGGAGATCAGCAAGAGGAAAGAGAGGTGAGGGAGGGAAATGGGGGTAAATCTGAAGAATGCATGCTTCAGGCATATGAAAAGTGTCATAACAAACCAACCATTCTGTCCAATGAATTTTTACATTCACAAATATAAAATGTAAACCATAAAATGCTATTTTTGGAAATAGAAATGCAGCCCTACTGCATTACTTGATGTACACTGAGCAATACTTACGTGGCAATAGTTATATAAACTAACAGTCATTTCGTGGCTAGAAAACAGTAATGCCGAGCAATCTTTACTATGAAAGGAAACAAACAAACAAACAAACAAAACTAACACAGAAGTAAGAGCCTAGCATAGAAGGATGAGCAGAGGTGAGGGAGCCATCAACAGCTTGAAGGTCGAGTGGCTGAGAGTTTACTGCAGGTGAAATCCTATGAATTACAAGGGATTGTAAAAGGCTGCTGCCTTGTTAAACTTTCTGTGGAGTTATTGGCAGGATTTGGGCTTTTCTGTTGAAGAGAGAGCATCAGGAACTATTAGTCCTCTTAATGCCTTCAAAACTCTCAAAAGTCTCAGTGAGCAGAGTGACTTGCACAGGTTGGACAAACAGCAAATTTTCTTTGCCTGTGTAATTTACTCCATGGTCTCTGCAGAGGAAAGGTGATGGCGGATTGTGGCAGTGCGGCTGAATGGCTGGTGACAGCTCCACAGCTTCTGTGTTGGTCTGACTGTTGCTGTTAGAGTTGCTTGGAGTTCAGGAGATGAGAGCTTGGAGACCTGGGAACTGCTTCTAGGTTGGCACTTGACTGCTTTAGGATTCACAGGATTGGCATAGTTGTAGGATTCTTTGATTCTCCTGGAAATGCCCAAAGGATGGAGTGGAGACTTTTCTTCCAAATGTAACGCAGTTCGTTTTCTGCACCTGACCTAGTTGGCCACGATTTGCTGATTATTCCCCTGTAGTGTAAATGTCAATTAGTTTTGGTTGAGGAGTCTTGAAAGAATGGAGATGAACTGCCTTTCTGGGTATTTGTTTTTGTTTTTTGTTTTTTTCCTATAATGATAATGATGTCAGTGGAATTCTGTCATAGCAAAGAACTTTCCTAAATGAGAAGGACTGTGTGCAACCTCCTAGGTACTCTTAAGAACAAAAACAAAAATAAAAGCCAGTTTTAGCAACTGATCATGCTAATGGTGGCTCAAGAAATCTTGACAGGATCTTTTACTTCTTAATCATGATATCTGCAGATGAATAGTTAACTAGAATTTATGTACTTTTGTGAACCAGAAGTCATTATAATATATTTCTGGGTTTAAACATGTTGATTTGGGGAGGCTCACTGTGGTACGCTGAATATAACAAGAGGGGGAAATAAATTGTACTGCCTGCTTTTATCGCTGACTTTTGAATCTGAAATGGATTTTGGATAATGTTAAGTTTGCCTAGGAATGGCAGCTATAAATGTTGCCGCCACCGCCGCCGCCTTCCCTTTCTTTCTCCTGCTCTCTATCCTCTCTCCTTTTCCAACTGCCCCTCCTGTCGCAGCATTAGATTATAATATTTATGGTCTAGCCTGAATAACTTAAAGGCTTTTTAAAAATTAAATATGGGTTAAAAGAGTACGAGCAGTAGACCTGCCGATAAATATTTTAAAATATAAGCAGATAACTGTTTGTTTTGTTGTAAAGGTCACATTCAGAATTCAGCGCTCCTGCCTCTTAGAATGGCCATTTTTCTTAGAGGAATAATTTAGACAGGTTGAACTGAATAGCTCTAATGTTTTTTGGCATTTTTTCAACTTTGTCTTTAGCTCTTGTCTGAACTCTGTAAAAGACTTGAACTTAAATCCACATCACAGGATCTTGATAACCTAAAACACTATTCTGTCTGTCTTTTGTAAGAGAAGTTATGAGACTGTAAAGTTAAGTTACATTAAGTAGGATTGCATTTTGACTGATGATAGTTCCTATTTGTCTTAAAATCTTGGCTTGTGGTAACCATAGATCTTTAATTTTCATTTTAGTGATAGTATGTGGGGAGAAAAAGACACTGAGTGGGTGAAGCAGTTGGCCTAATTGTTTAAACTGAGATTACTTAGGAAAAGATATCTGACATGTTTATGTTACACGGAGCAAATTGTTTACAGTAGCAATCATTTAAATGCGTGTTACCAATATCTCAAGTTTTACATTTGCCAACCGTGTATGTTGAGATTTTCCAGAATCTTATAGTGACAGCCGTTAGTTGTTCTTCCTCTAATAGACAGTAGGACTTTGCACTTAGCTGAAAATAGCTCACCTTTGGAGGTGGTGCTCATTTTCAAAAAATACTAAGTTCCCACGGTGAGCAAAGCACAGGGATGTGATGTTACTTGTCTCTGTCCTTCTGGGGCTTACACTCTGGGCAGACGTGATAACACACCACACAAGTAAACAGACACTTGTAAGATCACACCCAAGAATGATAAATGCTCGGATTGTGGAACATGGAGATAGGATACAGTGGGCCAGCACTAAGCTGGCAAGTGAGGGAGGTCTGCTAGGGAGGTGTCATGTAGGCTTGGTTGTCTCTTAGGGGGCTGGCCCTGTGAGCTTATAGAAAAAGGATATGCAAGGCCCCAGGAACCAGAGGCATACAAGCCAGGATGTGAACATAGTAGTGTTGGAGAAAGGAGGAGAGGGCATCAGGGAACCAAATGGTGACTCTACCTTAGTCATAGTGTTTGGAGTCCAGCCTTTGTCCAGTTGTTTTTGTTTGTTTGTTTTCTGTATTTAGGGGATCAGAATCATTGGATGAATTAGATTTTTTTTTTCTAAAGCCATGTTACGTTAAGGTGATGAAAATCCAATTTCCTAATAGATGTTAAAGCATGGATTCTTAGTCCTTGGAGTCATATCTGTTTCCACTGCTCCCTTTCTTCCCTTACTACCCTTTATAATCACGGATTGTTCAGGATGTTTTAGGCTCCTGTGAATCAATAAACCGATAAATATATGTACTTAGAATTGGAGTGGTGTTCATGACTGTTTATTAAATAAAAAGAATATTATTTAGATCTAAAAGTTATATTAATTTGCTTGGGCAAATGTAAGTGGTTTGAAAGACAGAAACTTGTCTCACCTAAATTAAAGTCTTCCCTAGGAAAGCTTCCACTTGAAGGCAGTGAGGAAGACATCAGGTCCTGCTATGGTCTAACTCATGGGAGTTTGATAGAATTTGGTTGTTCATTGGCTTTGGCTACTTTTATCAACATCTACCTTGATATTCATGTGACATGTTACTAAATAAAGCCGTTTGCTATATAGAATTTTAACTTTAAAAACCTTATTGACATTTGTATGTGTGTATTTGTAGGTCAGGGATCACCTTGCTGGAGGCCATTTTCTGGTTTTGTCCTTGCACCTTCTGGGGAACTGGGCTCTCAGCAAACTAAGTTTACCTGCAATTTTATTCTGTACTTCTCAGCCTCCAGACCTAGGAGAAATTCATACTTGTGTATAAACCATCTTGTTTATGATGTTTTGTTGCATGATTGAACACACAACAAAAGTATGTGTAATTTGGCAGAATTCATTGTTTCCTACAAATAGATGGAGACAATACCTGCTAGATCCTTGAAGCCATTGAACCTAATGTTCAGAGTGGGTAGCTGGGGATTATGTCCCCTCTCTGATTTGTAGCAGAGTTGTGCTAAGTCAGGGCTCCTTGGGAGTTTGTAAATCATGTCAACCGCTTTCTGGAGGTGGCATCATAACCTTTTGCACTTTGCACTTGAAGGAACCCAGCCTTACTTCGGCAAGGAACCTTTGCCTCCACTACCATATGGGCTCTAGTTTCAGCAATGTCCTTCATACTGAGTTGTAACTGGTAGGTGGATGAACTAGCCAAAATTACAAACGGGAGTGTCCTTTGGCCGCCAGTCCACTAATGAAAGGCTTTTCTCAGTGTCGGAGAGGTTCCTCATCTTCCTTGTCCCATCCCGGCTTCTTTAATGACTCCCATAGTTCTTATCCCCGAAAGATTCTCTCATGTGATATATAGCAGCACTGTATAACTTAACCTTGAGGTTAAGTCATTAGTATTTGTGAAGCACTCTGAAGATGAAATGCTCATGATCATTTAAATTGAGTTTTGCATCCCACTGCCAAGAAATAAATAGGCTTTCTCCATCCTTGGGATGTGGAAGCTCCCTTGGCATGCTGCACAGGGTTCTCCCAAGGTGAGAGGCTTGCATAACTTATCTTCCCTAGTGCTGAGTAGGGAAACCTCTGAAGGGTTACTGCTTGATTGGGTATGGTTCTGTAGAACCGTGGACACCATAGAATGGAAGTGTCATATTGAGACAGGTTCTGAATTCAAACTTTTAGGAAATTAAGTTGAATGTAATGAGAGATTTGGAGGTTAATGCCAGAATAATTTCAAAAGCAGTTCTTATATTTTGCTAGGTATGCTAACTTGGAAATTGGTACTAACATTTAGGAATGTCAGGGTGCAGTCTTTCCCTCATTCTTATCCTTTCTTTCCATTTTGTCTTAAGGCTAGTACCAGGAAGTCCAGAGTTGCTGGTCATGAATCCAAACAGTGTAATGCCTGACTGCCTTGCCATCGCTCTTCCTGGTAGCCAAATCCCTGCACATGTCCTCAAATGAACTTCGAGAAAGTATGTTGGAGGAGGGGAAAGATACCAGAAATCCATAGAACAAACAAATCAAAAAGTCAATGACTTGTAATAATTTATAAGCCAAATTGAAAGGTGAATCTTGAATCTTTTAAAGTTTTGTTCTTTCAACTCAACTCAAGAGAGTTAACAGTTGCTTATCAAGTGGCTGGTTAAGAAACACTGACTATATGTGTGAGTAGTGTGTTGTTGCACCGTAGTTGTCTTCTCTAGAGTTCGTTGACTAGTATTCTAGTCTTCCCCTGGAAGAAGGCCTGTGTCTGTTGAATCAGCTTCTAGAACCTCAGCTCCAAATAAATACAGCTGAAATTTAAGATGTAGGTGGGTCCGTTGAGGTAAGAATGAGGCTAAATAAAGTCATAGTTCAACGGCATGTCAGGGCTGCTCCAGGACACACACATGTGCTAACTTTAAGTACACTGAAGAAGCAGAACATTTAAGTTACCTATGCTCTAAATGCAGCTCATATATCTTCCCTCTCCACCCTGTTCCTGAGTGATCCAGTTGTCAAGTCTGCGTGACTCAGGACCAGACAATAACCAGCTTATCCAGGGCCTTGAGCAGTGCTAAGTACTTTTCTGTACCCGGAGCTGTGTAAATGTTTTCCCTCTTTCCATTTCCTCTACTGTTAGGAGACCTGAGTGCTTACTAGATGACATTTTCCCCTCCTTCCAGTTTAGGAACTCCTCACTCCCCCCACCCATCTTCTAGGATGTGCATTTTGAGCAGGAAAGCAAGGTAGTTTAGTAAGATGTCTGCATTTGAAGCCTGCTTCTGCTACTTATAACCCAGTCTCCTTTGTGTTCGTGTGAAGTATTGATAGTAAATACATATTTCATTAGACTGCTGTGTAGAATGTAGCACATGGTGAACTCTTAAACCATGCTTGCTAATGTCTTCAGTTAGTGTTACATGAAGGTGAGAAGTACTCTTGACAGATCTTACCTGAAGGATAGGTAAGACAAGATCTCACCATTGTTATTTTTGCTTATCATTATTTTATAGTAGAGTGATAAGACATAAACGAACTGGTTGTTAACAGAATAGTGCCTGGTTGAATTTCCTAAGATGCTATGGGTTGGAGGTAGAAAGATAGAAAGGTAAACACATTTCTTGTCTTGGAACTTAAACTGTTATAGGAATGCTGTTGGGTCAGTAAGGGATTGCAGTAGAGTGTAGAAAATGTTAGGCACCGTGTACTCTATATGTAGCCATCCTCTGCTGTTGACAGCACATCCATATTGTCTCTCAGGGTGTGTGCACACTTTCCTCTTTCTCTAGTTCACCTTCTTTCTTATTCCTGTCCTTTTCACTTCCTGTTCCACGGAGTTCTGCTGTTACCTATCCCATCCTGTGGAGGAGAAGATCCCAGCATATATTAAGCTGTAACTCCTGCTTTTCTTTCCCAGGCAGGGAGATCCTGGAGTGAACAACTGAGGTCAGTGTTCAGTGTGGGTGGGCACACAGAGAACCGTGTATGGAAGAGAGCTTGAATGGGTGTTTGGATGAGGGGTATGGCTTTAGGGTGAGTGAAGTCTTGTACATACATGGGTTTTAACATGTAGGATAAAGTCACTTCAGCAAACACAAAGAGCTTGTAGGAAGGAGATATGGAAGGCCATAGCCAAAGTGAGGAATGTTCTCAGTGTGTGGCTGGAGGGGAGGAAAGCTACAACAGGTTCCAGATGAGGCTAGAAATGTTGATGAAGGCCCCGTAAAGAAAGTTTTTTTCTTCTGTATTTAAATTATAGGGGCTTTTTCTGTAGAATCCAAGGAAGTCATAAGAACTTTTAAGCCAGAAAATGACATTAAATTCACTTTTTAAAAAAAGAAAGTTAATTCTGGTGGTGGTATGAAACGTCATTTCCTAATTTTCTGTTTTCAGGTAAAATCCAAATTTTGTTTTTAACATTTTTTAATTTCTAATGTTATAATAGTATTTGTATGTGTCTGTATTTCTGTCTGTACAACTGAATAAAACTGTCACAGTGATTTTATAAACCTATAATCCAATCACCTTTAAGTTGTTAGAGGTGCAGTTACTTTTGTGTTCATGCTTTCTCTGGGAAAATAAGTGCCTACTGCTACCGAACAGAACTCAAGTGAGTGTGTGAGAAGTTATGTCTTACTTGTCTTACATGTTGACCCCTCCAGAAGTTGGTGCCTTCTTAAAGGATCTTTGAAGACAACACTTTCTTGTGTTTAGTAGGAGTCATAGGTTCTATGATCCGCAGACTAGGAAACAGTGACTCCACGTGCTGTTCAGATCAGCGAAGCCTGCACAGCTGTTTTACAGCCATCTTCCAATGGGTACATGGATATTTTGGTATTTGAGGATAAGTTTTAGAGCTTGTCATGGGAGTTGCATAGCTTTAGAAAGGAGTTCTTAGTTCCCAAAGACCATCTGCTGAATATATCTATATATATTTAATGAGAATTTTTATGAATGGCTGTTGAAGATCTAAGGACAGTTATATGTAGGTCCTTTTAAACTGTTGGCAAACCACAAACTGATATTTACCGCCATTGTTCATGAGTCCAGCATCATAGCTAAAGATTCAGTCATTGCTCATTTCCTTTCATTTCTCAAGTCTACATTTGAGGTCCTTTTAAATTTGAAGCATCAAGTATTTCCATCCACTTGAAAAATGAAACTCTTTAAATTTTGTGCCTGTAGTTATGAATGTACATGCCCGCTGTTGTGTGTGGGTGCACAAAGCATATAGCACACGTGGAGGCTAGGGAACAGCTTTGCCGGGTCAGTTCTCTATACCTTTATGTGACTCCCGAGGAGTGGTCTCAGGTTTGGAGGCTTACTCATATTTCAATATTACACCACAGATACAGTTGCTAAAAGAAAGCGATGAGATGTCCAGCTCTGTCACAGGTCAATCTGAGGTTGTTACTTGGGCTACTTGAATTTCACAAGCTTCTAAGCATAGAAATGCCGTCAAATGAATAGTCTAGTTCATTCATTGCAGTTTATTGACAATTTTAACACTTCTTGAAGAATAGTGGCTTTCTTCAGAATTTGTTATAGTGTGTGAGCAGCATGTATAAAAGCTGTGCTAACGTGAGCACATTTAACACATTCTGAGAATTAGATGCTTTTGGGAGTCGGTGTACTGCCTCACCTGAAAGGGCAAGCAGGAAGGACTCCGAGCACTCTTTGAAGATGAGCAATGTGTTTATGAGAAAACAATAAAAGACTTTTTTAAACGAAAAAAAAAAAAAAAAGAAGAGGCTGGGTTTTGAGTATGCTAGCCACCTAGATAGCAAGTATGAAATAGGAGAGTAAATTCCTAATGGCCTTCTGCTTCATTTTGTTTGTTAAAGTAACTGACAGATCAACCATATCCTGAATCATATATTAGTTATGCCCAGCTTTTTGACATTGCGACATGACACTGTCGTCTACACTGCTCATGGCTGAGAAATGCCCAGTTACAAAACAACAAAACTCAAAATGGCAAAACAAAAACAAAACAACTTGATGTTTTCAGTATTTTGTGTTGGGCTGCTTTTTTAGTTTTATCCTTGGCCTTAGGTTGGACATGCCTGTATGTTCATATTATTGTGGTGTCAATTACTTTTCATCCATACTGGGGGAGGGGCTTGCCTAGTAGTGATAACTGTGAATAGGAAACAAGGTGACCACATCCATCCACTATTATTATCTTTGCTACATGGTAGTTTCAAAACTTAAGTAGTGTGTAGTAGCATTGTGCTCATTGTTAATGTTGTGGGGTCACAGAGGCTCTGCTCATCTTTCGTAAGTTTGTCATGAGCCTTGGGGTTGACTGCTTGGTCAGGTGACCTAGTCAACAGATCCAAAGCATGTCCCTTTGGAGAGAACACAGAGTCAAGGGCAGGCAAGGCCAATCCACCCACAGTAGTTTGGCACTGAAAAGTTACAAGGCAAAGGGCATGGATGCAGGAAGGAGTGAGACCTGGGACCAAATGATGCAATTCATAGCACAAGATTTCTTTTTAAATTGAATTTTGCAGCCTTGAGGTTCAATACAAGGCCTCACACGTTAGACAAGTTCTCTGTCATTGAGTGGTACCCAAGATTACCTTGTCAGATTGGCAGCTTTTACCCACAAAGCTGATTTCACATTTTAATATTATACATACAGTTGCTATTCCTTAGGTCTTTATCAGTAATCATTTGGTGATAAAGAGCACAAGCCTACTCAAGTCGGCTTTAAGATTACTCTACACATAGGAGGCAAGAGAACAACTGTGTGACAATAGGAACCAAGAGTAGGCAGGGACATCAGAATGGACACTGATGTCTTACACTCCAGATGGCTCTTTTGTGCAGTAGAGTTCATGAACCTTCTCTCATTTCTATTCTTGTCTCTTCTCTCTCAAGCGTTACTGTATATAGGACTCAGTGTGGCTACCCGAGATGCAGTTCTATGAGGAGTTTTAGCTCAGCCCTCACATTTTATCTCATTTATCTGGATCTAAATTTATATCCCCGACCCCTAACACATGGCCTTTTTATTCCACAGTAGACTCTTTTTTTTTTTAATTTATTTTTTATTCACAGTACACTCTTGAGTGTAGCGGAGTTCTGTCTTCATCTCTTTGTTTTCAGTCACTCATGTTTATGTTACCATGATGCTAAAGACTTAGAGTTCTGCCTCTAACCTCACCTTTTCCCTTGAACTACAGACTCAGCATGCTATATCTGATTCCACAGCTCCATTTACATATATTGTGTAGACATCTCAAACTTGTACCCTAACTGAACTACTTGAATTCCTCCCCATAAATCTGTATTTTCAGTCATCAATGTCAACTTTTTACTTTGTAAACCTTTGGATTCTTGGCTAAGACGGCTTTTTTTGTTGGTTTTGTTTATTTGGTTTGTTTGTGTGGGTGGCTCTTGATTCTTCCCCAATCAGTCTTTATTAGTAGCAAATACAAATGATTATAGAAAGAACAACAAAGTCCAATAATAGGAACATGCTGTGCCCCCCCCTAATTTTTTTTTTAATCTTTTGGCCAGCTCTGGACTAAGCAAAAGGGCATTTCAGGGTGAATAAGTGGATGATAGCTAGTTTTGGACAATTTAAACACCAAAATGTTGGTAACTGGCTATTTAAAGGGACTTAAGATGCTTTTTGTGATACTTCTTAAAGGCAACTTCAATGAATACTTACAAACAAAAAAAAAGATTAAAAGTTACAAAAAGATTAAAAATCAATAACATTTCTTTCTATGTACTGCTAAATCATTTTGTTATATGCATATATTATAAATTTAATATACTGTGTATATTATTAAGGAAAGCATATTGGGAAACATAACCTATGCAGATGAAATAACTAGAGCTTTAAATTTTTGTTCTTTACCATGTTTTGTGTTTTCATTTACTAGGACCTTAAACAAAAGAAATTTACTTATTTTTATTTGTGGCTTTAAAATTTTTTTTTTATTAATTACAGTTTATTCACTTTGTATCCCAGCTGTAGCCCCTCCTCCCCTCCCAATCCTACCCTCCTTCCCTCTTCTCCTATGCCCTTCCCTCAGTCCACTGTTAGGGGAGGTCCTCCTCCCCTTCCATCTGACCCTAGTCTATCAGCTCTCATCAGGACTGGTTTCTTTGTCTTCCTTTGAGGACTGGTAAGGCTGTTTCCCCCTCAGGTGGAGGTGGCTTTTTAAAAAGCATAAAATTTGCCAGTTTAAGAAATTTTATGTAACCATTTGGTATTGTTAAGTACATTCACAGTGCTGAACTTTTTCAGTTTATGTCCAAAACTATATCCAACAAGTATTTTTTCTTTCATCATTTTTCCTTGTTTGGGAAACTACAGTTCTACTTCTGTTTCTATGAATTTGCCTACCTTGGTTTTAGAGACAGGATTTTGCTATGTAGCCCAGGATGGCTTTTACATTTACTTTGGTGCTCCTGCCTCAGCCTCCTGGATTACAGTAGTGTGATACCGTATCTAACTACTTTAGATTCCTCACATACGTAGAATCATAAGGTATTTATGTCCATAGTAGCTTATCTGTATTGTAGTGTGTAACAGGATTTCTTCCATTTCATTGTTTATTTATTCATCTTCCAGTCACATTATTCACACTAATGTGAATGATTGATTGACAAGATCTCATATAGAAAACAAGTGGTTTTTTCCTTTCTTTTCTCTTCTTTTAGTATTTAATTTTTATTTTTAGTACAATAGAATTAATTTTTTAATAAAAAATGAAAAAATTTTTTAGAACTATCAATGCCAAAGATCAAACTGAGGGCTTTGCACATGCTAATCAGTGTATGACTGTATCGCCAGTTTTTTCTGTCTCTCTGTTTCATTCCCTAAATCTAGTCTATAGGTAAACACACTCGAGGTAGATACATATTACATCCGGCACCTGATTGCTTCTCATCTTGCCCATCACTGTCACCATTCCCCTGTCATCATTGACTCCTTTTGGACTATTACCCTGGTCTCCTAACTGGGACTTTCTGTCTGTACCTTTGCATGGTGATAAATTGAACAAACAGTGTGGCGTTCCTCCTCAACTTAAAACCCGGTTGGCTGCCATCACTCAGAGGAGAAGACCTGAACTTTTTCCTCTGGCATGTAACTGAAACTACATCCAAATCATCCATCCCTGTAACTTCACTTGCCTGTCTTAAGCACAGCATGGGTTTTCCTGCTTCATGGTCTCTGCTCTTGATGTGCCCTCAACTTGAGGGGCTGTTCATCGTTCAAGTGCTACTGATTTGTAACCTCTCAAAAGTGTTCCCCATCCTGTTCTCCGACAAGACAATCCCTGTGAACTGCTTCTAGCTCCTCTGCTTTTTTGGTGTGTAAGTACTTGCTCTCTTCAAAGACAACAGACTTTTTATTTGTGATTTTACTAGCTGTCTCCCCTGAGAAAATGTAAGCCACACGAATGTAGAAATTTCATCTCAGCATCTGAAAGATGGCCTTTGCAGTATTTGTGGAATAGGCAAATAAAAGAATATTATGTATGTGCTCTTATATCTGAACGGCTTTTGGTGTAGTGACAGAGAGAGTATGTGTGGGATTCTCAGTAGGGGTGAATTTTCAAGGAAAACACCTTTACCTGGACTCCATTTTGCACTGGTTTCTGCAGCTTCATGAGTTCTGGTCCACCATCAAGAGCTTGGAGCAGGGAAGTAGAGAAGCCTCATCTACCAGAAAACAGTTCAAACAACTGTCTGTTTTGGTCTTCTTGGCCCGAGATCACCTTTCTTAACTGAGTCTTGGCTGTTTGTTATTACCTGCAATTCCATGTCTATTTGTAATGTGAGAGCAGTGCCTCATTTGTCTATGGACTGTCTGTTGGAAGTGAGCATCATAGCGCAAAGCCAGAAATTCCTCCTGCAGGGGATGGTCCATTGACAATCCTGTGGATTAGACAATGGAATTTCCTCTTACCCTCCTTTTTAAAGACACCCAAATATAAAACCATAAACAATGGGCTTTTCTTTCCAGTTTGTTAGGGATATTTCTGGCATCCCTCCCCCCTTTTGTTCTGAACTTTGGGGGCTGTGGGATTAGAATCATCTATAATTGCATTGTTTTCTCATGGCTGGGTTTATGACAAAGTTATGCTGATGGAGACATTCATTTAATTATAAGGACTTTTACATGGTTGTGAGCACAGCTCCTCTGCCTTCCATGGCTTTCCATGCTAAAGAAACCTGAGGCTGATGCCTCAGTCACAGCGACCATGTCATAGGACTGGAACATCATCGTTGCCTGTTCTTGCTTCCTCTCAGCATGAAGTTATTTCTGGTAGTCCTGATGCTTAAAACAGAACTGCATGTTGTTATGGTCTTGATAGGTAACCAGGGTCCTACTGATTGTAAGAGACCCAAAGATGGCTGGACATCAGAGTCAGAGGACATTTCTAGGATACCAGTGTCATTTAACTTCTCGGTCTGGGGACTGTTTGCATGAGTTTCCTTTGAAAATAAATGTTCTCTACTTAACAGTGTATATACTTTATATGCCTCCGTTATTTCCCTGTTAAGATAATACTATGTAATTATTGCATGTTTGTATGTGGTATGTGTGGAAATGTGTTTGCCACAGTGCACATTTGGAGGTTAGAGCTCAAGTGTACAAGTTTGTGGGGTTGATTATTTCTTTCCTCCTTTCGGTGGGTTCTAACGATCAAACTTGGGGTGTCACAGTGGCTTATGTGGAAAAGCCCTTTACTCGCTGAGCCATCTCACTAGCCTCTTTTTGAGATGGGGGCCTTATTGTGTTGGCCAGGCCAGCCTTGAGCTTGAAAACCTCTTGCCTTAGCCTCCTAAACGCTTAGATCTGAGGCTTGTACCACTACACCCGATTAAAGAAGATTTCATAAGAAACCAAGCCAACCATAGTACATACTTAGAAGATCTCCTTCTGCTGGAGAGAATCAAAGAGAAGATCATAGACTTAGACTAATGTGAGAATTAAAGACAGCATGTTATAGGAAGGCAAATTGATGGGATCAAACTCATCTTTTGAGAGAGAATTGAGAGAAGTCAGAGAAGATTTCAGTAGAATTAATCTATTCAACACCTTTTCTTGGCTGCTTCTGTAGAAGGATTAGGATGAAGAAACCGGAATAAGCAGGTTAGATTCTAGAGCCGTAAGAGTATGCTTGGAAGATAAAATATTATTGCCTGAACAGTATGTAAACAATTCCTTGCCTTCAGGGAATATGTTGGTTGTTATTTTCCCAGGCGGCCCTGTTATCATAGATGGCTCAGCGAATGCATGGATAATTGAAACCAAGAGTAGGTATTTGTGGAGTAGAATGTCTACACCTTTGGGCATATGACAAGGAATTGATGGCTGGGACATATGGTAGGTTTAATTTTAGATTATTTATCATTCTCCATATTGATTGAATTTGAGAGAGAAAGAGAGGGTGGGAGATGATGGAGGGAGGAAAGGGGAAGGGAAAATTATCTAATTTTATTTTTATTTAAAAATTTCAAAAAGTAAATAAAATTTATTGCCAGAGTCTCAGTCTAAAACAACAACAATAAAAACAGTGAAGAAATGTTTGAAGAAGATATCTCAGTATCATCTCTGATTTCAGCGTTCACCTGCATGGGTGAGCCATACCTGCACACACTTGTTTACATGACACACAGAGTATTTGGTTGGGTTTATAGTCTGATGAGTCTCAGAATGGTCCAGTTGCTTCCTTTTCATCTTGATGTACTAGCAACCAGCAAGTAGCTGTTATTTAGAAGAGGATACCGAGACACCTAGAGCCAAAGAAGTATCTTGCTGAGGGGTTAGCAGAGGTTTGGCTACGATTCAGAGATGTCTTTGGTTCACTTGTTGGTTTGTTTCTTGAGACAGGGTTTTGCTATGTAGCCCAGGGTGGTTAAGTCTGGACCCTTCTGCCTCAGGCTCCTCAATACTGGGATTGCAGGTGTGTGCCATCATGCTGAGCTTCAGAACTTCTTGATGGGAAATCATTTCAGTTATTTGTTCAAATGCTTTTTAAGCATGTAGCTCCTATGAGCTTAGCTCTGGGCTAGGCCCTGTAATGCTGTTACAACAAGGATCCCTTCTCTGTTAGACCCACCCTTGGCTTCCCTCATGGAGTTCATAATCAAAAGAAGCAGTAATGGAACCATCACAGGGATTTCTGTTGTGGTAAGTGGTGTTTACAAGATGCTGGCGAAATGTGACAGCAGCTGGGCTAATTGGGAAACAAGGTTTATAGCCCACAGCTGCCTCCTTGTTTATAGTATTATTGAAATGAGGAACTGAGGCCAGTTAGTTCTCAATCTGTACATTAAGGCAAAGTTGCTCACTTGAATCCAGAGCTTGACACTATGGCCAGTTCAGACAGAGGACTCACTCCAAACATCCCTTACCTTTGCCCCTCAGCACTAGGTCACAGGCGGTCATGCCCACATGGCCTGTAGGTGGGTGCTGGCAATCTGAACCCCAGTTCTCATGTTCTCCCAGGAAGCACTTACCCACGAACCCCCTCCTCAGCCCCACCTCAGCCCCACTCCAGTCTCACAGTAGTAATTAGCACATTCATGCTGGCTCAGAAACTCGAAGGGTGGTAACCTTTTCATCTGAAGCTCATACAAAAAACCAGTGACAGTAAAATTATACATTTTACAAATACCTTGAAATATTAGCCCTTCCGACTCATAATTTGTTTACGGCATGTGGAATGAGAAAAATTATTATTTTCACGTTGTTCTAACGCTTGACAGCTCTTGGGCTTTGTCAAGGCTCTGAAGTGAACACGTTGAGTTTTAGTGTAGGTGTGTTACATTTTACAAAAATTGTTTGATAGGGGTTTAAATTTTTTAATTATGTAAGATTTTATAGAAAACAGCTCTTTAATGTGTTTCTTTTGATTTCTAGAGTGACTTTTGTTGTTTTCTTTTGAGTGACAGTATCGGAGAATGCAGTGAGGTTGGAGCCAACAGTTCAGTTTCAATCCTTTGAATTATTTTCCCACCTTTGTGGAATGGACCCTGTGGTGATTAATGCTGTCACCTCCACAGGATTTAACATCCCAGGAAGGACACACTTCCAGGCCTGTCTGCGTAGTTTCGAGATGAGGTTAATTGGTGCAGGAAAACCCATTAATGGGATGCACCATCCCAAGGCAGAGACCTCACACTACAAAATGAGAGAGTAAGCTGAGCCCCAGCATTCTTCTAGCCTTGCTTCCTGAACTATAGAAGCAATGTGACCAGATCTCCTCTAACTGCACGCCATCCTTGATGGGATAGGCTGCACCCTGCTGAACTGTGCTCACCTGAGGAGGTCTGTCAGGTAACAAAAGTGCAAACTTAGTTTCTAGTCCAGGTTTTCTTGCCAGCGAGAGCTGTAGTGTTTGAGATGTCTTCAGAGCTAAGAAAGGCACAGGTACTTTTCCTGCCCAATGTACCTGCATTCAGTGGTGAGGGTCTTTAGTGTTTGAGTCCTCTTTGCTAACGGAACCATGAGTGCCATGATCTCCCAGTAAACATTTGTACATGAGATGGAAGCATTGCGCCGTTCCTGTGGCTGCCATGTGGGTAGAATTCCTGTCTTGGTTAGTATTTTGTTGACTTCACACAAATCTAGACATAGCTGGGAAGAGTAACATGACAAAATGTCATCATGAGATTGGCCTGTAGGTAAGTCTGTAGGTTATTGTCTTGATTAACGATTGGTGTGGGAGGGCTGTATCATCCCTTGGCAGGCGGTCCTGGACAGTATGAGGAAGCAAGCTAAACTAGCCAGCCATGAGGAGCAAGCTTGTAAGCAGTACTCCTCTATGGCTTCGGCTTCCGGGTTCCTGCCTTGAGTTCCTGCCCTATCTTTCCCTGAATGATGGACTACAAAGCTGTATGCTGAAATAAATCCTTTCCCAGGTTGTTTTTGTTTTATCCCAGCAACAACAGGAACCCTAAGATGTTACCAAGAACAGGTGTTACGGATGACTAGATCTCAGAAGGTTTGGCGTACCAAAGGTTTTCTATGTCTCTTAGATTTTACCTGTGAGAACAGCCAGTCTTTTTGTAACCCTATGCCAAAAGCCATGTCTAAATATGAACTTGTGCAGTACCTGCAAAAGAATAGTATGCAAAAGAATAGTATGCAAGCCATTTTTTTTATCTCTATAGGTCATGAAAATGTCAAAGTAAAATAAAGGAAAAAGTACTGGCTCTCATGAAGTACTGGTTTCAGCCTATTACAATGTTATGTGTAGTTCCATGTCGTCAGCCCTGTGAGTGACTCTGTGGCCATTGCTGTCTGAACATTCAGACTAAGGTGCAGTAGCTTTTAGAGCGGAGGTGTGGTGGGGTCGGAATTGCTGTGGCTTCGTTTCTGACTGTGTGATACTTTAAAATTCCTTAAGTTCCTGCAGCCTCAGATCTTGCTGAAGGATGTTTGTTTTGATAATTGAATGAGACAGTACTGTGAAGTATGTACATAGCTCATAAAACATTACAACAAGTCCATTAAAATATGAGTAGTATTTTTTAGCTTTGTAATCATTAGTTATATAATGATAATACCTTACCAGTGTCAATAACTTTATAAATAGAGCTGTTTCTTAGTAGCCACAGGGCATTAATTCTAGGACTCTTAGAGATAGCAAAATCAGCCACTGCTCAAGGCTTTATATAAAATGGCATAGTATTTTTATATAAACTAGGCATAGTATTCTGTATACTTTAATCATCTTGAATTTATTTGTGAGCCCTAATACCACATCAATGGTATGCATTAGTGATCCAGTTTAGAGAACAATAGGAAAATACATTTACATGTTCATTATAAGCACAGTTTTTTCCAGTGGTTGTTTCTGCCAATATTTGCTTTGTGCATATGGAACCTCTGGGTACAGAGGGCTGACTATACTTGTTATTGTCTATTAGCCAGCTTATCATATGTACTATATATGTATAATATGTATGTTTATACCACCAAATTTAAAGATAATAGAAT
Source organism: Pachyuromys duprasi (assembly GCA_028658305.1). NCBI lineage: Eukaryota > Metazoa > Chordata > Mammalia > Rodentia > Muridae > Pachyuromys > Pachyuromys duprasi. The sequence continues at coordinate 33,751,440 of CM053761.1, read as the reverse complement.
AGAGGCGGGATCATATGGATTATGTAATAACCCAGAGCTGACTTCATGGAGAATTATTTCTCCTTCCAGGAGAATTAGCTATAGCATTGCTGGTTGCTGCCTTGGGTGTGCTTAGAGGAGAGAGATTTGAACAAGTCATTAACCGAGCGTGTCCGTCTTTGGTGGCTTTCCTTTCAAGTCGGTGGCTGATCTCTTTGTGGGAAAGTTCACTTTTGATGGTGGGTTGAGCTCGAGTTATTTAATATAAGAGAGAGTCTGCTGTGGCCATTCCCAGGTGGGACATTATGCTTTCCTTCTTTCCAGTAACGTGTGAAAGAGGATTGGGCATAGCCTTTACAGGGATTGCTCCTGCTGCTTCTGTTAAGCACCCCACTTCTCTGCAGCTCGTTACAAATAAACTCAAGATCATTAAGCTCTACAGAATGATATGCCTAGGTTATGTGGGATTGGACAGTTAGTATTTAAATTGTCTTTAATTTTCCTAAGCAGTATATTTTATAGTTGTTCTGATAGAGACTATTAGCATTATTACGCATTCAGGGATGAAGAGGAAAGTTAAGCATCAGATTAAACCAGAAGCTGGTCAGTCGTTCAGACAAGCATTATTTCAAACTTTGTCTGTTAGTTGTTGATGTTACAAAAGAAATGGAGCTGAGAAGCCCACAGTCTTCACATTCAAGTTCTGTAAGAACTACTGAGCCAGTTGTTTCAGTTAGCATAGTTGTCTAATCTCCTCCTATCAATGGCCTGAGAACAGATGTGACTGGGAGGTTCTGGGGAGGTTATAGCTAGCTCCGTGGAGTCATTGCCTTAAGTGTTACACCTCATTTCTGTGACTGCTGATCCACAGGTGCTTTCCTCGTAACTGTCCTTGTTCCCCTTCCCTTTGTGTGTCTAGTGGGTCGGGGTAGGGAGCTCATCACAGACTCTCTGGGCAGGCTGCAGTGGCTGAACTGAGCATGCACAGACCTGCCAATCATTGCATCAAGTTGCCTTCCACTGAAAAGAGGGATTGAGTGGACACGGAGAAACCAGGAGTGGTTTCCTTATGGGTGGATCCTCCTCACTATGGGAAGCATCAGGGAAAAGGAATGAAGGTTCCCACCTCCCGCCAGCAAACACCATTTCCTACGAACAGCAAGCACTTTGTTAACTGCCAGAACAGCGTGAATCAAGCTGTCTCCCTCTGGATTACATAACTCATAGGCTTTAACTGTGATGACCCAGGGGTGTAAAGCAGTCTTATGTTTCAGTGTAAACCACTCAAAAGTTTCAGAAGAGGAAAGTAACCGCCTGTGTCAGGTAGATGAATTTTTCAAGTAATTCTCCAGAGAACCTTTGGAAAGGGCTCAAGCAACTCTGACAGCCTGGCTACCCTGCAGAATGCTTTTGTGGATGCAGCTAGAGTCAGGTTAGCAGGCCAGTGCCAAAAGCAACAACTGCAGTAGCAAGAGGCCCCAACGTGTAGCCCAAGGTGGAACCCTCGTATGGATGAAGCCCATCCTCTGTGGTGCTGCGTTTGTCATACCTGAGCTGTGCTCTCTTTAGGATTCATATCTCCTGGCCTCTGTACTGGAGGCTTCTAGACAAGCATAGTGTATGCTGTTTCTTGTACTTGTGTTTAGATTGCTTGCCATGTTCTACATAAAGCCTCTTTTAGACAAGTGTGAGATGATAGTGGTAATCTATATTGGGACCATTTCAATTCAGTATTAAATAAGTCTGGGACAACAAGCAACGCCCACCCCATTACAAGTTTTATATGAAGCAAACATCTATTTCTGCTTTGTGCAGACTCCACAGTATGAAGAGCTAAAAATAAGCAAATGCTCAGAAATAATTTGCGATGCAAAAATGACTGTGGGGGGAAACCATGTTGTTTTCTGCCCTGGATATAGCTAAATCTTATAGGGCAGAAATTGTGCCCTAGAACTATGTTTGCTAGGTCATTTCCAGGCTTTTCTGTGTTGGAGGGGCCCAGACTGCTCCCTGTAGACTTGAAATGTCATTTTGTCAACACAAGCTGTTAACAAAAAATACCTTTCTTTCCATTTTCTTACCTGGGTCTTAGCTTTTGAAGGTTTTGTTTGTTTGTTTTGTTTTTTAAATAGGATAGTGACTAGATGGAATAAATAAACCGTAGGTTAGAGTCACTGAACGACAAGAACATTAGTGGTTTTATTCTGTATTTTTTAAAAAAGAAGTAATTTATTTAATTTTTTAATGTGCATTAGTGTGAAGGTGTCAGATCCTTTGGAATTGGCTTTACAGATAGTTGTGAGCTGCCATATGGGTGCTGGGAATTGAACTCAGGTCCTTTGGAAGAGCAGACGGTGCTCTTAACCACTGAGCCATCCCTCTACCCCCCTCTTTAGGGGTTTTAAAGGGCTCAGCTTATTTCCTGATTCTGACAGCGTTTCTTAAGCTTGTGCTATACACCAGGCCTGAAAAGATCCAATCTGGCCTTAATGCTGTACTGAACTGTCAAGTCAGATCAAGTGAACTTCCCACAGTCACACAACTAGCCTCAGTGACCAACCTCTGAACCTAGAGATTGGATACCTCTTGTTTTTACCAAGCACCCTATTCCACCCCTGGTAAACAAGGTTTCAGATGTAGAAATGTTGAAACTTGCCAAAGAAATGATTGTTTTACAGCCTAAAAGCTGGCTTACTGCTGAGCGTGAAACACCTCTCCCTTCCCTCGGTGTGTCCCAGGTGAGCCAGCTGACCCTGTTCTGAGTGGATTTAGGAGAGAGACGGTCACTTCCTCCTCTCCCGCCAGCCTGTGCCTCTTAGCCTTGGGTGCCTCTCTCCGATGCTGCTGAGGTAGGCGCAGTTGACAAGGTGACCTACTGTTTTCTGAGCATTTAACCCTATACAAAACCTTTTTTCTGGCTGTGATGCTTTCTTACCATCTGTTACATTTTCCAGTGAGCTGGTTTGCTTTTAGAAATCTACGTGGCTCAAGGAAAGGGAAAGCAGTACTAGGTTTTCCAGAAAAATCTATGGAATGTGTTCTTCTCCCAGCTGTCTATATGTGTCTATCTTCTCCTGTCACATGCCAACGCTCTGGCTTGGTGACATTTATGAAAACTTGCAGGAGACAGTGGCAAAATGTAAACTTGAACCCTACGTGGAGATTTGTTTTGTTTTCCCCCACAGCCAGCCTTTTATTACAGCGATAACAATCTTTCCCTTCTCAGCGTATAAAAGGCTCTTGGCATATGGGAGGAGGAAAATATATTTTAGAGAACCAAGTCATTTCTTCTATAAGGAGATTTCCTAAAACATGAAATATGGACTTAATTTGGAAACCAAAATATATACAGTGAAATACTTATATAAAATCAGTCTTGTAAATGCTTTTACTTTGAAAAATGGAAATTGATTGTGTAGGCTCGTATGTAACACTGAAGTAATATCAAAGCTTTAGACTGTGAATTTGTACTTGGGGACTTGTGGAGTGGGGGAGGAGTTAAATTTGAATTCTAGCAGCAGCCTGTGCCACTTTGCACCGTTTTACAGAGTGTGCACGGCAGCATGGAACGTCTGAAGGTTCCCAGACCAAGCCTGTCCGGAGGCTGGCAACAGCGTATCCCAGGGCATCTCAGGCTTTCACTGTGTTTTCACTTTTGTAGCTCTTAGCATTTTCTCTTCCTGTGCACAATCCAGGCAATCCAGGCTAGGGCCAGGGTGTGCGTCCCTGCATCCAGCTGGCTGCTCTGAGGAAGGGCCTCCTTGGCTTTTTGCTTTCATTTGCCTTATTTGGTCAGCAGTGGAGTTCGTTATTCCTGGAAAGGGCCTTTTCACTGTTTCAGGCACTATTTCCCTCCTTCATCTCCTTCTGAGGAGAACTAGAGCTTGCTTGAAGCTTGCTTGGTGTTTCTGGTTCTAATGGTTATCCTAATGGGTTCTCCCTGGCTTCAGGGTAGGTGACCGTCAGGCCAGGCTAAGGAGATGTTTACCTATAATGTATATAGTTAAGTATAAACTTCCTTTTAAAATCAGGGGCTCCAGACTGTACTGGCTTTTTTTTTTTTCTCTCTCTCTCTCTTCAGAGCCCAAAATGAGTTTGTCCTCCGGTTTCCCAGGATCCTGCTGCCTACATTGCTTTCCCCCCAGTTATTCTTGCTGGCTCTGCTTTCTCTCTGCCTTTTTTTGGGGGGGGTGTCCATCTTACCCCTCACAGGGGTAGATAACACGGATTCAGTAAAGGTCCATATCCCCAGTTGTAACGAGTGCATGGCTAGTCATTGTCTTAATTATTGCTTCCAGCATAATCTTCACTCTTGCTGCTACCTCTACTCCCTCACCTGGTGGGATCTAAGACTCATGACTTCCTTCTAAGACAGCCAAGCAGCATCACTTTAAAAACAATTAGACTGAGCACAAGAGAGATGAGAAGGTGTGGTTTATCATAGAGGTTTTGGTTATTTTGTGTTTTAGCCTAAAAAGGAAGTTTGTAGTATGTAGAATGAAAGTTAGCTCCGTCCTGAAAGGTGGAGATGACGAGGGGTGGGGGACGGGGGTGGGGAGGAAGTGAGGATAATGGAGTTAGTCCATGCTCCTCGATTAGAGAGGAAAAAACATTTAAAAATTTATTTATGAAAAGAATTTGGTAATAGTTTGAGTGGGGTTACCAACCTACACAAAGAATGTTTTTCCCTCTCATCTCTCATAGGCTGCCTCTCAGTGGTGGTGGGGATTGGTGAAGCTCCGAACTCACTTTCGTTTTCTAGAACTTGTTGGTGAAGCCCTTTTTTTTTTTTTTTTTTTAAAGCTTGGCTGCATTTCTCTCTTCCAGCTCCTCCTGTCTCAGAATGACTTCCTGTTCTTCCTCAGTCCCCTGTATTTCAGTGCTGGAGTGTGTCAGGTCAAGGGAGCTAGTTAGCATCCTTATAACTCTGAAAGGCCAAAGGAGAGGCCAAGGAGTGACATCTGGCAACTTGCTCGGGTAGCGGGAGAGAAAGAAGGGAAGGCTGCCTGTGTTTGATACCGGGCTTACTCTGCGATCCACACCGTCAGAATGTATTACCCACCCGCGAAAGCCAGGAGAGGCATGTTGGAGTGACACACCTGTGCGATTGTGTGCTATAGCCTGGTTTCCTGCCCTGGCAGTTATTTTAGCACCTGGAGACGCCATTCGCTCCTACCTGGTTCATGTATTTCTGTTTCCTGTTGAGAAAATAATGAGCAAACTTGAGAAGATTCAAAGCAGCATTCTGGATGCTTCAGGATCAAGGCTGCCTGATGCTGAGGGAAGCATGTAAAACCATCCGCTTACCTGTCTCCAGGAATATGTGGGATGGTTTTAATTAGACTGCCCCGAGTCATCCTGCACTTTGGGTGCAGCAAGTTTGTCTGTCTCACTTACTCCCTGTTCTGGTGCACAGAACTTTTTCTCATGAGTAATGATGATTTCTGCTGCTGCTGCTGACAGGTAGTGACACTCCATGGTACATGCTCTGCACTGAAAGCTCACCCATATGTAAATTTGCAAACATGCTCTCTCATGGGCCAGCACTACCCTTGTTTTACTCTTCTAGAAACACAGGCCTAGAGAATTAACATGCTGAGACCCACAGTTAGAAATAGGAAACCTGACTGCCAGACTTGGGAAGTGGCCTTGCCAGCTGCCTACACTGCTGAGCTCTCATAACTGAAGCCACTGTCTGGTTGCCAGTGGCCTTGCATGCTTTCTCTTGATTAGTTTGATCTTCTGGTACAAGGACTTCCTAGATGAGATGGACATGTTCTTTTGGCAATTCCTGATTCTTCCATAAAGTCACTGTTTACCTTTCTTTAGTACCAGGTTCTCTATGTGTGTGTGTGTGTGTGTTTTGTGCATGCGTATGACAGTTGTGTAGACGTGTGTATAATGCTTGTAAATGCCAGCAGAAGTCAAGCTGTGCTGTCAATCCCCAGGAGCCATATTTGGTTATCCAAATTTTTCTTCTCAAGAGGAAATCTCTTACTTTCCCCGGAAGTTACCAATTGAGTTGCCTAGACTGACTGACCAGCAAGCCCTAGGGATCTGCCTGTCTCTTCTGTCTCCATGTTGGAATTATAAGCGCATGTTACCCACATGCCCTTTCTATTGTGGGTTCTGGGGATCCAATTTAAGTCCTCATGTTTACCTGATGCATATTTGCTGGTTGAACTATCACTCACACCTGCCAAAATCCCTTTTAAGCTTCCTTTGTTTTGTTACTTTAGTGTTTCTTTCTGACTAGTGCTCATCTGCTGCTTGGAACCGTTGGCTTTTCAGGGCCTCTCAGGTGTTGATTGCTAGGAATTGCCTTGGAGATTAGGATGTTGTTTCCTCGTGTTCTGTGGCTGCATTTGTGAATTGGGCTTGAGAATAATTTTTTAAAACCTTTCTCTGGAGATTGTGATGATCAGCTGACCTTGCCTGAAGTTGGTACTTTATAAGTTATATGTAAAAGGTGTAGTGATGCCGGCCCCTTTTCTTTCTGACTTGCGTTGGAGCCAAAGGGTGACCATTTCTGCAAAGAAGTCACTAGGTATGTTGCTGCTGTGAGTGAGTTTTCATTTCTGCCCCTGAGTAGAGGAACTGAACTCATTGGCATCCTGACTATTCATTATTTATTTTATTTTACTCTCTTCAGTTCATTTATGGAGCTGTCTCTTGTGGTTGGAATTTGTGACTCTGACAACCATCTGGAAGCTTTGCTGCCACTAGAGTGAAATGAGAACAGGGAGAAACATGTACAGCGTATTGAAGGAGGAGCTGTTGCCATTTGGGCAGAACTTGCTAAAAAGGCAGGCATCCCTAATTGGTAGCTTAGCAGCTAATGGTTGTCACTGAAGGCTGTAAATCACACTGCCTGGAGTCTTCTTGAAGACAGTTTCTAACTGCAGAGGTTTTTAGCACCTTTCATCTGACTTTTTGTTAAATAGCCTGCTGGCGTCCAAAATAGAAGCTGTGTAGGGAGATTATCCTTAAGCAGCTCTCAGTTGCCAAGACTGCTTTGGTAAAGTTGTATTATTCCCCACAGCCCTGACATGAGATTGGCAGACAAAAACCACAAAATGGAAGGTTTGGGAGATGGTTCAGGGGGTAAAGGCTTGCCATGCAAGTGTTGGGACATGAGTTTGAATCTCCAGAACACAAATAGTACAGGGTTTGGTATCACACATCTGAGATGGAGGCTGGGAATGCCCCAGGAGTCCATGTGCCAGCTAGAAATTCACAGTGGTAAACAAAAGAAAAGGGATCCTAATACAATGTAGAAGGTGAGAACCAATACCTCTCTCTGTTGTCCTCTGACTTCCATGCACACACGTGCAGACACACACAAACATGCATGCACACATAACCTCATCCAGGTGGACACTTGATGCTTGACTGTCCCCTTGAGCATCTCCATCCCTGATCCTCAGATCATGAATCACTTAAGGATAAAAGAATGTTTTTTTTTTTCTGTTAGCTATGAAACAGACACATACCATATCTTCCTGCAACATTAAGAGACAGCCTCAGGACCTCAAGTTTCTATTTGCTTCGTCACTCATGGTGACTAACATGTCTGACAGAGAAGAACAACTCAAGGGCACAAAGATGACTTTAGCTCATGGTTCTAGAAGGTTTCAAGTGTGATGCTGAAGGCAGAGTAGGGTAGCTCAGTTCATGACTGTGGGAGTATGAGGTAGAAGCTGCTGCCTGAAGTGGCTCAGGGAGCAGAGAGCTCAAAAGGAGCCAGGAACCAGGGATGATCGGCAGGGACTATTCCTAGTAACCTACTTCCAGCAGCTAGACCACCCCTCCCAAAGATTCTGCAGCCTCCCAAAGTTAACAGCACCAGCTGGGAAGCAAACATTCAAAACACGAATCCATGGGGGACATTTCAGATTGAAACCATAACACTGACCCTAGAGTTACCCCCTGAAGTGTGTGGTTTGTGTGTAGTCTTCTACTCAGGGTGTGTATATTTGTGTATTTTAAGGCTATACAGGTTTTTTCTTTTCCTTCCCCTTTTTGTGGTGCTTAAGATGAAACCTGGAGCCTTGTGCACTCTAGGCAAATGCTCTTCCTTGAGCCACATCCTCAACCCAGTCTTGGTTTCTAACCTGTATTCAGAGAAGGAAGTCCTTTCATCCACAGTTCTACACAGATGCCTTCTTCTACACCCCCAGGTCTCCCTGCCTGTGCTTCTCACCTCTACCTGTTGGCCTGGCCCTAGGCTTCGTTCTTGCTCTTCTCCATTCACACCCACTCTGTAGCTGATCTTACTTCCTCCTGGAGGTCAGATATGCCGATGACTAGCACATTGTTTTCTCCTGTCACCCTCTCTTCTCCTGGGAGCTAAATCTTGTGTATCCATCTTTCTGAGGGATAACTCCCCAGGAACAGACCTTAGTGATAGAGTGATGGTGAGGTCTCACAGTGGTACCCTGTCTCAAATTGGTAGTCTCCCTTTGCTCTCACCTGCTCCTGTTCATCTTTCCTATCTGGCCTTTGCTCTGATCCTTGTAGAGTCTGATTCTTCTTCATCCATCATCCATTGTATTCTATCCACCAGAGGCCTGTTTTCTCACCCTTGATGGTATTATTGATCTGCTTGCATCCCTGTGTCTACTTGACAGCCCCATGCTCTTGTGAGACACCATCACCTGTGTCTTAGAGCAGTGTTTCTCAATCCTCTTTGACCCTGGTAGTAAGAAGCATACATTATGTTGTAATGCAGGAGACATGTTCAACAAAGTGCCTTTAGTTTGTGTAGTATGCTGCTGTGATATTTCATTGGTGTGTGTGTGTGTGAGAGAGAGAGAGAGAGAGAGAGAGAGAGAGAGAGAGAGAGAGAGGAGAGACTAGTTGAAATGTATTTAAGACTTGGTTTCAACTGTGAATGGTAGTTGGAAGAGCAATAATTCACATTATTGGTGTTTTAGGCAGTCTGTGAAGTAAGTAGCAATTGGTCCTGGACTACAGTTTCTGGTTCTTTACTGGTTTGTCGAAACAGCTTGCTGTGGAATGACCACAGTGGCCCCACTCTGAGTCCTTGAGCTGACCTGCCTTCTTTTTCACTCAGAGTTGCAGTGGTCAGTGTAGAACCATCCAGGTTATGCTATGGCAACACAGTAATGACCTCCCACCTCATGTTCAACAAAATACTGCAGGCCTCTTTATTCAAGCAGAGTCACTGCTGGAAAGTGGCTGCATGTTTAGATCACTTGGAGGAATTAAAAATACATAATCCACAAACAAAACTAACACCTGAGACCTGTGGGAAAATGAGAATCCCTAGGTCTGCAGCTAGGATAGATAAACAGCTTATAGCATCTGGTTTCTGCCTCCCTCCCACAGTGGAACTCTGTGGCACTCCTGGCCCACTAGGCTCTACTCACATTGTCCACTTTACTAGTCCTTGAAAACAGCCACAAGGCCTTTGCATTCAGTATACTTTCTGCTTGAAATTCTCCTGTCACCTGCTTCATGTCTCTCCCACCTCACAGAGACCTCCTGACCATCCAATCTTGTCACCTTTATCCCAGTAGCTGCTTTATGTTTTTTTTTTTTTTTTAAGATTCCACTCCACAAGTGGCACACACCTTTAATCTCAGCCCTTGGGGGGTAGAGGCAGGTGGATCTCTTGAGTTCAAGGCCAGCCTGGTCCACAGAGTGAGTTCCAGGACCACACAGAGAAACCATCTCAAAACAGACAAAATAAAACCACCACCAACAACAATAACAACAAAAACAAACCCCAAAACGAATCAAATAATAATCTTCACCCCACTTGGAATGGGGAGTATATTTTGCATTGCTTCATTTCTGTTTCTGATTTTCCTTCCCTTCCTGTGACTGTGAGAGACTATACTGAGACCATGCTCCTCTTGCTCATCACTGTGTCTTAAGTATCTGGAACTGTGTCTGATTCAAAGGTGTTACAGACCTCACATTGTTAATGAATGGGAGTAGCTGGCTGGGAGTGAAGCTCAATGTAGAGGGCTTGCCTAGCATGCCTGAGGCCCCAGCTTCCATCCCCAGCTCTGCAAAGTCACCAACTGGAAGCAGCATGAACGACTGCCTGTAGAATATCTTTCCCAGCTCTCTGTGTCTTGCCTGGCTGGACAAGGGGTGAACAATGCTTTGTTGTCAGTCAGTTGTCACACTGGGCCTATCCATGTATATTGATTGAGGATGACATTTTTATTTATTTTTCTCTTTAAGAAAAATATGAAGAGGAGAAAGAAAACAAAAACAACAAAAAACAAGCAACAACAAAAATAACAAGACCATGTCATTATCTTCCTAAAGCAGCATGTCTGCTTTTGGATTTCTAGATCTTTGCCCTGCATTGCTTCTAATTTATTGCAGGCCTTGGGAGACTTTCATTTCACCTGGTCATTTTTTTTTCTTCCTCAATCATATACAGCGTTTGCACTGTCATCAGACCATCTTTGTCAGAGGTTTATATGGCTTGGGGAATTATTTAATGTGATGGCTTACTTTGGCTTGGTTGGAATTTTTATTTTTATTTTTTTAATTCTTCATCTGGAGCAGTGGCAGTTGAACAGTCAGATCTGACATAACCATCTTATATAATCAGACATTTCAAGGATGCAAATTAGAAAGCTTTTGCAGCTAGGTTTTAGAACTCTTTTTACTGTGCCTGCTTTGAGGCTTGGGCTTCTAGCTTCTGATCCTTTACCCTTGATACAGCCTTTTCAGGAGGTTAACTCAGAGCTGGGGTTCTGAAGGATTCTTGGACTTTTAAAAGAGGATGGTGAGCCTCATGTCTATGTGTAATGACAAAATTTGGGCAAATGCAAAAGATTGCTTTTTAAAATTTTATTTATTTTTTAAATTACAGTTTATTTACTTTGTATCCTAGCTGTAGACCCCTTCCCCATCCCCTCCCAATCCCACCCTCCCTCTTTTATATCCTCATATGCCCCTCCCCAGGTCTACTGATAGGGGAGGTCCTCCTCCCCTTCCTTCTGATCCTAGCCTATCAGGTCTCATCAAGACTGGCTGCATTGTTTTCCTCTGTGGTCTGGTAAGGCTGCTTCCCCCTAAGGGGGAGGTGATCAAAGAGCCAGCTACTGAGTTAATGTCAAAGACAGTCCCTGTCTGAGCTGCCATAGACTATATCTGTGGAAGGATTCTAGGTTATCTCCATTCATGGTCCTTAGTTGAAGTATCAGTCTCAGAAAAGACCCCTTTGCCCAGGCTTTTTGGTTCTGTGCTCTCTTTGTGGAGCTTCTGTCCCCTCTAGGTCTTTCTGTCTCAGCCTTCTTTCATAAGATTCCCTGCACTCTGCCCAAAGTTTGGCTATGAGTCTCAGTATCTGCTTTGATACCCTGCTGGGTAGAGTCTTTCAGAGGCCCTCTGTGGTAGGCACCTGTCTAATATCAAGAATGTATAAAGAACTCAAGAAGTTAAAAAGCAACAAATAAAAATGGGGTACAGAACTAAACAGAGAATTCTCAATAGAGGAATATAGAATGACGGAGAAACACTTAAAGAAATGCTCATTGTCCTTAGTCATCAGGGAAATACAAATCAAAATGACCCTGAGATTTCACCTTACACCCATCAGAATGGCCAAGATCAAAAACTCAAGTGACAATACATCCTGAAGAGGATGTGGAGAAAGGGGAACCCTCCTCCATTGCTTTTGGGAATGTAAACTTGTACAACCACTTTGGAAATCAATCTGGCGCTTTCTCAGATAATTAGGAATAGTGCTACCTCAAGATTCAGTTATATCACTCCTAGGCGTATATCCAAAATATGCTGAAGTATATAACAAGGACACCTGCTCAACCATGTTTGTAGCAGCTTTGTTAGTAATAGCTAGAACCTGGAAACAACCCAGATGTCCCCCAATGGAGGAATCAATACAGAAATTGTGGTACATTTACACAATGGAATACTACTTGGCTATTAAAAACAGGAAATCATGAAATTTGCAGGCAAATGGTAGGAGCTAGAAAAGGTCATCCTGAGTGTGGTATCCCAGAAGCAGAAAGGCACACATGGTATGTACCCACTTATAAATGGATATTAGACATATAATATAGGATAAACATTCTAAAATCTGTACACCTAAAGAAGCTAAGCCAGAAGGAGGACCCTGGATAAGATGATCAATCCTCGTAGTAATCTTATTATTATTATGTTTTAAAAGATGTACCACTGAAGCCATCTGGTCATACCTGGGAAGTCTGGGAAGTCGTTGGACCAGCTTCTGAGTACTCTTGATGTGAAACTCAGCCCTTTGCCCTTGGTGATGCTGAGGAACTGAAGTACCAACACAAGGGTGGTGGTATTCAGTGTACACCAAACATTTTGCTAAAATTTGCTCATTATGTATAAAATCTGTGCTTATTGATCTACTGGAGAGTATTGCTTTTGTTCAAGCAAAGGGGCTCTTGCTGCTTTTTCCTCATGGCCTTTTTATTAGTCATGGTCCTTGATGGTACAAACAACCAGAAACCCAACCTGTATATGTTTGTTTATATAACTGGCTGGGGCAGGGTGGCTGAAGAGATGGTGCCTTGTTCTTTGGGGCTGAACTCTACCCCTTCTCCACATTTCTTCTGCTTTCCTATGGGTGAGCCACTTCTGAGTCCGGTACCTTCTTTATGATGTCTAAACCCTTGTTGGTAGTTCTGGTCATAAACCCTCTTTTACAGCTATGCTGGAAGAAAAGAGAAAGACAGCTTAGCTCCTCTGTTGGTCCAGTCCACTAAGTACAGGGTTAAAGGCTTTTAACACTAAAGTCAGGGATGTGTTCTGTCTATGACTAATGCTGGCTTGTAGGATTCCTTTAGAGTAGAGAAGTGCAGCAGCTTTACCCAGACACACAGACTCTGACAGAAGGCTAGTTCAGAGGAAATTAGAGTGGTGATTATTGGAAGACCCAGACATTACTCTTTCCTGGGCATACCCTGAACAGTTAGTTTCTTGTTAAGATCATTGGACAGGGTCTGTATTTTGATAAGTGAGGATGTCCTATTTAGCAGAAGAGAACATGTTAACGTCAAGAGAACTTCAACCGCACACACCCTTGCTTCTTTGACTCATAAAATGTTGGGTTGATTTCAGTTCTTTTGATTGTGGTCTTGACCTGACCCTTGGTGGTCTGTCTACTAACACCTCTTGGATCTACATGTGATATTTACTCACATGGCTTGTGAGCCTATACTTACCATTTCCTTCCTCTCAGTAGCTGTCCTACTTGCAAACACAAGGCTTAGACAAGGACACTTTGAGCCCTAAAACTTGACATTGTTGTTTAGGTCACCCCATCCATTTTCAGAAACAATGTTTGACCCAAGAGATGTTAGGCAAAGTCTGGGTTGCATTTTATGTTTTATTGAACACTTGAGGTTGAAAAGGTGTGAACCCAGCTCTAGGGTTTATGTAGCTCAGTGGTAGAGCACTTACACAGCATGGATATATGTCTGGATTCCATCATCAACGCTAGAAAACAAAGCACAACAGAACAAGTGGGGGTGGTGACAGATTTATCTTTCCTGTAATTTTGGATTTGATTCTGAGGCATCCATTGAATAGTTATGTGTAAAGTTGAGATGCTATCTGGGGAAAAAAAGTCAGAAGGAGCCATAGAGCCCTTTAGGTATGTAAAATACTGTAAAACATGGGGGCAGCTGTGTTCTGTTATAATTCCATTGTAAGACACAACAAAAGCTCAGTAGATGCAAGTTGAGGGTAGAGACTAAGCTGGAAAAGTGGGTTGAGAGGCTTTATTACCTTGAGGGATGGTTTTATGGGGTTTAGAGCCTACTGTTTAGCAATAAGAACCATTGAGGATTTCTAGGTAGGAAAGGAAGTACTCAATCAACAGGTGCTTCAGAAAGCAAACTGAGAGATTGGAGCCAGGGAGGCTCCTGGAAGAGTCCCTGTGGGAGTCAACCAGTGGGAGTTCAAAGCTCCCAGTGAGATAGCAGGAGAGATGGGGGTGGCCTTAAGCAGGAAGCACTCTCTGGGGCTTGCTCACCACCCTCGGAAGATTTGAGGAGAAAAGGAAAATTAAAGAAAATTTAATTTTAAATTTTAAAGCCTTTCCTGACTCCCAGAAAAGTGAAGGGTACCACCGGTTAAGGCAGATGTTTATCAAAATGACTGGATACTGTGTGAGGCAGGGACAGGAAATGATTTGACCCTAGTTCATGTAGACAAGTCTATGAGACATACATGTCAGTCATTCAGATCCCAGAAGGACCCAGCTGAGGTCTGAGCAACTCCGGAGTTATTTACCAGGAACTGAAGCTCTAGTCTGAGTGTAGGATGGAGGTTAGAGCTGCAGAGCAAGTGTCTTTGGCTCAGAGGTAGCAGTTAAGTCAAAAGTGTAATCAAAAGTGTAATCACAGCACAGATATTACTTGGCCTGGGATCCTGTGTACATTTTCCTGGTTCAGTACTTCTTTAGCTGCCGAAGCCAAGCTCACCATCCACAGACCACCTTTGGTTTGGGAAGAGCCAGCTCTTCCTTTCCTACTCTCACTGGCATCACTGGTAGAGAAGATTGAAAGCCCAGTGAAGCCTGGGCTTCAGGAGGCAGAAGAAGTATTGAGTTGTTATGGAGCATGCTGAAGTAATTTTCTGTAGACCCTTGCCTGAAACCCACTCTAATAGCTTTACTCTTCAGGTAACTTGCTTTCTTCACCTCCTTCCAGGTTTAGCTGAGAAACACATTCTTAGTAAATCAGTTTGATGTCTTTGTTCCAGGACCATAACCCATAGCCTACTTTCAGGGACCATAACCCAGTATAGCAGTTGATTTTTCTGCAGGTAAATGAAATCCAGCTGGGTCTCTTAACTCGTCATCTTTCTGTCCCAGTCTGTGCCTGTCTTTGGGTTGTCCTTTACCCATTGGGCCACCTCACTGGCCATTGTTTGTTTTACAGTCTAGCTCCATTATCTCAGGGATAAGACATTTGGATAGCAAGAAAAAGGAGGAGAATGGGCACCGAATAAGCAATACCCTGCCCACTACTAGTATTTAAGGAGAAACTGAGATGGCTTCATGGAGGGGAGTAGGAGGGAGAGAACTGTGCCAAGAAGTTGTGGGTAACCATAATAGTTATAAGTTAAGTCTGGATGAAACTCTTCCCCTACTCTTGCCGTTCCCATGATGTCTTCCTTGGGCCAGTTGATGAGCATGAGTTTACCTGTCTAAAAAGTGAGTTGTCTCATGACAACTTGGATTTCACCAATTGCCTAGACTGGCTGGCCAGCAGGCCTCTGGGATCCTCCTCTCTCTGTCTCTCAGTGCTAAGAGTAATAGATACTCACAGTCGTGCTTCAGTGTGTGTATGTGTGTGTGTATAGATGCTAGGAATCCTAATTCAGATATTCTTGCTTGCACAGTAGGCACTTTATCCACCAAACCTTCTCTCTAGCCTTCAGCAATTTTTTCTTTTAAATAAAACAAAATAAATGTCCCCTGAATTCTCTCTTTAGTATTTTTATTTTATTTGTATGGCTGTTTTGCCTGTGTATATGTCTTTGTACCACATGTGTACCTGGTGCCTGGGAAAGTCAGAAGAGTGTATCAGAGCCGCTAGAACTGGAGTTATACGTGGTTCTGAGTCACCATGTGGGTGCTAGCAATTGAGTGAGGGCCCTCTGCAAGAGCAGCCAGGGCTCTTAACCACTCCAGCCTCAGGAATATTTTTAATGGCAGGGGGAATAAAGATGGAGAAATAACCTAAAAAGGGACAGCACAGCAGAGTAGAAGGTGGAAGGGCAATGCTGGACGGATGGGCCCTTCTCAGGAAGGTAATGGAAGTGTCAGATGCCACCAAGATGAGGAAGATGAGATGTGGAAAACAAGCTGACTGCATCATTTAGATCCCTGGTGACCTTTGAGAGGGCACTGGTGGCTGCTCTTATGAACCACCAAGGTCCAGGTATGACTGGTTTCCTGTATGAGGAAGTGTGCCTGTGTTTATTTTTCTACCCCCCCCCCCCCCGTCTTGCTGTATACCTGCTCCAAAGCTAGTAACAGACCTGCTGATCTTTTGAAGCTTTTACTGTCAACCTGAGCAGCATTCACAGAGTGGAGATAAGCCAAAGCTGGAGGCAAACACTGCTCTCCAAAGTTGTCTATCTCAGAAAGCCAGCAGGCTGGATATAGTTGGTGTCTACATCTCAAGCAAGTGTTTGCAGTAAAACTGCATTGTGAGCCAAGAACAGAGAAAGAGTTCCCAAGGGATTGTTGTAGAGGGTCTGCCATTAGAGTTGAAAGCTGAGTCCATGTCCAAACAGGCATCCCCTTGCTATGAGTCATTCTCCTTCTGCTTTTAAAGTATTAGTTCCTAATAATGTTTGTCATCTTTGATTCCCAAACTCAGACTTATTAGCAGAATGAAGTAGTAACCTGTTATCCTTGTAAAGTGATATTTATGCTTTGTTAATCCCCTGTTTATAGGGGCCTAGATTGGAACTCAGAGTTTATTTATGTTCCAAAGGGCCAAGCAACTGGTCATAGATCGGTTCTCAGTTTTCTGGAACAGGCTGTTATCATATCAAGATGTATTACAGTGTCTAGTTGGGAGTTGACTGAATCTTTGCTAGGGTACACTTCTGTATGCCTATTATAAAATCTTAGGAAGCTTCTTGTGATCAGAAATATTCCTTGGCAGTTGCTCACCCTTCCCATCTGTACACTTATTACCAGCACAGCCTGCATCTTCTCTATGCTGATTGTATAGAGCAAGACACAAGCCACTCCTTGGACCAACTGGATGGTGGCTGTAATTCATACTGACCCACGTTGACTTCTGTTGTTTCTCTAGGTGGGTAGAAGTAAGCTGGCTTTTAGAATCTGATTATCAGTGTACTGATGTGTCACTGGGGCTTTGTGGCTAATGCATATTCATTCAACAAGCTTGAGTTGGGACTGTAGACAGAGCAGTAAGCAATTAAATAAACTCAGTGAGGATGGAGAAAATGAGAAAGCAACTCTCTGGCCAGTCTAAAGAGGTCCTCTTACTTCCAGCTGCTTGCTGCCAGAGTGTTGCCAAACACTGGGTTGTTTGGCTTCTTTGCTTGTTAGTGAAAAGCTGGAGAGCTGGGTTTTAATGTGAAACAGCCCCATTTCCCAATAGTGGCAATTAATATGAGTCTGTTTAAACCGTCAAAGAGGCCAGATAAGTCCAACAGCAGTCAAATTTTACTCAAAATAATGCTTCCTTAAATGAAACAATTATTAGCTCATGTGTGGGGAGCAGTGAGAAGGATGTTTTGTGGAGCTTGCGGGGAAAGGTAGGCAACAAAGTCATCACTCACAGTGCAGTAGAATTGGACCAGGGATATTTATAAGAAGTGCTGTAGAGAGGGAAGACAATTGTTATGGATGTTCCCAAGTTGGAACACCCTGTCTCACTAAGGAAAGGGGCATTTGAGTTGTTGGGCAAATGGGGCCTATGATAGGCAGCTTTCTAGCACTATAACAAAACACCAGAGATAATTAAGTTACAAAAGAGAAGGCCACAATCAGTTGGTCTTTGGGTCTATGGCAAGGCAGTTATAATGGTGGGGGCTGGTAGATTATCACACAGCTTTATATCATAATCCATACAGGAAAAAGAAAGGTGGGGCTGGAGAGATGGCTCAGTGGTTAAGAGCACTGTCTGCTCTTCTAAAGGTCATGAGTTCAATTCCCAGCAACCACATGGTGGCTCACAATCATCTATAATGTGAACTGATTCCCTATTCTGGCAGGTGTAAATGCAGATAGAACACTCATATACATAAAATAAATATTTAAAAAAAATTAAAAAAAAAAAAAAAGGAAAGGTTCTGAGGATCCCATTACAGTCTATTCCAACTGATCTAAAGACCTCACACTAGACTCCACCTCTGTATTGTTTCATGGCATTTAGTAGCACTATTCAGGAGACAAAGCCCCAACACAACTGCTCATAGGAGACATTCAAGACCCAAAATTTAGGAGGGCTATTCTAGGCCTTAAGGATATGGTGTATGACTTAGACCAAACATGAGTTCTGGAAACTGTTCATGATCAGGATTGGCTAGAATTTGAACCTGTAGTATCCCATGAAGACCCATGTGTCATAAACTTACTTTCTCAAGTTGGTGATTCCCAAAGGTGGTACAGACTTTTGAAATGTAGGGCCTAGTTTGAGGTATTCCAGTCATTGAGGATATGTGCTTGAAGGGGATTGTGGGACTTTGATGTTTCTTTTTCTCCTCTTCTTCTCTTCCCTCCCTCACCTCTGTTCCCGGATCTGCAATCCTAGCCATGTGGTGAGTATGAGATGAATAGGATTTTCATGAAAATAAACCTTTTTTTTTTTTTTTGATCACTTGACTCTTAGTTATTGTACAAGCGTACTGTCTTGGGCTGTTGTCTGCTGATGTGATGGCTTACCACTAACACATTTATAAGATTTTTATCTCACTCTTTTGGAAGTCCAAGAGGTTGGCACCAGTTTTTGGCAAGAGCCTCTGTGCTGTGTCATAATGTAATAGAAGGGCAAGGAAGTGCACATGAGACAAAGAAAATTGTGTGCCTCAATCATTGCTTTTATTTGGAACCTCCTCATGAGGTAATGCCACAAATCCATTTCCTTAGGACCTAATCAACATTTTAAAAGTTCCACCTCTTAGTATCATCACAATGAGAATTAAATTTCCACACAAATTTTGGAGGAAGCCTTACAGTTATCACAGAAGCCTTTTGGAGAAGCATGGACGCCATGGCTCATTGAAGCCCCTCTGGCAAGAGTTCAAGAAGAAGTCCATCGCTTTGGTCCTTCCTGTTTTGCGCATTTTGAAAGAACAATTTAAATTAGTTTCAGTTTTACTTTCAAAATTAAGAACCTTTTCCTGGCATTTGTTAACTACATGTGCATGTTTGACTCTGCCATGTAAGTTAATAGTTTGTGGGCTGCTGAGGAATTGCAGTGTGGCGAGGATGATGTGAAGTGTAATATACTCAGGGTATGGAGTCCGTGATGGAAGATGCAATCCTTGGAGGAATATCAAGGTTGTGTTATGAGAGCTCATGTCTGTGGCTGTGCTTCCCAGAGCGAGCCCCACTGAGCATCGTTGGCGTTCATAGCTCAGGAATGGAGAGGGAGAAACATGAGCACCATTTAATTTCTTGGCTGTGTGGCATACTATATGAAACCACGCTGTAATTTTGTGGTCCTCAGCAAAGTTAATTTGTGTCAGCAGTTGTATTTATTCCTGGAGGATAACTTGGTCAGAGGTACTTCACCAAATATGGCATTGTGTCATTGCCTGCAAAGTTCTTCAGAGAAAATTGGCCAAGAGGTATCCATGAGAGTCAATCTGAGGACCCATCTTCCTCTTCTTGTCTCTGAAAAGCTAGATTTTAATACCCAGGTATATCATTTCATATTAAACAGCACTTTGTCCATTTGTATTATTATATGATATGTTTGCTTAATTTTAGAGAAATTCTATGATTTAAAAAAATATTTTCAAGTCTTCATAATTGTATTTTTAGACTTGTCTGGTGAATTTCTAGCATTTTCTTCTTCTTGAGTTCATAACTGAGCTACATGCCTTACACCTAGAATTTATTTTTTAGGATTTAATTTTTAGAATTTATTTTTAGTTTTTTAGAATTTAGTTTTTAGTAATTGAAAATTCACTTTTGCTTTTATTGGTGGTGGTTGGGTATTGGGTGGGTTGGATAGATTCAAATCATGTGTTCTGGAAGTGAAGGGGAAGAAAACCTGTAATCTCTGGCCAGCTGGTTTTTAGCAGAGATGCCAAAACAGTTGCATGGGGGTGGGGGAGTCGTTCTACAAATGCTACTGAGACAATTGTGTTTCACATATGAAGGCGGATAGAAGACAATTTCTCTGGCTCACAGCACTTCTTAATTGCCTGTAGGTGTTTGTGTAGGGTTGGAGCCACCTGAAATTTCTCCCTTCCACATTAGCCTGTCTATGGGCCTCATCCTTATTCAGGCAGCTGTGGTGGTGAGATCTCATGATTGTAGTTCTCTGACATTCTCAGGAGACACAGTCTCACAGAAAGCTTCCTGTCCTTCCCTTCTCTGCAGTGATTCTTGAGTGTCAGGTGCGGGAGTCATGTTGTAGACATGTCATTTGGTACTAGGCTCCACAACTGCTTTTCCATTGGCTGTGGTAATGGTTTGTGTCTGTTGCAAAGAGAAATGTACTTGATGGGTATGGAGAACTGTACTTATCTGTGGGAATAAGGGTAAATATTCAGAATATAGTTATGAATTATGTTGGTTTAGCAAACCTACCTCTTTCTAAAGTTAATTCAAAGTGGACCAAATGCCTAAAACATAAAACCATAAAATTCCCGTTGAAAATACAACTTTAATTCTTCATGGCTTTGGATAGGTATTGACAAAGCAAAACAAAAACTAAAGAGAAAGAAAGAAAAGTCGAGCTTATAAAAACTGAGCATCTTCGATTTAAAACACAACCAAGGGAGAAAATATAAATGAGTTTTTGGTTGGGAACTAGTATTCACAATACATGAAGAATGATCACAAGCTAGCATTAAATATAGAAGTAAAACAATTTGAAAACACAGTTATCCAAAGACACTTCATAATTAGTGGGAATTTGGAATGATGTTCTGAATGATTACTCATTAGGAAAATGCAGATCTAAATGGTAATGAGAGGTCAACAGGTGGCTATTGTAAGAAAGATGAACAATAAAAAAATGTTATAGGCTAGAGATACTGTTCAATGGCAGAATGTTTGCTCAGTATGTACAAGACCCTGGATTCAGTCCTCAGAAAGAACTGGGCATGATGGTACATGCCTGCAATCTTCCATCTTAGGAACATAAAGGCCATCCTTGGCCACTTTCACACTATTTAAAAGAAAACAAAACAGACTGTAGAAAACCAAGAAAGAAATGTTGGCAAGAATTTGGAGAAATTGCAATCATTGTATGACACCGGTTAGATTATTTAAAATTATGCAATGGCTTTGTGGAACAAGTGGGCAGTTCCTTAAAAGATCAGATGTAGCCTTACCATGTGACCCATCAGTTGCACTCTTAGGTATCTAACCAAAAGAGTGCATATTCATAGCAGCTTTATTAATAACAACTAAATTATGGAGGTAACTCAGAGGTCTATAGTTTAATAAACGGAGAAACAAAACAGTGGAATATTATTCATGCACAAAAAGGAAAGAAGTGCTGATATATGCTGCAGTGTAGATGGACCTTACACATGATGATAATGAATAGTGAACCTTGTCACAAAAGACTATATATGTTAAGTCTCTGTTTATGTAACATGTTCAGAATCCATAAACTTTTAGAAAGTACATTGCTAGTTGTCATGGCCTGAGAACATGGGAGAATGGGCAGTGACTAGTAGGGATGGATTGTCTTTTTACCCCCTCGGTAATACTACAAATGCTCTACAATTGGACGGTGGTGGTGGTGGTATCAGCCGAATTGTTTAAAAACTGCTAAACTATATTGTGTATTTTGTTAGGTTTGAAGGAAATCTTAGTGAAAATGGCTGTGTGTAAGATGCTTAAGCTTACCTTTCATGCCGCATACAAGAACATTGGAAACATATCAAGTGAATAGTAAAGTATCTACTGTTGACTAAAAGAGAAGAAAGTGAAAAGAGAGGTGGGTGTAGGGGAAGGAAGATGAGGTCTGCTCCAGAAATGAAATGTTCATTTTGTCTGAATATATGTTTCGTGTGGCACATACGTTGCAGGCATATGTGCCGACAGGGCCCTTTGGAACAAAATGGGCCAAAGGTGTATGCTTTGGGGCTTATAGAATTATGGGGGGGGTGTCCAATAGACAGAATGGAAGTCAGAATCTTCGTTGAAGGCACAAATAGGTTTCTCAGATAGCTGCTTATATATTTTCTTCGTTTGGAACCATATAGAGGTATATAATTTTCTTGTTTTCTTTGAGACAGAGTCTTGCGTAGTCTTGGTGCTCTACAGTGTAGCTGAAGTTGGCCTTGAGCATCTGATCATCTTTCTTTTACTGTCTGATGCAGGAATTGTAGGTGTGGACCTCTAGCAGGCAAGGGGATATGGCCATGAGAACGTATGTGAAGGGTTTGACAGGGGCTGTCTAGCTGTTTTGACAAGTGGAATAAAGAATCACATTTGCTCTATATTGGCAGCTGTTTGACTAAGCAAGGAGCGCCTAATTTCTCCAGATGTGGGCTACATGAAGGCACTGGTATAGGAGTTCTTATAGCTGTAAAGAAAGAGCTACACTGGGTGGAGTCTATAGGCAGAAGGCCCAGGAAGGAGGAGTGTTTGCTACTGAAGAACAGATGTCTTTCTTCAGAGCTGGGAATGCAGGGGAGGGACCTGTAGCAATGCCAGGCTGATGGCCAAGATGCCTATGGAGGTGCCAGCAAGAGCAGATGGGCACTGTGAATCTTCAGATGGGTGGCCCTGTGAAGGACAGCACATCTTTTATGTAGTATTCCAGCTGGGCTTTCACCACAAGGAAACATCAGATAAACTCATATGAGGAACATTCTATTTTTTAAAAAGTCTTGGTCGTATAAAGACAAAAAATAGCCTTTGAAAGATTGTATTTAAGTGTGTGACTGATCCTCTATTGGATCCTGAATTGGAGGTAGAAGAGAGTGCTTGGAGACTACTGAGTCAAATGACAAAATGGGAACATAAACCATAGGTAACATAAACATATGCCATTCACACTAAATTTAGTGGACCTGGTAACTGTCTGGGAATGCATATATTTTACATTAAATGTATGCTGTGATAAGGGCATGATTTATACAACTTAATGTGAGACATAATCTAGACATAATTTCATGTGTACTACTTATGTGAGGTCAAAGCTAGGGCCTCATACATGCTAAACAAATGTTCTACCACTATAACACCTGTGCATGAACACACACACACACACACACACACACACACACACACACGCAAAGGTGTTGAAAGGTTGATCCTGGGTTTAGAATGCTGTTTACCTTGTAAAGTTTATGTAAGTTTCAACTCTTTCCAAATAAAAATCTAGAAAGTTGTGTCTATGAATGAAAAAGCCACCCTTCATTTCATAATTCCTAGGTGAAGCCAGCTTGACCCTCCAACCCTCTTTGTTCTTGTGGCCCAGTTTGTTCTACCGTACAGATGGAATCCGAGAGGAGGGAACACGGGGATGAAATTGGGACAGCGAAGGGAAATATAAGGCAGGAAAGTGTGGGGGAGGCAGGTAGTAGCCTCTTAGCTTGAGGTAGTCCTGGGAGCTTTGGTAGCTCATGGGACCAGAGACTGTTAACGTCTAAGCTGGCTCCTCAGCAGTTCTTTCTGTCCCCAGAGGCACAGCGAAGTTTAAAACAACAGTGGAAGACCAAAGACAAGATGTTTCCTGATTGTATCAGATATGTTTTTAACAGCTAAGGTGCTCATTCCTGTATGCCAATTCTAAGGCAGTTCTAGAATAAAGGTCCATTAAGGTTCTGGAGAATAGAGTGATGGGCTCTACAGAGTAGGTTGCAGAACAGGAAAATCTTCCCTGGAGAGCTTGACTTTGAGGTGAGCTCAGAGTGTTGATGGACGAAGATAGTCCTTGAGGCGAAGTGGTACTGATGTGGGTAACATGTTGTAGAATACAATTTCTACAAGAGAGGAGAGAGGGACAACTTGGTCAAGCCTCAGACGGGTGATACCTGGAACATACTTAGGAGTTGTAATGACATTCGAATTGCCAAAGTGTTGTGTTCATGGAGAGGCCACATTTTAAAGAAATGGAACAGGAGAGACAGACAAGCCAAACGAAGTCCTGATATGCATGGCTAACGTTCTTTTTACAGTGCGTAACAGTGTTCAAGGCATCTGCTCATTTGCACTGACAAGTTGTTTAAGATGTCCTTGGACTGGGAGATCCACCATGATTGCTGGCAGTGACTTAGTGACTTGAGTCTGTGGCATTTCTGCTTTTCAGTGAGTCTTAGACCTGGATCTTGTCAGGAATGTTGGTGCTTGGGCTCCCCTGGGCCTACATCAGAGATCACATTTTAACAAGCTCCCCAAGCAAGCTATCTGCACTGTGCAACCTGAGAATTGCTGTTTTCAAAATTCAGCTAACCTACACACTGAGTGTTTTTCAGTGTGCTGGGGCCGATTGCCACAAAGACACCTGGAGAACATATGAGAAATGAAGGTTCCCAGGCTCTCTCTGTCTATCTGGGTACCATCTGCTATGCAATAAGACATATGATGTGAAATCCCAAAGGAGTTGTTTCCAGTGGAATCCATCATGGAAAGATGGATAGAAAATATTCTTCATGACCCACCTTCCAATCAGTGGGCCGGAGCATTGTGTTGCTCTGACAGCAACTCCAGTGACTGTAGGATTTTAGACAGGGAGCCAGTTTTAGAACATGAATTACATCCATTAATTTGGATTTCATGATACCTCTGAGGCATCATTCAGAAACTTCTAAAATACTTTTTGCCCCCACTCTTGTATTCATGAGTCACCTTCTTCCTTTGATAACTTCAGTACATAGAAGAGGTGAGGAGGAAAACTTAATTGTATAATTTCATCCCTTTGAGGACATTTACCCAACTCCTGGAGTCACTTTTAATTGTTATAAATAAGAGAGCGACTGACAGCTATCATTGCAAGCCCAAGGATGGTGCTTAGCACCTCTCACAGTCTGTTCTGTCTTGCCTCATCAAAATACCAGAGACTGGATAACTCATGAGGGATGGCTCCATATCCTGTACAGAAGTGGCACGTGAAGAGGCAAGAAAGCAAGACTGGAGAGTAGCCAGACTCATTCTTTCTGTAATAACCTTCCTTGGTGAACTAATTGAACTTACCAGACTTGATCCGCTCTGCAGAGAAGCATTAAATTGTTTGTTGAGTGGAGACTGGAACCCTAGAGTAGCTACACTTTTCATTACTCTGACAGACTACCTGCCAAAAGCAACTTAAAGAAGGAAAGGTTTGTTTTGTCTTGTGGTTTAAGTTTACAGTCTATCACAACAGGGAAGGCATGGCGTCAGGAGCATAAGGCATCAGGGCAGAGCCAGGAAGCGTACAGATGTGTGCTGGTGCTTAGCTCATGTTCTCTGTTTTATTCAGCCCAAATCGAACCTGTAGGACCGTGCCACCCACATTGAGGGTAGGTCTTTTCCTTCCACAGTTAAACTTTTCTGGGAACACCCTCAGAGGCACATCCAGGGGCGTGTTTCCGTGGTGACCCTGAATCCACTTGACAGTGAAGATGAACTGTCATAAGCCCCGTGATCTCACCACAACCTTTACACTAGGAAACAAGATTCTGGATTGTGCTTCTCTGGGGGACAAACCATCTCTAAAGCATGGGAGCCTCCTTTACTACAAAACAGCCCTCCCCAGGAAGGAATTACAAGTGATGACCAAAATGTGTACGGCTATGAGGAACTCTGTTCTTCTAAGCACGTCTTTTAAGTGTTAGAACCATGTATGGAATTTTCTTGAGACTGACTATGAGGAATTATCTGAGGCAGACTGTACTATACCTTTGGGGTGGGTGCCCTTGAGAAGAACAGAGTCTTGATGATCATTCTTGGCAGATATTTTAAATTTTAAGAAAGCAGTTTAGTAGTGGGCTGTGTTTGCCAGGATAAAAATAATGTGTAAGCACACGAAACATAGATCATGAAAGAAATTAAGAAAACAGTTTTCATCTTCAGGGTAGATGCTTATGGTCTGTAGAATGAGCTGTAGTTTAATAGTTCCTGTTTAGCTGGGCACAGGGGTCGGTGTTAGTGTGTTCACTGAGGGCAGGTGTTGATATGTGCAAATGTCAAAAATGGTTTTGTGAAAAGTGTGTATCTGTCTGTAGGGAAATGAAATTGGCTCTCTGTCTCTCATCCTTCAGTTCAAAGTGGATGAACACCCTTAATGTAACACCAGACACCCTAAAACTGTTAGAGGAAAAGAGAGCGGAACATGGGAAGTTATAAGTAGAGACAAACATTTTCTGGAAATAACTGATAGCTCAGATAATCACAAGAATTGACAAATGGGGTTGCATGGAATTAAAAGGCTTTGGCACACTAGAAGAAACACTAGAGTCAGGAGACACACATACGGACTGTGAGAAAATCTTTGCCAACTGTACATGTTACAGTTGGGAAATAATACCTAGAATATATAACAAAGTAAAAAATTTAAATACTTGAAAAAATTATCGAGTCAATAAATGGGCAAATAGTCAAACAGATATCAAAGGAAGACACATAAACAGTTAACAATTATATATAAAAAAGCTCAACATTCTTAACCATAAGGGAAAAATAGACTTAAACTGTATTAAGATTCCACTTCACCCTGATCAGAATGTCTATCAAGAAAACAAATGACAAATGTTGGTGAGGGTGTGGGGAAAAAGAACCCTCATTTACTGCTGCTGGGAATGTAACCTCTGGCGCAATCACTATGGAAATCAGTCTAGAGGTTCCTTCAGAAGCTAAAAATAGGACTACCCAATGATTCAGCTGTTCCATGCCAGATGCATCCCTAAAGGTATCTAAGGTAGCACATGACAGAGATACTTGGGGACATGTATTTTGAGTTACAGTGGATATGATATGAAAACAGCATAAAGGCTTAGCAGTAGATAAGTAGATAAAGGCAATATGATGCACCTACCAGTTAGAATGCAATACACCTGCAGGAAAATGTGTGGTTCTGGAGGTCATTTTGTTAAACAAAATCATGTTTTCTCTTTATTAGAACTCACATTTAAGTCTGTTCATCTATCTGACATGAAAGAAGAAAACTAAGTGAGATAAGGAAAAAGGAAAGATGAAACAGATGAACAAAGTGCAGTTGCCTTTAAATATCAAGGTGAAACTGATGACTTTGAAGAAATGGCTCCACAGCCACCTGGTGGGAGCTGGCTGGGGTGGAGGACAGTACTGGGGTGTTCCAGATTAGGTTGTCGCCTCTCTAGTGGCAAGCAAGCAAGAAAGGAATAGAATGGCACACATGGACTTTCTTGTCTCCCTCTGGAGAAACGAGTCAAACCCAGGTGTGGCAATTCCGCTCGGCTGGCCCCGTAGCCTTGTACACAGGTGGCAGGGAAAAGTCAGTACTTTCCAATTTCTAGCCAGTGGGCCACATCAAGCACTCTGGCCCACTGCACAGATGAGTAAATGAGGGCTTGTACCTGCAAAGCTGCTCAGAGGCCTTCTCTTGATGCCTCTTACATCTTTGCCTGGGGTTTCATCCCTGTGTCTCTGCGCTCCAAATATTCCAAGGCTTTCCATGATGCCTGCAACTGGCCAGGTTCTACTGACTTTGTATCCCCAGTGGGCAGATATTTAATACATGTTTGAGTGAAAGCCATCTAACATCACCGGAGTAGAAGCAGCCTACTTTCCTTTTGTGTAGTGGAACTTTCTGGTAAAAAAAAAAAAGTACTTTTCCAGGAGACTGTGGGAATGACCAGCCCAAAAGCTTATGTAACTCCTTTCATGACAGGCGCCTTAAGCTTTCTGAAGGCCCTTTTGTGGCTGTAACCTGCCATGGCTAGGGCTGTGGCTTTTGAAATAGCAGACCAATGCAGTGAGATTTATTTGCTTTTGATTCAGAGAGGTGCTTAGGAAGCTCTATAGGGCAAGAGTTTTCAACCCAAACTCCAAGGTGCTGTTTATATCACATAACTGACTTTTCTCTTTCCTCAGCCCACCCCTGCTGTCCATGTGTCTCCATGTGTCAGATTTTTTTTTTTTTTTGGACAGACCTATCTCACATTTCTTTTCTTCTTTCACATGGAAGACATATCTCCTCTCATTCCTGTTGTGTTGAATTAGGACTAAAAAAAAAAACAGAAAAGAAAAACCAACCCTTCTTGAACTGAGTGAATTCTTTGGGTTCGGTTAAAAAGCTTAAAAGTAAATTTCAGAGGTGATTTTTAGAACTTTATATTAAGCAATGACTAAAGCCTGTAGATTGGGAGAACGGTAGCATTAGAATCTTCATACATGTAGCACCTGCCTTCAACAGCACTTAACCAGGCTCTGCTTTGTTGTTCTGATTAATGCGGAGCCATTTCCAGGCACTGTATTATTTGGTTAGAAAGGGCATCTTTAAATTGTTACCTTTTAATGTGGTGCAGCTGTTTGGGTAGAGTGGGCAACCCAGGAAAGCCTGCCTGTCTTCTGTTGTGGTCCCAGTGGGCCACTAGGTATTGGACCAGGAAAGCTGCTCAAGCGCCCTGTATCCTGTGGGTAACACAGATGCCTGAGACCATAGGGGAAGCTGGTGATGTCACCTCTCTCTTTTTCCTTCCTTTCCCCAGTCCCAACCCTGAACCCTTACCAAACAAAGCATATTTTTCTAGTGATAGAAATCAGACACTTTTGACCTTTTGCATCCAGGGAGATCTTCTTTCTTTTCCCTTAACAGCAAGATCTTCCTTTCCATGAAACCATGAAAAATATTCATTATTTGAGTTTTTTTCATACATGTATGTGTATATATTTACATACATTTTTATATATCTATATGCACAGATATTACATGTATCACTGGGTAAATTTTACCTACTTATTTCATTCTCATGCTTGAATATAGAAAGAATTACTGGTTCCCCCCCAAAAAAACATTTCATCTCTCCAAACACCATCCCAGTCCTCAACAAAGGTGACCGCTGTTTTGATAGTGTCATGAATTTCATATAAATGAGTTCATTCTATATCAACAGACTCCTTTCTGTTGTCACTGCTTTGCCATCTTTTGCTCAAAATAAAATAACATTTGTGAAATTCATTCCTGCTGTTGTGTGTGACACTGGTTTGCTTTTTAGGGCAGCATGGCCTCCCAGCATCTCAGTGTAGCGTGACTGTGCCATTTGCCTGCCCACTGCATCATAGCAATGGTATTTAATTGACTCATCGCTCTATGTTAGGGTTTGTTCAGAGGACTTTAAGTGAAGTCGATAATTTCATCTTGAAAGTTAACTTGTGATTTAGCCCTTGTGACTATTCCCTGTATCGGTAAGAAATTTAAATATATAGATAATTTCCCCCAATGTCATACAAAATATGTCTGATAGAGTAGACTACAACCCTCAACATTTTAGGATGCACAGATCTTCATTTCCTGTTAGTTTCAGGATATTGAATGGAAGCGTCTATATGAATATAGTGAGCTCTGCCATCTTCACGGGATGATCTGTGCCAATGAAGGGAGACTCAAAGACTGAGGAAAGTTTAGTCACCTAAAAACTGGTCAGTGGCAGAGACAGGCCTGGAACCTGTGTCTGTGGATCTCTGAACAACAACAACAACAACAGTTGCCATTCTCTTTGGTGTTGTTGAAAGCTTTGTGCTTAGTCCCATTGCCAGCAGAGTGAAATATGTTTTATCATTTACAAGTCACGTGGGACTCTTGAGTACAAACAATAACAAGTTCCTAATGTTGACTGAAAAGTAGGACTCTTGGCTAGCCTGCACACTCAGTATAAAAACTGGAGTCAAGAGTTCTGATGTTTTGCCAGGTTTGTGCCAAAATGTCGTTGGTAGGAGACACTGCCTTTGGTCCTGTGACTCCCTTCCCATCCTTTCTTGATGGGACTCTGTGCTGCCCCTGATCATGTGATCTTGCTATATCAGCTGCCCTTTAATAGGCTACAGTCCTTGCAGACATCTCCCTAGGTGTGAAAGCCAGGATACAGCATCTGACTGTACAAGTGTAGGCGGTGCCTGTGTTCCACTGGTAAGAAAAGACTTTTGATCCCTTTGCTGTTCTCTTGCTGTTTCAGCTGATTGGTAGCTGTCATTCTCTGGACCAGTGCTAATCTAAATACAATAATCTTGCAAATTGGTTAATAAAAATTGAATCACCTCAGCTAGAGGCCAGAAAAGAATTTTCTTGCACTTCCAGTTCCAGAAGATGTGTGAAAGATTCCTCCAAACACAGAAAACGTGACAGAAGGCAGAAAGCATCATGCGAGTGTGTGTCTTCTTAAGTTTTCTGTTTGGAGAAGGCATCTGGGTGTCTCAAACAGAAAAACAGTACTTCGTCCTTCTTCTCCTAATGACAATGTTTATGCATTTTGCAGACAGGTAATGCCAGGTTTGCTTGGCACTCCCAATTGGAAAATGTCACTTAACTTCAAAAAGCTGCTGCCACAGCTTGGGAAATATGATTAGTATGCAGTAGACACAACAGTGTCTGAATGGCTTCCTCTTACAGTGACCTGGAGTTAATGACTCGCTCACTGACACAGGATTTGTTGGACACAGGATTAGTTTTGTGAACAGCTGTTTGGGGGTATCCTTTGATCCTGCATATCTTCTCACTGATCTGTTTATTCTATGCTTATTGAATGCATGAACCTCAGAATCAGCACAAAGATAAGCCCATTCTAATTCATTCTAATCATGTAGTAAATTCCAGTTGGGATGATTCTTAAGTATGTGATATTTTCTATTTCTTTTTCATTGATACTTTGGTGATAAGAAATTATCCTGGTGAGGACCTGATATCCCCCTTCTTCTGAAACTTATTCTGTTGGTTCTTATTCTTTTCAGAAAAAAGAAAGCTATGAATAATCAGTAGGTTTTTTTTGTTTCTTATTTGTGACACACATACACGTATGACCCCCCACACTAGATAGAAAAGTTGCATTTATGTATGTTGGATAAATGAAGACTTTTTTTTTTCATTTAAAAATTTTTGAGTATATGTGTGTACAGGGTTTGTCTATGCCCTCGGAGTTGAAAAGTTGATGCCAAGTGTCTTTCTCAATTGTTCTTTAATAAATTATCGTTGTTGCTGCTGTTGAAACATAGTCTCTCACCAAACCAGGAACTTACCATTTTGGACAGGCTGGCTGATTAGCAAGCTCCAGAAATGGAACTAGTTCACCCTCCGACTCCCATGCTCTATGTAGGATTGCAGGCGTAGGCTGCTGTGCTTGCAGATTATATGGCTGCCGCATGTCCTAGCTCAAGTCCTCACGCATGCGCTTCACCATCTCCCTAGCCCTGGAATGGAGAGCTTTGTTAAACAGTGGTAGCTTGTTGGTTGCTTCTTTTGTTGGTCGTCTGAGGTTGTTATAGATTACAAATTCTAGAAGAGTCTATGTTTAATTGATTGAGCCAGTGGATGGAGCACAAGGAGAATCAAATCAAGTAAACCTCAAGTCCTTGTAATAGAAACTGTAGCCATACAGGGAGACTTCACTTGCTTGTTCCAGGGCTCAGCTGAGCACTATGCTTTAGCTGCTTTGCCTCATGAGATCACTGATGTTGAGTGAGTGAGTGCGGGTGTGGAGTTGCTTCCCAGCTGAGGCAGCTGAGCACGTGCTTGTTGATCCTACGACATCTCCCACGTGTATACTTGTAAGATGGAATAAACTGCCAGGAATGAGTGAACAACTGAGTACCTTTTCTGCCCTCTACAAGCACCTGCAACCATGTGCTCATACCTCCACATAGATAGACATATACAAAACATGTCTTCTCCATCTTTGGGTAGAGTGTACCCTCCACCAGCTTCCTGACTGGAGACTTGGCTGTCAACGCTTCTTGATTATTTCGATCAGTCAGAATTCTATGTTGAGAATCATTTTTAAGTCAATATTTTGAAGACACTGATGTGTTGGAACGGAGTCCTGGGGTAGTTAGTGTGAAGTGTTTGATGGTACTATTATTGTTGTTGTAATTATTACATTTTTAATGTTATGGTTTGAGAATTGATGGCTTCCTCTGCCCCTGCTAAAAGACTCAAGCATGTTCTTCTTTTTCCCATTAGTCTAGAACAAAATTTCAACATATTCTAACCATATGTAGGGATGAGGTTTTTTTTTTTTTTTTTTTTTCCCCAACCTAGAAAGTCTTCTCCAATTCCAGGATGTTTTCTTCAATTATTTTCTATACTTTCAGTGTCTTGTTCTGAAATCTTAGATGTTGGAGCTGTGGATTTAATCTGCTAGTTTATTTTTCTCTTCTTCCTTTCTGTTTTTACTTTTAGAGACAGTCTCTCAACCTAGTTTCCAAAACTTACATTTAAAAACTGCGTTATCATTGTATCTCAGGTTCCTCATTTTAAATTCCCTGTCTTTGTCACATAGTAAGGGTGCCATGCATATTTAAGATGGTAATTTCCAGTCTTACCAGTGAGAATGTTGACTGTACTGTTGTCTCTTTCACCCATCCAGTCTTTGCTTTCTCCCTGTTTCTTCAGTTTAGTTGCTTTTGTCAGTTGCCAAGTACTCTGAGTAGCATTGGGAGGTATTTCCTATGTCTGCTGCAGATGAGATAGGAAAAGGGGAACCCGAAGGAGCTAATTGAGTAGCCTGGAGATAGGGGAGGGCATGAGTTGAGAGGGTTTGTGAATGGTTACTTTTACTCACAAATTATCAAGCAGTAAGTCCCCTTTCTCATGAGCGACTACAGGCAGGGCAGCTCTCTGGGGCATGACTTGTCTTTTCAAAGGAGCCTCGTGTCTAAGGTCAGCATTCATTTCCAGTAAAGGATGAGACAGGAAATATTTTATTACCTTACTACTTCATTTATTTATTGTGAGTGTGAAAGTCAGAGGAGAACTTGCAGGAGGCGATTCTCTCCTTCCTTGGCTTGTATGGTAAATGCCTTTACCCACTGAGCAATTTTGCCAGCCTTGAGAGCAGGAGATATTTTGAGCTTTGGAGTTCAATAGACAAGATATTACATAACAAGAGAACAAATGTTTTGTAAATATTTTTATTGGTGAGAGTCATTCATCTTCTCTATGGACAATGAAACTTGAATTCGACATAATTTTATGTTTCAAAATACCATGTGTTTTGTTTCCGATTATGTGAAAATGTGAAATTGTTCTTAGCTTGTGAACCATACATGGGTGGGCTGCAACTGCCCTTAGTTGACCTAGGAATCCATGATTGGCATTTCCTGTTCTAGATTCTCACCTGAGAAGAGAGCCTTGGCTGTGAGAGCCTGTATACCTCACCATCCCATTTGTACATTTGTATTTGCTCCATTTATTTCTAGTTCCATCTCTTAATCCTTTATAATAGTTGGTGTCTAGAGCTTCAGAATCTCTGTGCCCACCCCTACCTTCCCTATAGACAAGCTCCCCTCCTCAAGAAAAGCCCTGGTTGTCCAGATGGCATGTGTATGGTGGTAGAGGAGGGGGTAGTGGGAGGCGGGTGGTGTGCATCAAGCTCTAATGGCCTTTTCTATACATTTTCAGTCCGTTCTTCAGGAGAAGCCCCTGCCTAACTTGTACCATGCTCCATGTCTGAGGCCTCTAGCTCCCCTCTCCCCTCAGCCTTCCTGAAGGCTCACTCACTTTGCTGCCTCTTGGTTTTCTCAGCAGAAATACAGGCTTCATTGCACTTTATCTGTCAAGTTCTACCCTCCTACTCTTTCCATCTTCACTTGTAACTTGGGAAGAGGAATTTTGGTTTCGTAGAAGATGGATTTAAAAACATTTTTAAAAATGTTTTTTTATTCCCTCTCCTCCGCCCCCGGAGATGGGGCGTAAAGGACTTTATTCTGTCTGTGTGCAAGTCATTCATCAAGCTCAAGGTTTTGTAAATCTCAAATCAACATATTGTCTTCATGTCAGTAGAGAGGCTAAGATGTCCCCAGTTCCTGAGGTAGCTGCAATGTATTTCTAATCTTTACTTCCTTGCCTTCTCCTTTTTTTCCCATCTTTCCTGTTCATCTCCTGACATCCTTAGGTTCTGTTTGCTGGGTTCCACATGCTGCTTGACCTGCTCATTACTCAGCATTCCCACTTGGATGTTTTATGAACATCCCAATTTTGGTATAGTCCACATAAAATTGTTGATTTCGACTACTTCCCCAAAACTTGCTCCTGTGTAGTCTTTGCTTTCTTGCTAGGCTCCATAATGAGTAAGAACTCACTCTTAAGAGCTAGAGACATGCCCAGTGCTTAAAGAGTGCATATTGACCTTGCAGAGAAGCCATGTTTTGTTCCTACCAGCCATTTCTAGCTGCTCACAACCACCTATGACTCCAGCTCCAGGAGATCTGATACTCTCCTTGGCCTCCTCAGGGACTTGCATTCACGTGCCCATACCCACACACAGGCATACACAAGTAAACATAATGAAAACTAAAATAAACCTTAAAAAAAGCTCCCCTATAATTGTGAGGCAGACCAAGTTCTGTCTTTGCTTAAGGCTATCTGTGGCTTCTCACTGTTCTTCCTCGACTCAGATGCCACCGACCACAGGCTCCGGTGCTCTGCATTCTGTCGCTTGTGCTTTCTTCTAGAGCCACAGCTCCTATAACTTACTGTTGTCCCCTACGTGTCAGCCTTTTGATTTCATTCTGTGTGTATTGGATGATGATGATGATGGTGATGATGATGATGATGATGATGATGATTGTGTGTGTGGTGTGTTATATGCTCTGAGTGTGTGGGTTCTCCTGGATCTACTTTTGTTCACCTAGTCAAGCTGGGGTTACAGAATGCCTATTTAAAGCTGTGTTGGCTTTAAATATAGGTGCTGGAGCTTCTAACTGAGGCCTTCATTCCTGCGTGGCAAGTGGTCTTACCCACTAGACATCACTCCAAGCCCTCTCCATCCTGTTCTTCGAAGGTCATAAGCATCATTTCCCTCTCAGCTCAGGGCCTTTGTATTTTTTGTGTTGTCTTTGTGAAATGTTGTTCCCCAGTGTCTCCTCCTGTACTAATTACTATTCTCACTGTTGTGGCAAAATACCCCACAGGAACATGAGGCACTGTCCACCATGGTGGGGGGAGGTGGTGGACATGTTGCATCAGCAGTCAGGAATCAGAGAGAGGTGAACATTTCCATCTATTGTCCTTTTTCAGTTTTATCCATTCCACATTCCCTGCACATAGAACTCTATCCTAGGCACACCCAAGGCTTTGTCTCCTAGGTGATTCCACCAACTTAGCATTTGAGATTGTCCATCACACTCCCTTTCTGCCCTTCATGTCTTCCTTCGGGTGCCCTACCTTCTAGAGTCACTTTCCTGGGGGGTGACTTGTGGGAATCTCTGCTTCTCCATGCATCCTGATTGTGTCCAAAGGCAGATCTTGCCTCTGATTCTTGCCCAGTGGTACCGTTCACACAGCAAAGGGTAACAGAAAAGCTATTGAATTGCTAATCATTACATTTGAATTGCTTCATTTAATTTTCAAGCACTGTGAATTTGCTGTGAATCAGCTTGTTCCTTTGACTAGTTTGTCTCTGTCACTGAGTACTTTAAGATACTGCAGTGTCTAGTTCTGTTTTCAGGACCCAGTACCTGCTCATAGCAAGTACTTCACTAAATAGTAATTGATTTTGTGAATAGACTTGTAGAAACTGAGAGCTGGAAGAGTCTTCAGATGACCTCCAGACATTATTTTCAGGAGCCCAGTATCATAACACATTTGGATTACTGATTCAGCAGTGCCTTGTTTAAGCAGATGCTCTGTCCCTAGTCCCCTGCCCTTAGGGACCTAGCGATGGGGGCAGATGGGTGGTGTGAAGACCATGAGCTCCCACCTTTATTCTTTGATGTAGTCTCTGATGAGTACACATATTTTTTTCCTTCTATTCAATTCCACTTGGTATGTTTGTGGCTTCTCGCACCTTCATTTTCTCTCATGTAAGGCATCTCAAGTCCTCATAGTGAACACATCACACAGCTCATCTTTTCTCCTCCAACTGAGCTCTAGAGTGCGTTTAAGCCATGGGAGATGCCTGAACCCTATTCTCTCTGGTGTCTGGCTCACCCAGGCCTAAAACATTTAACCAATTCCTCAATTCAGGTGAATTCTCCTCTCTTAATCCATTGTGGCATGTGAGAAAGCTTCAGAATATTCCTATGATTTTTTTGAAAGCTTATTTAGGTTTATTCCTCAAAAACCTAAAATAACACCAGTCATATAAGTTTTTCTTTGGGGCATATTTTTGGAGTGAGGCCAAACCAGAGTGTGTGGGGGTGTATTTGTGTTGATGTCTATATGCATACATATACACAAACATGCTCACCTCCCCCCTTGTGGGTTATATGTATATATTCTGCTACTGAGTGTCCTGTATCTGAGAGGTTCTATACTTAGCACAGTGTTGGGACCCAGCAGAACTCTGATTTTTCTTTGCTCTGCCATCCAAATAGCAAAGGGCACCATGAAGCCATGGAATTGCAAAATTCCAGAAGGGTACTGTAACATTATATTTGAATGCTTAATTTAATTTTCACTTTGGATCCGTTGCTAGGCAACCAGGAAGACAGGGCAAAATCAGCAAGGCTAATTTGGTTCCCTTACTAGTGTGTTAGCGTCTCTTATATTTACATTGACGGTTGTAAATACACTTCAGCCGATGCAGTGCTGCATTTCGTCCGAGGAACGTCGTTGTTGAGGCAGGCTCTCCATCTTGCAGTGCTTAAATTTCAGCTTTAGACCCTAGGTGAAGTTACCTGAGTTTTGAGCCTGTGTGCTAGACCCTTCGAAGTGACTTGGCCACAGCATACACAGGTGTAAGATACTTCCCATTGCATCATGGATTCAGCCTGTTTCTCACATCTACCTAAGTCAAGTTGTTTGTTATTGTGGCCTTGTTTTTGGTAATGCATAGCTCCAAGCTTTTGGCATATGAATGGAAATATGTTAGAGGTTTAAAAAAATTAGGTCAGTTTATTTTCTATATCTTACTATTGATAAAAATTGAAATTGTTAGCCACATTGGCCCTTAGAGTAAGTCATATGTTAAAAGTTAGTGCTGCTAATTAGGTTCAGTGGAGCGTAAACACACATATGAGTACACACACACACATTTTCAAAAGGACAGAAAGTTGGGATGTGGTTGTTGGGGGGCATTTGAGAGGAGTTGGAGGCAGGAGTGAATATGACCAAACATTGTTTACATGTATGAGGTTCTCAGCGGGTAGATAAAAATATTAAAAGCAGTACTGGTGACAAATTCCTGAATTTTTTTTTCCCTTAAGTGATAGGTTAGCTGAGTCTTGGTGGGAACGGTATATAATCTCATTTACTCAGGAGGCTGAGGTAGGAGGATCTACTTTTAGGATGTGGCTGTGTGGTAGAGTGCTTCTGATACATGTTCCAGGGAAGGGGCCACGGGTGGGAGATGTTTATTTAAGGAAGTCATCTTGGCTCGCAGCCTAGATGCCATGTGGATCCTGTGAAGAAGATATGACGTTTGATCCTGACCAGTTGTGTGACTATTCAGGAGGTGGGTGGAGAGTTTTCATACATCATGCTAGTAGGAAAACACTCTCTGTGTGATGTCATCACTTTCCACTGATTCTGTAAATAACCGTGACTTATCCCCTTTATAATTGGCACAGAGAGCAGCAGCCTTATCTTAAACTGATTTGCTGCCATGTCTTTTGCTTTCTAAAGGCCTGGGCAGTGCCTTTTATATGTAATGAAAATTAGTTTCAGCAGATGAGTAAGATTCTCGGTAAAGATGAATCTCTATATTCCCATGTTTACCTTGCAAGGAACTGTCTGTGACTATATAGAAATACTGAGTTGATGAGCTTGTCAAATGGAGAAAGTTCCTTTTGCCTCTACAATTAAATTTTTTTTCCTGGTCATGTGGAGTATTCACAAGTATAGTATGAAGTGAGATCTCATTGAATCTCACTAGAAGAAAGAGGTATCTGAATAGAGGAAGGTTTTGGTGTTTATAAATTGGACATAGCTGCGTGCTGCTAAGAGAATCTGTTTTAACAGATAAGAATAAACTCATTTGTGTATTTAAGAGTGCTGTTTTCCAAATTGGAGATTTGCTCCAAGTTTATTAATTTTAGTCCTTCTATCATACTATTTCAATACCCAGTATGTCAAAGTGAGTTTTGGCATAACCCTCTCAAAATAAATATCTATTTTAACGTTTATATATACATGAGCTTAAATATATATAATAAACAGGACTATAGAAATTAGTGAGAAAGATGAAGATGAAACAGTAATTACTGTCTGGTTAATCACAGTGGTTACATAGTTCTCTTGTACCTCAGCACAGTTCATGGGCTGGTTTTAGTTTTCTTTCTAGTTGTTGTCAGGGGATGCCTGACAGGAACAGTTTAAGAGGGGAAAGAATTTCTTTTTTCCTTTAATCTCAAAGATCTCATCAGTCAGGGAGGGCATGGCAGCCGGGTTGAGATGGCTGTGGCGTGCAGTGAAGCTCATAGGAAGCAGATAGGAAACAGAGTGTTTGGTTAAGAGTAGGCGAGTCTATAGCCCTAAAAGGCCTGTCTCTAGTGGTCTGCATCCACCATGTGGGCCCCTTGTCCAAGGGTTCCATGACCTCCCAAGACCTGGTCGTCTGCTAGGACCAAATGTTCAACATGAATTTGTTGAGGACGTTTCACACTCAGATCATTATTGCTGTGTTTGGGTGAGGGTCATCATCAGAACACAGTTCGTTGAGGGAATTTCTTTATGATTTTTGCCTTCTGGGTAACTTTGATCTGACAGGATCCTTATTTTCACTTTGGGAGTGGATGACAAGAAGAGTAAGAGAAGGGTTGCCTCTGCCTTTTTCTTTTTGTTTGCTCGGTTGCTCTGTTGCTATACTCATTGCATCTAATTCTTTGCAGAAATCTTGGAGCCACTTGTCAATGCTGTGTATGACAGTGCAATAAGGTCACAAAAAACCAGGATTACTAATTGGAATCAATTAGGATGCTCTCATTACAAGGGGTCAAAAGCACACTTATTGGTTTCAATTTGAATTTTGTTGTTTTTAAAATGTATGTATCCTAGAGGGTCATCACTCACACAACACTTGGAAGACCTTTGTAGGAGGTACTGTCAAATAGGCTATGCATAGGCTACTGGTTTTGCATTTAAAAAGTATCAGTAAGACCAAAGATTCCTGTATGCATTGTTGAATGCAGTAGGGACCCTTTGACTTTAGTGTTATCAACTATGAATGCCTGGTGGTGACTGTGGATAAAGAATAGGAGCTCTGGATTTTGACACTAATCCAGCTGTGCCATTAACTGCCTTGGCGACAGTGCAGTTGATTACCTTCCTGTAAATCTCAGTTTCTTTATCTGTAGCTTCACAAGATGATGGTAAAACTTCAAGAAGTCTGTGAAAGGGATTTGTATCAACACTTATGTGTAGCATATTAGAAAACCTTAATAAGCCTGGAAAGCCTTTTTTCATAGGCTGCATGTATATGCATCCCCAGTAATGACTTTTGCCTCTTCTTTCCCTTCTAGACTGCCTCTTTAAGCTATGTCCTATGAATCGATACTCTGCACAGAAACAATTCTGGAAAGCTGCTAAGCCCGGGGCCAACAGCACGACAGATGCAGTGCTGCTCAACAAACTGCATGTATGTATGGCGATGGGACTTCAGTGATGGCGTGCCCAGAGTGTCACTTGGATGGGGACTGATGGTGGCTGGGAAGGGGTTGGTGATATGAGCCTCTGACCCTATCTGCTGGCTTTTCAAACTCATCGTCATCATCATCATCATCATCATCATCATCATCATCATCACTGTATGAGTGTTTTTCCTGTGTACGTCGTTGCACCATATGTGTGTATGCTATGCCCAGAAGACGACTTTGGATCCCTTGAAACTAGAGTTGCATATGGTTGTGTGCTGGGAATCCTACCCAGGTCCTCAACAACAGCAGCCAGTGCTCTTAACTGCAGAGCCATCTCTCCAGTCTCCTGGCGCTCTTAAAAAATTATAGGGAGAGAAGGACCACAGCCATCTTGAGATGTTTTGCAGGGAGGTGGCACTTCCCCTTCTTCTGACTTTTCAGGGGTAGCTTAAGGCAAAATGGTGGCTAGAATTGAAGCTTGGCTCTACCACTCACTCACTGTAATCTTGGTCAAATTATACAGTTCCTTCTATGGACACATAAAATGGAAACATTGGTCATGTCCACCTTTAAAGGAGGTGAGGTTGTGAGAATCACACTAAAGAGCCGGGCGAAGTGGTGCATGGCCATAATCCCAGCACTTGGGGAGGCAGAGGCAGGCAGATCTCTGTGAGTTCAAGGTCAGCCTGCTCTACAAAGTGAGTCCAGGGTAGCCAAGGCTACACAGAGAAAAACCCTGTCTTGAATCCCCTCTACCCCTCCCCAAAAAGAATCACACTAAAGGATATATAGAGGTCTTATGAACACTACCAGGCAAGCAGTTAATCACTGTTGTCCATTCTTTAATAAATTGGCGTGTAAGACAAGTACTCACAGCACTGCTCCTGTGCTGTGTGACCCCAGCAAGTCTCTGAGCCTCTCTTGAGATGATCATCCTATAAAATCATCAAGTGATTTTTCTGGTGCCCAATACTTGGAGGCTTGTAGGAGCTCTAAGAGATGTGTAGAAGGGCGACCTTGCCCTAGATCCAGTATACCGAATTGAATTATTGAATTCTTGGTTCGTCACACTGTTTTATTTTTGACCACATCACTTGTGTGTCTCCTTAGAATATAAGTTGCGTGAGGACAGGTGCTTGTATCACTTTGGATTCTTGCCGAGTTCCTCATGTCTATAGCCAGGCTTTACGAACCCTGGGTCCTCCGGAAGTAGGCAGGAAAAGCACATAGACAAGACGCTTCTTGGTGCTGAGTCATAATTTGAAGATGGTTCCTTGGCCCTGGAGGTGCTCAGAAAGTCTTCAGGCTCAGCCAGCCCTGTTTTGGCTCAGGTGTGGCAGTATCATAACCATCTGCATTTGATGAGGTTCAAGTCAGGAGAAGGGTCTCCTTCAGCATATGCTGCTCCGCTGAGGACTTTGTGTTTCAGGCACAATCCACTGCTCATGGTCCTAACCTCCACCTGCACATACTGAGGCCAATGTAAAACACACACAGAGTCACTCTCACTGCACCAGACTTTTCCTTGTTATGTGCCTGGGCTCTGAACTTCTTTCTGGGGCTACTGTAGGGCCCTCATATGGTAGTAGGATTTATTCATTTTATTTTATTGAGCAGCCCATGCTCATCCCAGTCACATGACCTTTACACTCACAGATCATCCTTCGCCAGCGCATTCTTCAGCTAAGCCCTTTGCATTCTTCCTCTCACGTCTTAGCAGTGTGTTCTCTACACGTTCCTCATAGAGATGTGGCCTGCTTTCCTCTACTTCAACATCCTGTTTATGTCTTTCTCAGTGCTGATTATAGTCTGCAATTATGTTTAATAAGATTCTTAATTATTTGTCACTCATTAAAATGGCAGCCGTACCAGGTCAGGGCCTCTCTTGTTTATGCCTGGTACCAGCTTCTCAGAGTGACTGGAGGAGATGAGCCACTAGAAACCCCCGCTGACTGAGCACTGTATTACATCCTAGAGGTAGAATTGTGTCAGTGCTTCCTAGAAAATAAAGAATAAAGAGATAATGTTGCTGAACTCAATGGCTGGCTCTTTGACCCCCCCCCCCCCCCCCCCG
>CM053761.1:33548998-33709935 GCA_028658305.1 Pachyuromys duprasi | reverse complement strand
TGAGATTAATATAAAATAAAAGTGAAAAAAAAAGATAATGTTGCCTTATAATTAATAAAGAGGCAATACAGAGCAAACTACCCTTTACTATGTAAAAGTGTGTGGCACAGTGATCAGGGAATGCTTCCTGGAGGAAGATGGAGGTAACTTTTAAGCCTCAGTGTGAGGCATATCTGGAGATTTCAGAGCAGGAGAAAGAATAAAAGCAAAGACCCGGAGGGTAGAGGTTGTGTTAGAGACTGAAGGAATGCCATTGTTTTAGTAATCATGACATTGGGCTTAGTGTCCGCAGACCCTATTGCTACCTCTTCCTAGAAAATACTGTAAAAATTTACAAATGTTCAATGGGTTCCTAGATAACAGTTAAAAAAATAAATTATGAAGGTGAAGTAAAGGGAAAGTGA
Source organism: Pachyuromys duprasi (assembly GCA_028658305.1). Taxonomy (NCBI): domain Eukaryota; kingdom Metazoa; phylum Chordata; class Mammalia; order Rodentia; family Muridae; genus Pachyuromys; species Pachyuromys duprasi. The sequence goes on along the minus strand of CM053761.1, from coordinate 33,709,531 downwards.
TAAGTTGTATAATAAATGACACAGTTAAGTTAATGAGTAGTGACAGCTGCTCTGTGAGACAAGGGAACCAGGGTTTGAGGTCTTGAGAGATACAGGTAGGTAAGTGCTTGTGGCACGGGAAGCATAGGCAGCTGTTATGGGACTTTTCAAGATGACTGTCGGCTCTCAATACTGTTATAAAGAACGTAGAACACACTCCTGGGCTTCCTTCAACAGTACCTACACATTTGGAGAAAAACATTGGTGACAGTACTAATGAAGAACACACACAATTAAGCCTTTTACCGAGGTATAAAGTGCAGTGGGGTCCTGGGTTCTGAAAGTTCCCTTTTAATCTAGGTGAATGTCCTAGCAGCCATTAGACTGTGTAGAACGAAATGACAGCTTGCTGCACAGGACCAAGCTAGGCCGTTCACAGGGCCCAGCCTTCCTGATTCCTGTCCACTGAGTGTCGCTAGCAATTGTTGTTCCAGTCAGAAGCGCCACCTCCCACCCCCACGCCTGTGATGGGAACATCGACGGGTGGGGAAGGTCCTTCTGTTCTCCTTGCTCGTAGGAGGGCACTGTTGGGTGCAGATGCCTAGGGCATTGTCTTTGTGGAAGCCCTAGGTGTCTTTACTTGTCTTGCATTTGCATCCCTGGTATGAAGATCACTCCGTTCAATGAGATCTTAGCAGGACATCTTGAACTCCTTCTTCTCCTGTGCTTTTTAGTGCAGCGGTTCCGATTCATAGTCCTTTTGACCAACAGGAAGCCAACAAGAATAAAGAGGGCATGGGGAGCAGGGCTGCTCTGGGGGTTCCTGCACATGCAGCTCTGCCGGGGGGGGGGGGGGAGCAGCACCGCCTCCTGCAGTGCTGTGTGGGAAGGTGGGCTCAGAGCTGCACATGGCTTCTGGTTGACAAGTCAAGACAGGAATTTATGCTTCTGTGTGTAATCCTGGTTTTTTTTTAAACTCTTCTGCCAGCTAATTCAGTTAACGCTTACAGCATGTACTCAACACCATCTCAGAATGACTGGGCTGCAGCCAGATGTGAGTCTTTAGTGTCATTTGCAACCTGTGACCTATACATTTTTTTCATCAGCACTTCTCTGTGATGCTCTATCCTGCAGCTGGATGAACAAAATAGGCCCTTTTTGGCTTTGTGTGTGTGTGTGTGTTTAATCTATTATTAAAGGTGAATTAAGAGCGTTCAACTTTGTGTTTGTCAGAGAGAGAGGGAGACTGTAACAAGAGACAGAGAAAGCTGTGGGGGGCTGTGTTATATTCCTTATGCTATTTATGTTTTTTAACAATGTAAGGGAAACCAGTTCTTTACCCTGATAGGACATGGCTGGCATGGCTTTGCTAGCTTGAGTGATGGTGTGCTCTTGTCTTTGTAGGGGTCATACTTTCTTGCTTAGTTGGAGTTTCTCCCCTGCCCTTGCCCCCAAATCTTCTGCCTGTTTTGGTGTTGTCACTAAAATGTGGTATTTTGGTCAGTGCCTCCCTTGCTTCTGGGGGCTGGTCTCTAGTGGGTTTTCATTTTTATTTTGGTCAATTACTGGGCAGGACCCGAGAGTCAGAGGTCAGGTTATTTTTAATTAATGCCATTTAAGGAATTTGTTGTCTAGACTACTCAACATCCTTTTGACAGAGGTAAGCAATGTGCACAGCCCTCTGAAGGAGCATGACATCTAGTGGCTGCTGTCTGTGTGCTCACTTCTTCAACAGAAGCTGGATTTCCCAGAAGTCTTTTGGGCAAATGAATTAACTTCACCTTCACATCACAATATTAGTTATGAAGACTCCAGCTAATGTTTACAGGGAGTAGTTTGCCCACGACCTTGACATGGGTGCCCACACTGTTTGGAGTTTGAGAATGAGCTTGTCATTAAGCTGTTTGACCTAAGCCAAGCAGAGCAGTGACAGGTCTTTATTGTTTTTTAAAGCCTAGGATGTGAGTAGCCTTTTTTCTGGCTCTTTAATTCAGTATGGTGTTACGTCATTGAGAGCTCATTGACCTTCCATTAATAACCTTTCCCCACTCTTCCAGTGCCCCTTCTGTACTGATTTAATAATGCTTGCTTCACTTCTGAAATAAAATAACAGGTGGCTTTATCAGAGTTGACCTTGATCTTGTTTAGGGCTCATGGTAACGTCAGCTGCCCAGAAACTGTGGGATGGATTTTGTCCTTAGAAATGAAAAAGAGTTTCCAACCCACTGTATAAGGAAAATGAATAGTAGGTATTTTATTTGGGAAGGTCTTTAAAGAAAACATAAAAAATTCCATGGCTTTAAGAAATATCCAAGCCACTTGCCATAGAGACACAGGGAAGATGTAGTTCCAGCAATCACACAAATGAGCCTTATGGGAAAGGAATTCCAAAATAAATGTGAACAGGAAGAGGAAAAGCCATTAACTACCAGGATCCTGAACCTAACTTTATGAAGACTAACCTTGGTCTTTATCGCCTTGTGTGCTCTGCTTCCTCACAGGGGGATTTTAAACTATTGGCGGAGATACACTATTTTCTCTAATTTCACTGGTATCTGTTTCTCACCTTGTTGTGAGTAAATAAAAGATTTTCTTTCTACCTTTAATGGCTACATGGTTGCTCCACTGTATGACAGTACTGAAATCTTAGATAACCATTTCCTGTGGGAAGTGGAGATGGGAAGACTTATTCAAGATCCCACCATTTTTTTTTTTTGCCATTAAAAAAACTGTTGGGACTTTATACTTTTGAGAGTTTATCAAAGAAAGAAAAACTTCTAGGAATAAAATTACTGAGTAAAGTTAAGTCCTTTGAGAGAAGCCTCTCCCCCATTATCTTGGAAAACTTGTGTCACTTCACTGTGTTACATGTGTTCATGGATATATGTGAAGGGTTTAACAGCCATGACCTCATTATTTTCCAAAGAGCAGGGAACCTTAGTCTCTGTGCCCAGGTGCAGTCTGGGTTTTGCTACCTTCTAACCTACATATTATGTTGCCTATTGAATATAAAAATAAAGATGTTTTGTCTTTCTTTTCTTTCTTTCTCTTTTTTTCTTTCCCTCCCTCCCTCCCTCCCTCCCTCCCTCCCTCCCTCCCTCCCTCCCTCCCTCCCTCCCTTCCTTCCTTCCCTCCTTCCCTCTCTCTCTCCCTCTCTCCTCTCTTTCTCTTTCTTGGCTAAAAGCCAAATCTTGTCTTGTAAGGAGAGTTATTTAAGGATAGATGCATGAACTTGAATAAATTTTATTCATTTTCTCTCTCTGTGTGTGTGTGTGTGTGTGTGTGTGTGTGTGTGTTTAAAGGTTACAAGTCATCCTTGGATGTTGATCTTCAGAAGCCAGAATTGTGTTGTTGCTTTTTGTTTTCGTTGATCAGAGAATCCCAGGGATCTCTGTCTCTACCATCCCTGTGTCCAGCACTAGAATTACAAGCTTGTGCTAGCCTGCCTGGTGTTTTTTAAATTTTTTTATTTTTCATTTTTTTAATGTAGGTCCTGGGGATTGAACACTTGGGTCTTCATGCTATCTGGCAAATACTTTCCCAACTGAGCCATCTCCCAGGCCCTGTGCTGAACAAACATTTTATATTCACGCTATTACTAAAGGGCGAATTAGAGACTTTCCTCTTGGTATGATAAGGAGCTTTACAAGGGAGCCCACAGAATGGGCCATAAGTTACTGCTTTCTGGGTTTGTTCAGTACTGATGGGCATGCACAAACATAAATGATTGTTAACAGAAATGAAAGCGGTCTAACTCATAGTTTGACAAACTTTTAACTGTGATCTTCTGGAGTGTCTTTAAGATAAGTGTTAGGTTCTATTCTCCATGTACTTGCTGGTTTTATTATTATTATTATTATTTTAGACAACTGCCCTCCACCTTCAGATCCACTGCTTTGTAATTAGATTCTGTTACCTTTTGGATGATCAGTTTGACACTGAGTTGTGTCCACCCAGCATAGGAAGGAACTGTCTTAGTTACAGTTTCTATTGTTGTGATGAAACACCATAGCCAAAGCAACTTGGGGAGGAAAGGGTTCTTTTGGCTTATACTTCCACAGGAACTAAAATAGAACAGGAACCTGGAGGCAAGAACTGGTGCAGAGGCCATGAAGGGGTGCTGCATATTGGCTTGTTCCTCATGGCTTTCTCAGTCTGCTTTCTTATAGAACCCAGGACCACGTGGGTCCTGGGATGGAACCACCTTCAATGGTCTGGCCCTTCCCCTGTCAATGACTAATTAAGAAAATGCCTTATAGCTAGATCTTAGGGCCTTTTCTTAATTGAGGTTCCCTCCTTTCAGTTAATTCTAGTTTGTATGTCAAGTTGACATAAGCCCAGCCAGCAAGGGAACTTAATATTTTTAGGTTCTTAGGTCTTAACTGAGGCTTTTGGAATTTCTTGGGAATCAGAAAAGGTTCATGAGAATTTTCCATCTTCAAATCATTTGAGTCCAAGAAGTGCTACACAAGAATTCTGTAAGCAGGAACCTCACCAGTGTGTTGTTTTGGTCGCAGAAAAGCTGTATTTGCTTTTTTTGGAAAATGTTTTATTTCCCTGAATCCATTGATTTTTCTCCCTATGACATTTTTCCCTGTTGAGTTTCCACTCAATATTAACTGAGAGCAGCTTAGTAGAAAGGACAAATCACTCTGTACAAAGTGCAAACTCTTATTCCAGATGAATCCAGTCCAGTGTTTTGTTTGGAAATCTATTTGTGGGGACTGTAGAGAGCTCTAGAGTGCATGAAATTCAGGGTGGAAATTGGGAGAGCAAGGGCAGGGTAGGGGGAAGACTGAACACCTCTACGGAGGTCATCATGGATACTGAGTGCTGCTATGTTGTCTACAAGTCATTATCTCTGGAGATGACTGGAGTTCTGTGACTTTATCTTTGTGTTAGTGAGAGGAGAAGACTAGTATCTAATTCAAAAAGAGGGAGAGAAACGGCGGATTGGATCCTTCTTTGTCAGAGCTGGTATGCACATGGTTACCCTGCAGGGATTTTCCTGGTGTTCAGGTCATTATCTTCCTGCCCATTGTTGGCCTTGTGAATTGGGATTGCTTCCTGCAATTTTCTTCAAATTTCACCTTTCTAAGTCACATGAACCACAGGTAGAGCTAGGGAAGACCCTGAACTTGAAGGGATGGTTAGGGTTTGGCCCAGCCCACCTAAGTCTTGTTTTAAAATCTTCGAGGTATTTCTTAGTTTTAGGATTTTGTTCCTAATAAAAGTGATTAAATTGTTGTCTTAGTGATGTGAACTTTAGTCGGTGAAGAAACATCATGACCACAGTAAGTATTAGAAAAGAAAACATTTAATTGAGGCTTGCTTACAGTTTGGGGTTTAGTCAAATATCATCATGTTGGGAAGCGTGGTGGCCCCCAGGCCGGTTTGGTGCTGGAGAGGGAACTGAGAGTTCTACATTTGCATCACAAGCAGTGGGCAGAGAAAGACTGGGCTTGGCTTGGGCCCTTGGAAACCTAAAGCCCACTCACAGTGACAAACTTTTTTCAACAAGGCCACACCTACTCCAAGAAGGCCACACCTCCTAATCTGTGTCAAGAGTTCCACTTCTGAATGTCCAATCATTCAAATCTATGAGTGATAAGGGTCATTTGTATTTAAGCCACCATAATTATTTTATAGAAAGACTGGACATGAGGTAACACCGTGGTGAAGCATTTGCCTAACATGTGTGAGGCCCTGGGTTTTATTCCCAATACACAATAACAAAATAAAAAAATTCATTAAAATGAAAAAAATCATTGAATGTTTATAATTTATTTTTCATACATCTGCAATATTTATGGTAGTTTGCTAATGCTTCCAAGTTTTCTTTTGTGGTAAGGACACTGAGTGAGTTTTGCTATCATACAGTGACCTGCTTAGATGATAACGTTTCTATGTAGGGACCCTAACACCAACTCCCCAAAGGCCCGGTGAAAATGAAGGTGGGGAACCTATTGGGATCTGGCAGTGTCTTGCCCAAAGAGAAGAGAAGAAACTCCAAGGAGCGAACATTGCACACAAACACTTCTCAAGTCTCAGTACATCATTGGTTATTGGGTTGTTACCTTCCTTCAGAGTCTCTATGTAATTTCTCTCCTGTCGTGTGTCTCTGATTCATTTTAAGGATGGGTAATGGACTTGAATGATAATCTGCTCAGTTAGTAGTTCCCGTTGGCATCTTGTGATATAATAGCTCTTTTAGTGCTGCTTGGACAAAAGAATGAGAGACGGCTGTTTCTGATGTTGTCCTCAGCAGCCTGTTCTGGTACCTTCTATTTGGCTTTACCACCTTTCCGAGCATGCTAGACTTGACTGGTAATGTCCCTAACCTTACTTGCAACTCTACAAATTTAGAATTTAAACCAAATGTATAAATGCATGATAAAAAAAATTAAAGCTAAAATTAAGCAAAAATGATCATATACAATAAAGAAAATAGTTCACTCAAGCCCATTTTACTAAACATTCCAGTTAGCTGGGTGATGTGGACTGTTTTTAAATTTAAATTTTACTGTATCTTGTTTAAAAATGGGCTAATCATCTATCTTTTAAGGAATTATATGAAAATTAAATAAGATATGATGCCTTTTTGGCAATAGGCTGCATAACATACAGGGAGTAGCCCCCATGCAAGGTGATTTATATAAGGTGTGGGTGCTGTTTTATCCTTGTTCTACAAATAAAATAAGCTCATAGAAGTTTCTTAATAAACTAAAGTTCCTAAAACCACATGCGGCCTCAAATTAGCTTCTCAATTCCATTCTATTTTATTCCAAAGCGTTAAAGAATATTTCCAAATCACAAGAGGAATGCAAAACCCTTTCTGGCCTTACTTGGTTGTTAAAATATGTATGCATGCTCTTGACTAGTTTTCATAAGCAAGCATCCATGACTTTCCTGAAGAAAAACTCATTTTAACGAAGCCCCAGAGGCCCTGAAAGCTGACACCAAGTACATAAGCCTGGCCGAGTTAGATGAGCTCTACAAGCTCCTGGCTCATTTCAGAGAACCTCAGGCTATACCCAGGAGTTTGCTTGTTCTGTGAGCCTGGTCAGTGTGGTTCTGTATTGCTGCAGAGGAATAGAACACATTCACTCTGTAACCAGTCTTCCTTGTCAATGTTACAGCATGCTGCAGACCTGGAAAAGAAGCAGAATGAAACAGAAAACAGAAAATTGCTGGGAACCGTGATCCAGTATGGCAACGTGATCCAGGTAGGTGAAGCCTAACAAAAGAAATTGAGGAAGCAAACTCGTAACACAGGTTTACTATTCCCTCCTTGGCAATGAGGCTCTGATAGAGGCAGCTACTGTATTAGAAACAATCTAACTTGCTCATTTTATTGGATCATGTCAGTGGCATAACCATTTCTTTTCTGTGCCTATTGATGATCATTTGCATGCAGATGGCTTAGACAGGAAACTTCAAGCCTAAAGAGGCTACTTATTATGGTTTTACAGTGCTTGAGAGTTCTTTATATTTGGTGAAACTTGGATACCCTGTACATTTTAGCTGTTGTTTAAGAGCTGTTTGCCAGAGAAAATAAAAACAGTTCTGTGTACATACAGACACATATATGTATGTATGTGCAAGGTTTTATCCATCCCAGACTGGCCTCATGCTCACCATGTTGCTGAGTTGACTCCCAACTCTTGATCCTCTACCTCTGCTCTCCAAGCATTGGGATTAACAGGCATATGCCTAGCCTCCTCCACAAAACTTTAACCATATATATCCTTTTCAACGAAGTTTTTGTTAATCAAAAGTATCTCATAATTGTCATATGTTATGGTCTTCTGTACCCTTGAACCTGTTATGGAGATAACACAAGACAAACAAGGCTTCCACAAGTCTTTTGCAGGTGGTTCTGCTAACCTTGTAAAAACTACTAATGAGGGAGGAATTTCTGCTAACCCTAAATATGCACATACAAAAAACCAAAACTCTACTAAAACTCCATAAAAACAATTTTCTGTGATTTTTTTTAAATAGGGGGTACAAAAGTTATCTTACAGCCTTGCTAACTTACCCAGACTTGTCTTGATCTTACTATGTAGGCTAGGTAGCATTGGGTCTTCTTCCTGCTCTGGCCTCCTGAGTGTTAGGATTACAGGTGTGGGGGCCAACATTCCTGAGTAATGCTTTTTGATTAAATGTTTACTTAGGCTAGGTCTTATTAATAGCTCTCAGAAGCTGTTGGAGGATTAGATTATCAATCCAACCTGTCCTTTTGACTCTCCACCCTGTTTTCAAGCAAGGCCAGTACTCTGAACGTCAGCTTAGAAGATTCTGTGTTGGTTATACCCAAGCATAGGCTGCAACTGGGGATTTAAAAAGTGCATAGGGAATCCTCACAGCTAACACATTCATACTTTGTGAGGTTTCAAGAAAGACATGCCAAACCAGTGGTAATGGTAACGGCTTCTAGGATGGTTTTAAGTGTGATGTCAGTTTTGTTTTTGGTCCCAGGCCTTGGAACTCACCTGTGGCAAGGTGAGCCAGGGTGTGGAGGAACAGAGGCCATTCACCAAGGGAGGGCATTATTGTCTCCTGTTTATCTTGGCCACAGGCCGTCCAGAATTCACAGAGTATACAGGTTATTTCTCCACTCCCAGCAGCCCCTCAGCAGATGTGTGGGCTCTTAGGGGTGTTTTTCATGTTGTGTGAACAGGAGATTGGCAGCTGCAGACAAGCTGGCTTTCCCTCTCTAGCAACTGAGAAACCTCATGTTCTTGTTTTCTCTTTTACTCAGCAACATGGAAAACCTTAATAATGCTTACTGGTCCAGATTATTAGACAAACTCCCTTCTGGATCTTCCCTCCTTCCATGCTTCATGTAATTACCATCCTAGAGTGAAGAATAAGGTGCTTGGAGCATTGACAGTGGGTGTCCAGGGTCACCCTGTTCTTCAGAAGGAATGACAGTTCTCTGATGGAATTGGCTTTTATATCTGACTGTTTGACAAAATTACCTTCCTTCATTCCCCATTGGTGTCAGTGTCTAGTTCCTTAGCCTCTCTCCACAGGGTGATGCCATGCCTCTCTAGCAGCTTTCAGATGGTAGTATAATTGGCTTCTGCAGTATCTATCTGGCCATGTTGGTCAAAAAGGCAAACAAAGTTTCCTTCTTTCCTGCCTCCTCCTCTGCCCCCTTTCCCTGTTCTTTTTCTTGTTGTTCCCAGTGTTGGGCACTTTGTGTTTCTCCTGCTTCTCAATGAGCTTGGTGGTGGGAGGGATGCTTGATACAGATTTTACAGGATGGAGAGAGCAGAGAACTCACAGTATCACCCATATCATATTTTCCTGGTGGATATGTAGCTCCTGCATTTGAAAAGCAATAAATACCTTACTGTGAATAAGAGGCTTCCAGCCCTGCTAGAGAAGAACGCCATGAGAGTGACGTTGGACGAGGCTGGAAACGAAGGGTCCTGGTTTTACATTCAACCATTCTACAAGCTGCGCTCCATTGGAGACAGTGTAAGTACAGGCTTCCCACCTGGAAAGTGCTCCGTGCCACGTTTCCAGCTGCCACTGTGCTTGAAGCTCAATGAGGATAAGTTCAGAATCTGAGACACAGGCATGAAAAGAGATCAGATTGCTATGGAAACTAGTGTTTGGGAAACAAGGAAATGAGGAGAGAAGGATGTCCTTAAATACAGTCACTATGTTTTTCCTACTGGGCCTCTGACAAAATTCTATTACCTCAGTAATTGTACCATGAAAACAGCCATCCTGAATTAATATCCTGGTCAACGGTCCCTTGTCATTTCATTTCCATGTGTGCAACAGAAATGTTCAGCTATTTTGGAAATACTGAAGGATGGAAAGTGGGAAAGAAACAGCCTTTGTAGGGAATGGGAGTGGATTGTGTCTTCACCCCATGCTTCCTGTGTCAGTAGGCAGGCAGTGTCTCCATCCCCTGTCCTGGGATTCCAGACAATACAAAGCCACAGGCATCCCTTTTCAAGGCAACCCAGAACACTTGTGATATTTGTTAGTTAGATTAGTCAGTCATTACGTGGGCACACACTTAACGGTGAATATGTTTAAATGCTATCAGCTATGTACTTGACCTTGTTAAGGTTCTAAAATAGATGCTTAAAAAAAAAGCAAACTAAAAAGAACTTGGCACCTTAAACAGCGTGAAGTGTTCTGGAAACACTTACCTACACTTTACTTAAAACTAAGTTTTGCCTTTATTTTTTAAAATTAATTAATTTATTTTTTTTAGTAATGCCATTTAAATTTACAGGCTGTGGTCAGTATTCTTAAATATTCTTGTGTGTTTGTATGCGTATTATATCACCATAGCAAGGCGCTCTCTCACTACTGGCATACAGTGAATATTGATCCACAAGACAGAGGTTCTTTTTAATGAACTTAGATTCATTTCAAGTTATAGAAAATTTAGTCATGTATTCTTCCAAAATGTGTCCTTCTCTTCTCAAAATATGTGGGGTTTACCTCGTAGGAAGACAGACATCTCTGTTGCTTCCTTTCCTTCTACTTCCACCATAAAAAGCAAATGTAGGGCTGAGGAGGTTGCTTGCTGTGCAAGTCTGGGGATCTGAGTTCGGATCCCCAGTAGTCACATAAAAATCCACACTTGGCTGTCTGTGTGTGCCTTTGACCCCAGCAGTGGGAGAGCAGACTAGGCAAATCCTGGCTGCTCAATAGCCAGCCAGTCTCACTGAGGAGACCTTAGGTTCCCGGAGAGAACGTGTCTCAGGGAGATGAGGTAGAGAATTATACAGGTTGTTCTACATCCTTCTCTGGCCTCCATATGCACATTGGCACATCGCCCCCCCCGCCCCCCCCAACACACAGGCGAGGCACAATGTACCTGGTTTCAAGTTTTGTTTTCAGTAAATCTTTCCTGTTCTATCACTTTATCTGTTAATCTCTGACTTAGTTGAGACTATAATGTGAATAATTACCTTTTAAAATAGTTTTTTTCTCATATTATAGCTACCGACTCATTCATATTGCAGTGGTTTAAGGGTGTTAGCTTAGGTAGTGGATCAGAATATAAGGTATCAGGCTGTTACACATAGTGTAGGTATGGTAGAGGCACTTGTTACAGTTATATACCGTTATATTTAGGTGTCTGTTGCTGAGGGCTAGAGAGATGGCTCAGCAGCCTGGACTTGCCTATGACTGCAGTTACAGGGAATCTGAAGCCCTCTTCTGGCCTCCTCAGGAACAGAACTCACATGGTACATATACAATTCAAGGTCTGCACTCACACAAACACACAAAATAAAAATAAACCTTAAAAAATATAAAATCTGCCTATTGTCACATATGAATATGGCAATTTACCTATTAGAATTATATTCTAAAATATAGTATTAGGTGAATATTAGAAAGTAGATTTCTTTCAGTTGCAATCACAATTCTGAAGATCAGTGCTCTAGAAACATGATTATGGCTTCATTCTTTGAAACACAAAGACCACTCAAAATAGTATCCTGCTTTCCCCAAAATTGAGTTGAGCTGAATACCAGAAAACCTTTTCTTAGTGCTCTGGACCAGTTTATCAAGTATCAAAGCATAACTAACAACAGTTGCGCATTGAATTCTATCCTCAGCCTTCTTTTAGAACACACACCATGCCTGCGTAGGTCAGGCTTTAAAAGCTTATATGTGGGGGGCTGGAGAGATGGGTCAGTGGTTAAGAGCACTATGGCTTTTCTTACATAGGTCCTGAGTTCAACTACCAGCAACCATACGGTGGCTCACAACTATCTATAATGAGATCTGATGCCCTCTTCTGTCGTACAGGCACACAGGCAATAGAACACTCATAGGTATAAATAAATAAATCTTAAAAAAAAAAAAGGCTCATATGTGCTGTGATGGACCTCCTGGAGCCATGCAGCAGTGACTGAACAGGCCTAATCTGACCTGTGAAAAGCTGTGTTGCTCCTTCCTTTCTAGGTGGTAATAGGCGACAAGGTGGTCTTGAACCCTGTCAATGCTGGCCAGCCTCTACATGCCAGCAGCCATCAACTGGTGGATAACCCAGGCTGCAACGAGGTAAGGACATTCAAAAAAGTGGAAGTCCGGGTAGAAGGGTGAGGGGTGTGTCACAGCAGCTGGCCTTGTGGGAACCAGAGTGAGTGTGAGTACCTGTGCCTTTGTGCGTGTCTGTGCGTGCGTGTGTGTGTGTGCACAAGTGCGCTCATGCGCACTGCATGTGACTTCAGCAGCAACTCAGGATACTGCCCCTGCTGCAGGGGAAGAGCCAAAGGCCCCCATTTTTGCAGCATGAGGTTTTGTTGGTCTGTGCATGGGCAGTGAGTTTGACAAACTTTGTGTCACCGAAGAATCATTCTGTAATTTCTTAAGCCTGAAAAAGCTCCTTTGCCATTTCCCCCCTACCTGTAGGAACTCATTTGTTCAATTTGACTCCCTAAGGAAGGTGTCTTATTGTAATTCTCAGGAGGTAACATTACAGATCACTCGCAGCCCTGCTAGGGCACCTTGTCTTCATCTGTACATCTGCTAAGCCTCTCACTGGGCAGTTACAGACACAGGATTCTAGCTCTCTTATGATAGAATGTCTGTCTCATGGTGAGGACATGGGCTGTAGATTGAGAAAGATGCGAATTCAGATCTTAGTCTGTGGTCCCTGAGCTCTGGAATTGTAGACGAGTTACTCAGTATCTCTGTGTATCAGTCCTCAGTCCAAAAGGAGGGTAGAGTTTCTTAGGGTGCTGCTGAGGATTAAGTGAGATGCTATTAGCCCACCATAGCTCCGTGCCTGGGAAATAATGATTGTACAAATAAAAGCTTTTACTGTTAATGATGACGATCAACATTTTCAAATATATGTTGTGTGGGACTCGTTTCTTGCCTTGGTATCTCATTTCAATTTATAAGTATTTGATTTCATTTGGCCTTTATATTTGTGGCTATAGAGCCAGAGACTTGAAGGAAAGGAACATAGCATTCCAAAAGGGACAGGAGGAAAACAGGGCTTGAACCTTCAAGTCACATTTGGAGCATGTGTAGTGACGGGTACAAATGAGCCATTTGTAACCCAACATTTCTCACTCCCCAGATGACTTTTCAGGTTCTTTGTTCAGGATGTATTAGTTACTTTTCGCATTGCCTCTACAAAGAACCTGAAAAAAAGCAACTTGAGGTGTATTGTGGTTCCCAGGCATGGTGTGAAGGTCACGGTGATTGGGGTGGAGCAGCTTGAGCAGAGTCAGGCTGTGCATACCTTCATAGAGTAGGAATCGGAGAGAAGACCAGGATGCTAGGACAGACTGTAAGCCTCAGGGCTTTCTGCTTGTAGAGACCAACTTCCTGCAACGAGGTCCCTCCTCTTAAAGGACCCAGATTCTGCCAGAACAGCTCCACCAGCCAGAGACCATGCATTCAGACACAGGAACATGCAAGGGGACAGTATAGCGCTCTGAACTATATATAACAAGATGTTTGCACTGAAGCCCAGCTGGCCTTCCTGGCTACAGTGAAGAACTTTGGGACTGTATGACATAGCTATTCTAGTAGCTATGTGAAAAAATTAGCTCTTACTTGCTTTCTAGGTCAACTCCGTCAACTGTAATACAAGCTGGAAAATCGTCCTTTTCATGAAGTGGAGTGATAACAAAGACGACATTTTAAAAGGAGTAAGTTTGATGCTCTTTGGCAGTTTGCTTTTCTCAGAGTAGCAGGCTGGTTTTGTTTTCAAACTCATTTTCCTTGTACTCCCATCTCTCCTTGACATACAGGGTGATGTGGTGAGGCTCTTCCACGCCGAGCAAGAGAAGTTTCTCACGTGCGATGAGCACAGGAAGAAGCAGCATGTCTTCTTGAGGACAACAGGCCGGCAGTCAGCCACATCAGCCACCAGTTCCAAAGCCCTGTGGGAGGTGGAGGTAAAGGAGTGGGCTAGGAGCGCTGGGACAAGGGACTGGGGGTGTGGGTGGGTGGTGGAGTTCAGATACAGATCCCTCTGCAGATGTTTCTAAATGATACCCAGGTATATATAAAAACAAGTAGAGATGGCCCAGGAAAGCAAGCTTACCAGATGGATGTCACACGGCCTTATGGAGAAAGATAACATATACACATTCTTTCCCTGAGCCATCAGAAATGGCCTTTTCGTACCCTCCCCTTTCCTCCTCTTTCCCCTCCATCCTTTCTCTTGTTTATCTGTCACAATATTAGTCAATCAAACAGCCACCTGACATTGATAAACAAATGGTTCCCACATTGGTGTTGGGACACACATTAAGCTGTGAGATAGTGTCTTCTGCATATGACAGGGAGGGGCACTCATGAAATCTCAACAATACGGTTACCTAAAAATGACCCGAAAATAAAAGCACCACCAGTTCACACCCCTTTGTGGATGGGAGGGAATCTCACCTGATCCCCACCCCTCAGTGAAGGTCTCCAGGCAATTAACAGCTGCTGAGAGGGGGAGAATCAGTCTTCAAAGCTCAGCGCCCTGGTAGGTTATCCAATTTTAAGCTGTCAGTCCTAAGCGCTTATACCTATGAGCAACACTAAATTAACTCAGCAGGTTTGTAATATCATCATCATCTTAAAATATAAGAGGCCGTAGATTTGAGAAGAGGGAGGGGGGAAAGGGAGTAGTTAGAAGGAGGAGGGAAATCATGTTATTTCAATACACATGCATGAAATTCTCAAAAAAAATACCTTAAAAAAAAAAAGAGCAGTGAGCATCCTGACACTCAGTATGATGGTCTAGGAGACAAGAGCGGTATTCCGTGTTGTCTGGAGGTTTTGGTGAGGAAGGCTGAACTGACTGGGTGAGGATCAAGATTTCCTAAATAGCAATGGATGGGCCCAATCCACTGGTCACACAAAAGGCTCTGGTTAAAATGTGTGTCATAAAACAAAAACAAGCGTCATGATGTGAGAAAGGTGAAGGTAGAAGGGAAGTGTGAGGGTTGGTAGTGAAGGGAGAGTCATGTGGAGGGAGTAAGCAGAATGTATTACATAAAAGTGTGAAGCCATCAAAGATCCTAAAAGATGGAAAGAGTTAGCGCCCGAGCTTGAATTTACTAGCTGATCTGTATTTTTCAAGGGAGAGTGGGGTAGGTCATGTTATGTAAGGGAAAGGCTTGGAACTGGAAACAATACAAGACAAACACTGAATAATCTGGCTTTCGGAGCAACATAGGATGGACATGGAAAAATGACCTCACTGGAGACCAGAGCCTCAAATTGCACCAGTCAAGGCTGCAGGGCATTGGGGATGACACTCACAGGAAGGGAAGAAGTAGGGAAAGGCGCTTTGAGTAACAGCACAGTCAGCCTGCTTCTTAGAGAAGACAGTGATTCTGTTCTGTGCAGTAGGCTTGCAAGACCAAGAAAGAACTGATAGGAACATTTGACTATAAAGATACTGAGAGCCTGAAGGAAGGCAGAGCTTGCCTTCCCACTCAAAGTCTCCCTCTGAGTGGCTGCATTTCTTTGTCTCTACTTGTTACCTTTTTCCTTTCTCCCTCCTCTGGCCTTGATTATGTAATGTCTTGATTGGAATCTAGACAAATACAGAATACCCAAGTCATACACAGACTTCTATGTTCATTTGCACATTCCCTCAGCTAAGGAACCAGGACCTGGATCAAGAACCAGAAGAGTTGTCCCTAAGAGGTCCCTCAGCATGTCCCTGAGTATTTCCTGTTTTCTGCTGGATAGGTGACAGAGATAGGTGGCCAGTGTCTTCTTGGACATCACAGAGCAGCCGTTAGACTAGGCAGCCTTTACTTCTCAATGTTGTTGTGTTCTTTGCACAGTCCATTTCTTCGTCTTGCCTCATGGTGCTGTACTGTCCACATCCTATGCAGCTTGTGAATCTGCTGTTTGTTGATGGCATTTGCATTGTTTCTAATTTGGAACTGTGCTTATGAGTGAGATAACATACCCATATTGGGTATAGCTTTAACAATATAAGAAATTGCCAATTCACATCCAGGTGTGATGACATGCCTCTAATTTCAGCCTCTGGAAGCCAAAACAGAAGGATTATTATGAGTTCAAGGTCAAGCTAGGCTGTAGAAACCCTAATCCAGAACAAAACAAAGAGGAAACTGAGAACAAGAATGAGATTGCCCAACTGTTTTCTAAAGTGTGTGTGTGTGTGTGGGGGGGGGGAGATATGTTATTTTCAAATTCTCACCGCGAGCATTCAGTAGGACCATTCTTTTTCATGTCTGCCACTGAAATGCATGTGAAGGTGATGCTCCTTGTGGCCTTTGTCCTTGTGGTAGTGATGCTAGTTTTCTCTGTGCTCATCTGTTGTCTGTGCAGCTGTTTTGTTAGAGTGTCTGCTCAAATACTTGACTCATTTAAAACCCCCTTTTCTTTTACCTGAATGAAGAAATAGGCTCATCTTGACATTGTGTAGATAATTTGCTGCAGCTGCCATTATGAAAAACACCTGTCTGTCCATCCATCCATCCATCCTTCCTTTTATTTTTCCTTTTTTTTTTTTTTTTTTGGTTACCCTTTCCATCTATTTTCTTTGCCTTTTCCTTCCACATCTGTAGCATTTGTTCTTTGGATGTTCACATCTGTTAAGGGCCAGTCAATCCAGTTATAAACTCCCTGAGAGCTAGAACTTTGGCCACAACTTTGTCTTTGGTCACTGATAATTCTCTTTGTTCACATCCTAGTGTGTGTGTTTTTGTTTGCATTCAAAACAGTGTCAGAGAGAAAAGTGGGTAGAGGAAGAAGGAGGCAGGAAGAGGAAGTCAGGGGGGTGGGGAGGGAAGTGGGGAGAAGGGCACAGAGCAGAATGAAACAGTAGGGCAACGGTCTCCTCAGGATAACTACAAGTGGGAAATGCAAAGTGAAGAAAACTGAACATTTAGGAAGTATAAGAAAAGCAGACTGTCTTTCCCCGGGCTTAACCACTTCTACTGAGCCAATATTCAGGGGGCAGGGCATTTTTGCATAGTTGGCACTTTATAAATAGATTTTTTTTTCTCCTGCTTGATCATAGTTGAGGAAATGTGTAAGCCTACAGAAGTCCAGTTATCCAACTCCGGTGCCCTAAAAGCAGTTCACCAAGCCTTACTCATTCAAAATTGATTGAGATGAATAAATAATGATGGCTTTCCAAGGGGATTTAACTTGAAAGTCCACTGGAGAGCATTTTCTGTTTTTTTTTTTTCTCTGAGGACAACCCACTGTAAATTCTTACTCCACTAAAAGCTGTCTCCTGCCATTTTGTTGTTGCTTCTTTTGAATTTCCTATGAAAATGTTTAGCCTTTCATCAAATTGTTTTCTGCCTTAATGGAAACTTGAGTGTTCCTTCAAAATAAAAGAAGGAAAACAACACCACATATTTTATAAATTAAAAAAATATCTATCTATAGATAGATTATGGTTATGATCTAGTGTTGAATAGTTGAGAGTAAAGAGATCACATTCTGAAACAGAAAGCCAAAGAGGGATTCAGGAATCTGCCTTGCCTCTAAGAACTAACTCAGAGCTCAGCTTGTAACTAACTCCCATAACCTCTGAACAGCAAAGAGTCTCAGGAAGGAAAACTGCACAGAGTTTGAGGTGAACTTAGGCTTATGTAGAGAGCTCTAAGAGAGCGTGGGCTACAGAATGAGACCCTGTCTCCCCAAGAACCAAACCCAAGCCCATAGATAGATAGATGGATAGATGGATAGATAGATGGATAGATGGATAGATTAATAGATGGATAGATAAATGGATAGATAGATTGATAGATCCATGCCAGAGAGAAAAAGCACAGAGCACTAGGGAACCAGAGTTCAGTTCTTAGCACCTGCAAGGCAGCTCACAACTGTCTGTAACTCCATTCCCAGGGGATCAGATGCCCTCTTCCGACCCCTATGGGCATTGCATGGACATTGTGGTGAGAAAGAGAATCAGGCAAAAGACTCATTCACATGAAAGAAAAGAAAATTTCAAAGAAAAATTCAAAAGCACTCTGAGAGCCTCATTATGCATTAGCATAGCCACCTGGCTTTAGTTAACACAATGTAACAGTAATGTGTTAACATAGTTTCCCTCTTTTCCTCCTCGCTGTTCTTTGTGTTGCTGCGATCATGTATTTTGTTTCTATTTGTATCACAAACTTCAGTTCACTTTACTATTTCCCTTGCTCCCAGGGGTGTCTCTGCTAAGCATGCTGACCCCTGCCCAAAGCTGAAAATACCACTAGTACACTGTGACTTTTGATGTCTCCACTTCAGTGGCATTTCATTGTGGGCTGACAACTCTTCCACACTCCTCCTCCTTATAGGTGGTCCAGCACGACCCATGTCGGGGTGGAGCTGGGTACTGGAACAGCCTCTTCCGGTTCAAGCACCTGGCTACAGGGCATTACTTGGCAGCAGAGGTAAGTAGCTTCACGTGGCTTTCTCCTGGGAAGTGAACTCACTGTGATCATCTTTCTCCACTCACCTGTAGCTGCCGGACGCCTGGAAAGTTAAGGGAGTTGCCAGTCACCGTGCTTTTCCTTCTGCCTGTTTTCCTTATCTTGTTTCTCTAGAGCAGGAAAGTTACAAATCACTGACACGCTGTGGGACTTGACAGGGGTCCTGATGAAGATGTAGGGAGAAAGGAAGCTAGAAAATAATGCTAATGTAGGTTTGTATGGATGTTTCCTGTTTTGTTGTTGTATACTGCTTTACTTATAATCATCTACCAACCCCACTCCAACACGAGTGCCTGATACTGTCTGCACTGGACAGTATGTTAAATCAGAAGCGTCGAAGCACACGGAGAACTAGAGGATTCCATGGAAAAATCTGATTCCTCAGGGCTGTAGGGGGAGACATGGGTGTCATTAGTCTCTTAAGAAAATTGGGAATCAAATTAACATTTTTTTGGGGGGGGACAAGGTCTCACTCTGGCTAACCTAGAAACTACTATGTAGACCAGGCTGGTCTCAGACTTGCAGCAATCCACTTACTTCTGCATTCCAAGTACTGGGCATATGCACGCACGCACGCGCACACACGTATGCCAGGCTCTCAAATTAACTTTTTTTGTGTCAACATTCCACTCTGCAACCCAGGCTGGTTTCAAAATCTCTATCCTCCTGCCTCAGCCTTCCAGCTATATCTAGCTCATGAAAGGTTTTTGAGGAAAGGGAAGACTTTATGGTGAAGGATGAGGAATTTCCATTTAAATTTTTATATTAAATTAAGGAGCATCCTGCTGTGTAATAGATGTTGAGTTTTTACTCTGATCTGATGGAAGATGTACATACTATCATATTCAGATTCTAGTAGTACATCAAAAGTCCCCACTGTTGTCTGGCTCTGGATTTCTAAGGATTTGTGTGGGGATTAATACTGCTTCTGCCTTTAAACCTATGAATTTGGAACATAAATGTGTAAACTACCTGGAGTGTCTGATAACTTGTGCAAACTGATGAAATACTTAAAAACCAAGCATGCAGAAGTCCACGTTGACATTTAAAATGGAGGCTTAGGGAGGAAGAGATCCAGCTTAAGCAGCTTTGAAAACCTTTGATTGTGAGGTTAATGATTAAGGGTGTCTTATCTGTTATGTTTTAAGGTACATGCAGCTCTTTCTAGAGTCTTCCTATTTTCTCTTTTTCTTTTATGCAGAAGTAAGCAGGGTTATCAATGACTGTGTGTTGAGGTTATCTTTATCTGAGGCCTATACTATTGCTTTCCTAGTGAATTTGTTGTGTTTTCCTTGTCCATACTCAGAGGTGAAATGTCCACTGGTGATTGGTGGGTTGTTCTGTGTGTATTGTAACTGTGTGAGTTGTGTCACTGTTGTGGCATGCTGGTTCTGTGAATAGAGGGAAGGGACAAGTTCTTGGCTATTCAAGGATGGCTGCAGGTATTGACATCTCCTGCAGATGGGTCCCGGTCCTTGAGAAAGCAACGGATATTTTAATTTCCTAATGATTCTTTTTCATCAGGTAGACCCTGACTTTGAGGAAGAGTGCCTGGAGTATCAGCCCTCAGTAAGTATAGGCAAGAGCCTTCTTGTCTTTGTCTGGTAGGATGAGGCCAAATAATCTAGAGCCCTATTTAAGAAATTGTCAAGCGGCCTTTGAGTGTTGGGGAAGGGGAAGACTTAGGCTTCCTTCAACAAGGTCTTGTTCTGTGCTTCTCTTAAAGGAAGTCATATCCTCCTGTGTCCTTATTGATCTAGGGTCTTGATAGTTTTTCTGTTTGCTCAGTTCAAGAGTCTCCACGTCTTGGGAGAAGTGCATATTATCTCTCGGAATATTTCTGGGTGGGAGATGGTGAAAGTTGGCCTTTTGTAAACAGTTGTCTCTTAATGCTGTTGACCTTCACCTGTGACTCATCCAGATATTGAAGTGATAGTGAGTAGTATCCTTTCGACTGGATAACACATGAGGCCTGGTACACAGGTCCTTGGATGAGACAAACAGGTGTCTAACCTCTAACTTTGCCTTTTACAAAGTCAGAAATGGGCTTTAGGTTCTGATGTGATTTGGAATTTTATCCTCGGAGAAATCATGATCCAGTAATTTTGATCTGTGCATGCCCCAGCTAGTATCTGAAGAAGGTGAGGGTCATGTTTCACGGACATAAGAACATCCACAAAATGACTCTATTTCTAAAGTGCTTGATTATGTTGAATTCAAACCAAACAAAATGCCAGACAGTTTCTGTCTGTTTGAAATGTGAGTTGATGTGCTGTTCCCAGTGGTTAGTATGGTAGCTACTCTTGAGGGTACTTGTTTTTTTCTAGTAAAATTTGAAATAGTACATCAAAGAGGTAGAAGTAACTCACAAAGAAGGTGCTGTGAATCCTGCTGTAATGGTTAACTTCCTAGTTATGTTTCGGTAGAAGGTTGGCTTTGAAAGAAACTGAGCCATCGTGGCTGAGGACTTCTGGCTGTGACTGCAATACACATCCTAGAGCCTTACTAGGGCTATCTCCTCCTCTCACTGTTCCCCCAGGATGCCCAGGGCTCATCTTCACTTTCCCATTGCCTTTCTGTCACCTTTGCTTCAGCTGGCGTTTGGAAAGCTTGAACCCAACAGCTATTTTGTTTAGAAAACAGACCTACTCCAGCTTCTGAACCCTTGTCCTGGCTTTATTTTCTTGTTTGAAATTTCTTATTCTTGGACATTCTTTATTTGAAAGAAGAAACTGCCATGTATGGCCTCAGTGTTGCCAGCTGAGGTATCACAGAGGGGGTCTGACCTTTGGCATGAATATCAAGCTGTGCATCATTTGAGGGGGAAGATGATGTTCAAGTGAACCAAGGACTAGGGCACTATGGGAGATGGCACTGCTCTTTTGGGTTATGTATATGATGGAAGACAACATTGACAGTCTAAGTGTTGTGATCACAAGCTCAGGAGGGAGGGAAGAAATATAGACCTTCATTTAATTACCCGACTGATCGCTGACAAGGTGTGTGATCTTGGGAAAGGAACTTTCCCTCCCTGAGCCTCACTGTCCTCCTCTGCACCAGCAACATTTCAAGCTGCACAAGATCAGTATGATCTTTAAGTGTGTTCATCTCCAGCAGGTCACCTTGACTTCACAAGAGTTAGGAAAGGCATTGGTGAATGGTCCTAACATGGTGTATCTCAGGCTCTTTTGTGTTCAGCAGTCTTTATGAGTCTCACGCTTCTCCATGCCGGTCATACACCAGCAGGCTGGGTGTAGATCAAGGTAGCGTTGCTCTTATGGTCCCAAGGTTGCTGGGACTTGGGTCTGTACTTGGAGTGTGAGTGTGTAGAGAGTGTCTCACTTGCATCATTGGTCTCTATATACGAGTATTAGCCTTGTGAGAGCTCTGCTTCCTTCGTTGCCTCTTTAGCTGGAGAGTGAGAATGCTAAGTCCAGAGTCATATAAACCTGAGTAAAAAGCGTCCTGTTCTCATGGTTCTCCTGGAGATTGGCATCAGTGAAGTGTTAGACCTAACTAGCTGTGTGAGGCTCCTTCTAAAATCAGGGGTCACTTGCCTGGTCCCTGAGGGTGGAAGAGGCCAACCCAAAGCTTGTCCTCTGCTTCTCTTCTGCTTCTCCTTGCACGTGTGCCTTTCTTCCCACTAGGTGGCGTATGCCAACTGCACACTGAGGACTCTGCATCTGGGTTCCTTGTCTAGATGCTGAAAGACTAAAGTCAGTTTTCCTACCTGCTGCTGTCTCTGAACTGTCACTGCCTGTAACCAAGCCCTGAGTTATAGCTGGTTCAGACCTTGTGTTGAGAGTGGAGTGTGGAACACTGGGCAGGTGACAGGAAACTATAGATGTCCATAGTTTCTTTCCTGATCCAAAGGCGGTGTCCTTGCTCCAGGTGTTACTTTAGCATAGAGAGAAAAAAAATGCCTCAGATTTGTTTAGTTGTTAAGAGAGCTTCTTAGTTGGATTTTTATTTGTGGTTTGGACCCTTGGGCTCAAGCACCATCACAACCAGCCTCTCCAGTAGCTCTGTTAGCTGAGACTACAGAGCTACTATCTTTTTTTTTTTTTTTTTTTGGAAGCATGTTAGATCTCAGCCTTGTTAAGCTGAGTTTTCTTGCTTTGCTTCCTTTGCCTTTGATTTGGCTTCCTGTTCTTGATTACTGTGTTTTCCTGGTGCTGTCTTCCTCTGTGTATCTGGGCAGGAGGTGATGTTTCAGCCAGAGAGAAGCAAGCCAGGGATGAGGAAATTCTATTTTCCAAGCAAACAGAGGATATGTAGTCATACTAAGAATGTCAGACATTGAAAAGAATTGTATGTGTGGTCACTAAAAGAGATTGCAGAGCCCATCTGAGCAGGCATTCGGGCTAAGCCCACTGGCTAACATCTCTGGCATGTGGCCTCTGTTTTGGAGACGAGAATGTGTCCTTAGATTTGCCTGAGACACCTTCATCGTTGTTCTTCAGGTTTTCATGTGAAGGATTCCCTTTCATTTCAGCCAAATCCCACTGTAGCATCAATGACCCTTTGCTTCGTAATCAATGACCCAGTGTGTTTTTCAGGGCTAGAGTGATTTGACCAACTATACTGGAATTGCTACTTTCAGGCTTATTTCTTGTAGGAAGTACTTGTGTCGTATTTTCGGTAGGCAACCATTTCTGTGATTTGCACCACCTCCAATAACTAGTTTCACAGGCCAGGTTTCCTCAAGTACATCTCTGCTCCCCAGCTGTTCCACATGGATGCATCTATATGGAGTAAAGGTCTTCAGTGCCTATAGCGCTCTTTCCGTAGTCATCTGCTGCTGTCCCTTCACAGCCTGAACATTTTGTATGACAGTAGAGAATGGACAGTCTTGGATCAGTGATCGCCATGTAGAGCTCCTCTGACACCGTGGTCCTCCTCCTGCCAGCCGCTGATGCTCGCTGTCATTTCTCCTCTCTTCCTGTGGACTGTGGCGTGATGATGGTAAGTGTGGCTCTTACCTACAGAGCTCCTCACTGGATTCCTTTTACCCTCAGGTGGATCCTGATCAGGATGCATCTCGGAGTAGGCTGAGAAATGCCCAGGAAAAAATGGTGTACTCTCTGGTCTCTGTGCCCGAAGGCAATGACATCTCCTCCATCTTTGAGCTAGACCCCACAACTCTGCGTGGAGGCGACAGCCTTGTCCCAAGGTATGGTTTTAAAATTCCTTATCCCAAGAGAATTGGGGCTGGTCTTGATGGCCTGGATGTGATTTTTGGAATGGAAAGCATCATGGCCTTTTCTTGCAGCACTTACGAAGGAGGTGGTGAAGCATTTGGGCTGGCGCTAACGCGACACTGAGTTTTGTGTGGCTCCTCAATGTTAAGTTGCTGACAGTTGGGTAAAAAGTATTCTGTTTATGAGCTGGCTCAGGGGTCCTCCTTTAGAGGACAGAGGACCCAGGTTTGGTTCCCAGCGCACACGTGATGGCTCTCAACTCTCTATAACTCCAGTTCCATGGGATATGATACTCTCTTCTGGCCTCTGTGGGTACTGCATGAACATGATACACATGCAAGTACTCATGCAAGTACACATCTTTTTTTTTTTTAATTTAAAAGTACTGTCTTTAGGTTAGGGAGATGACCCAGGGGATAGCATGCTTGGCATTCAAGCTAAGGAACCTGAGTTTGAGTCCCTATTACTGAACCATAGAGGCTTCATTTGTAATCACAGTGCCTTTCTGACAAGACGGGAGGTAGAGACAGGAGAGTCTCTAGGAGCTTATGCGCCAGGTAGCCTAGTGTAACAGTGGTGAGCAAGAGACTGTTTCAAGCAAGGTGTGGAAGGTGAGAATTCACACACACACACATACACACTCACTCACACACACACACACACACCATTTAAAAGTGTTTAAGTTAACAATCCATACAATCAGTATTTTTACACTTTTTCCTCCTTCCCCAAAACTCTGGATAATGCCAGGCTGAGGTTGTACCTCCCCATGGGGACCTCCCTCTTCTCTGAGGAGACAAAGAGGGGTGTGTGTGTGTGTGTGTGAGAGAGAGAGAGAGAGAGAGAGAGAGAAACAGAGTGCACCTGGGAGGAGGGGGCTATAATTAGGATGTAAAATTAATAAATAGGTAAATTTAAGAAAAAGGAAAAAATTGAAAAGAAAATTTTAAAAATTGCAAATTGCTGTGTGCATAGTAAAAAATATTGAGAAGTTAGACTTCTATTCTTTTTTGAGTAGTTTTACTCAACAATTACTTTTGTTGCCTAAAACTGTATTTTCTTAGCTGGGCAGTAGTGGTGCACACCTTTAATTTCAGCAATCAAGCGGCAGAGGCAGGTGGATCTCTGTGACTTTGAGTGTAGGCTGGTCTACAGAGTGAGTTCTAGAACAGCCAGGGCTACACAGAGAAACCTGTTGCAAAACAACCCCCAATGTTTTAGAAAAAAATATTGTAATATAAATGGAAGAGGCAATCTTTAAACACGTTTTAGTATTGTCTGTATGTGCATGGTGTGTGTACATGGGTGTGCATGCCACTGTGGGAGTGTGATGATCAGAGGACAGCCTTTCTGTAGGCTGCAGGGATCAAACTCAGATGCCATTCTTTTTCTTTGAAAAAAAATTTTTTAGAGTTATTTATTTTAATTTTATGTATATGGATTTTTTTTACCTCCATGTATGTCTGTGCAACGTGTGCATGCCAGGTGCCCATAGAGTTTACAGACAGTTGTGAGTCACCATGTGGGTACTGGGAACCAAACCCAGCCAGAGCTCTTAACCTCTGAGGCGGCTCTGCAGCCTTCTCAGGGTGACATTCTTGTACTGTAATTGCTTTATGTATTGAATCGTCTCACTCCCCAGTTCATCTGTTTGTTTATTACTTGTTTTGAGGAGGGGTCCCACTACATAGCCCTGGCCGGCCTGGGGCTCACACAGACCGCCCTGCCTCCCAAGTACTAGGATTAAAAGTGTGCACCAATACACCTTGTCAAAAAATCACTTCTTAACCAAGTCAACAAGAACATTATTCATTGAATTCCAACTACATGTGAAGCACAGTGCTGAGCAAATACTTGCCTTATTTTACATGATTATAATTTTGTCATATTTGAAGCCCTGTGAACTAGGTATTATCCACCCTCCTGCAGCTCTGCATTGGTGGCAGGTGTCTCAGTGGTGTTTATTGGGTTTTGTAGGGCCCCTCATGGAGTATACCATTGTGTTTCATTTTGTTTCCCTTGCCACCTTCCTGCTTAGCCTGAGCAAGGCTGGGAAGCTAAAGATCACTCCTATGTGATCTCTGTCACAATCTGGGAGTCTTGTGCTCATTGCTATGCCTGTCCCTTCTTAGAGGCAGAAGTGTAAGGCAGTTCCCAAAAAGAACAGAACCTTACAAGGCAAGAAGGCCTTTCTTTGTGTTTCAGTCAGATTCCTAGCTGTTAAGCCCTGCTGGCATGTTAATCCCTTGCAAATGCTAGAAATGCCCTTCTGGAAAACCCCATAGGTATGCACAACTTTCTTATAGATCTGTAACCTGTTATTACCTACACAAAATTAATCTTGTGTAGGTAACCACAGATGCTGTGAGTGCTTGCATGTAAAAAACATGCCATCTAGAAGTCTGCATTTCACAGCAATCCTTCCCGTTTTCCAGCTCTTTCCTTTTCTGCGATGTTCCCTGAGCCCAGGTAGAAGTAGAATTGGATATTCCACCTATGGCTGAGAATTCATTCAGTCTCTTATTCTCAGTACTTTGACCAGTTAGGCCTCCCTCTACTGACGCCCGTCCACAAAAAGAAGCTTCTCTGATCAAAGTCGAGAGCAGCCTTTATCTAGGGAGGTTTTATGGGTATAAGCATGAATATTTAGAAGGAATGTTGATAGCATGGCCATTTAGCAGAATAAGAATAGCAGATTCTGCTCCAGGGCCTGTGACATCCCTGGCCATGCATGAGCTTTTGACAAAGGGTTACATTACAAGGCATAACATTTTCATCTGTTTACCTGCAGATTTAATTTTTCTTTACAGGTGGATATATTATGTACATGTACCATATTTTTCTTATCTGTTTATCTGTTGATGGACATCTGGATTGAGTCCTATTTCCCAGTATTGTGGCTAGAGCAGCCATGATCATGGATATGCAGGTGTCTCTCTAGTAGAATGGTTCTCCACCTTCCTCATGTTGTGACCCCAGCCATAAAATTATTTTCATTGCTACTTCTAACTTTAATTTTGCTACTGTTATGAATCTTAATGCATTATCTGATATGCGACCCTCAACGGGGTCACATTCCATAGGTTCAGAACTACGCTCTAGTAGGTTATATAGCTATATGCCCAGGAGTAGTATAGCTTGATCATATGGTAGTTCTATTTCTTGCTTTTTGAGAAACCTCCAGTTTGATTTCCAACATGGATGTACTAGCTTACACTCCAGCCAACAATGTAAAATAGTACCCCTTTGCCACATCTATCTCATTTAATGACTTAAGTGTTTTGTGTGTGATAGGTACTTTATATTTTAGTCCCCTATTTATTACTTGGTGACTACTTAGTTGTTTGCACTTCTGTCCTATAATATGAGTAATGCCTTTGTGAGTGTTTGTGTACACACTTTTGTGATACCATATTTCTGTTTAGTCCATATCTAGAAGCAGAGTTATTAAATTGTAATGTAATCTTATGTTTAACCTTAATGAGCTGACAGGTTGTCCCTCAAAGTAGACACACCATTTATTTCCATCAAGCAAGTATGTGAAGATTCCAGGTTTGTTTTTTTTTTACATTCTCACAATAATTGTCACTATTTTTTTTTGAGATATCCCAGTCAGTGTGAAAAAGGATCTTATTGAGGATTAGATTTGCATTTCTCTGATAGTCAGTCATGTTGATCATCTTTCTGTGTATTTATCTCCCCATATTCTTTGTCATTTTCTTAGTTATATATCCTTTTACCATTAGTTACATGTTTTCTAGATGTACATGTTTTCTTTAATGATGACCTAAACAGGTTCAATTTATTTTTTCAATTTCATTCTGCTTTTTGGCTTCTTATCCAAAAAACAAACAAACCAACAAACCATGGCCACAAAATTTTATAGCAATATTTCCTTCTAAGATTTTATTCATTTTCGTTGTTTACACTTAGATTCTTGATTTATTTCAAAATCTTTTAAAACATGATTTGAGGTAGGATATATTGCATTTTAAAAGCTTCTTTTCTCATTGACTCTCTATTATGTAAGTAGGTACTGGTCAGATGCATTGCAGCTTAAATAATTTTCCCACTTAGTTCAGAGGAGTAGTGATTTTTTTTGTAGTATGTCAGAAAGGGGGCACCATTTATAGCCTGCGATGAAAGATTGCTTGGCTAGTGAAGAACTGGGAGATGTGGTTTAAAATATCACATTGCCCATGAGAATCTTCTTTATTGCATGCATTGGCAAAGAGAGAATGAGGAACTCGTTGGCTTGTATTCCCCAGTGTCTTGGGAATCCCCATCATCCCTGGGAGAAGGAAAGTTTAAGATTCTGGCCAGCTGGCCAAGCGGTATTGGCTTAGCTAGTTTTGAGGCCCCAGTCTTTGTGTTCTGTGCATTTGTTACTGCTTCCTGTTGGCCACCTTTTCTTGTGAGTAGATTTTAAGTTCAGAAATGAGGTGAGGACTTATGTTCAGCCTTGGTAGATAAAAGCTGTGATGTGGTCTACCAACTGTGGTTATTTATGGTCTTGCTGGATCTTTGCCTTAATGTTTTTTTTTTTCGTTTATTCTTGCCCTTCGCTGCCATTCTCAGAGCCAGAAGAGAATAGGGTCTCTTATCCATTGATCTTGTGGAATCCAAGTGACCTTAGGAGTAGCAAGGTCTTCTTTTAAACTCTGTGGTGGATGAGGGCAGTTGGAGGAACACATTAGAACAAAATTTAACAACACAGAAGTGTTAAGATGCTACCCTGATTCCATCCATTACTGTGTGTGCTAGCATATAAGTTGTTTTAAAAATTGTCTTATTTCAGATTGCAATATGTAAGGTTAGACACATGAACATCTGCATTTTTGTAATAGTGGCTAAAGAGTGCTTCAGGGATAAGTAAGATGGATAATGACTAATCCTGGGTATATTGAATCAGATAATAAAGTTGAAGTTTTCATGAGTAGATATTTTAAGCAAGCATTGGAAGAACATCTACTTGGATGAATCCTGTGTACTTATCTCAACAACGTGACTTTTGAGTTAAGGGTTAGGAATGGTACTTCAGAAGATTGATTGGATGGGCTTTGCACTTTTGGTGACATTTGTTATAGAACTCCATGGAATATAATAATCCAACTAAAACTAAGCTCCAAGCTTTGGTTACACTTGAAAAATACAGAAAATGAATCAAGCTCAGGGGGAAAAAGTCCAAATGCCTCTGTTTAATGTCTTGTCTGTATTGGCTAATTCATGTTAGTCAGAATAAATAGGACTAGAGTTTCCCTCTTCTGGCTTTAGAATGTTCAGGATAATTACAACGAAGGAAACTAAGGTCCATTGAAGGTGCATGTTTAGCTTGGCCTCTTCCCCATGAATGTGGCATGCCTTGGCCCTAAATTATCTTACCTTGAACGATTTCCACTTTATCCTATCGGACTGTAGCCTACCAGTATCTAAAGTTCCGGTCCAGAGTTGTCTCAGTGTTCTCTAACAGTGCTTTCATGTTTCTTAGTGTTTCTCGACTGTCCCCTAACCAATGCTTTTTAGTGCCTACTTTCTGTTTCTGCTTGCTTGGCGTGATCTCACCTTGTCTCAGTCAGGAGACAGCAAGTTCTTGAAGGGCAAAAATCCTTCCATTGTTTTCTGCTTCAGAAGTGATGCAGAGCTGAAAACTGTCTCAACCATGATGCATGTTCGAAACAACCTTTCTTGTTTTTTGTTTTTTATTTATTTTTCGTTGAGATAGGGTTTCTCTATGTAGCCTTGGCTGTCCTGGAACTCACTCCTTAGATGAGGCTGGCCTTGAGCTCAGAGATCCTCCTTTCTCTGTGTCCAGAGTGCTGGCTCATAAAATGATTTTTAAACCACATAGATGAAAAAGAAGCAAGCAGCAACTATATATAATTCAACTATTCAGAAAGAATCAGCTTCACTTAAGATCCTGGGTTCATGTAGACTCCAGCTGGTCTCTGGGCACACACTATAACATGTGATTTGTCCAACATTGTAACCATGGGTAACTTTGATCTTAGTGCAACTCTGTATTATGGAAGTGTTATTCAAGTAAGTGATTAACATTAAGAAACCCTGGAATGGACTAGGTCTTTATGAGACATCAGAGGGTACAGTTTTTCAGTCTTATAAATAGTACTTGACCAAATGTCATCATACCACATATTACACCTGCGCTGTTGTGTCTTACAGAAAAAAAAAAACCCCTAAAAGTGGAGTTCATA
Source organism: Pachyuromys duprasi (assembly GCA_028658305.1). Classification (NCBI taxonomy): domain Eukaryota; kingdom Metazoa; phylum Chordata; class Mammalia; order Rodentia; family Muridae; genus Pachyuromys; species Pachyuromys duprasi. Next base: position 33,679,720 of record CM053761.1, on the reverse strand, counting down.
AATAAAAGAAGTATTCATGTTTAGATGTTTGTGTTTCATTTATCATGTTACCCCACTAGCAGACTCCCTTCTCAAGTTGTGACTGGTTATCTTCTAGCCAGGAGTACACGGGGTTGGAGTTCCGCTCAGTGGTATAGCTTGTGTCTAGAATGTCAAGGCCCTTGAGCAACACTGCCACTAAACCAGGATGCCTACCGCTCATTTCCTGAGGCTCTTGTAAAGTAGCATCTCTTCTCGGTCGTGGGATCTTAGAAATGTGATAGGATAAAAATAGCAGTTCATTCTGCCTTAATTATGTACTAAGTTAAATACTTATCAACAGTTTATATTTATCATTAAAAAGCATTGCCTGTGACCTTCCTATTCATGTTTCTTATTGATTTGCAGGAGCTCATTGTGCACGTGGACCAGTCAAATTGTTTTGTTTTTTGATTTTGATTTTTTTCAGGTCACTATTTTTCTTTCAGCTTGGTTCACGATAGCTGCACACGTTGTGTGTGTGTGTGTGCGTGCATGCGTGCATGTGCACATTCTCTACAAAAGATTCAAAATTTTGACCGTGTAATCAAATTTAACTTTATTCTTGTTTTAAAAATTGAGAACTTATTCTTTATCCCATACTTCAGAAGCTCTCCTTGTCCCAGAAGATAAGTAAATATTTACTCATCTTTGCTTCTAGAAATTTTATGATTTTATTTTTTACTTTATTGAGCCTTTTGAAAATTTCAGTTATTAACTGCTGTAACAAGTACTAGTACACATTCACTCGCATATACCCACTTCTGTGGCTCCATCTCATGCTCTTTCTAGTGTTTATTCACAGGTTGTCCTTTAGAAATATCATTTATTCCAAAAACCTTAGAGCCATTATAAATTACTTTTTATTGTACACATAGCAGTAACAGGAACCGCTGATTCCCAAATATATTCTGCCCTGTGTCAATAGCAGAGAACTATTTTGGTCGCACTCTGTCTTTTGACGGAATGTGTTTTAACCCACGTCTGTAGAATAACCCCAAATGTCCGTCCCTGTGTCTGAAATTTTCATCGCTTCCCTTTAGGAACTCCTATGTCCGACTCAGACACCTGTGCACAAATACCTGGGTTCACAGTACAAACATTCCCATTGACAAGGAGGAAGAGAAACCTGTGATGCTGAAAGTAAGTCAAGAGCTTGGCTGCCTCCCTGTTGGTCTCCTGTTCTGAAAGGGCTCCTTTAATGACAGGTAGAGAGATACGGAACTTGGGAATGTTGCCCTGTTGTTGGGTTTCTTTTAGCGCTGATAAAAAAGAAAATTATTCCAAGGTATCTGGGTGAAGCAAACTTAGGGCTTTTAAAATAACCAGACTTTTTTTTAATTCTATTGCTGTTCCTTTAATAAAGAAAAATCTATTTTCAAAAAATTCCATTAATTCTCTACATTTCATGTCTAACATGACTCTGACTATGGGAATGTTTGCTTGTGCCTCGAGATATGCTTATTTCCCCTTGCATTGTTAGAATTTTTTCCCTCAGTGAATATAAGGAGTATATATTTTTGTGTGCCTAGAAGAGTTTTCCCTGCCCCTGTTTACTGACACTCCTCTTCTCTACCAGTCACTAAGCTATCCCATGTAATACTCTGGGATTTTTCTTTTTAGATTTTTTTTTCTCTTATGAGTGTGTTCAGGTTCATAGAAAAACTGAAAGAATGGTATATTCTCTATGTCCTGTAGAGTAGTAATTGTCACTTTTTATATGTACTTTTTCTCTATTAATAAAATGTTGCTTAATTATAAGAATCTTACATCCTCCCTGTGATAAAAGAAGCTATAAAATCACAGTTGTTCCTGTTGCATATATTCACCCTCGTATTTTCTTTTGGTCTCTTTCTTTTTCCCTATACCCTGTATACTCCTATGCAAATATCTCTGTGTAGCACAGTAGTACCATGTACAATGAATATACACAGTGCAGATGTAAAAACAATAGTCCCCACTTACTACCTCACTAGTCCCCACAAAACTTATTTTCTATTTGGAAAACATCCTTCTAGACGTTTCTTATGTCTAGTTGATATTAATGCCAAAAAAACCCCTCCAATTTTTTTCCGATTGCCCAATATCCTGTAAACAAAGTGATTAACATCTTAACTTTTCCATTTAAGATTATTTTACAACAACTCCCTTGACTTTCAGATTGGTACCTCTCCTCTGAAGGAGGACAAAGAAGCCTTTGCCATAGTTCCTGTTTCTCCTGCTGAGGTTCGGGACCTGGACTTTGCCAATGATGCCAGCAAGGTGCTTGGCTCCATTGCTGGGAAGTTGGAAAAGGGCACCATCACCCAGAACGAGAGAAGGTGAGGGCGTCCTGCCGGCGCCAAGACAGCAGTCCTCATGGGTGGCTAGACTTTGAAAAGCCCTTGGGGAACAAAAGGATCAGCACTCTGAAGATCTGTGCTTGAGAGTGATCTGAGCTTTCATGTGCAGCTTCAATTTATGATTTCCAGAAATGGGTACTTATATTATTTTCATCTTTGTTTTGTTTTAGAGTGATAATTGCGTAGCTCTGTTAGCTTCAGCTGTGATTTCAAGGGTGCTAGAAAGGATGAGTCCTCTTCTGTTTGCCCGTTTAAAGCGTGACCCTTTCTAGGCAAAGCTTTTGACCTACAGAAGTTTGAACACGATCTTTAGCAAGCTCTGCTCCCCTAAGGTCTGTCACCAAGCTGCTGGAAGACTTGGTTTACTTTGTCACGGGTGGAACTAACTCTGGCCAAGACGTGCTTGAAGTAGTCTTCTCCAAGCCCAACAGAGAACGGCAGAAGCTGATGAGGGAACAGAACATTCTCAAGCAGGTCAGTGGGCCTTGATGGTTCTTGGGGGTTAGCTTTGTGAGAAGCCTGTGGGACCCATGCTCAGAGATATGGATGATTCTCACCCAGAAGACAGAGTCTGATTATTGTTTTCCTTTTTGAGTCTGTAGCAAATTTAAGTGTCAGGAGAGTGTCCTCTTTTATCCCCTGCCCCACTGTGACCATCCCGCAGCAGAATCGAGCTTTTGCTGCAGTGAGTGAACATAGATTGATGCATCTGTTACTCAAGGTCCATAGTTTGTGGCCCTCTCTTCGTGGTGTACGTGATTTGGTTTTTTGACAGATATGTTATGATATGAGTGCACTGTCACAGTATCATTGCCCTAGGAATACACAGGGTATTTTCATTGCCCCCCCCCATTTTCTGCTTCACCTATTCATACATCGCTTTTCACTACCCTTGCACCCACTCCTCTTTTAATTGTGTTTCTGTTTTGCCTTGTTCTCATTGCTGTATAGTTGGAATAATGTATCTTGCAGCCTTTTCAGATGTTCAAGGCTCTCCACGTCTTCTCAGGGCCCAAGACCTCAGTCCAGTTGATAGGTACCATACTTGCTGAATATGAGCCACGTGAGCATTTACCTGTTGGGTACCCTAAAAAGTGGTCAGGTGACACCTTTATAGTCTCCAAAAATAATGTAATGTGTCATATTTCCTTATGGTTACCTTGTACGTTTAGGGAATTTGCAGTATTTGGTGAACCCAGAAGCTCTGTATTAGCTCTTACGGGCAACTTTAGTGGTCATGTCTATATTTCCATAAACAGGGAATGGTAGTTGACAAGAAGTACCTAGATGACATTTGGCTCATATGACAAAATATCACTGTGACAAAATAGCTGGGAAAGTAATCTTATAGAGAAAAGGTCTGTTGTCACAGGATTTTTAGCCCATGGTCACTAGCCCTGTCCCTCTTGGCCTCTGGAGCAATATATGGTGGTGGGGAGCATGTGGTAGACAGAACTGCTTACCTATGTATGCAGGAAGCAGAGAAGAGCTTGCTTCTGTGACCAAGCCTGTCCTATGAAACCCATTCAGCTCTGAATCTGCTGGTGGTGGCTAAATCCACCCAATCAGTTCAGAACCTTCATGACACATCATGGCACAGTCACTTCCCAAAGGACTCAGATCAACACTGCTGCCTCAGAAACCAGGCCTTTACCATGAGCTTTTAGAGGCCTTTGAGATGTCGACAGTGTTACTTAAATAAATGGACCAATTGGAGGGAGGAGCATGACGAATCCAGGTAGAGGAAGCACAGCAAATATACTCCATGTACTTAAAGCTGGTGGAGATTTGCTTCGTTATTCCTTGGAACTTGGCTGGTGACTGAAACAAAAAGAGAGACAAAGCCTCATAGCTCTCCATGAGAATTCGACATGTGGAAACCCTTCTTCCTGTTGGGCTGTGATAGACAAAATTCATATTTCAACGAGGGTTGAAGTCCAAAAATCAATTACGTCCAGATGTTTCATCTGTTGAACTCCAAATTAGAATTCTGGCTTAATGTCCTTGTTCATTCCCACAGTAGGCATCCCTTGAGGGGTTAAGACAGTGTTGGTCAGTTATATAGGATACTGTACTCCTGAGGTTTACAATTGCTATCTGTTTTAATCTTTACAGTAGTTAGGTAGTGTAGATACCGCACTTTGTTTTCTCCCAAGTTTACTTTGGCCATGATCTACCGAGTGTTCCTCAAGATCCAACCCATGTAGTTGATATAAAGGAATTACGCTCATTTTGGTCTTACTAGGATTGTAATCTGGGAGACACCAAATCCAGCAGCATCCGGAGAGCACTGTAAACTTTTATGAGATGATGGCTGTTTTTATAGCTTAATGCACAAGCAGGTTGGCTAATCGCATCCTGTTTGTAAAGACTTGTGGTTGGTGTGGCCGAGGTCACACTGCCTTACAGGAAAAGGATTGGATGGATGGTTTCCAAATTGCTAGAAAACCTACTGAATCTCCTTCCAGGTGTTGTAGGCCAGGTCAGAGTTTGAGGTCAGCATATACCTGTGTGAGCATGTGCAGACAGCAGAGTTCAAAAGTTGGACTGTGGACATGTGTGATACCTGCTTGACAACTCCTCACAACTGCAGTTGTGCCCAGCTCATGCTAATCTGTTTTGATTTTTCTCCCTGGCAAAAGTCATAAAGGTGTATGATTTCAACCTAAAATCCCTCCCTGCACTCTGCCAAAAGATTTTCCACAGTGTGTGTGAGAGCTGATGAGCTGAGCAAGTGGGTGCCTAGTCCAGATGATTGATAGATGCAGGTTTCAGTCTCTTGATGAGTTTGCATTGAGAAACCTTTCCATACAATCCTGCTACCACTACAGTCCTGTTCCGTCTTGGTAAGAGAGTTAGAGTTTAAAACATTCAGTAATGACAGCTCGTTCTTTCCTTTTGCAAACAGATCTTCAAGCTGTTGCAGGCTCCCTTCACAGACTGTGGGGATGGCCCGATGCTTCGGCTGGAGGAGCTGGGTGACCAGCGCCACGCTCCCTTCCGACACATTTGCCGACTCTGCTACAGGGTCCTGAGACACTCACAGCAAGACTACAGGAAGAACCAGGTGGGGATTAAGATGGACATGGTCGTTGGGTTCCTCCCTTAAGCTCGCATGCCCTACTCAGGAGTTTTAGGTGGTATGCACCTTTCTGTTTAAACAGTAGAGAATAGTCCACTGCTTAATTTGCCCCTAAAACGGAAACAGATGTTTGGTAAGCCTGGGAAGAACCCGTGTCACAGAACTCTTGAGGATGCTGGAGGAACATCACACAGTGCCTTGTAAATGCATGTAATTTTCAGGTGCCAGTTTTAAAAATAAGAAATATTTCAATGAAATTTCTATTTTTGAGATTGAGGTTACATTTACAGTGTATGTATGTGGGGGGTATATGTGTGTGTCGTATATGTGCACGTAGTATGCACACACATGTGTGAGCACACACACCCATGCCTGTGGAAGGAGGGCGTAGGTGTCCTGATCTATCACTCTCTTGCTTGTTCCTCTAAGATAGTTTCTCTCACTGAACCTGGGGTTGTGCTCGAAGCTGGTTAGTGAACGTCTGTCTTCCCCCCAGCCCAGAGCTGGAGATACAAGTGTGTAGAGCAATGTCTGGTTTTTTGTGTGGGTGCTAGGTATTCACTTTAAGTTCTCATGCTTGTGCAAGAAGCACTACACCCCACTGAGCCACGTCTCTAAATCTATAGTATGTTTTGGTGCTATGTTCCCATGTTGAAAAAATAGAAAGGATGTTTTCCTTCCACCCTCCTTTGATGACCTCTGCCTCTGAAGGTTACTCTTTCTTGACTGTGGGTCTAGATCATATTTGCTGATGTTCTAACTCAGTGATTGTAAGTCTATGTGCATATTATGCAGAGATTTGCATATTATCCATAGTAATATTTGAACACAATCTCTCTGTCTATCTGTCTCTCTCTTTCTCACACACATGCACACACTGTGTGATACGCACTCCTCCCATGAGTTAATGGTATAACAAACAGCATTGAAACTCTAAAGACACTGATTGCTGAGAGCTGAGCTGATGGATCGTTGATTCTCAACCAGGGGCGATTCTGTTCCATAAAGCACATTTGGCAGTGTCTGGAGACCCTTCTGAATGTCACACCTTGGGAGCACTAATAACATTTAATGGGTAGGAACAGAGATACTAAAAAGTTCCCAGCAGCATCTAGGGCATCCCTTCGCAACAAAGAATGATCCATTTTCATATCACATGTAGCATTGTGGGTGTGTGAATTGGGTGCTGCTGCTGTTCTGTGCCTTGGAGTGCAAACCTGTCCATAAGGTTTGCCAGTGTGTCTTGTCTCTACATTTAAACTTTCTTTGTAGTTAAAGGCTTTCATTATCATGAACATAACATTAATGGTTAACGATGCTTTAGGAATAAAACCATGCCAGCAGATTGCAGATTTTTTTTAAGTCTACCTGCAACACATCCATACCTTGCTCAGATAGGTCCAGAGATCTTAGCCTGCCTCTGTCTTCATTCTTTAGATGAAGGGACATTGGGACTACAGTGTATATTAGGATATAGCATTTGAACACAAGGAAGTCAAGCTAGTCCTTGCTGCTGCTGGATTGGCTATCACTGTTTATGGATCCTGTGGCAGTTGGCACAGCTGTATGTCTGAAGGCTGGTGAACTCTCAGACGTGCATTCTTAGGTATAGACTGAAACGTGGCTGTGTCTTCTGTGTTAAACCTCAATAGCTCCCAGATTTAGGACTTAAGGAAAATTGAAAGCCAGTTTCAAGCACTACTTAAACCTTAAGCAAACAGTCTTTCTTAGGTAGAACTATCTTGCAGAGTTGTGTATGTGTGTGTGCTCATGCGTGCTCATGCATGCATGTATGTAGGGGGATTATGTCTGTGTTCATAGGTGGGGTGTGGTGAGAGGGAGGAGGGCGATGCCACACTGGCATTTTAACCCAGAACCTTGTACATGCCAGACAAGCACTATACCAGTGAGCTATACCTCTATCCCAGAGGAATATCTTTGACTAGAAACAAATTATTGTTCAGAGGAGGCTTCTTTGATGTTGCAGATCTTTCTGTGGAATATGATGTTTGGTTTGCAAAGAGGGAAGTCAAGGTAGATCCATGCATCTGTGAATAAGGCTGATCGTCCTAGATATTCCCAACTCTCTTCTACTTAACTGGCTTTATTTTTTCTTCATTTTCTTTTTAAGACAAGGTTCTCACAGTGTAGTCCTACTTGACCTGGAACTCTCTGTGTGGACCAGACTGTGCTCAAGTGCTGAGATTAAAGTGTACCACAGCCCTGTTGACTTTAAAAGAGAAGCTTTAGGGAACTGGGGAGGTGATTCACTGGTTAACAGCACTGGCTACTCTTGCAGAAAGAGGACCCTGGGTTCCATCCCTGACAGGTACATGGCAGCTTACAATCACCCATACCTCTGGTTCTAGGGATCTGATGCCTCCTCTTGGCATCTGTGGGCACTTTACATGTGTGGTGAACTTAACATACATAATGACAAAATACTCATACAAATAAAAGTAAGTTAAAAAAAATGATTTTTTTAAACCCAAGGCAAAGAAAACTGTGGGCTGATATTCCGAATGTTCAGGTAGATGAAGTAGTACCAGAGGAATGGGGACGGTTACTAAGTTGTCCCAAATTAGTAACAAATTCAGAGCTGTGTAGCTGCTTCCAACCCTAGTTGTACAATGAATCAGTAGATTAAAACTGATGTTGTACACTGAAAATATCCACTGTAGATTATAAGACTTTCCTTGCTGGAGTTGTGTGGTGGGGTTAGTTAAGTAAAGGCTGTGAGGGTCTGAGCTGCCATTGCCCTGAGGAAGAAGGCTGAAGAAAGATGCCCAGGATCCTTTGTCTGTTGAGGACTGTTCATAGGCAGTCCTGCTAGTTTTCCTAATGTTAACCCAATCACACTGTCTTTCTGTCCCTCCAACTGACTTGCGTTTCTTTCCCTAAAAGGAGTACATAGCCAAGCAGTTTGGCTTCATGCAGAAGCAGATCGGCTATGATGTGCTGGCTGAAGACACCATCACCGCCCTGCTCCACAATAACCGAAAACTCCTGGAAAAGCACATCACTGCGGCGGAGATCGACACATTCGTCAGCCTGGTGCGAAAGAACAGGGAGCCCAGGTGAGGCGCCAGAGGGGACTTGCCAGGAGGCCCCTGTGCATCTAAATGTGCGCATGTAGCGCTCCATGGTATTGTGTATGAGGCTTGCCGCCCTGGGGACTGGCAGCAGTCAGTTTCCAGTCGCCCTGGGACTTCCACTGGCAAGAACTGCAAGCTTACTGTGATCCCATCTTCAGGTACCAGCCGCTCCCTTCCCCTTTCCCTTAAACTTTAATTCCCATATCTGCTGAATGAGCAGCTATAAATACTTCTGAGCCGCCAGTCACGTGACACACAGTAAAGGACATTTGTTTTTGGCCACTCACTTTTTACCCCATGTCTCTCAGAACTCCTGCCCAAAGGATCACTGCCCTTTGCTATGTTTGGTTGTCTCTCAGATGCTTTCTTATATGTGAGTGACTTCTTCCCACCCTCTTATACACGGAGATCTGGCCTCATTCCTTTTGACCCTTCCCATCTCTTCCTTCTTTCTTCTGCCTGAGATTTTAGGTGACATGGGAAGCGGTTCACAGTACAGTGTCATCGGTCACACTGCGGGGCTAATAGTACTGCTGTATAAATGACCACTGCCGCCCATACCCAGTGTCTGCCAAAGCCAGTCTTCATGAACCTTGTCATTTAATCTTCAGGAAAACCCTTAGAAAATGTGTACCGTATCTTTTCCTGTAAATGAGGAAACTGGTGTATGGCAGGTTAAGTAATGTCGCCAAATGATAACCCAGAGACTAGGCAGTTAGTGTCACAGCCAGTTAGCTGCCACGCTGGGCTTTAGGCACCAACCAGCCCTGGTGCCGCTGGTCCCAGTGTCGTCCTTCCCTGTCTCTTCCTGATGACAACTTCCTCTCTGTTCTGCTCCTCCTCCTCACATTGGTTCTGTCACCTTTTCATTAGCTCTAGTCATTCTTCCTCTTCTGCTTGATTATCTTTCTTTATTTTTTTTCCATCTGTCATATCCAGACTTCTTGTGGTCACCGTCATCAAAGTCTCCAATGCGCCTAACTTCTCTTCAGAGTGAATGCTGGGTCTCATATATGTGAGGGTCAGACTCCCTCTGCCTGCTCTGTGACATCATGTTTTCCTTTGGGTTAGGTTTTTGGATTACCTCTCTGACCTCTGCGTGTCCATGAACAAGTCAATTCCCGTGACCCAGGAGCTCATTTGTAAAGCTGTGCTGAATCCTACCAATGCTGACATCCTGATTGAGACCAAGTGAGTGCCATCTGGGGACATAACTAAAGATACATTTAACATTTGCTGTTAAATGGATGGTATGCTCACGGGAATAAGCCAGATTCATTCATCTCTTCAGAGTTGCTCTAATGTCAGTTGGGAGTATTTCATCTTTATTTCACAGGCCTTGTTTAAAAAAAATGGTTGCTCTTGCTTTTAGTTTGGTTTTGGTGTGCCCTTCTGTATATAAGGTCACTTACTCTGTATACTGTAAATTATACTCTGTGTCACTTACTCTGTATATTGTAAAATTGTGTAAACCCAGTATGGAACATTTGGCACCCAGTTTAGAGTTGAAGAGCCTTAAAAAATTAAGGATGTAATAAATATTCACTGTTAATTCAGTGTCGCAAGGAGGTGTAAATTATCATTGTTCCAAAGTGTGATGGACTGGCAAAATGGCTCAAGGAATGTAGGTACCTGTTGCTGAGCCTGACAATCTCCCTAGTTCAATCTCCTGGAACCACGTAGTGAGAGGAGAGAACTGATTCCCTCAAGTTGTCCTCTGACCGCTACACATTCATTGTAGCACATAACAAATAAAAAATGTAATAAAAATGCTTAAGTAGTATATTACATATATTATAATTACTATTGATATAATACATAAATACTATGTTATAATTATGGTTGATAATCATAATTAGTACTATTGCTGTTTTGGTAATAGTAGTTCTTCACTTTTACAGAGGAGCATTTTCTCTGGTGACTACTGCAGCAGTTGTAGGCAGTATCAAAAAGAGTTAAGGTGTGGCACAGTTTTTTTCTTAGTTGTGACTTAATTTGGGGACTTGTTTTAATGCAGTGTGTCTCAACCTTGGCTGTCACATTTGGAGCTGGATGACTTTATGGTTGCAAATGTGCTGTCGCTGTAGGATTTGAACAAAAGTGTCCATGGATTCTTGCTGGTCTGTGCTAGAAACACCTCTTTTGCCACTGTGACAACCAAAAATGTTACAGATCTTGCCAAATGTCTGAGAAGAACAGTTGTTCTAGATGAAAATTCCCAGGTTAAAGCACATGAAGACCACACAGACTCTTTGCGGCTCTGCCACTGGGAGAAATTAAGCACAAAGTGGGCTTTCTGTGTGTCTCTAGGCTGGAAAAGGAAGCACGACTTCCAAGGATTTCATAAAAACTGAGCTCCGTCTCCTCTTTTCATAGGTTGGTTCTTTCTCGTTTTGAGTTTGAAGGCGTTTCCACTGGAGAAAATGCTTTGGAAGCTGGAGAGGATGAGGAAGAGGTGTGGCTGTTCTGGAGGGACAGCAACAAAGAGATCCGTAGTAAGAGTGTCAGGGAATTGGCGCAAGATGCTAAAGAGGGGCAAAAGGAAGACCGGGACATCCTCAGCTACTACAGGTGAGTGGGAGGCATGCTGGGCTTCGGCTGAGGGGACCACAGCAGTGGCACTTGTGAGTTTATGGCTTTCTTCTTGGTCACTCTAAGGCAGTGGTTCTCAGCCCATGGGGACCAAACAACCCTTTCACGGGTCACCTCATACCATCAGAACATAGATAGTTACATTGTGATTCACTACGGTAGCAAGTTTACAATTATGAAGTAGCAACAAAAATGATTTTACTGTTGGGGGCTACCACAAATGAACAACTCTATTAAAGGGTCGCAGCCTTAGGAAGGTTGAGAACCACTGCTTCAAAGAATGGTGTGGTGTCCTGAAGTAAGATTGTCCAGCAGAAAGATAGTTGTGTGTTCTTGAGTGGAAGGTGCCATGGACTCGTAGTCCGTTGTCTGTTTGTGTGTCCAGGTCATGGGAAAGGCAAGAGCTTGCATCAGCCTCTCTTATACTTGATCCTTAAACAGCACAGCCTGTTATAGTGCAGTCAGCAGCAGGCAGCCTGCAGGGTCAGGATTCATTTGTTCAAACCTTGATCTCTTTACTTAACTTGTCTTTTTCCCTTTGGTGGAGTTTGGCTTTATGTTCCAGAGCCCATATCTTCAAACTAGACATAATAGGGCCATTCTTCCAGAACATTTACAGAAACAGAAAATGTCTCACCATGTGCATGCACACACACATGATGAGACACCTGTACTTTCATAATTGATTTATTTGTGGGTCCATATGATAAAAACCATGGGTTTTATCAGTCGTGGAGCCCAAGTGTAAAACTTCTGAATTTTAAATATAAAACTGTTGGAGCCCTGGTACAATGTTCAGGAAGATTCAGATTTGGGAGTACTTTTGGTTTTCAAATTAGGAAAACTCAACTAATGAAGTTTATGTAAGAATTCCAAAATCTGCTTAAATCTAGGCCTGAAACTTTGGTATAGTACATTCCCGATGCAGGGATGCTCAGCGCCATAGATGCATTCTGCCTGGCCACCTCTAGTTTCCTTTCCACCCATTTATTTATTTAATCACTTTATAGTCTGATCACAGTCCCACCCTTACACTTTCCTCCCCGCCTCTCCCCTTCCCTTCTTCTCAGGGAAGGGGAGGCTTCTCAGGGGTACCATCCCTCCCTGGGACACCTCCCACTGAGGCCAGCCAAGAAAGCCCTTCAGTTACCATAACTTCCTCTAGCCCCTGTCATTCCTGGGGCCTGTATGTCACCACTGTCCTCCTCAGTCCCTAGTCTTGGTACAAGATCCAAGGCCATAAAGCCTTGCCACATGAAGCAAAGGAAAATGAAAGAAAAAGAAGGGACATTAACTACTATATACTTCTAAAAGAAAAGGGGAAAACATTACTACTTCTCATATTTCCTAATAAAATAAATTTGAAAAAAATTAAGAAATGAAAAAAGGTATACTTTGTAGTTAAGACGCCTTTTCTTACTCCTATATTCTAGTCTGTTCTCTTCTATCTATACACCTGATGGTCTTTTCATATTTTTTGTATGCTAATTTAAAAAAAATTATTCCATTTTATGTGTGCATGTGTTACCTGCATATATGTATGTATCTGCCACCATGTAGATGCTGGCCACTGAACTGTGGTCATCTGCAGGAACAGCAGGTTCATTTAACTGCTGATGCATCTCTGCAGCTCCTCGTTCTGTGTTTATTCTGTATTACATACCTATGCATGTGTATATGTTTTTCTTCCTCAGATTTCATGTAAATGATTTCTTACAGCAGACACCATTCTGAAGCTGCCCGTAGTATTGTTTCTGAAATATATTATGAAAATATAACTTCTGTGGTAGTCGGGGTAGACCTTTTCTAATTGTGACTGTGGTGTGTCTTCTGTTTTGCTAATAAAGCACTCTTTATTGGCATTTGGCATTCCATCATATGCCACCATTGAATTCTTCATGCTGGGGCACATCCTCGCTCAATTTTGTGTACACATACGAGTTTCTATTCCCGATGAAACGATGGATTGATGGATACTCATATTTTTAACTTGAGTAGGCAGTCCGAAATTGGATGATTCGATCTACACTTTTGCTAGTAGTAACTTACATGATATAAGACCATAAAGATACTGTAGAATTTTAATTATGCTTAATATGAACAGTGTGTTTGATATTTCCTGCATGGTCTTTGGTGGTACTGTATAAAATATGGGCGGAGGCAGACAGAAATCATTTCAGGCCTAGTCATTTCCCCTATATTTTATAAGGTAATGATGGTAAATGTAATCACATGGTCGCATATTTGAGATGTTAACCCACTCTCTGGCATGTCATGAACTTTTCCTCCATCTCCGTAGTCCAGAATCCAAAATTAGGTGTGCTGTACTCATTTAGGGGGTTGTTATCAGCCGTATGATACTTCTATGAAATCTCACTGAATGATTTCTGGGGTGTGAGTGTTCTGGTGATTTTTTTTTTTCAGGTATCAGCTGAACCTCTTCGCAAGGATGTGTCTGGACCGCCAGTACCTGGCCATCAATGAAATATCTGGCCAGCTAGACGTTGATCTCATTCTCCGCTGCATGTCTGATGAGAACCTACCCTATGACCTCAGGGCATCCTTTTGCCGCCTCATGCTTCACATGCATGTGGACCGAGATCCCCAGGAGCAAGTGACCCCTGTGAAATACGCCCGTCTGTGGTCAGAAATTCCCTCCGAGATCGCCATTGATGAGTAAGCCTGGGTCCAACTCCCTGATGAGATCTTAAGCCGCTTCAAACCCTTGTGATTCTAATGTTCTGTGCAGCAGCAGATAAGCCACGAAGACAACGTAGAAAAATCGTACAAGAAAGAAAAACCTTCCCCCGCTCCGCCTCCCAAGATTTAAATAGAACTGTGTAGCTAGCAAGTATTGTTTAATTTCTCAAGAAAATAGGATACTGGGCTGCATTTTTCTATTTCATGTTTAGCCCTGTCCTTCTGCAAATATCTAAGTACGTACTGTGTGCCAAGATCGAGGAATATTAGTGCAGGTTGTAGAAAACTACCTCTATGAGAGTGGGGAAAGACAGTCAACATGATGAGTGACTAAAGCAGATATGTAAGCATACATGCTAAGGAAGGAAGCATAAGTCAGATCCACATTAGGGGAGGCTGTCTTTAGAGTCTGAGCAGCCTGAAAGAGACTGGCTGGGAGATCTTGATGTTCCCCTTCATTCTCTCTCTCTCTCTTCCTTTTAGCTATGACAGCAGTGGGGCATCCAAAGATGAGATTAAGGAGAGGTTTGCTCAGACAATGGAGTTTGTGGAGGAGTACTTAAGAGATGTGGTTTGTCAGAGATTCCCTTTCTCTGATAAGGAGAAAAATAAGCTGACATTTGAGGTAAGGCATGGTGAAACACTCTGAAATTCTGTTATCAGTGATAATTTTTCTGTGGAGTAAGTAGAAAATATTTTAATCCTTGGCGATTATTTCACAGCACTCTCATTTTGAAACACAAAAGGAATTTGGGTCATAATTGTTCTAAATTAAATAGAACAGGTACCAGTCACTTAGCCTCATAAAAATATACAAGGCGAATTATTAATGTGAAGTGGCAGAGTATCACATATACTCTGCACTTTTTCTTGAAAGTACAAGGAAAGTTCATCCTTGGGCTGGCCCGTAGACAACTTACTTGAGAAACAGATCCTTGATCCAGAGGATTACAACTTTGTTGCTTTTGCGTTAAACTGTTTCCAAGCCCATTATCACCCTTTAGGAATGATGTTTCAGAGAACCGAAGTGTGCTTATCTGTGTTCTTGCTGGTTATGATTTGGTATGTTGTTGGGAACTTAGGATACCAAATGATTAGGCCCATTGTTTTATGAACTAGTCATCAAAGCAGATGAATAGTTTCACAAGCTTTTATTTCTTAGAAACACGTGAAATTTAATCAGAAATAGAAAGCCAGATGTATGCCTTCTCTGATCATAAAGAAGGGCACAATCTGCTGTGATTAGCTAGTCAGCATCAAGTGGAATGGGAGGTTACAGGTCAGTGAACAATAATTTCTTCTTCTCTTAACTGCAACAGGTTGTGAACTTAGCCAGGAATCTCATATACTTTGGTTTCTACAACTTCTCTGACCTTCTCCGATTAACCAAGATCCTCTTGGCAATATTAGACTGTGTGCACGTGAGCACTATCTTCCCCATTAGCAAGATCACGAAAGGAGAAGAGAATAAAGGTAACAATGATGAGGAGAAGCTCAAGAGTGAGTATCTGAAGTGTCCGTACTGAGAGATGCCTTCCATGCTGTCGCACTCATGCTAGGCCTGCTCATGTGCCATCCTGTCCTGTCCTTGTCCATTCTCATCACACCACTAGAAAAAAAGTAAAATCTGGAAGAGTTCTATTGGCCCGAGCGTTCATCGCTGATGGTCATTCTTAGCAGTTTACTCTTCCCTTTGCATCTGTCTTTAGTCTTTCTTTGTGTCTTATTGAATCATTTGAAAGTTACCTTCTGCTTTTACTATGTAACTGTCCAGTACCTATGTCCTGCCATTCGTTCTTGATGCTTCTGAGACACTTGATAATGATACTCCTATCTGATGAAATAAAGTGCAAGCTCGTATCTTGATATTTCCTTTCACTTGGCGAATGGGAAATTCCACGTTTATGTGTTTATTTCTTCTTCCTGTATTTGGGGGTCAGAATAGGCATAGAATAATCACCATGTGTCATATGCTTAGCTGGTTTTCAGTAGCTGGGATGGAAAGGGCATTTGACTTGATTCTCCCTATTTGCTAAGTCTTCTGTGATGTCGTTTTGCACACATTATATCATTGAATTTTGTCATAGAGCTTTTTTGTATGTGAGGAAACTAAGCCCCAGAGGTGACAGAATATATTCAAGGCCAAGCAGCTTCTGTGAGAAGCAGCGGTGTTTGTGCCCTGCTAACTTATATTCTTATTCTGAGCACAATAGCAAGCATATATCACTAGTGCTGAGTCAAATTTGGTGATGGAATTAATAAACAAACATGCCCCATTGGAGATCCCCAAACCATGTTGTTCCGCTAATCTCAGAAGTCTTAAATTTGTAATGAGTATTAACCTTTTTTTGGTACCTTGTGTTGAGAATGTATCAGAGCAGGAATGTGTTAAATAATTTGCCTCAAAAAACCCATACCCCTAATCAGATGCCTCTCTCTGGGGATGTCATGACCAAGGTCTTTCTTGACCCTTTCTAGGCAGCAATGTAATGAGATCTATCCATGGAGTTGGAGAGCTCATGACCCAAGTGGTACTTCGGGGAGGAGGCTTTTTGCCCATGACTCCCATGGCTGCTGCCCCTGAAGGAAACGTGAAGCAGGCAGAGCCAGAGAAGGAGGACATTATGGTTATGGACACGAAGTTGAAGATTATCGAAATACTCCAGGTATGATGCAGGGAACAAGATACTGAAGAGGTCTCTATTGAATATCTTCTCTATCTGCTCTTGTAGAGGTCCAAGGCTCTCTGGGGCTTGGCAGAAAATAATAGCAAAACTTTTACCTTATCCCTGTGTATCACTTCAGAATTGACTCCTTTTAATTCTTTGTTGCCACTTCCTACCCTTCCCTCTCATGGCTTTGTCTATTCGGCCATCCCATAGCTATCCTCAGTCACCTTAGCTCTACAGCACAGCGGATCTCTTTTTCTCTGCTCAAGCCTTTGCTTAGAGTTCACTCAGTATGCTTTTCTAGGATTCTGTTAGCAATGCAAAACCCTCTTCCTTCTTTTATTCCTCCTTCTCCTATTTCTCCCCCTCTTCCTTCTTCCCCTCCTCAATTATCTGCCCTTTTCATCCACCCACCTACTCACCAGTGAATGTCAGTTAATACCAGCTCCATGTCAACTTCATTTTAGCACTTGGGAACCTTCAGTGAACAATATCCATTAAAGTTCTGATGCTAAAAGGCTCCGTTTTGACAGGAAGCATAGGCATACATTATCTGAATATGAATGCTTAGTTGTTAAAACATAAAGACAAGTCAACTGGGAGCTGGAGAGATGATTAAATGGTTAAAGGCATTTGGATGCTGTTCTAGAAGACCTGCGTTCGATTCCCAGCACCCATATGCTGGCTCACAGCCATCTGTGACTCCAGGTCCAGGGAACTGGATGGCTCTCTTCAAGCCTCCACAAGGACCAGGAATGCAAGTGGTGCATAAACAGCCAAAACACCCATACATATACAATAAAAAGTAATTATTCTTTCAAAGAGGAAGGTTCAGATGATTTGGAGGACCCCATAAAACCAATTAATTTTCAGTTGATACACGGTACCCACCGTGTGTCTGTACTTATCTTAACATATCTAATGCAAATCTGTCTACTAAGGAACATCTTTGGCGGTTAAAAATTATATACACAGAGCAAAAAGAGAGCAGCACAAGCTGTTGGGAGTTCAGAGATGTAAGGAGGCTAAGAGTACCAAACTGAGAGCAGACCTAGACTTTTTCCCCTCCACACACAAGGACTTGGCTTGCTCTTAGAATTATTCATCTGTTCTCTCCCTAACATGATTGTTTCCATCTGCCATGCTGATTGCTACATTCCTACCACTGGAAAAAAAGAATTAAAACGAAAGGAAACCTTCCTTCCTCACTAATATTTGCTGTTTGCCCATTTCCCTACCTTTCTGTCTATCTTCCCAGCCTCCTGCCAGCCATCTGGCAGTCCTTTAAATCTATCCAGGTTGATATCTAGAAGTAATGATTGTAGTTGGTTTTTGTATAATACTGAATGTGAGGTTTGGGAAGATACCAAACAGGATGTGCAGCAGTCACTTGGGAACATGGACTAAGAGCTTGGAGACGGGACAAACATCTGTCTCCATCTGGGATTGGTGACAGCCTGAAATTGGATAAGGTCACCCAGGGGCCTAAGCAGAAGCTAGGGGAGAGAGAAAGAAGGGATATCAGTAGGATGCCTAAATGGTGCATCTGGCTAACTTTTCTTTTGGGTTCTAGCAATAATTCTTTGGAAAGTGTCTGCAGGAGTAAAGGAATAGGGAATATAGGAAGTTAACAAAATGAGAGTCCGGGGACTATACCTAAATCAGAGGAGACAATCAGAAGTATGTAGTAAATATAAATGAAGCTAATTCTCAGAAGTAAAAACAAAAGTTTTTCTCAGTTCTTTTCGTGAAAACAACTTCATCTTAGGTTATGTCTAGAGTTGTCTTTCAGTCTTTGCTGAAATGTAGTCCTGTTTTGTAAAGGACAGAGGCATGAATGATGTAGTCTTCTGGCTGTTTAATTCATCTGCAGGATGCCAAAGTCTACACTGGAAGCTAAGATATCATGGCAAACTGTATGTGTCCCTTAGAAGTCTGTTACTGTCTAAATGATTGTTGAAACCTAAGCCAAATATTTTTGACTTAGTGCTTAAGGTAATTGATGCAGCTGATACCACGCTCTGCCAGAGTGCAGTGGCTTGGCAGAGTGTTAAAGATGGTTATGTTAATGTAACCAAAGTGTTTCCATTTCTGCTTGAATCCTTAGTTTATTTTGAATGTGAGATTGGATTATAGGATCTCCTGCCTCCTGTGTATATTTAAGCGGGAGTTTGATGAAAGCAATTCCCAGTCATCAGAAACATCCTCCGGAAACAGCAGCCAAGAAGGCCCCAGTAACGTACCAGGTTAGTGATGCCAGCATGGAATTGCAGTCATGAAATGGGACGTGGCTGTAATGCCACTTGGAGATCAAAACAGTGTCTTCCAGAAAAAGGGTGAAATATGACTGCTGTTGAGGATTACTGTATTTTAATGATTCTTCAATCAAGAGCTTATTGGGGAAACAACAATCAAAAACCCCGTTGCTTCTTGAGGGGGTAGACCTTTAGGGACTGAAGATCGCTGAAGGTTACAGTTTTGCGGTTACCTGTAAAGCAACCCCAAACCAACACAATGCCAAAAGTATTCTCCAAGAAACTTGATTGTCCATCTGCAGCTTTTGTTCTGTGTTTGATGTTCTATTCAGCCATGAGATAATAAAGACAGTAGTAAAAGTGATACCCAGTCCACCCACATCTTTTGGAGTGGGCCTATAACTTTCTTTTAGCAAGAAAAAATGACAGGTGTGAGGGTCATCTGGGCCTGCCTGGCTCCAAAGGTCGTGATTCTGGCAGATTTGAGCATTACTGTTGAAGCACGTTAGGATAAGTCCACCAGAAGCAGGTTTTCAGTCTTTGTTGCATCTAACCTTCTGTTTTCCCACTTTTCAGGTGCTCTTGACTTTGAACACATTGAGGAACAAGCAGAAGGCATCTTTGGAGGAAGGAAAGTGTGCTTTCATTGTCTGTTTTGTGGTAGTTCTACAGCAAGGAAGGCAGCCCTGTTATAATTCTCACAGGTTTTTTTTCTTGAGCACACCACTATTTGGTCTTCAGGTTTAGATTCTTGTTCTGCTTGGAGCTACTGGGTTGCAGAACTTAGGTGGTGCACAGTGTTGTGTGTGTGTGTGTGTGTGTGTATTTCTTTTCTGCCCAGGACAGGAAAGATTTAAGAAGGTGTCTTAATATGCTTATATTTTCATGATTATTTTTAAATGGTTACGGGTCAAAAGAGTAGAGAGAGAGTATTCAAATCAGAGAGAGGTTACTGATGTCATTGACTTTGTCTGCTGACAGCCAAGCTGTGCATCAACAACAGCAAAAATAAACAAAAAAGAAAATCCCACAATGTATTTTTAAATAATTCCTATGTGAACCCCCCCTTAACATCATAGGCTGAAGTTTTAACATAAAACGTTGTTATTGTAAACACGTATCTACAAGAATAAATGCCCTGTGTGTGCGGTGATTATAACTAGCATACTTGGTTTGATTATTTATTGCTTAATAATACACATCTGCAAAAGTCTTTAAGAATTCGAACACCAAGTGTTTCTCAGAGTTCCCTGGGTTGACTGGGGCTCTACTGAGCAGTTCTAGTCACTGTTGGATCAACCGTGCAAGTGTTGTGATACAGTAACTGAGAACGACACACCCTGGCTACTGTCTCATATTTATGGCTTCTTCAAAGGAAGATGTTACAGCCGAGGCATCAGCCTTGTTCCACATGGTTAGTCTATGCCTCCTTACAGAACAATGGTTCATTCCTAGAACAGATGTTCCAAGAAGACAAGTGAGCAAGCACTAATTATATGTCTGCTTACGCTGTGCTTGCTAATGTTTTGTTGGCCAAGGGTAGTCTCAGTAATAAAGGGGACTACATAAGAATGTATAAAGGCTCAGTTTACTAAGAACTGTGACTATTAGCAGTCTGCCTCAGTGCTTAATATGAAAAAATATGAAATTTGAGGCCTATCTGTTTGTAGTGTCTTGAGTTCACAATGATGACACTTCATATGATGTGCCAACTGAGCTCTCCAGCCATTTACCTCATCTTGAGCATCAGTGAAACCATCATGCCACCTCTAGGCATATGGTATGACTATAATATTCGCACCTCTGGTCCTCACTGTACTGTTGTTAGACTGCAACCATGAAGGTCTCACCACTTGTCATTCATTCAGTGGTAAACACAGCACAGGTGCTAACATGGTAATTGGCCAGTGGTGACCAGTTGGGAAGGAATTTGCCATTCAATTCATTGTGTGTTTCTTGATTTTCGTTATGTAAACAGTGCAAAAATTATTATAGATATTGAAGCAACCCCTGGTAAATATTTTGGCTGATCCTCAGAGCACTCGAGTTCTGTTGGGTCATTCCAACACTTCAAAGCAGGAGTCATGGTACCAAACCATGCAGAACAGACATGTACAACACACATGTAGAGCAGAGAGTCATTACTTGACTCGGCCCATCGTCAAAGTGTATGGTGAGCAGGCTTGGTATACTTCATGATGCCCGAGTGCTGAAGCTTGGACGTTTTCAAAGCTGGTTTTTCATTGCAGATGATTTAGTAAGTGCTGAGCTACAGCATTTTAAACAGAACGCTCTAGAGACGCAGTTCATTGTAGATTTTGGAATACAGATGAAAAACCCTGTAAGTTAGGTGTCATGAATCTTGTTATGTCAGTCCTGTTAGCTTAGGAAGGTAAGGACTTTGGTTTAAAAATATAGTTATAACGTCCTCCTTGTTTCTTCTTCTCACAGTGTAGCCAAAGTTAAACGTCTTTGGCTTGTAAAGGAAGCTGATGAAAAGTGAGGTCCTGGTGAATGGAGTAGTAGTTGAAATCCAGTTCAGCTCTGTCAGGGCTCACATGCGTGAGCCTGGGCCTGTGGTTTACTTGGTCTCTTCTTCCCTGTGTTCCTGTAGTGAGGAGAACACACCACTGGACTTGGATGATCATGGTGGCAGAACCTTCCTTAGGGTCCTGCTCCACTTGACAATGCATGACTACCCACCCCTGGTGTCTGGAGCCCTGCAACTCCTCTTTCGGCACTTTAGCCAGAGGCAGGAGGTTCTTCAGGCCTTCAAACAGGTACTTCCTGTGGGCCAGCATGGCCGCTGTGTTTCAAAAGAGCTGTTGTGTGTTATATGCAATGAAAAGATTATAATTTTTTATGTGTATATGGCTTCTTTGTGTGAGTACGTGTGTATGCTTTAATGTTTATGTAACTAATGGATTGTGTTCATTAAGGTTCAACTGCTGGTTACCAGCCAAGATGTGGACAACTACAAACAGATCAAGCAAGACTTGGACCAACTGCGGTCCATTGTGGAGAAGTCTGAGCTCTGGGTGTACAAAGGCCAGGGCCCTGATGAGCCCATGGATGGCGCCTCTGGTGAAAATGAACATAAGAAGACTGAGGTGGGCAAAGGCCAAGTTAGGGTTTCCTGTTCCCTAAAACAAATGCAGATAGGATGGTTGCTATCACGAGATGCTAAGTAGCCAGGGTAACAGCTATTCTTCTAGGAAGCTAGCTACAAAATCAAAGGCGGGATGTATTTCTGGGCAACCCTGGACCATGTAAATGAGACTTTACTTGAGTGAAGTAGCACTAGATGTCCCTCAGAGATCCAGTAGGGAACGACTTCCTGTGATCATGCAGTCTTCTTCCAAAGGCCCTGGGCAGCCTGACTCTTGAAAAACAATGCAAAATGTGTGTGATTTCTTAAAGGGTGATGTTCATCCAACAGGAGAACACAAGAGGCACTTACTATGTGTGTGGATTTTTTTTCTTTTCTTTTTTTTTTTGGACCCTAGGAGGGGAATAACAAGCCACAAAAGCACGAAAGCACCAGCAGCTACAACTACAGAGTTGTGAAAGAGGTGAGCCAGCCCACGCCGACCTTTGTTCTGATCATCCTCTAGTGAGCTAGTTCAGCAATCTGCAAGTTGAAGCTCAAGCCCTTTTTCTTTATGTAAAATTTGTCCTGGGAAAAAAGTAGTACCTTTACGTTGAACACTTAGGTTTTAGCCTCAGGTCTGAGTTTAAAACCTAGCTATAAAGTATCTGAGTGTTCTCAGCCCCTCACCCTTTGTAGACAATTTTTTAAATAGTGACTACATAATTCTTAGGGTTTGACACAGGTTAAAGGTTCATTCATACAAGGGTTTATATCGAGGCTCGGCTTTACAAATCTCTGCATATAGTAGTTCTGGGTTGGAAGCTTTGTGTTTGTACCCCAGCAAAGCCCTCCTAAGATCTTGGCAGCTGTTTCTGGCCAGATCATTTAAGTGACTCATGGCTCCATCTCACTGGCTGTTGAAACCTTGATGTGCCACTTATTCTGCAAGACACGCTTTTCTCACATAGATTAGATTTCATGAATTCATCATGATACAACATACTGGAGGAATGCCCCTGTCCTGAGTTGTGAATGAGTCGTAACCTCTCCCCATGGGGCCTCTCCCCACACTGTGGCTCCTGGTTTCCTGAGGTTGATTTCTTTCTCTCAGATTTTGATTCGACTTAGCAAGCTCTGTGTGCAAGAGAGCGCCTCGGTGAGGAAGAGCAGGAAGCAGCAGCAGCGGCTGCTGAGGAACATGGGTGCGCATGCCGTGGTGTTGGAGCTGCTGCAGATCCCCTATGAGAAGGTGAGGGGGACTTACGTTCAGTTTGCTGTTCTCCAGAGCGGGTTGGGTCTCCCTGTACCCCAAATATGTCATGATGGGACGTAGTAGGCGAAGTCCAATGATGCACTTGTGACCTAAAGCAAGCCTAGGTGATTTATGTGAGACAGACCTCCTCCCTACAACACCTCCAATGTGTGTATTCTATAAAGAAAAAAGGTCTTGTTCTGCTGTCACTCCCAGCCCTTGCTAGATATTTGTGTGTGTGTGTGTGTGTGTGTGCGTGCATGTGCGTGCGCATGTGTGTTTGCTCAGTCTCTGTGGGTAGACACAAATATCCCAGTTTGTGAGAACAATGTCTTTAGGTAACATCTTGTAGCACAGTATCTTCCAAGCCCGCCCACCTTATGAAAATGCCCACCAAGCTCCAGAAGTTCTTTATTCTTTATTACCCTGAGCTTAGTGGATTTCTATTTTTAGTAGAAGAAATGGAGGACTTTTAAGGTACCACGCCCAAGCAACAGTATCTGTCTGTCCTGAATCCTCTGGTTTCTTACATCTTGATCTTTTGCTCACAAATTAGAGATAGGCATAATACCCACACTTTCCTTCAAAGACTTCTTCTGGTTTTTGTTTTATTACCATAGCTGGTTGCTCACAATCCTTGTATCTCTTGTTCCTGATGGGTATGTCCTGTCTTCTCCTAGAGTTATTTTTAAGGACAGAATTGACAAGTTATAAATAAGGGCAGGTTCCAACCCACTGCTTGTTTTCGCCTAGCATGTCAGCTCAGAATAGCTGTTGCATTTCCAGGTAGTTACATAAGTACCTGCAGTGTTTTGGGTTTGGCTTCTTGGCTCACTAATCCTAAAAAATGTTCTTCCTTGCTCTTTAAATTTGATGACCTCAGTTCAAGCCAGAACCAAGAGCTGATTTGTACTAAGCAATGGCTGCCTAAACATGCCATGTGAATTTCCTCACTTTACCCTCAACTACTATACATCATATGCACCTTTTAAAATCTCCAGTTCCAGCTGGGCATGGTGGCACATGCCTTTAATCCCAGTACTTGGGAGGCAGCGGCAGGCGAGTCTCTGTGAGTTTGAGGTCAGCCTGGAATACTAAGAGATGGCCAGGGCTGTTACACAGAGAAACCCTGTTTTGAAAAACCAAACCTGAATAAATAAAAAAAGAAGTAAAAGAAGAAAAATTAAAATTTCATCTAGGAAGTTCATGTCCATGTGAGATCAGAGCAAAGCAGATAAAGGTCTTTATTCCTTGTTGCTAGACTTCTGCCTCAGTATGATCCAGCAGGATGTGAATGGTGATTTCTACTTCAGAGAGTCTTATTCTGCTTTTACTGCCTTAAGTGCTTCTTAGCAGGTCATGCAAGACCCTCACTCTACCCACAGTGCCCTGGGCACACACCTCTGGGTCCTATCTCGGTAGAGGGTATTAGCATGGAATAGAAGTCTTACAAATAAGAGCTTTTCCTGTCTCTCCTCCCACACAGGCTGAAGATACCAAGATGCAGGAGATAATGAGGCTGGCTCATGAATTCTTGCAGAATTTTTGTGCAGGCAACCAGCAGAATCAAGCTTTGCTGCATAAACACATAAACCTGTTTCTCAACCCAGGGGTGAGACAGGAAGCCCCCGGGCAGACCTGTATTGGGAGGACTGTGGGGAAGCCGTTATCCTTTGATGTTGTGTATTCTGGGAAGCCTTTGAGTGCAGCGTTCATTCCAGAGGGGACCATTTTGACCAGCAGTCAGAACATAAATACAACATATCGTAAGCCTAGGATGCCATGGGTACAAATGAGGGGAGGAAGGGCAAAGGATGTACAATTTTATCTTTTCCTAATACCATCCATCACTGTGTCACAACTACCAATACATCTCAGTACTTGTAAATATGTAATATGTCCACATTAAACATTTCTATATTATGTTTGATAAATGGATGTTTCTAGGTATATGAAGTAAATACGACATTTTGTTTAAGATGCCTTCACATATACATTATCTTACATACTGCACTTTTTTTTTTCTATTTAACATCACTCATGTCTTTGTAAAGCAGAGATAAGGGTCTTTTCTCAAACTGTCTTTGGCTCACTGGCATTCCATAAAATGGTTGTAAGCAAAAAGAAAACAAGTTCCCTTCCTTATTAGTGAATAATTAGTCACTGTCTAGTTTTTAGTTTTATAAACAACACTGCAGAAGATATCTTTGTGCAAATACATATACTCAGTAGAGCCATTAGAGTTCTCTGTGAAAAGAATTGCTGGGTACCAGAGTCATGAATGTTAAAACAGGGGTCAAAGATAAGAAGATGGAACTACCTACCCTATGCCAAGCATAAAACTCAGCACCTGTGATTATCTCTGGTTAAAATCTGCAAAACAAACATCCAAGAACATACCATGGGATGCCTTCATGATTCTGACAAGTCACATTACAGTGTGCAAAAAGGACACTAATTATAAAGGAAAAGAGCAATTAATGGAACCTTATTAAAGTCAGCTTCTATGCCCAAGATGCCATCATTAAAAACAGCCAAGAGCAAGCTACAGAGTGGGAGAGACATTTGCATTACATGTGATCAGGAAATAATTAATACCCAACAACTTTATAAGATTTTTTTAAGAAGTCAGTGAGGGAAATGAAAAATAGCCTTTCTTAAAAAATAGCAAAACAAAAACAAAAACCAGTGGGTTAAAAGTGGATGGACCCAGCCAGTTGATGAGACAAGGCCTTCACACCATGATGAGTTATCAGACAAATGTAAATTGGCAAGTAAGACCTTGACTGAAATAAAAGACTGTGCTGACAGGGATGTAGAATAGCTGTGTTGGACAGGAGAGATGGCTCAGCAGTTAAGATCATACATTGCTCTTGCAGAGGACTAGGTGGTTCAGTTCTGAGCAGTCACATGGGGGCTTACAACCACTCCGAACTCCAACTCCAGGGGATCCGACACCCTCTTCTGACTTCTGCATGCACCAGTTACACACGAGACCCGAGGTGTGCATACATACACACAAAACATTTATACATATAAATCTAGAACAGCTGTACTAAACTGTAAAGGATATCGCAAATACACAGATTACCTTTTCAAAAGCTATGTGACAGTGTCTCATGAAAACAAGTTTGCTAGCTAACAGGGTAGTGTGAAGCAAGAATGAGGAGCGTGCTCAAATGTAGGAGTGCTTCTGGGGCTTAGGAGCCTTCTCTGGCCTCTTTCTGACCATATCCTTGTGTTTGGTCCTTGTCTTGTGCCAGATCCTGGAGGCAGTGACCATGCAGCACATCTTCATGAACAACTTCCAGCTGTGCAGTGAGATCAACGAGAGAGTGGTCCAGCACTTCGTGCACTGCATAGAGACCCACGGTCGGAATGTCCAGTACATCAAGTTTCTCCAGACGATTGTCAAGGCAGAAGGCAAATTCATTAAGAAGTGCCAAGACATGGTCATGGCTGAGGTGACGACCACGTACTTGCATCTGGTGTTCTGTAGAAACCTGTTAGTCTTACCTGTGTGCTCTGGCACCCTCTTGAGTAGCCGTATGGAAGGGAAGGATCTCCTTGTACATGTGTGTAGTTTCACATTCATGGCTTAGGCAAGAGCCTGGTCTGATTCTTTGTTAGCAGTAAAGCTACTTCTTGTAAGTTCAAGCAAACTGGCTTGAACTTCAGACAGAGAAAAGGCAGAGGAATGACAGACCAACTTCCATGTGGAGATGAAATGTGAGTGAGACCAGTAAGCCAGAACAGCTTTCTCTTCACTAATTATGACTTGGTATTTAATTATTCACCTAATTAATTAGCTTGAATAGTTTCGACTTAGCATCTGGTCTTCAGGACGGAGGCAAAAGCTTCATTTGGGTGTTTGCAGAAGTTGGCTCTGAGCCATGAATATTGCCTTTGATTAGGAAGGCTCACCCTGCAAATACGATGATGGCTTCCACAGAGGTTGAGTAAACTCACTCTGTACTTAGATTTTCTATGCCATCTACATCGATGGCTACAGGGTAATAGAGTTGGCTCAGCCTAGGATACAAATTCCAGTTGAATTGTTTGCTGGCTTGCATGTATTGGCACTCATGTCTTGACATCTGAAGACTTCTGAGCATTTCTGTTAAGTGAGTGTTTTCACTTACTGTGTAAATTAAATGAGGAAATGACAACAACAGCAATAACATTTACTTATTTGAAGTATACAGTAGTCTGCATATTGTTCTTGAGAAATTTGTATCTGATTATTTATTCTACACAGCAAAACTCTTGAGTCAGAGGTCACAGTTTGTCCCTATTTTTATTTAGAAAGAAACTGAGGCACAAAGGGGTTAGGTAACCCAGCAAAAGTATTTGTCTTGAGATCTAACCCCTTGACTAGAGCTCATGAAGGTTAGTTGTTAATAAACAAATAGACCACTGTGGAATGCAACTTAGTAGCAGAGCACTTGACCAGCATACAAGGTCCTAGGCACAATCCCTAGCAGCCCACCTACCCCCACCCAAAGTCCTGCAACTACGGAGTTGAGGATATACTGGCAGTGATTAAATCGTATTGGCCGAGTTTATTTGGACCCCTGTGCCAGCCTTTTAAAAAACTTTTATACTCCATGGAGTACTAAAATTGATGTATATTAAAATAAATTCATTAGAGGCTACATCCTAGAAGACAAATTATGAACAGAAATGCCTTGACTTTTCTTTTGTCCTGTTCTGTTTTCTTCTGTCATGTGGCAGGGCCTCACAGTCCATACTGGTCTGAAACTCACTGTTCAGTCAAGACTGGCTTTGAACTCATCAGCTTTTTGACCCAGCCTCCTAAGTTCTGACATTACAGGCATGCACCAAGATACCTAGCTAAAATGACTAGACTTTTAAGCAACTTAGTTAGACATGGATACTTTATGGTCAAAGAGATTAGACATTGGATGGAAGACTTGCATTGGGATGCCTTCTAAAATGTACCAAAAGATGCAAATATTTAAGCCAGAAGAAACAGTATCCTGACAGTGTAACCAGCAGTCTGTGTCTTCATTTAAGGTTCAGGTGTGCAGACTGGTCTTCCCCAGCAGGTTTGTTAGGGTCACCATGGTTACTCCTATATCCTTGGATTCACATGAGGCTGTTAAGAAGTTTTGGTTGGTCAGGCAAGTGGGATCTAGATGAGTTTAATGATACAGACACAACTTGCTTAGGGAAGTAAGTCCCTCTTCCTCCACATGTAGTTTGGTAAGGCCGCCTCACTCCTGTGAGCTGGCAACAGCAACGAGCACTTTTCTCTGTGCAGCTTGTCAACTCTGGAGAGGACGTCCTGGTGTTCTACAACGACAGAGCCTCTTTCCAGACTCTGATCCAGATGATGCGGTCCGAGCGTGATCGGATGGATGAGAACAGCCCTCTCATGTACCATATCCATCTGGTGGAGCTCTTGGCCGTGTGCACAGAGGGCAAGAACGTGTACACAGAGATCAAGTGCAACTCCTTGCTCCCGCTTGACGACATCGTTCGTGTGGTCACTCATGAAGACTGCATCCCCGAGGTGAGCGGCTCGGCACTAAGAGCTCCTTCCCCCAGTCTCTGTGCAGCACGTGTGGCTGTGGCTGAGTGGAGACATGGCCACCAGCCTGGGTTTGAGAGCCTACAGCTCATGTTTCAAAAAGATTCTACATCACTGGGGCAGTGCTTTCCTGGATATTGATTTTTCTGTGAAAAGAACATGAGGCGTGTGATTTTCTGCTTCCTCATAAAGTGAGATGAAAGCCTCAGCGCTGTGGAACAAAAATTCAGCTCGGAGAGAAAGAATGTGGCCCTCATGAACCTCCTAGAACTGTGCTAACATTGGGCTGAGATGGCTTCACCTGTAAAGTTAATCCTTTCCAGCCAGAACCCTTAGAACAGAACTAATGATTGGCCATTGTTCAAAACTGGGCAACTGCAGGTGACTGTGAGAAATAAAAATGGCCTATCATTTTACTTCCCCCAAAGAGCACCTGCGAAGCTGGGTATGTTGGCATATGCCAGTTAGTTATGCCAGCACTCAGGAGGCTGGGGCGAGAGGATTGCCATGATTTGAGGCTAGCCTGGGTTACGTGGTGAGTACCAGGCTATGCAGAGATACACCATAAAATTCTATGTCAAGCAGACAAAGAAGTGAATCTCTTCACACACTTCCCCATTTCTCTTAGCACAGCAACCGTGTCCTGCTGTATCCCACTCTGGTCTTCCTGTCCCACACTCTCACCATGGCTCTTTTTAACTTCCCAAGTGTCTGCAGTTACTCAAGGCTCTTTAGATGCAATTACTCACATGTAAAGATTTGGGCCTCATAAATAAGAAAAAAAAATGGTGCTTATCTTTCTGGGTCTGTGTTATCTCACGCAATATATTTTTTAGTTCCATCCTTTTGCCTGAAGATTTCATTTTTTTTTTTACAGATGACTAGAATTCCATTGTGTATATATACCGCATTTTTTATTATCCATTCATCAGTTTAAAGACATTGAGGTTGTTTCCACGTTCTAGTACAGGACCACAGGGGACACATTTCCACACGTCATGGCACTGTCTAATTCATTTAGAAGACTTGCTCTCTTTGACATCCCTTCTCCCTCCAAAGCTCTCATTGTTCCACAGTCCTGTCAACACTTGTTATTATCCGGCCCCTTTTGTTTCAGTTGGCCCATTGTGGAGTGATAGTTCCTAGTGCTCAGTTAATTTTCTATTTACATACCACGTAATCCTCTCATTTAAATTGTACATTTTGTTTCTCCACCTGTCACCGATGTAGTTTTGTGCTGTGTCCACTTGTTGACCATTAAAAGGGTGCTGCTGTGGACACTTATACTCATGCTCTGTGTGGATATAGGTCGCGGTTTCCATGGCTTACTCACTGCAGACATCGCCCAGCCCGAGCCTTCCTGTGAACAAAAACAGTGCAGCAGAACCTGAGCCTGTCATCTGGTCTTTCACCAAAGCTTACCCCAAGACCATAAAAATGTGTTTTTTTCCCTAAAAAAAATTTTTAATTTTATAAGCGTGACTTTGGAAAATCAAAAGGCCACAGGAACGAAAGCTGACAGGGCAAATGGAATGACCCTGTGTACCGTGTCTCAGTGTGAAGAGGCTTGAGCCTGTGGGCTCCTCATGGACAGAGCTGGATTTTTACAAAAGCTGCTTTCTGCCTTCAGGTTAAGATCGCTTACATTAACTTCCTCAATCACTGCTATGTGGATACTGAGGTGGAAATGAAGGAGATTTACACAAGCAATCACATGTGGAAATTGTTTGAGAATTTCCTCGTGGACATCTGCAGGGTGAGGCTTTCATGTGTATGCGTGTGTGTATACATAAGTGTGTGAATATGATGTGTTTGTCATCTCTTTTACACCATGGCCTCCTATTCCAAACTCTGTAATTCAGTAAAATTTTAATTAAGAGCATAGGGCCTCTGGGTGCATTTGGCTTATCTCATTATGCGGATGACAGACAGTAGACAGATAACCTATATGGGGCAGTTTACCCTTAAGGGAAATTGAATTCTCTCAGTCCCATTTACTGCTCTCTAAGGTTTCAGACTTGTTGGGTACAGGCAGGAAGTTGGGTGAATGGCTGTGACAGTTCTTACCAGTTTATTCTTTTGTGTTATGTCATGCTACCCAAGCTGAGTTGTCTTCTCTTTTTTTTCACAATGCAGAATCAGTCTCTCTCTCTCTCTCTCATCTCTCTATCTCTATCTCTATCTGCTCTGATGATCTTCCTGGAATAAACACTGGCCTGCAGATCCTAACCTTTGCCCTGTGTTTAGTGATCAGTGAGAAAGGTGATGGGTTTCTTGATATTATGTAGTAGGTTTGTGTGTCCAGCACCCACATTTCCAGCATGCAGCCATTTTCTTTTCCAGGCCTGTAACAACACAAGTGACAGGAAGCATGCAGACTCAATTCTGGAGAAGTACGTCACGGAAATTGTGATGAGCATCGTTACTACCTTCTTCAGCTCTCCCTTCTCAGACCAGAGTACCACTCTGCAGGTGAGAAACTCCCCTCACTACAGGGTTTTCACAGGCATCTGTGGTCCAGGTCCAGGCAGCGTGCAGTGAGCTGTAAACGAGCCATTCTGCAAGTTTAGAATGGAAGGCTGCTCTGTCAGGGGGGTCCTTGGGAGCAGAAGTCCATAGTATCTATAGGGATTGGTTCTGGGACCTCCCCTGTCCTCACATACCAAAACCCAGGAATGCTTAAGTCCTGAATAGTAAATGGTGTGGTAATTGCATAGACCCTACCCACATGCTCCCACAGACTTTAAGTCATCTCTAGAAGACTTACACTAAGCCATGCCGTGCATCTGCTGTGTGAGCAGTATGTCTACTATATTGTTCACGGGCTAAGATAGGGGGAAATGTGGGTGAATTCCATACAGACCTGATCATTTTTCAGATATTTTCAGTCCTTGATTAATTCTGCAGCTGGAGAACCCAAGGATGCATGAGAGTGGCAATACATACTTAAGAAGTGGAGCCCATTGGCAGCCAGGCGCATCTGCTTGTACTTTGATATTAAGTGACAACCAGGAAATCACAATGGTTGGTTAGTGAGGCCAGCCCTGCTTCTCTTGTGGTACAAAGTGACAATCGCTGTGGGATGCCCCCGGAGATAGCAAAACAGTGTTGAAGACCATAATATGAGTACTGTGGGCTGGCTGATGGCTTAGAGTTTGAGGCACTTGCTCACAGCCTGATGAACTGAGTTCATCCCTCTATCTACAGGGTAGAAGGAGAGAACCAGCTACTAAGATTTCCTGAGCTGTGCTGATTTCCACATCTCTGCTGTTGAACATATGTACCTGCAGGCAGACACACACACACACAAACATACATACACACACACAAAGCTTTAAATGGTGCTTATATTATGGCTTCTCACCTTGGCTGCTACTGTTTCCTTCTGTGGACCAGATTTAACAACTGATCAGCAGGAATCACTGGAGAAGTAAATCTCCAAATGACAAGTGTTCTGAGTCCCTCCTAAGGCGTGTGTTACACACATGTATCTAGAAACCAAAGTCTAATTTAGAAGAAGTGGTTGATGGATTTCTGAAACATTCTTTGCTAACGAACATTCCTGTGGTGGTCCTGTAGCCTCCCATTCTTTTATTTTGTAAGGCATGTCTTCTCTTTAGCTACATCTCAGTTCCGTCTCCCTCCCTCCTCACATGTCAGGGACGAAAACGACAAACTTGGCATTAGTTATAGCGCATTCTAGCTGCCAGCAAAATGCCCATGAATCGGCTTGAAAATGTAGAATCCAGGGAGGAAGAGGAGAATTCTGGAGGCTTCAGAGCAAGACAGGTTGGATTCAGATCTCCACTGTGTCCCATGAAAGCTCTGTTGATATGCAGAGGTCACTGAGTTTCCAATGTCGTCCTCTCTCCTTTACCCTTGCCCCCACTTTCTTGTCTCTTCTTTCTGTTTTGAAATGGGGTCTTTATGTAGCCCGTGGTGACCTCTCAGGGGTGCCACTACACCTGGCTCAGGACTTTTTTTGTATGAACAAGAAGGATGTAATATAAACTTTGTGTGCGCTTATGAAAATGAGAGGTGATATTTATTTGAAACATTCAGTCCAGTCCCTTGCACATAGCAGGTGGTTCAGAGGTAGAAGCCTATATTGATCTGTAGATGATATCTCTCAGACATTGATGGGTCCTTTGTTGCTGGCCTTACGTTTGGCATCTAGTTAACCAATTTTTTGAATGAACGCTTAAATTCTGAGATATTTGGTAATGACCAAAGATTAAAAATAGGCTAAAGTCTTAGCCACAGCAGTGAAAGGGGACTTCAGGGGACCAGAGAGAGCATGAATGATTTAAGGGAGGAGGGGAGAGAGGCCAGAGATAGATGCAGAGAGAATAGGATTCAGAACCAAGTAGGACTGCAGGACCTAGGAAGAGGGGTGATGGCTATCTAAATTAGTTTCGCATTACAGTGAGGCACCAGCTTCAGCTCTATTCCAGCAAGGAAAAATGGAATTTTGTGTAGCTACAAAGTGAACTGAACTGGAGGCAGAAAGAGAGTGGGCAGAGGGAAGAAGGAAAGTAGAGGAGGAGGAGCCACTATCCCACTGTCCCTTCCACAAGGCCTTACCTTAGCAAAGGACTCACCACTTTCCAGGAGTGCCCCCTTGTGGACAAATCTGCAATCCTGTGATCCCTGTATTGAACTTGATTATCCAATTGATGTACCAAGTATAGGAATAGCCCTGTCGTTTTGGCCAAGAAGTCAAGTGAGCTGATGTCACCACATTGCCCGTGGCATTTGGCAGTTAGGAAGTAGCTACTGGGAACACACTTGGTCATCTTTTAAATCCCCAGGTATCAGACACTGGTTCAGGAGAGCTGACTGACTACTGGATAGGGCACTTCTTAGTGGGTTAGACTGTAGAGTTCTCATCCCAAGTTCAGCATTTACAATGATGCCTTTTCCTTCTTCAGTGTCATGCAGAGGCTAAGTGAGATATCTGTGAAGTACTTACCACAGAGCCTGGCCAGGGGGAAGCATTCAGGAGAGATAGCTGTCTCGAGTGGGCCGCTTTATAAACTCTGGAGCTAAGAAGAAGCCACCAAATTTAGGAACTGATTCTAGGTTTCTTGGCTAATTTCTCTGGGTCCCTGCACTCTTGACCTCTATGACTAATGTACCTTACTGCTGGGTGGCCAGGAGTACAGGGAAGGATGTACTTCCTGAAGATCCGGTCCCGGGTGAACTGAATGGGAAGAACAGGCTGACTCAGTGTCCTCCCTGCTGGCCTCTCTCAGGTCTTTCGATCATTTTCTCCTTCTCTAGCCTTTGTCTTTCATTATAACATGAAGGTAACTTCCACATCACGTAATTATCATCCAGGCCCAAATGAGGTCATGCATGACATGTCTGGCTTGTATTATACACTTAAGAAAGGGAAGATACATGAACCACATTTACAGAGGAAACTGAGTTCTCTATTATTCTGTTACATTTTCTTAAAATGGACTCTTTTTTTTAGAGATGGAAATCACCATTTTAAAAGGCATTCAGAAAGTCAGTATCTGATTTAGTAGCTGTATGCATTCTCTTCCTTTAGAGGGAACACAAACTTACACTTTCACAGAGGGGTCTTCTCGTGGAAGGCAACTTACTTGTTCCCAGTGTCTGTGTAAAATGAATATTTATAGACACCCCCCACCACAACTGGATTGTCTTTGTATCAGCAAGGACATCACCATAAATAAGAAAGGAGGTAGCGTTCTTGCTGACATCTGCTTAGCATCTCATTTTTGTAAATTAAAAATATAGTTTCTAGGGCTGTTAGTGGGTAAAGACACTTGCCGTCATGCCTAATATTCCTAAGTTTGATCCTTAAAACCCACATGCTAGAAGGACAGGACCAACTCCCTGTGGCATACATGAATGCATATAAACAAACAGATGATACAGGTTCTAGCTGAACATGGTGACATGTGCCTGGAATGTAGCCGTTGGATGCTGAGGCAGAAGAATCGTGAGTTTAAGGCTCGTCTGGATGCTATTCTTGGGACATGGTGCTGGAAGGAAAGTTTGGGGCTAAGTTACAGTGATCCATCTTACAAGCTGGGTGACACTTACACCAAGGTGAAATTGCTGACCTCAGTAATTCAGCTAGTTCATAGCTGGGTGACATTATTGCTCTGGAGAGTTTGAGTCCATTGCTGATTCTAGAGATCAGAATTAATTAGATAATATCATGTTTGAAAATACATGAAAAATAAAATGAATATACAGTTGTAATAATGCTGTTTGATTGCTTTAAAATGCTCTTGAAGCCGGGCATAGTGATGCACACTTTAATCCCAGCGCTCAGGGAGTCAGAGGCAGACGAATCTCTGTGAGTTTGAGGCCAGCCTGGTCTACAAAGTGAGTTCAGGATAGCCAGTGCTATACAGAGAAACACTGTTTTGAAAAACAAAACAAGCAAACCAAAAAATGACCCTCAATTTTTCTCTCCGTATAGTCACTGTGTTCATCAGTTCTCTGTAGCTATAATGAAAAACCTGAGATTATTATGTTACAAACAAAAAAAGATTGATTTTGCCCCAAAGCTTTGAGAAGGTTTCTGTCCATCATCAGATAGGCCCGTGCTCTAACCGTGTGATGAGGCGACATGTCATGGCACGACCATAACAAGAAAGCAAAAAGAGTAAAGAGGAGGCCAAAGTACCACCCCCTGGCAAGACATTCTTTTGATGCCTGAAGGGTATCTTTCTAGGTCCCATTTCATTCCAGTGGTACCACTCTTAAAGACCAAGCCTTTAGGGGACAGTTAACATTGATACTATAGCAAACATACTCTGGAACCCAGCTCGTTATCCTTCTGAAATCCTCCCACTAGCTTGTGGAATATTCAAGACAGTATCTGTTTCTAATCAGGTTACCACTGTTCTACCTAATCTTCTTCACCTTGCCTTTCTTTCTTACAGACTCGCCAGCCTGTCTTTGTACAACTCCTGCAAGGTGTATTCAGAGTTTACCACTGCAACTGGTTAATGCCGAGCCAAAAAGCCTCTGTGGAGAGCTGTATCCGGGTTCTCTCTGATGTAGGTAAGGTACCAGTTTGGATATACTGGGATGCAAATGAGTTGCCTGCTATTTTTTGAGCTTTGGCTCTTATAAGGAAGGAAGTTGCAAAGCCAGACCCAGAGCCCAGTTCTTGATTCCTCAGCCTCTGTCTCTGCCAAGTAAGAAACAGTAAGTCCTTGAAAAAATAAGATTCCATAGTTCAAAGTCAGACAGTTCTTGGCAAGAAACAATCCACAAAGATATTCAAGGCCCCGGGAAGTCCCTCATTCAAACCCTGAGTTTGTTTACTCCAGCAGATGCATTTTGCTATGTGAGAATTTTCCTCCTGCACAGCACCTCCCAGATCCCAAAGAGCACCCTTTCCCACAGTGCTACACTGTTTGCTTCTCCCTGCGCAGTGGCTTCTTTCTCTCTGCTCCTCAAGCCCTAAGACTCTTACCTCAAAGGCAATTCTCCCCCCCCCCCATTTGCCTTCTTCACTGCTAAGCAAGCACTCTAGCACTGAACTACAGCCCATTCCTTCCCCCCCAAAAATTTTGGTGGTATCATTGTTGTACATGTTTTGAGGGTACAGCATGTCAGGGTACTTAGCTTCCCATTGTGGTAGAAACTTCATATTTCTTCTAGTTACTTTTAAATAGTTGGTAAATTGCTATAAATTCTGTGTATGCTGTGGATCCCCACTATCCACTCTTTGTCTGGGCATTCTCATCCCGCCCTTGTTGACCCCTTCTCTTGTTTTACATCTACAACATCTACTTAAAAACAAACCATGACTTTGCCCCCTCCCCACCATCCGTGATTTCTGTTCAAACGAATAAGCTTGCTACCTCAGATGAGAAGTCTTGTGACTAAACTGGATCCCCAGATCTTGGTAAGCAGGAAGCACAACACTTCTCAGAAAGGGTATTCCTTGGGAAATTATGGGTGATTTACAGGAAAGAAAGTTTCCATAGTGATCAGAAGATGAACACACAGGTAATTCTGTGTTCCATTTTGTAGCTTTGGTCAAGCAGGAGGTATATTTGTGAGGACTCCTTGCCTTGGTTTTTTTTTTAGGCCCTGCCCAATTCCTGTGCTCTTACACTTTCATCTGACAGGTATTATACATGCAACACAAGCATGTGTTTGTATGTGTATTGTGAGAAATTAGGCTGAGAGGATGTCTGGATGACCCTCTGCTTTCATCAGACTTGACAGCAATTTATAGAGATGTGACATGCTGTTCAGGCCTAAATATCTGAGTGAATCCTTCCCACACAAGTTAGTTGATTCAATTTTGAGGAAGCCATTGGCTTGATTAGAAAAGCTACATGGATATAACCCAGAGAAAGTGAGAACGCAGCTCAGTGGTAGAGAACTCACCTTGTCCACATGAGGTCTGGGTTCAGACCCTGGAACTGCTAGGAAACAAAATCAAAACAGACAGCTGATATTTGTGTGATTTCGTGAAAAGAGCCCAGCCTATTCACTCCCCAAACCCAGTCCTCTGCCCCTTAGGAATGGTCTCCTTGTGGCTAAACCATTCCCGAAGTGCTGTGTGTCTCCTTCAGGTCAGTCAGGGCACAGATGATAGTGAACCACGTGTCCTACTTTTCATGTTTATATCACACTCTTCTCCCATGGTTTTCCACTTACTACAGTAAACTATTACGAAATTATTGACTTGCTATTGAGTCTTTCCCTGTGCCTTGTGTGCACTATTAAGATAAAAAATGGCTACTCTCATCCTTCAGAATGCTGCAGCTCTTTCTTCAGATACAGATAATAGAGAGTACTCTGTTTTAAGTAGTCTGAAGGAGCAGTGAAGCTAGGTTACGGTTCGTCTGGTTTTGGGAGGCTTCCCCACACAGAAACAAGAGGTGTGTGTCTTAGCTTCCTTTTTAAAGTTAACTTATATTTAGTAATACTTTCAGATTCTTAGGAAAGTTACAAAGATGATACAATAGGGCACCTCCATTATCAAAACAGAGAGCTGATGTTTGTATGATACCATGTCAAAAAGAGAATGACACTGATAGATACATTGCCACCAGCTAAACTGTAGGCTTGATGCAGATTTCACTGAAGTTTCCTTAAATGTCCTTTTTCTGGACCTGGGTATACCCCTAGTCCTGTTTTACACTTAACTGTCATGTCCCCAGTCTGTTCTGTGACAGTTTCTCACTTTTCCCTTGATACTCATGATCTTGGACAGTCTTGACAAACAAGTATTGGCCATGTACCTTTTTGAGTGTTCCTGTGATGATGTTTCCTCGTGGTGAGAGTGGAGTTGTCCTTTTTTTAGGGAGGGAAAGGAGAGCCTGCAGTGCAGAGGCTGTTCTGTGGTCAGGTCAGCAGAAGTCAGCTTTTTGTAGGCTGTTATGTAGAACAACAAAATTGGTAATTGTTTCTTGGCCAAGAAACAATTTCTTGGCCAAGCAAGTTGATTGTCTGGATAATTGTTAAGATGTACAAATACGTGGGCATTTGTAAGAAGCCATTTCTTTAAAAAGCAAACTGACGTTGAGCTATTACTATGCCTTCCCAAGCTTTAACACCTGGAAACATTTTAGTGAGTACTTCTGTCTCTGGAATCCTAACCTAAAATGTGATTAAAAGCTGAGTTTTCTCTTTCTCTCTTTATCATACATGCTCGCCCATCAAAGGCATGAAAAGCTCTGCCTAGTGGGTGAGAAGGATTAAAGCCAATGTCCTTGCTCCCTGAGTGTTGTAGACTCATGAGTCATCTGCCTCTTTTGCAGCCAAGAGCCGGGCTATAGCCATTCCTGTTGATCTGGACAGCCAAGTCAACAACCTCTTCTTGAAGTCCCACAACATCGTGCAGAAAACAGCCTTGAACTGGCGGTTATCAGCCCGCAATGCTGCTCGCCGAGACTCTGTTCTGGCAGCTTCTAGAGACTACCGAAATATCATCGAGAGATTGCAGGTAGCGTGATGCTCAAAGAAGTGGAGTTTAATTTGGCCATCACACGTGTATTTTCTCTAGACAAAACAAAACACATGAGCTCAGCTACACAGAGAGAGGTCCGTGAAGCCAGGAGTACAAAGTCATTTGGTAAACAAAATCTCCTGCTAGGGGCTCACTCACATGTTAGCCAGTTGATGCAAAATGTCTGCTGTAATTATTGTTTGGAGTCTGTATAGGACCTCCCTGTGTGAGCTTCCTCTCATTGTAACAGCTGAGTCTATAAACATTTCTAGGGACCACTTGAAGCACTTTTGTCTTTATCACCTGGCATTAAAGATGTCACTTGATATTAATTCTGCTGCACTCTATTTGGTCAGTGGAGCCTCAGAGGTGCACTCAATTTCTTAGGAGGGAAATTCAAACCGCCACTCAATGGAAAGGATATCAGGGCCATATTTCAACAATGTGTGAACTAGATAATTTGTAATGGCTGTCATTGGCAAATGCATGCTCTTGGCCAGTGCCTGGCGTATAGTATTGTGAGTACCCAGGGCTTCTGTTATAATGCCTGTTGCCACTGTGATTATAAAAATTACTGTCATTAGGAAAAGTCACTGAATCACTGTGCAGCTCGATGATTTACATAAAGACAAATAAATCCATGGCTTCATTTATCAGCCCTGGGACCTGGTTATATGCAATGGTGAGAAAAGCCATAAGTGATCTTCCCTTTTCAGAGTCTTAGGTTCTGAAAGAGATGAGGCTGTTAATCAGCTAATTATAAATATAGACCTAGCGTGTTAGCAGGAGAGCTAATCTTGACTGAGGCGATGGATGCCTGTCTGAGGAAGCAGCATTGAGCCAGCATTAGATCTAAAGAACCAAAGAGCGGGGAACATCCCTGTAAACACCATTGTACAGAACCAATGAGGTGCATGGCTGGGGCCCTTGCAGCCAGGCGGCCTGCAGAGCTTCAGGGTCAAGTTAGGTATTGAAGTCCTTCCTATGCTAGAAGGCATTCTTCAGCAAATGTAACTGTGATTCCCAAATACAGAACATGATTCCTTACCTGTGCTTTTGGAAAAAATGAGGAATAACAGACTCTACACTCCATGTACAAACAGTATATTCTTACTGCACAGTCCAGTTCAGTTATCATCTGCAAACACATCAGTTTTCTTGCCTCCTCTTAGATTTAGTGGGTACATCCTAGGAGATAGAATAGAATACATAGGTAGGTCATACGTGGTATAAAAATTTGGCAGTACATTGAAAAGATCCTGATTTTGCAGTTCTGTATTACCTGAGTCCCCGCTGTCATTAGTTATCCCCGCCCCCACCATGAAGCAGAAGTTGTAATAAGGACAGTCTCTTGCCAACTAACCACCTATGTAATGAATTCTCATCTAGATGCTTGCTCTCTCAACATTAGCACCTTTCCCAACTCATTGCTTTGCCCCCTGCCACTCTTTCTTGCTCTCACTCTCTCTGTCACTCTCTGATTGCTGAATGTCATTCATTTGAAAATACAATGCAAACAAATTCCAGTGTAAAATGCAGACTTCTCAAAAGATGCAAGATGTCATGCAGTATGTTAATACAATATTAAAGAATTTCTTCCATTTCATGTAAATTCTTTCGGTTGTGTTGGAGTCAGGACCAGTAAGGACTGAAGAGAAAGGGTAGAGGAGAGGAAGAGGAGTCGTCCCCAAAGGCATAGGAAAGCTAGTGAGACGTTCTTCTTTGCTCCCATGAAAGCCATATGAATTAGGGAACCTGCATCCTGCTTCTTATGGTCATGTTGGGAACCCCTTCTCCCACCAGGAGAAGTTACCTAATTCTGCCTCCCCTTCTACATGTCCCAAACATGATTGGCCTGTTACCATTATACAAAGTCTCCTAAACATTAGACAAGACTATATCTATGTAATTTAATTTTAGTTTCTGGATAAAAGATCTTTCAGTTCCTTTTTTAAAAATATATATACCCCTAGTAGGTTAAAAAAAAGTAAAGTGAGGTATTTCTTCCCATAGCAATCCCACTGTGCTGTGTTCTTCCATGGTCTTAGCATGCTGCTAATTAAACCCCGAGTCAGCAAGCCTTTGGGTCAGGCTGCAGCATCTTTTGAAGATGATTCCTCATCTTTTTCCTATCATTTGCCTTTAAATGGTGTTTGTTGTGTTGGATTGGCGGCCCTTTCAACTTCTCTCTGTTTTCCTTTCCTACAGCTGTGTGTTTTGCATTTGAAGACCATCATGCTATCAGGGTACATGTATTTAGCATGTTGATACAGCATGTTCATTCATTTGTGTTCTCATGTTTATATGACTATTATGTAAATTATGCCCATTGTAAAGAATCAGACAACACTAGCACCTTTGTAGAAGAATATTAGAATCCCCAGGGATCTCACCCACAGAAAACCAGTGGGATTTGGTATGTATTTTTTAGTTATGGATATTGTCCTTGAAAACAGTGTCTGAAATGCATACTATTCCCTGACTATTTTAAGCTCATTCTGCAGACATCTTTTCACATTGTTAAACTTGTTTTTGTGTATTGTACTTAACAAATGTGTGGGATGGCCCTTTATAGCATAATCTGTCGCAGATGAAGGGGTGGAGAACGTGTTGATTTGCTTGTCCTTTGTTTTCTGGATTGGGAGGCAATGCTTCTGGTAACGACTGGACCGTATCTAATGACTGAAAGTAAGGGGAGACAGCACTAAAGCTACACTAACACAGCCTGGCGGAGATAGTGCTCACCCTGCTGCAGCCAGCTTCCGCCTGAGCTGCTCACCAAGGCATACTTTGATTCCAGGACATTGTGTCTGCCCTGGAGGACCGACTCAGGCCCCTGGTCCAGGCCGAGTTGTCTGTGCTCGTGGATGTTCTACACAGACCAGAGCTGCTTTTCCCTGAGAACACAGATGCCAGAAGGAAATGTGAAAGTGGCGGTTTCATTTGCAAGTAAGTAGCCTCTCTTCTGGGTTCCTCAGTAGGCAGAAAACCCTGTTGACCAGACCCAAGCCCCTGTTCCTGGAGGAGGAGCCGCTGGCCAGTTTTTAATTTTGCAGGCTTGAGTCAGACACTAGAATCCTGTTCTGACTATCCCAAAGTAAGCTTGCCTATTATATTAGATCCTATTTACTGACAATTTCCCTCCATTTGAGTTACATGCCTGTTCATTTTTTTTCTCCACTCAGCAATTTGGGAGCAAACAACTTTCATGTGTGGTACAAATAAACAAGCCACAACAAAAAAATGTGACCCTCCAGACCCTCAAAAGTCTTGGACCTACCATGACCTCGCTATCATTTCCTAATATGTTTTTAGTTTCTTAGTTTATGCCATGAGGGCCATAATTGAAAAAGAAACGGGTGGTGGTTTTACAACAAGAAATTTTTGATTTTTCACCGTGAGCTGAGTTGTTGGTCTAACTTGAAGGTGGGTTCTGCCTTAGGAGCTCTTCTGAAGACAAGACTGTGGATACAGAAAGTGTGTGTTTGTCCGACCATCGTCCTCATGAGGCTTTTTAAAATATCCTGCTGGAATATTTTTCACAGCAATCCTCAGTGGATAAATAGCCACGCTTATGAGTAGGGCTCTGTCTGCCTTCTCCACTCCATACAATCTCCCCATTGTATGTGCCAGCCTTGTCAGCC
The DNA here is from genome assembly GCA_028658305.1 of Pachyuromys duprasi. Taxonomy (NCBI): domain Eukaryota; kingdom Metazoa; phylum Chordata; class Mammalia; order Rodentia; family Muridae; genus Pachyuromys; species Pachyuromys duprasi. The sequence goes on along the minus strand of CM053761.1, from coordinate 33,637,465 downwards.
TGCTAATCTGTTCCCTACCAGCAGATGTCACACTTGAGACACGGCTGCTGACTGGCTCTTAAGTGCTTATATGCCTTGAAGTGTATTTAAAGTAGGAGTCCTTAATAAATGTTTATTTTGTAACTGACTTGTTAGACCAAGTTTCTTAAGACATGCCTTTAACTGAAGGATAGTTTCAGGGTGTCACCTTGGTTTTCTTTTATTCAGGCTAATAAAACATACCAAGCAGCTGCTAGAGGAGAATGAAGAGAAATTGTGCATTAAAGTCTTGCAGACCCTCAGGGAAATGATGACCAAAGATAGAGGCTACGGAGAAAAGGTACTGCATTTTATTTTCATTTTTAAATTACACTATAGTAATAAATTTAAGGTTTGAGAGTATTTGGAAACCTCTTAGTTCCTGACTGGTTGTTTAATTTTTTTTTTTAAAGCTGTTTTTCTTGTCCCTAAGGGTAGTTGAATCACATGACCATCTCCCTGCAAGTCAAATATTAGGCTTATAATCTACTCACGACATAGCTTAATATTAAGGAAATGTTGCTATTGAACATCCCGTTGAGGTATATCCTCTTGTATATCAGTCCAGATCCGTGAATTTTGCATTCCAGCTAAGCGCATCTGTGGGTTGACTTACCTCTTTCTGATGGGATGTTGCACAATCCTTCTAGCACCTCAAGAAACTCCCTCTAGTTCTAACTGGAAGTAAGACGAGCAGACATGTCAACACTTCTGATTGAGATTGTGAAATGGACAATTCCCATGACCTGATATTTCTTGGTATATGGAGAAAGCAGGCATTTGGTGTGTGTCCTACAAGGCACACAGTTGGGCAAGAGAGACCCTGGTGCTCCTCATCTCCAGCGAGCAACCTTAAGCATAAGTCCAATGCTACAGGCTTCCATGGATAGTTAGTAACATCCGCTAATTATCTGCTAGGCACTTTTACCAATGGTTCCTGATCCCGTTGACCTATCAGAATACCCAGCAACTCACTGATCTGCTCTAGGAAGAAGCCTTTGTAATTAAACCACATCTTTCCCTGAAAGAATGGAGGGTGATAACCAAATCATCATAATTATAACAGATTGCTGAAATCTTGCTCTTTAGCATGTGTAAGGTCTCTCACTAATGTTAGCTTACCTAACAAACAAGGCTCCCTGAATAAGAAAAGAAAAATGGCTGGGCAGTGGTGGAACTTACCTTTAATCCCAGCATTCAGGAGGCAGAAGCAGGCAGATATCTGAATTTGAGGCCAGACTGGTCTATAGTATAGCTTCCATGATAGCCAGGGCCACACAGAGAAACCCTATCTTGAAGGAAATAAAAGAAAGGAAGGAGGGAAGGGAACGCAGAAAAATGTACAGTTGTTACTGTGCTGTCTTTCCACTGTCTCTAGATCACTAGGCTTTTAAATATCACTCTAGGTGAGGCTGTAGCTCCTTCGGTAAAATGCTTACCTAGCACGCACCAAGCCCTGGGTTTTACACCCTGCACTGCATAATACTGGATGTGATGCATGCCCATAATCCTGGCTTATACATATAAACAGAAACTTATAAATATGAACAGTAGATATAAAGATAGTGCAGGTGAGAACCAATCAGATTGCATGCCCATATAGACACATGCATGGTCACCTGAGTTTAATGGAAAGAAAGGATAAAGGATAGTAAGAGAGAGGCTGAGCGCAGCTCAGCGGTGGAATGGCTAGAGAAAGAAAGACGGATAACTGTCAGGTTGAGGGAGATGCTACAAAAGAGTAAATGCCCAGGATTTAGAAGATTTTCTTGTCCCTCAGTTCCCTTTCCTTTGTAGCTGGTAAAGAAGTTAGTCAGTCCCAAGCCCAGAGGCTGATAGCTCTTTCCATACTGGTTGGGACCATCATCCCTATTTCAGGAAAATGGAAACACTGTAAGGTAGAATGGGGAAGGCCACAAACCTGACTATTTGAAGATGCTGCTTAACCATTTGTATTAATGGAACTTTGAAGAGGGCAGAGGGCAGGAAAATGTTTCTGCTTCCCTCAGTCTGGCATCCGTCAATGACTCTATCTCATCAAGGTTCTTTGATGATGTTTCTCATGGTTACTACCTGTGTTTGCTGGGCTGAAGAAGCATGACACATAGGCAGGCCAACATTTGCAAGGGTAGGGAAAAAACCTCACAGCCAGAGAACTAACCTTCTCTTCTTCAGGAAGCCAGTTGGCTTGGGTTTTTATAAACGAGGTTGTCCTTGGCCTGGTACTGAGGACTCTCCTGTGCTTTCATCTCGGTTTTCCTGCCGGTTGCTCCTTGTGTGGAATGTTCCCATGGCTACCACCTTCATGAGGGTATTTGGTACCATCCTTCTCAGCCCTTTCTTAGTCTTGATAGCCACAGAGTCAGAAGAGGCCTCAGACTTTGCCTCATTAACCCTCCCTTAAGCATAAGCACCCAGGCTGGGATGAAATAGCTACCTAAGGTCACGTGGCTAGCCTCCCTGGCGTCAAGGCTAGAGCCTCAGTTTTCTCAATGCTGGTACGTGTCCTTACCTGCCTATCATGCTGTGTCCTCCAAGTTAGGCCATTTCTGTGTCTCCTTCTCTAAGCTGTAGACCCTGTGCATAAAGAGGTTTTGTATGCCTTTGCTCATCTCTGCCTTTTCATTCAGCTTCAGAACTTTATCAAGGTCATAGATGAAATAGAAATCTGAAACAATTCCTTATTATTCTGCTTAAACGGCATGCTTATGTGGCTCTACTTTCACAATAGGGAGAAAAGACCAGTGAGAAGTATGACTCAGATTACCAAATAGATTAAGATATACCAGAATTTCTCTAAAACTGGCTTATACTTTTTAATCAACAGAAATAACATACCGATCTCTTGTGTGCCAGTCTCCTGTCTTATCTCAGGTCAACCTCAGAGATAAATATCATCATTATTGTTTTGAGACTTAAGAGTGAACATATAGAAAAGTTCAGAATTTTGTCTAGGATTATATAGCTAAGAGCAAGGCCCCATGAACCTAAACCCTCAGTTTGATTCCAGATACCTAGATTTTTACCAACACATAAGTATGCATATTAACTATGCTTGAGTGCTTTGAAGTTTTATCTATAGTCTGAACATTTTTTTTCATTATGGGGTATGATTACTACACAAAAAACAGGAACATTATACTATGTAGGTTTCAGTTCAGATATTATGATTTGTCACCCAATTGAAAACAAGTCTCCATTTGGTAGCAGGTAAGTTTATAAATTCTGGTTGTCTCAGGACCATCAGATACCTGTAGTTTTGAACAGATCCCATATAAGAAATCGGAAGAGTGAAGGATGAGTATTTATCCCACTGTCTACAAAGTGTGCTAGACCAAGAAGTGTTGGAGGTAGGGACTGAATGAATCACAATTGTTGTGTGATAGTGATGTTACTATAATGAAATGCCCAAGAAGGGCTACGTTATAAGGAAGAGCTCTGTGGTATAATGTTGCCCTAACAGACACAACCCCTACTTCTGAAATAGATGGATGGATGGATGGATGGATGGATGGATGGATGGATGGATGGATGGATGGATGGATGGATGGATAGATAGATAAATGGGGAACCTGAAACTCTAAAATTGGGTGGCTCCATTCACTTGTTGTCTGGTTATGATCTAATGTTGAGTAGTTGAGAGAGTAAGAGATCACATTCTGAAACATAAAGCCAAAGAGGGATTCAGGATTCTGCCTTGCCTTTAAGAACTAACTCAGAGCTCAGCTTGTAACTAATTCCCGTAACCTCGGAGCAGCAAAGAGTCTCAGGAAGGAAACCTGCCCAAAGTTTGAGGTCAACTTAGGCTATGTAGAGAGCTCCAAGAGAGCATGGGCTACAGAGTGAGACTCTGTCCCCCCAAGAACCAAACCCAAGCCGATAAACAAACAGACAAACCAATCCAAATAGCAAACTGTTAGTTCCACACAAGGACAGAGCCCTGTGACCTAGGGCTCTCCCACTAGGTCCTACCACTCACCTCACATCGCCAATGAAGTCCAACTTCCCAGTGTAGGAACTGTAAAGGTCCACTCAAGCCCTCTCCAAACCATTGCAAGCACTCAGGAAGTAAAAACAAATTGTCTTCACCTGTTGTGTCCCTGCATGCAAAGAACCAGGTATTAAATATAAAAATAAAGAACGTATAAGAAGTGGTCACTAAATGGTATTGAAGTACATTATGACATGAAGCTCCCCAGGTCTTTGTATCCTGCGTCTTCAAAGAGATCAGACTTTACAGTGATACCAGGACTGTATAAATACACTGCACATGAAAGATGCCCACTAAAGTCTACTTTTAATCTATATTGAAACTTGCCCCTGATTAAGAAAAAAAGTAACACTCCCACAGCTAAGCATTTTAAAGATTTCTCTGAATCTCTCTCTTAATTCACAGAAAAAAAATTTAAGCTCCTTGATCCTGTTTGAAAAAGTAACATAGTTATCATAAGTGCTGCCCTCTCTCTATACACTGTAGGTTTTTAGTAAGCTGATGTAGGTTTATGTCATTGGTCGAAGACCTTTGTAAGAAATTCAGAGGCCAGGAACTAATGTGAAAGGATATCTGAACATTTCTTTAACATTCTACTTCCCCTTCTTAGTAATTCCTTGTTTAGGGAATTCCTTGTTTAGGGAGAGCCAACCTCAAGCAATGCCAAGGTTTTTATTTCTTACAAATTGTCAGCTCTAGTCACTGCAGCTCCCTGCTTCTGGATGCGTAGAATTTTGTCCTTTCTGGCTACTAGCATTTCTGACAAACTCTTCAGTTTTCAGAGTGAAGTATAACTGAGCTGTACATCAGCCAGCTATCCTTAACCCAATGTAACTGAGCTAATTCTCCTGTGAATTTTTTTTTCTTAATTCCCTTCGACTTGATGCCAGTGCACCCCTATTACTAATCCAGCTGGGGAAAATGTTGACTCTCCATCATCCATACTCCCAGGTTTTGAAATGTGTTGGTCTCTGCCTCCTGAAGTTAATCCCAGATCTGACTGAGTCCAACTGTGGTTTGGGCTCCTGACCCCCAATAAATCAGTCCAAGTGAGTTAATAGTACTCCAGTCTTTTATCCTATGCCTTCCTCTCTGCTTCTGAAAAACAAAGCTCAGGGAATTGGCTCTCAATCCCACTCAGTCCAAGTTCTTGTGTTTATAAGCAAGCACAAGGCTGTCTGGATGACAGACTCGGAAGGCTTGTAGCCAGGCATGTGAATGAAGTGTGGCACATACTGCATACTCTGTTCCAGAGAAGATGCCATTCCAATCTGTGGACATGTCCACAGTGCCTAAACTCCTTCAAATGGCCACTGTGTAACTGCACTTGAAGTTGACATGGTTGAACATTTGCAACTTTCTAACATTTAGATTCTTGTGTTACCCTTCCTAACAAATCTTTCTGTTTTCTCCCCCTCCTTTCTTCTTTTCCAGCAAATTTCCATTGATGAATTGGAAAATGCCGAGGTCCTAATTTTGTTGAGTTTTGTTATTAATGTCCCATGTAGTGTCTCCATGATACCTCTTCCAGTTAGCCCTGTGTATCTTCTGGTCTCTGTGTCTGGTGTCCGACTTTGTGTAATGCCTTCTGGGAGTGAGCAGGGTCGGTCCTGTCTGTGTTAGCATTTGTCTCCAGAGTGTTTATCATTTGTCCTTGGGTATCCCTCCGTCATCCGTAAAGAACTTCTAAGCTGTAGTAAAGTTTCATTCATTCTCTCATCTCAACTGAACCTGTGGTTGATGCAGATCATGAACTTATGCCTGGAGCTTTGTATTAACTATTGATGTTAACATAAAAGACTTTTGCTTCCTATTAAACAATTGACCCAAAGAGAGAAAATAGACTGTCACAGCCAGGAAGTTTTTAAAACACGATGATAAAGTGTCAAGCCCACTACTCTCTTGCTGTCTGTGTTGCAAAGCATTACACAGCAGAGTCACATAAGAATTTTGGCAAGGCAGTATGAATCCCAGAGCGGTAGTTCAGACCTTCCCTGATATTAGGAACACCCGAAGGCCATGGGTTCTCTTCTGCAAGAACTACCTGTAGGTGCAGAAATGGAGATGTCAACCGTGCTTCTGATATTGATGTACCAAGGTGTAATTACAGCAGAGTCCTGGAAAGTAATTGATTTGGTGTCGACCTTTTGTTTGTTCTGTGCATTTTTCAACAGCCTTAGTGATTTTAGGCTGATTTTTAAATTAATTTTGTAAGACTAATTAATACCTTATTTTAGATGGAATGGAGCTACCATATTAGACATTTTATTCAGTGTCTCTTCACTTTAATACAACATAGTTGAAAAATCTCCATAGAAGGCTTAGATATACCTAAGGAAAGTTCAGATCTACCATGGACTTAAAACCAGAAGCAACACAAGTGCTTATGAATTGGGACTAGCTGCACCAGGAATGGCATTCAGAGAGGCAAATGGTCACTTCTCACCCACAAACTAGAGCATGACTAGCTAGGTCTTACATGTGGCTAGTTTAGCTCCATTGAGGTCTGTATGCTGAATTCTATATAAACCCATTTGCCCTTGTTTTAGTCAGACACAAGCAGGTCTGTACTTTAACCAGGCATGTTTTCTAGGATGGTAGAGGGGTGAAGAAGGAAGGGAACCTGCAGCTTCACTAACTGCCTTTAGCACCGTCATTTTTCTTTGTTTCATGTGTGTAGCTTTCCCATTTCTGAATTATTTCTATGCTAGAATGTCCTGCACTGAATTTTATATGCTGGCACCCTTCAGTGTTCTTGTTTTTGCCTCAAGTTATAAATGCCTCCCTTTAAATTTCTCCCTCTGAGCTATTGAGGTTGAATTTCTGTTTGCTTAGTTACAGATTAAGTCCAGGAAAGAAAACCCTCTCTCATCATAGGCTATGTAGCATTATTAATAAATACACTGTTTGCACCAGAGTAATCAGTTGATGTGTTTGCTTGCCCAGGATACAACTTGGTTCTCCTGGCTGGGAGTTTATTGCTTGCTTATGGAAAGATTCCACAGTTGGAGCAGGTGTGTTTATAATTATACTCTAGGAAATAGAATACTGTCTGTTTATAAAAGAAGAATGTTCTGGCAGGCACTTAGATTCTTTGAAAATTCCCTGAGGAAGCAACTGTGGCTCCCCTCTGCGTAGTTACCCCTGGCAACAGTCAGAACCCTGGGACACCAACACCCTGTCCCAGGTCCCTCAGGCTGTTGGTTCTGGCCCTCTTCTCAGGGTTGACTGACTGGCCTTTGTCATCAGCCCGTTCTGGAAACTACCACAGCTCCTGTGGTACGCATGCCCTCTCCAGCCTTCCACCAGTGTGTGTTAGTAGAAGCTGCAGTCCACAGCTGAGCTTCTACAGAAGTTTAATGAGCGTTCATGCCAGCAAAGGATCAGGATAGGGCCTCACACCTAACATACTGAAATCCTCGATCCTGAATCCTGAATGTGGTGGGGGAGAAAGTATTCAGCATGCCTAGTCCCTCAATTGCCTCCTTGTGGAAGAGCCGCTGCTTTTTGGTGATAAAGGCCAGTTGAGCATGATGGGAAATAGGTGCTGCAAACAACTTAGGAAGAAAGGAAAAGTCTAAGGCCTCCTATAACCACATCAGGACTTGAGGCAGGAGGGTAAAATAAGGTCAGAGGCATAAATTTCTCATAAAGAATGTGCATCGTAGGGGCCCATTCTGGCTACCTCCTAGAAGGAAAAATCATTTGACACCAGAAACAGGAGGTGGTTGGTGTTTGTTTGCTTCCTGGAAAGTAAAGAGGCAGTCTCCATCCTTACCCTGACTTGGTCTTATCCCCTGGAGATAGGAGCAGATGGGGGAGTATAGAAAAAGGAAACCACCTGTACTGTGTCAAGATTGATGGATTGTTACATATGAGTACTTGGGAGTATACATCCCCCCCGCCAAGTATCTTGGGGTGATGATAAAGGCCAATTAGTTATCTCTGAGAAGAGGCTCAGAGCCAATAGCTGAGGGATCAGTGTTGGTGTCCCAGGATTCTGACTTTTTTCCAGGGATAACTATGCAGAGGGGACCCACAGATACAGAAAGCTCCCTCATTGGCCATAAATGGACAGCAGATGATGCTAAGATATTGATTTCTATCACTCCAGCACCTGTTAGGTTCCAGCACTGTGTTAAATGGATACAGTGTGCCCCAAATAGTCAAGGCCTTACTGGAGACCTTGCTAGAGACATACAAATCGATGTAAAAGTTAACCCAGTGTGTTGCAGAACACGATAGAAATATATGGAGTTATGGGGAAACATCATCTCCCATGTTTCAGTAAGCCAGAAGGTCAAGGAATCACTTCAGGGGTCAGGCAAGAATGAAATGAGTAGTCCCAGGACCCACTTTTCTAAACTAGGAAGTACCATGACTTTTGAGAACATGCTTGGGGTTCAGGTAGCAATAGTGAATAACAGAATGGTCCACCCAGGTGTCCTCACTTTTGTCCTTGAAAATGAGTTGTGTGTTTTGAAAGTGTGCCCTGTAGTTCACCGGACGTGCCCACTTGTCTGCACTTGACATGCAATCTTCACTGAATTCCTGTCACTCTGGTGACAGCTAGTAACCACAACTTTGCTTTCCTGTACTGCAAAATGAAGAAAAGAAAAGAAAAGAAAAGAAAATACCAGACAGACATCCGTATTGCCCAGGATAGCTGTAACCTGATTTTATTTTTATTTGCCCTTAACTTCTCTTCCCCTCCGGCTCCTCCTACAAGCCAGTGATGCCACAGACAAAAAACTCTGTAAAATTCAGGATGTGTGAAGGCTGAAGGGGGAGAGAGAAGCATGAGATTTGTTAGTTTTCACCTTCAGGGGGCGTGCTCCTGACGTCCAACCCCGGTGGAGGCGTCCTACTTTTCTACATTGCTGTGAACTGCTGAGTTGGGCCCCTGCCAACACTCAGGCAGTCGTTACATAAGACCTCTCTTTTTTTTTCCTGGAATTTAGGCTCACTGCTGATGTGCGACCTTCAGCAGTAATTGCCAATAAGTGCAGCAGGACTGTTTACTGTCAGACACTGGCAACCGCAGAGCCAGCTCTGCTCTCCGCACCCAGGAGCCCCTGCGGACTCGGCTGAGGGCTTTCTCTCTTTTGGCTCTTTTTTTTTTTTTTCCTGAGATTATTCCAGAATAGCTGAAGTTGTGTAACTGAGTCAGGCTAGATTGCATTTTTAAATAACAGACCACAATATTGACTTCTGATCAAGTCTTTCTGTAAGATATGCATCAGACTACATGGGTGGAGCCATATAATTTTGACTTATCTTTGTTTCTAAGAGCAAATATATTTCAAAAGAGAATTGTATCTGTAGATGTGGATATTTAAAATTGTTCTTGTAAATGCTGGAATACTTCAATTTTTTTTGGTTCAGTTTTCTTTAAAGCTTTCTTTTCTCTTAATGAAGGGGTTTCAAATTCTGAGAAAAGATGGGGCCTGGCTAGCATGCTTGCAAGCTCATTCACTCTGGTTTTGTGTCCTTACCCCAAAGTTATAAGCTATAAGCAACCTAGTGCTCATTTCAGGGGCCAGAAATGATAAATTCTTTTTTTGCTGTATTGGTATGTCAGCCTATCTTACATGATTTGACGTGTGTTCAGCTTCTGCCAGGATGGTCCACATGGAGACATTGTGTTTAACAGCAAATGATGGATGTCCAGGGGCCAGAGAGGGATTCCTATTAAGAACAGTAGAAGCAGAGCCTCCTCACAAACCATACCATGTAGTGGTCCTATAATAGACAGATGTGAAAGATGAAGGGAGAGATGGACAGGTGAAGGAGGGTTGCAAGCTAGGAAGTGTTAGGTGCTTCATTTCTTTAAGAATTAGAAAGCACGACAGCATATGTTTATCCCCTCCTTGAGAAATCGGGTACCGTGTATATATAAAGCAAGCACATATCCCATTATTTGATTGGCATCACAGTTATGATACCTTGATTGTTGGTCTCATCTAGAAAGGGCATCGAGGGCTCAGAAACTTGAGGCGCTACTTAAATTCTACCTAATCGTTTCCTAGACATTGGAATCTTTTGTTTCTGTTAAGTTACGTTTTGTTGAACTTCTCTGAAAGTCCTGGGAAGACTGATAATGAGAGGATCAATATGACAAAGCAGTCTGGGACAATACTAGACTTTCAAGTTCATAGCTAGGCATGTTCATCACCTACCAGCTGTAATTAGAAGTGTCAGCAGCATGTGCTGTGAGGGAGAAAATAAGACCTAGAATATTTAGATTTTAAAATGTTATTCCTTAAAGTGTTCACCAGAACCTCACCATGCAAGTAAAGTGATAATGATGATGATAATAATAACTGCTGAGAAAACAAATTCATTTATCAAGCCCTACTCTTTATTTATATTGGTATCATATCTTATAGTTACATAGCTATTCTTAGAATATGAGTACTTTGTTGTTATGCTATCGGAATTGCAGCTTACTACCATAAGATTAGCTTATTCCCAAAGAACTGTGACTTCAGTCATCTAAGAAGGAAGTGCTGGCATAAGCTGTTGCTTGTTTTACATGATTATATTCCTGGTTTGGTCAGGTCTCTGCCATGTCTGAAAACAAGTTTATACCTTGGCTATTACATTTTTTAAAACGAAGTTTACTGACAATAGGCCATGCATTATTTAATATGTTAGCTGGAAGGAATCCCAGCAATGTTCTGATCTCTATGAACAGGTGAGGAGGCAGAAGCCTGAAAGAAGTTCTTTGGTGACCAAAGAGACCTCACAGGGGCTCTCATCATGTGACAAAAGCCAGTGCTCTTGGCTTTTCCATTATGGTCCACTAAAGAAAAAGCAACAATACTTGTCTTTTTGGATAGTAATTCATGAGGCCTCAAAGCATCCTCTGCTGTCCAGTAAAGCTTCATAAGGTTTTCACGGATAACTAAAAAAATAGATAGTTTAAGTTTTGTTTTAATAATCAGACTAACTTTAAAACAAGCACAGCAGTCATCTAGGGAAATAATACAGTTGTGAGTAAACCATAGAAATATGGGAAATCCCTGATCTCACATTAAGATATACTGTATGTCTGATGGCCTCTGCAAAAGGATTTAAGATGTTTCTCTGGGCAAAAAGAGCTGAGGCAGCATAGAGAATTAAACAAGGAAAAGAAAACAAAGAAGATCACCAGCTCTGGCTTCATCTTCTTCCTTTCCTTTGGCTTTGGTTTTGATTGGCAAGTAAGTAAGAGTGTGGCTGCTTTGGCTCCTGCAGGAAATCCCTGCCTGTAACCCTTTTGTTCTAATCATATAGAAAGCACCTAAAGGACATGCCCCATGGGAGTGTGGCCAACACAAATGGTAGAAGACAATGCTTTCCGTCTCCATCTCTGGCTGCTCTTGCATATATGGGCACTTGCTTTCATTCTGTCTTTTTTTTTTTTACATGTCTGTTTTGCATCTAAGGACAGAAATCAAAACTTCACCAGTCTCTGGTTTTTAGCTAATAGCACGTAGAATGTAAGAGCATTGTGTGATGATGTTTACTATTTTGACAGTACACACACCTCAGCTCTGATTTTATTTCCCTTGCTGTGCTTTTGGTTTTTCTGCCACTGTGTTTCTCCCTGCCCTCTTCAGGAGGCTGGGTGCTTTGCATGGACTTTTTCTCCCCAGAAGAGATAGTGTTGGACTTCATATGACAGGTCTGTGTCTAGACCTGACCGAGCAGCTCTCCACAAGTACCTCTTTACCCTTGGTAAAACAGTTTGGTCCCATTGCTCTTGGGTTTTACCTGTTAGGAAATAAAAGAAAGACAGTTTTTAAAAATGACATGACAAGAACTTTCTGTTAAGGATGTTTTTTCCACTGTGGTGATCTGATTACTCAAGTGGTTGCTTTGAGCTGCACTGAAGCCCGGAATCTACCCAGGTCTCACCATTTCAGTCTCTAAGCCACCTGCAGCCTCAGGAGAGGTGCACAGTGCACAGTGCTGGAGAGCAATAGCAGAGGCCAAGGTCATGTGGTTACAGCATGAGCCTTGGCTTCATTCCATGGCTCTAGACTGTACCTTGCACCACTCAGCCATGCTGTTGGCGCGTGACTTGGGTCCAGGGCAGCCCACATAGGATCTGACGATTATATCTGACATTGGTTCTCTGTTTCACGCACGTGTCCTTTGGCCAGACTCGTGGCACTATCCTTATATTGGAGCAATAGACTTTTATAGCCACACCCTTTTTAAGCTACCGCTTCACACACACGAGAGAGAGGGGGAGAGAGAGAGAGAGAGAGAATGTTTATGTGTGTATCCTGGTCTGTGTCTTTCTTTTTTTCCTTTATGGGGTAGGAATTTTGAAACAGTTTTAGATGTTTACGTGGTATGGCAGAAGTGAACTCAGAAACCCTGTCTATGATACCCCTAGGGAACCGTAAGGTCAGAGTAATCATGCTCAGAATGTAGAAACTCATCTCCTTGTCCCAGAGATTCTGAAAGAGAATATTCCATCCACTAAACCTTAGCCGAGCAGCTGACACCACTGCAGAATGGAATGTGGACAAGCAGAGAGAGGAGAAAGCATAAATCTGTAGGAGGCATTCTCTCAGTGGAGGAGCGGTGAGGAGCCTTGCGGGCAGTCCTTCTGCATCTGTCCCCTTCCTCCATTGCTGAGCTTATCCAAGCTCTTGTGAGTGTCCCCAGCACAGGTTCTCATTGCCTGGCAAGACACCCATAAATCTTGGCTCTTCCTCCTTGGCTAGTGCTTCTTTCAGTTATCTTATTGCTGACATAAGACCTGACTAAAGCAGCTTGAGGTAGAAAAGGTTTATCCAGGCTCACAGTTTACAATCCACCTTGGCTCAGGAGGCACACTGCTGAATCAGTTCCAGCTGCAACAGATGCTCCATGGAGCTTGTCACCTTGTGCCACGGTTCAGAAGCAGAGTTGATGAATGCTGGTGCTTAGCTGATTTCTTCCTTTTCCCCCTTTTTTACTCAGTTTGAGACCCCCAACCTATGGGACGGTGCCACTTAGAACTAGGGCATACCTTCTCCCCTCAGTTAAACCTGGAAATGCCTTCCCAGACACCCAGAAGTATAGTATCTAGTCAGCGTGATAGTGAAAATTATAATCATCGCAGTGATGCCACTTTATTTTCTGATTTTAAACCTGTATCAGTCATCTCTTCCACCACATTCCATGTACTTTAAAGATCAAGTGGTTAATCCCTTTGATAGCCCAGCCCCATGCAACAGAGGATTTGGTGAAATCACCCATCTGTGATCCTTCCCTCCATGTTTTGTCCTTCAGTGTTGGTCTGCAGACTTCTCTCTGGTCTGTAAAATGCAAATGCCCTGACTAACATGCTTCATTTTACTCCCAATTAGCTGCCCCAGGCCCCGGAAGCTGAGAACTCCACAGAGGTGTGTTGCCCACCTATATTTGCAGTACTGGCAAATACAGGTGCTTCTAAGTTGTCCCAGTCAAGTGTGTGCATTGTCCTGATGAGATGTCCATTCTGGTGTTGGGCATGGGAGGGAAGGCTCTAGGAGGCTGGGGACTGGTCACTGCCTTGGGGTAGAAGGTTCTTCCAAAGGTGGGTGAGGCTAAGCAAGCCCCAGGTGAGAGGCTCCACTGTGGGGAGGTCTTCACCCCTACCTCTTTTCAGTCTGGGTGTGAGAAGTTCTGGGATGTAAAGATCCATTCTGTTGTCCAGAACTGAGCTCAGATCCTTTGCAAAGAGCATGCACTTTTGAAAATCGGACGCGCATCTCCGGTTTTCGTAGACACTCCTGAGAAAGTTGCATGAAGCAGTGTTTTTGCCCCCTCCTCCATTCACCAGCTCCGCTGGCTAAATGAAGGACTAGAGTTGATCCAAGCGAGTAAGATCGAAGAGACTGCCGTTAGGGCATCTTCTTAGTTGTGAAAACTTCCTCTCAGACACTGCCGATAAGTCACAGGAGTTCAGGCTAAAATGAAAGTTGCTTTATTGGAGAGAAGTCTATCGGAAAGGAAAGAACTCAAACACAGTGCTAGAGCCCCTGAGGTGCAGTGCAGCCGTGTTCCTGTGGCGAGCTTGTCATATTCTAATCAGAGCTCTCCACTAGCAGTTTTGGCTACAATACTCATCTACTGGTGGGTTGGGGAGAGCTGTGGTCTCATGTATGTGTCTGGCCCACACTGTATGTATCACTGTCCCTACGCATGTGCTGTTCGGTACTGCATGTATGAATCTTAAGGACCTGCCCATTTGAGTCTTGCTCTACAGCCCCTTTTGGGTTAATATAACAGCATATCCTATATAACTATCATTCATAATCTTTACAAAAAAAAAAAAGTGTTGGCCCAAAGTCTCATCTGAAACGGTGTCGTGGGAGGAAGGGTTGGGACAGCTATTATGCAGGACCTGAAGTATTCATACCTTGGGCAAAATCACAAAACAGGTTAATTCTTCTATGTAACCTTGACTGTAAATGAGCTCACAATGTATTTTGTTTGTGACTGATGCTGAAGATGGTAGTGTTTCCTTAGTGCCATACTTAAAATGGAATTTCTGCATGCTTAGCAGGAGCTTGAACCAAGTCCACCCCTGAGGCAACTGGAAGACCATAAAAGGGTATGTAGTCTTGAGTCTCGCGTGTTGGGAGCTAATGACTGTAACTCCCCCCTCAGCCACACAACTCTTGATTTAAAGACAGCTTTTGTTGGTGTTGATAGTGTTCAAACATGAGTTGGTTTAGGATCAGTGGTCCCCTTGTATAGAGGGAGGCTAACTGGCAGTTCTGTCTGTTACCTACCTGAACAGAACTGTGCACAACCAAGCCCTGAACAGTAGCCAAGTAAGCATTGCAGTCTCTCCTTCCCCGTGATAGGTGATGGGGAGCTTGGGGCTTCTGAGGTAAATGGTGGTCCCTACAGCCAGCTTACAATAAACACAGAAACAGTCCCAGCAGGGTATAATTACACCATTTCGGCTGTGACAGTGCTAACTTCCTCCTTCTCATTTCAGCCAGTTTTTTACATGTTGGAACATGTATCCCTACAAACACATGCACATTCTCATCATTGGACTATTGTAGGTCCGCAGCCTTCATGGTTTGCTTTTATTATTTAATGCTACATCTCAGCTTTTCAACCTTTTTTTTTAAGGTTTATTTATTATTTATACAACATTCTGCCTGCACACCAGATCTTACTGTAGATGGTTATGAGCCACCATGTGGTTGCTGGGAACTGAACTCAGAACCTTTGGAAGAACACTAAGTGTTCTTAACCTCTGAGCTATCTCTCCAGCCCCCTTTCAACCTTTTGTGGGCAAGCGTAAGTTAAGTCTTTGGACACTACCAGTCACACAGAGCTTCCCAAAATTGGAAGGTGTTTGTAATTTTTTTTTTACTTTTGAGAAGGAAATAAATAAATGTATATCTTTGAATAGATTCCTAAAGAGGGATGGTACCCAGGACAAAGGGTTAATTCTTTCTTACAATGCTGGTTGTGTCTTACTGAAGCATTTTCTAGAAGGTTTTATATACACGCACACACACTGACCAGCATTGATTTTTCATATTACCTATTTCTGGAAGATAGCTGGGAACTTACTCAGTACTCTGTAAGACTTGTATTTATGTTCCTATGCCTGTCTTTAACAAAGTGTATGCTGCCCCAGCTTATCCCTATGGCACAGGTTAGAAAGTTGAAACCCAGAAGTTTAACGTATTGCCCAAGGTCACAGGGTTAGAAAATAAACAGTCTTAGTGAAGACTGTCATGGGGTTGTGGTTTTATTTGTGTCCTGGAGAGCTCATTCCTAAGACAAATAGGTGGGACCCCTACATTCTGTTCCCATTTCTCCTACCCTGTCCCACTGTCTCTCAGATTTTGTTCTGTTTTCTTACCT
This sequence comes from Pachyuromys duprasi, assembly GCA_028658305.1. Classification (NCBI taxonomy): domain Eukaryota; kingdom Metazoa; phylum Chordata; class Mammalia; order Rodentia; family Muridae; genus Pachyuromys; species Pachyuromys duprasi. The sequence continues at coordinate 33,621,597 of CM053761.1, read as the reverse complement.
TGGTAGAGAAATAAGTTTTGTGATTTCCCCAGCTAAGGAATAGCTCCTAAGAAGTTTACATTTGGGCCAAACTTGGATCAAGATATCCCTCTAACAACCTGTATGCCCTGTAGCTTACATTCACATCCTTGGTGGGTTTTGCTAGCTAGTGAAGAATTATCGTATATCTTAGAAGTAGCCAGCGAAGGTAGGTACCTATGCCTTAAGATTCCCAAGGGACTCGGTATATATTAAAAAAGCATGCAAACAAACAAAAACACCAACAAAAACCTGTTGGTATTACAAACAGATACAGTCCTCTTTTTGTGAGGTACTAGCTGCATGGTATATGTTATTTCATGTCTCTGTGCCTTGGTTTCTTCCATGTATAATAGAAATAATGTTAGTCTCTATCCCTGTGACAGGAAGACTGAGCCAGCTACATAAAACAGTGAGCCAGTGGCTGAAGTGTTTAAAAGAGTTTCACATTGTTGCTACCTTGCAGTTTGGAATGTTTAAGTGATTTTGTAACTAACAAGGATAGGAAAAGGGAGGGTTTTTTGTTTTGTATTTTGTTTTTTAAATTTAGGTGCTGTTGTAAATACTAAGATGTGAGAGACCAGGGTCTAAGAGGTGATCTTGCCTAGAGCACAAGCTCTTCTAGTGGCTGGAACCAGGAAACCCAAAGGGCTACCTCCATCTCCTCTGCAAGTGATGCATTGACTCCTTGGGTACCTTGTTCAGCACATAGTCATATTCCCACATGGCTCATTAGCCAGTATTCTGAGAGAAAGGAAACTCTGAGCAGTTCAGCAAGAAGGGAGCTCAGGACTGATATGCCAGTTGTCATTATTTTAACACGACACCACTACAAATGAAACTTTTCTTTTCATTTTCTCAGTCTTAGGTAATACTTACTGTATGCGGGATTTCATACCTGACTACAAGCATCTGATACTTGTTTTCATGCTCTAGATGCAAAAACTGCAGTGAGGAGGGAGAGAAAAATATACCTTCACAGCTCAGTGCCAAAGCTGAAGTGAAAACACTGGAAAAGTCTGTTTTCTCCTGTGCAATCAGGTGCCGCAGCCTGGTACATGGCGAACAGCTTAGCTGTGTTGAGTAATTTATATCAAGATGATTAGGAAGGCTTTTCTCTGAAGATCTTAACTTTCCTAAATTAAACCAATGGCTCCGAAGAACACTAAAGATTTGCATAGCTTTTAATAATGTTTACTCAGTCTTCTCCCTGTCCGCTTTTACCTAAAATCCTGTCTGTACTCTCTACAGACAAAGGAACTTTAATTTATTATTTAAGAATAAGCCAAAACAATTGCTACTCGTTCTGTTCTTTCTATATATTTAAATTTCTGTGTGTGCATGTACACACACACACATGCGTACTCACTGATGGTAAGATGAATATATACCACAAACATTAATAAGAGTGGGTAAAGTTTGTGGGTGGAATGTGTTCTAAACCCTCCCCCAATAATGAGCACATTTCATGATATTCTCTTATGGGGGAAAATGTACTATTTGATGCATCTGTTGCTATGGTAACTGCTGGAGTTTTTCTGTTGAAGAGAGGCAGAATGCAAATGTGCAGTCCCTCTGTATTACTTGGGCATCCGGGCTGCATAAACACAGACTTCCTGTGCAGAGCCCACTTGTTCCCTTTCTCTTCACCTCCTACGTGCCTGGTCACAAACAGACCCCAGTATTGCTCTTTCCCCTCAAAGCCACGAAGTGGAACGAGAATAACCCCTGGAGGGTGAAAGCCCAAGTCCCCCAGGTCCAAAGTAGAATTGTTGTGTATAGGTTCAGGCATGCACATTTGCTGGCTGGCTCCTTAACTCATCTTCCAATTTGACCACCCAGCTCGGCTGTCTTCTGGACTCTTCTCTTGATGGTGACATAGATGGGCTGACAGCATGGTGGTAGATCTTAGGTCTCGTCACAGATGTGACGGGATCTAGTTAGAGGCTTCTGAGTCTTTGCTAAAGCTCTGCCCTTTCCCCAGACTCTTACTCAAATTAAGTAGGATACTTGCATCTAGCCCTTTTTAAACAGGGGTTTCTATTTACTCTCTCACTCAACACAGAGCTAGCCGGTCTTTCCCATTTCTTTCTTAGTTGTCCTTTTTTGAATGTTTCTTTCAAAACTATTCCCCTGAAGTCAGTTTGTAAATCCCCAGTTCCCCGGTGACAGCTTTGGGGAATGCTGATATGCGCTTCCTAGTCCCCGGGATAAAACACGGTCAGACTGTATCTCTATATCTAGATGGGGTTTTCTGAGCCATGCAATAACCTTGTACTGGAGCTTTTTCTCCCTGGCAAGCATTTCATTGTCAAAGCGCTTTCAATATTGCAAGTGTCGTCCTTGCTGGAAACATTCTTGGTATTATGAACTTTCTCTTGGTCCAGGTGGGAAATGAGTTTCATAAGCTGACAGAAGAAAATGATGTCCCATTTGTAGGGAGAATGGAGGAGGGAAATTTGGGGTCTTGGGTTTTTCCCCATTTCCAGCACATTCCCTTAACAATCGGTACCAAGCTTTCAGGACCTCCCCACTTCTTGGGTTTTCTTCATCTTGTTTGTCCCTGTGGGCTCTGGCTACCAGCATCAGTTAACAAAGGAGATAAATGTGGCAGTGTAGCCTGGTGCTTCATAGACTTTTACTGTTAGCAGGATGCTGGCTTTCTGCCTTTTCCTTTCTTTCCTGGTTGCCTGCATCTCTTAGGACATCCCTCCCCCTGTCTGTTCCCTCCCAGCTTGTTTCACAAACACCCTCTCCCCCAAGTCTTCAGACCTATTCTCAGCACTTCTTAACAAATCACTTTAAATTCTACTGACTCATGCTTCAGTTCCAAGTCTCCTCAGAACTCTTGACTCTATTTTAGAGACCTGCTAGTTCTTAGCACCTTCCTCTGTGAGACTCTCCACTTTCTTCTCTTTTGCTCCCTCATAGGGACTCCAGGCCTTACTACTTTGCCCCTGGGAAACAGCTCAGGGGACCCACACCCACACCTGCACCTGGTGGTCCAGGACTCCCTTAGGATCAGGATGGAAAAGGTGTTAGAGCTAAGAATGAGCTCTGCTTCTGTGTGCTGGCTTGTTCATGCACCTAAATGTTGGGGAGCAAATTGGATTGCTTCAGTCAGAGCTGTAAGAAAGGATCATTATGGTTATTATGTCCACTCTCCGGGATTTTGTTGATGTTTATATTTTTAAAGGTTTTCATTAGGAGAAACTTGAAATACATATTAAAGGAATAGGAAGAGCTTGAGCAACTTCTGTATATAACTCAACTTCACCTATCAGCTCTTTATCTCTTTCCTATTTCTCCTTTTCTTATGGTATTTTAAAAGTAAATTATGGTGTTGTTTGATCCATAATACTTATTTTTGATCAGCATTTGATATCTCCCACTTTTCCAACTGGCTCCCAACTTTCCTAATGTCTCAACCCTTTAATAGAGCTCCTCATGTTTTGGTGGCTTCCAACCATAAAATTATTTTCATTGCTACTTCATAACTGTAATTTTGCTACTGTTATGAATCATAGTATAAATACCTATGTTACCAGTGGTCTTAGGCGACCCCTGTGAAAACATTATTCAACTCCCAGAGGGGTCACAACCCACAGCAACTGCTGCCTATTTCCTGTAGCATTGTTTTGTCTTCACCATTTGGCCCCATCTGCTATCTTTGTAAAAAATAGGCTTGCTGTCAACTATGATACCAGCGTTAACTCTTACGGTAATGTCTTTTCTTGGGCCAGGCCTAGTGCTGCACATCTTTATTTCCAGCACTTGGGAAGTAGAAGGAAGGACCCAGAATTCAAGATGATCCTTGGCTCCACAGTGACTTTAAGGCCAGCCCTACGCTAGACACTGCCTCAAAACACTTTTTCCCCTCTTCAGGTCCTCAGGAATAGACCCTGTGCCCCGAGTAACATTTTTACACTGCTATGTGGAAGCTGATCAGTAAAATTTGCAGTTTGCCCAGATTTTATCAGCTTAACCCAAAGGGCTTTTCATGTTTTTGTTGCTGTTAGTTACCCTTCAGAATTACTGTTCTGTCTTTATCATTGTGTGAGAGGGTACTTCAGAATTAATAGTCTAGATTGCCAACAGCTTTCAAAATAAAAATAAAACATGTCCTGTTCCCTGAGAAAATATTTGACATTGACTTCAAAGTTTTTAAAATGCTTTTTATTAATCTTTTTTTTTCTTTTCACTGTGTGAAACTGGGTCAAATATACCTGAGTACCCTTGTGTGTCTGTGGGTTGTTTTTTTTTTTCCAAGTTAAATAGTAGTTGCTCAGTTATGCTTTAAATTTGAAATCTGATTTCATTATCCTGTTTGAATTAAGGGTGAGGCACTCAGGCAAATTTTGGTCAACCGTTACTATGGAAACATCAGACCTTCAGGAAGAAGAGAGAGCCTTACCAGCTTTGGCAATGGCCCACTATCACCAGGAGGACCCAGCAAGCCTGGGGGAGGAGGTAGGCTTCATGCTGTGCTAATGAGCATCATGTATGAACTGAGCATGTCACACGTAGCTGTCTGCTTTTACTTGACAAGTTGAAACTTAGGTGTATTTGTAATGGATTTTTAAAATTATTTGTTTTTGTTTGTTTATTTCTTTTTTTTATAACTTATTTTGTCTTTAGTCAACCATCACTTTGCTGCATGAACGTGTTTCCCTATAAGATAACATTTTCATGCATATATGTTTTGCATATATCTTTCCCATGCCGTGACCCTCTTGGTGATACTCAGATGATGTGGAAAGCTAGATTTTGTTGTCTGTTGTCCTATGCTCATTAGGACTTGTGCTTGCCTGTAAACTGATGAGGATAATGGTAGCCAAAATGGAGAAAGCTAGCACATACTATGTGTCTACTGAATGCCATGAGGAGTTTTCCAAACATTCTTCATGTTACCTACTTACATGACAATTACTATTTTTAGCACAGTTTAACAGAGGAATGAAAGCTTTTATATATATATATATATATATATATATATAAGCTTATTTATATAAATATAATTAATAAATTAAATAAATAATTGTGATACCTAGATTGCATGTACTCCCAAGCTTTCATGTGAGTTGACAAAAAAATAAAAACAAAAACAAAACCCTGAAAACAAGTTTTTAAAGGTGGTACACGTTAATTTAGGCACAGTAACAGGTAACGGTTCGTGGCAGATCTTACCTTGTTTGGGTTTTCAGGGGGACTAGTAGCCCAATGCTCACAACACAAGAGTGAGTTGCTGAGACAAAACCCTGGAGTTGTACCTGTGGGACAGGTTTAGATCTTCAGAAAGTTCCTTGCAGAACATGAAAATCATGTTGTTTGGGTTAAAGAGATAGCTCTGCAATTAAAAGCACTTACTGCACTTGTGGAGGACCCAGATTTGCTTCCCAATACTCACAGTGGCTCACAGCTGTCTGTGAGTTCAGTTTCAGGGGACCCAACACCCTCTTCAAACATCTGAGGGCACAGGGCACTCATGGTACACTTAGGTACATACACTTAGGTACACACATAGGCAAAACCCTTATATACATAAAATACATCTTTTTTTTTCTGTAATCCTAGTATTTAATGTATTTATCTTAGCAGCTTCTGAGGAGGGTGTTTGGCTTTCCTGCGATGAAAACTTGAAGTCTGTCTATCTGATTCATAGAGCTTTGCAGGCTTCAGTGATGATGTAGGTCTTTGCACATCGCAGAGATGAGACTCAGCTTTTCAAACCCCAAATATCCCTTGATTCTCACAGAAACATTCCTCATGCAACAACTCAAAGCTGTTTCTCTTTGTTTTCTGAGGTGGGTTTTTGGCAGATACATGAGGAAATCGGAAGGTATCATGATTGGGAAATACATCAGTATGGGTTGCCTTACAGCTGTGGCAGATATTACGCAAGTATCACGGCTGCTGTGAGAGTAGCAGTCATGTTGAGCTCTCTAGGGAAGGAGTAATAGACAGTATTTTGCATTCTGAAATCAGTCAGTGTATTTGTCTATGTTTTACTGTTTCAGTTATTGCTAATAATAATTGGAGTAATGCTCTTAAATAGGAACTTCCCCAAAATGATCAAAAACGATCTCACTGAGCGATGGTAGACCCTTTCCTCTTAGCTGTATTCATCTTGTCTGAAGAGCTTTGAAGATGGGGCTTCATTTGTTTTATTTACCCATTCCCTCCATCTCCTGCTCTTTACACCGAGCACTGTCTTAATACTTGTTGAGTGGATGAATGATGTGAAAGAATGAGTTTGTTAGGAAGAGGGCTGGTGGTGGTTGTTTTAGATGAGTCATTTCTAGGAAGGGTCTAAGAGATGCTTCCTTTTGATTTGACTCTTAAACCAATTCTTAGTAATTATGTCCCAAGCCATTGTATTTTAAGAGACCATATTGGCTGAATGGCTCTGGGTCACCTGATGATAGTTTATCATTTTTCCATCATCTTGTCTGCCTGAATTCATACCATCTTTGCCACTTGCAAGTTTAGGTGTCCTTAGACAAGCCCCTTCACCTCTCGGTTAATAATCAGCTTTTTCCTATCAGCTTGTTGAGAAAGTTAAAGGGAATAATGCAATGATTTAGAATATTAAAGGTTGACACTTAATGAATATGCAAAAAATGCTAAGTTTTTCAATGTGCTTAATGAGAGTAATGTTCTCCCTCTCCAGGGGGAGGTCCTGGATCCAGCTCCACAAGCAGGGGTGAGATGAGCCTGGCTGAGGTTCAGTGTCACCTTGACAAGGAGGGAGCCTCCAATCTGGTCATTGACCTCATAATGAATGCATCCAGTGACCGAGTGTTCCATGAAAGCATTCTCCTGGCCATTGCACTTCTGGAAGGAGGCAACACGACCATCCAGGTAGGAAGACTGTGTGACAGCTTGTGCCGCACCCTGGCTCTGAGGGCCAGGTCCCCAGTCTGAGGCATGATCTCAGGGAGCGTTCATTTTTCTCGTGCTGTGACTGTTTTGTCTTTTCAAATGTAATGCCAAAGTATGAGGTGTGTTTGGGGAAAAAAAATGGAATAACTATGCTGTAACGTGTCAAATTGATGGTTAAAGTCTGTTTATATTCTTTATTCAGGAATATAGATGCTCTCATCATTAGATACGCAGAAGAGCATTCAGTCTCTATGCTCTTTAGAAGATCTAAAACGTGTACCTACCTGTAGATAACTGCTGCTAACTATAAACGACCTTTAAACTGAAATTTCATTGAAAGCAAATGACTACTAATAGGGTAAAGAGATTCAGGCCAGGTTAGTCAAAGATGAATAAATTACTTTTTTGTTAGCTTACAATATGTATTTTAAGGAATATTTAAATACTAATATATCATTACAAATAATGTCAAAATTATGTTGATTTTGGTAAAAATTTTGACATTATTTGTACAAACAAAAAAGAATTACTTTATGTGTATGTGTGTGTACCTGCATGAAATTATGTGCTTAACGTGCATGCAGGTGCCCATAGAGGCCAGAAGAGGGCATCAGAACCCCTTGTACTGAAGTTATAGGCATGTGTAAGCCATCATTTGTGAGTTCTGGCATCTGGACCTGGGTCGTCTGTAAAATTTGTAAACATTTTTTCTCTTTCCAATCCCACAGAGTTCATTAAGAATATATTATATTCTTAATATATGTTTATACTACAATTTTTACATATACATGGCTCTTTCTTTCTTTCTTTCTTTCTTTCTTTCTTTCTTTCTTTCTTTCTTTCTTTCTTTCTTTCTTTTCTTTTTTCTCTTTTAGATAGGATCTTGCTGTGTTGTCCAGGCTGACCCTAACCTCCTGGCTTCAGACAGGTTTTTTTGTTTGTTTGTTTTGTTTTTTCTTTTTGCCTCAACTTTCCTAGTATCTAGATTATAGTTATAGTTATCATACAACTCTGGCCTAGAAATGCCATTTAAAATTATTCATTTCATTTTAAAAATTGTGTGTTTATAACATGTGTCACTCCATGTGGTAGACCAGTTGGCCTCGAACTCCTTTTTTTTTATTATTATTAATTTCTTTACATTAATTACATTGTATTCGCTTTTAGTCCCAGCTGTAACCCCCTTCCTCATTCCCTCCCAAGGTCTTGAACTTCTAATGATCGTTCAGCCTCTGCTTCCCGGTTTTGAGCCCTTTAACTGCTTTTAAAATCACATTCTGTCCAAGTTTTTCTTTCATTAGGGCTTACTGAATGAGGCTTCTGTGGATATATGCAACCTGTGAATATATACACGCATGCATTTTGATTCAAACTTCATTCAGGTTAATTCACAACTTTTACTATTGGAGTCTCAGATCTCCTTACATCAGAAAAGTGTGTTTCTCCTTGAGGATGGATGTGATCTTGGCCAGGACACCTAGCTTAGCAAACACAGCACAGGTTAGACTTTAGCCTCTGCTCACTTTTCCAGCCTGGTACCCTGTATCTTGCATAACCCACTGCAGGGGACCTTTTTCCTGCTCTCCAATTCCTACTTGGCTCAACACACACTTTGAAGTTCCTTATTACGTACAGAGATTTGTGACAATGAGTTGCTCACTCGTGCCAGTGGCAAAGTCTACTGCTTGTCTGCGTCGTCACATGCGCACATGAGTCATGACATATTGAAGCTGCTGTTTAGTTTTATCTGGGTATGAGAATGGCTAGATTCATGGCTCTTTCCCCTTGTTTGGATATACTTTCCTCAAGTGCTGTATTCAAGTGTGATGGGATGGTAGAAGTGTTAACATGCTCCTGGTCTTGCATCTCCTTTGATCAGTTGATCTAAATACCTACTTGTCTAGGCAAGTGTCAGCTACACACCAAGCCACAGCTCCATGTTTTTATAAAAAGATTTACTAATTGAAGAAATCTAAGAATTTCTGATGTCTTTCTCAAGAACATGGAATGTCTAGCAAGGATGCAGGAGATATGTACATCCATACAGGAAGCTACATGTCAAGAACAGAGCGTATGGCTTCCCAGTTTAAAAAAAAAAAAAGAGTTGTGCTATGAAAGCCACTTGTTGACAGAGATAAGGAGATATCTCTACCTCTAGATGACAGATAGATACATAGATATAGAGAGAGATAACATAGATAGATCAGTATGGGAATTAAGGAGTCTTTGAAAATTTTCTGGTGACCTGTGCTTTGAAGGATGGGCATCGGATTGCAAGGCAAATGTGAGACCTGCAACATAGGGAGACTGTGGATGACAATGTCCAGAGGGATATGAACAGGGATTAGGTCGTCAGAATGTGAAAGAGAGAATAGAGGGCATGGATGAAAGTTGGAATTTATGTGAGAAACAATGTAGCCCTCTAAGGAGTCCCGACTATAATTTAAGGCTCTAAATCTGTCATCAGTAGACAGATAAATTGAAGGAAGGAAGGTCAGAAAGAGACAGTAAATCAAAATTAATTTGCTGGCTGGGCTCTGTGGCACATACCTTCCCAGCACTTGGGAAGCAGAGGAAGGCTGATCTCTGTGAGTTCAAGGCATGCCTGATCTATATAGCAAGTTCCAGGGCAGCCAGGACTACATATAGACAGAGACTCTGTGTCAAAAACAACAAAAAATCTATTTGCTATAATCCTAATACGTGAGAAGTTCATGCAGGAGGATGGTGAATTCAAGGCCAATCTCTCCTAGATAGCAAGTTTAAGGCCATGAGACTTTGCCTCAGTATAAACAGATGCTCAGAATAGAGCTCACTGATAGATCATTTAACTGAGATGCAAAGATCCTGAGTTCATCCTCATCACTGAAGGGGTGGGCGGATGTCACAAATTTGCTAAGTGACAAATATGTAGAATTAACAAGTCTAGCATCCTAATGCACAGCTCAAAAATTTATACAGGTAATGAAACTGGTGTGTATGAGATATATGAACACTGAGATTTTTTTCTGCTGTTGCCACAGTAACAAAAATAAGTGTGTTAAAACTATGGGTGGATAGGTAGATTTGCTTCATGATAGTAAATTATTTACTGTCTATACATATCCCACAATATCACATTGTATACCTATGCACAATGAATGGTTTTTTTTTAATCTTAAAGGTTAAAAAACAGCTGAAGTTGTAAGCACTCTACCTCCTGATGACTCTAATAATAACAATACAGGCTTGGGAGAGGATTTCACTAAGAGATAATGAAAAGGGGGAGGTTAAGAGAGAGCCTAGGCCTTGTTGGGTCCCTGATGTGAGAGCAAAGAGGGATAGACTACCGGTGGGTGAAACTGACACCATCTGCTGAGGCCAGGCCTGGACTCATAGGCACTAACATCCAAGCTGGCTAATTGGATGTAGGAGAGGGGAGGGCAGAAGGCCCTGCTGTCTCTGGAGGCTTCCTGTCCTAGGAATGAGTAGATACTCTGAGCACCACTAGTGAGGTAATAAGGAAGTACGGGGCAGCTCACAGGGCTGAGGCTGCCAGCTCCAAGGCTCACTGCTGAGGTGGAATCTGGGGTTCTGGCAAGATGCCCTGCTCTTCACAGCATACCCCCTGACAGTGATGGCGAGGCAGACAGAAGCTGTTTTTCCTTCCAATTCTTTATCTTATTCAGTAATTATGAATATTAGTTCCATGTTTTCACTCACTCATGACTCACATGCTTTGGCTGAAGATGAGATGCTGCAATGAGACGTGGTCAGCCGCTCATGGGATAGAAGCACTTTCTCTCTCTGATGAGAGAAGGGTTTGGGTATAGATCACCTGTAGGCTTTTGCCAGTGTATGAGGACATAGCCTTCAGGCTCCTTCTGTTCCACCCTTCTCTCTGACTTTTAGGGGTCCAGTCTGACCTGAGACATGATATCAGGCCTATGATTCCAAGAATTGTTCTTCTAGTATGGAGCTGACTTGGGAGATTCCCCCTTTGCCCCAAGCTTCTTTTCTTTGGAGAAAATGATGTGGAACCAGGGTTGTATCTGGGGCCAGCTGAGGACAGGAACCCTAAAGCCCCAGGGAAGGTGATTCAGAGTTTGGTCTTGCTAGAGAGAAGCTGGTTCAAAGTAGAAAATGACCAGCTGGGAGGCGAGTCTGACTTTGGTTAAGACTGAAGTGGCAGCTATTAATGATTGTTGAAATAAACGCTGTGATCCGTGAAAGACAGGGTCATCCTAACTGGAACTCACTGCCCATTGCCACTTCCTGTTGAGTGTAACATGCACGTTCTCATGAGAGGACAGTATTCTGTGGTCACGTGGGTTTTCTGAGCTTTGTTTTTGCCAGTGACAGGCTGTAGAAAGGAAGATGGAGGGAAGCAGTCATGCTGTGTTTTAGATTGTGGCAGTGTCTCTTGGGCTCTTGCACCTTCTTTACATTGAGAAGCAAAATGAAAGGTACTTTCAAGTCCATTATTGTGTGAGGTTCTAACATCTGTCCTTCAGTTCCTGAACCTCTGTCCATCAAGAAAGAAAGAGACAGAGACTCCGGGATCCCTCCCAGCTTTAGATAAAGCCTTTTGTTTACTTGTTTGCTTGTTTTAAGCAATATTATTTAGTTATTTCTCCAGGGAGTCTGTTTCTGATGTCACCTTTAAGTTGTGAAAATAATTATGAAGAATAGTAATTATTGGACAAGTCAGCTGTAGTACACAGCCATGTAGCAGGAAGTCAGCAATGAAAATGGGCTAAGCTGGTGATGAGTTGGTAACGATCTCACACGTATTTGGTTGAGTGAAAGAAGTCAGTGCACAGACAGTGACGTACGGTAAGTTTTATTTATCTGATTCTTTGGAAGGACAAGGCAAGTGATAGAAAACAGAGCAGCCCTCAGGGTCAGGCGCAACAGGAGAATTTGGTCAAATGTAGGAACACGGGAGTATTTGGGGCATAGAAGTATTCTGTGTCCTGCTTTTGCTGGGAGCCACACAACTGTATATGTGTGTGAAATTTATCCAACTAAACACCAAAAGAGTCGGTTTGGTAACATGTGACAACATTAAAAATTAAAAGAAGTGAAAACCATGGGCCTAAGGAGAAAGTGCCACAGCTAACTAGCATCCAGTTTGGGTTTCTTGGTGGTTTACTCTGTAGGACTTCCTTTTATTCACAGTATCTCATTTAAGACTCCCAGTTTCCCTGTGAGGCATGCACACATGAACTATCCGTACTGTAAGATGAAAAGATGCTGACGGAAGTGATGAGTCAGAGCTACACAGTTAAGCCTCCTGTACCATCCATCTTTGCTATCACTGAGTAACCTCTTCAGATCCCAGTAGTCTTGTGCTTCTGTGGACTGAAGCTCAGCTCAGTGGCTCTTTCACTCCATGTGGTGTTGGCTGGGACTGCATTCACCAGGAGAGTCTGGACCAGCGTCATTGGCGTGGCCGCTATGGCTATGGCGCTTGGTTCTCAGCTGGAGTGTACTGGTTCTCTGTTTGGATGGGGCTTCCTACATCGTGGTGCCCAGGTTCTTAGAGCAGTTCTCAGAGAAATAGAAGTAGAAATTGTCCATCCTCCCCACCCCCGCCACCCCTCAGATTTATTTTTATTTTTAATTATGTGTGTAATTGTATGACTGTGCATGGGTCTATGAGTGTTTAAGAGTAGTACCTGTCCATAGGTACAGAAGAAGTCCAGAAAAGGGCATCAGATCCTCGAATGCTGTAGTTACAGGTGCTTGGGAGATACCAGCTAAGTATCTTAGGTTTCAAACTCTGGTCCTCTGGAAGAGGAGGACACACACACTCTTAACCCCTCCGTCTACCACCACCACCCTGAGGCCCATCCTGTTACAACCTGAGCTCAAAATTGAGGCTGACACATCTGCCACATTCTCTCCATGAACCAGCCCAATTGCAGAAGGGCTCAACCCACCATCGGGAGAAGGGCGTGTAGAGGAAAAGAGAGAGGGATTGTTAGGGTCACCCCTGGGAACCAGTTCATTCTCACTCAATTATAATTGAGTGTGCACCCCAGCGTGAGTCAGCCAAAGCCATGAACTAGCAAGTGTAGGAAAGGACAGCACTCTAGTCTCCAGAATTGAGTGTAGTTTTTCTTTGGAAATGCAATCCCTTCTTTGTAGAAAGTGTTGACACACATCCTCTCCCTTTGGGTGGAGTGTGAAAGTTTAGTCCTGTCTTGAGGATCAGGTCACTAGGGACCTTAGCTCTCCAGAAATCCAGAATTTAATTGGCCAGACAGAAAGCAGAACTAATGACAGGGACCACTTGCTCAGTACTTTTGTCCTGAAACCCCCGTCATTGACCTGTTCTTTGAGAATTGCCAGAAGCCAAGTTTAAACTGTTTCCTAGTATGGCAAAATGGGCTTGGAAGAACCCTGTCCACAAGGCTTCCAGAATCTTCTTTTCCTCCCCAGGCTTCTCTAATGGTGGTAATTCTGCCTGGGGCCTTCAAAGCAGCTCTTTTTACAGGAACACAGAGATGGTACCACTGTGCTTGGGCTCTCTGAATGGGAGACACACTTGTCAGGCTTATCTTGAAGAACGCTGCCTACTACTTGGTCCCTGATCCAGTGCCAGCCCCCAGAAGAAATATTTCCTTTCTGCTTGATGTTTTCTCGCAAGTGGGAAACTATAAAATAAGCATTTGCTTATGAATTAATTTCTGGCACACACAGCACTCAGTAAGCCTCATGGTGCTGTATATCCGTCCTTCAAGTCCGTGCCAACTTCTGTGTTCCTTCCTCCTAAGATGTTCCCACCAGCTCCCGGGGGAAGTTCCCTTTGCTTCCTCTTCCCTGCAGAGGACAGGGGTTGTCCTTACCTGGGGTAAGGAGGAAGAAAGTCTGTGAACTTGTTATACAGCTTTTAAAATTTTAAAGCTAATGCAGATGTTTGGGGAGGTATGTGCTAACCTAACTAGAGAGCACTCCATATATATATATTTTTTTTTTTTAGTGTGTGTGTGTGTGTGTGTGTGTGTGTGTGTGTGTGTGTTTTCCTCTTGGAGTACTTGCTTCCAGTCGCAGACGCACAGTGATTTTCATGCATCAAGTGGCTGCCCACAGCTATTTCTCTGCCAAGGTCTGGGTTACAGACACACCCAATGAGAGTTTTCCTTTTTGCACGTACGCAGCTAGAGATGGAAAATGTGAGACGCACTCAGTCCAGAAACAGGGCTGTGAGTTCAGCTGAGAAGAGAGAGTTCCCTAATTCACGAGGCCTTCCTCCCCTCCCCCAACTCTCATGCTTATGGAAGTTGGGTTAAGAAATGAGCCCCATCTGGTCTTGGCTGTGTCATTGCACCCAGTCTGAACCTATCACTGCAAAGAGCAGTTTCGGAGGAACACATCGCTTTGGCTGCCTGCGACCCCCATGTCGAAGAGAGATGCAGGTGGACAAGGTGATTTGATTCTCTGGCAACAAACGGAAGGCCAGCTTGTGAGGAGATCAGCCTCCGTTTGACAGGACAGTCACCCTGAGGAGGAGGAAAAGACAGGCATGCGAGGGAGTTACGTAAATGGGTGTTGTTTTTGGCAGGAAAGTTAGAAATGAGTCACTTTCAAGTGGTGTTTTCTAACCTCAGGTTTTATCCATGTGGGAAAGAAGTGAGCTAACCCAAAGACAGGAACAGTCCTCCCCCTAGCATGTAGGGACTTATGGTTGTTGGCATTAAAAACTGATAAGGACAGCCTGACAACTCCAGGGGACACCCACCCTGCCAGTGTACCTGTCAGTCCACACTGAGAGATCTGAACAGTGAGACCGCCCGCACTAAGGTCCACTTCTGAGACCTGGTCCTCCTTTGAGAATTGATGCATAAATGGTCAGATTTGAGAGTGATCCTTGAAAGGGAGACCTGCCATACCAAGGGCTTTGACCTCCAGAGTGGGACATTGGAATCTGAGCTTTGCCCTTGTTCAGCCTTGAGTAACTTTGAATTTGGAACTCAGTTTTTCTTCCATAATTGGGGTTAGAAAGCAAAGTCCATTGGGAACTCTCCAGAAGATTAACCGAAGAGCAAGAGAGAAAGTGCTTGGCCCAAGAAATGCCCTTTCTTCAGGCCTCCAAGGAACCTTTCTCTGCCTGGTTGCTCACCTGAAGATCAGACTGGTGACAGGTGCTGCCTCTCTGGGTTCCTCTTGAGTCACAGAACATGCCTTATGTAGCATTCAGCTCCTACTAAGTTCTTGAGATGTGTGAACATTTGTTTCTTTTGATTCATAAAATTTCTTGTCATCTAAAGATAGGCTTCATTTATTGGCCTCGATTTGTCAAAAATTTGTCTAGTTTCTGTTTGTTTCTGTGAAGTGCTTTATTACCTAGAAAGGTCTCTGGGGTGTTCTGTTTTTTTCTTATTGTCACACTCAGTCTACTTAAACCTTTCTGGCTATACATTTAAGATGATTTTGAACATTTGAGAAGTTAGGAAATGTGATTGCCTTTGGTGTGTCATTCCTTACACCAATAGCCATGCTAGATTGAAGTAGACTGCAGAAGGCAACCCAGTTGGTTCTTTGTCCCTGGCTCAGAATCTTCTCTTTTCTCCCTCTACTGCCTTAAAACATGTGAGTGTATTGTTCTCCTACCCTTCTTCAGGGAACTAAGGTATCACTGAGCAAAGGTCCTTTGGATCATTGGTCTAAATCTTGGTCTTATAGGAAGCCAAAATTCAAAAGTAGTTCCTATAGGGACTGGAGAGATGGCTCAGTGGAAAGAAGTGCTGCTAGGCAAGCATGAGTTCCATATGCACATAGTCACACATGCCCCTGTCCCCCTAGCGCTGTGAGGCATGGAAGCAATAGTTTCTCTGAGGTTTGATGGTCAGCAGCCTGGGAGACTGTCAAAGGAATAAAGTAGAGATTGATTGAATAGGGCACCTATATCCTACCTTGGGTTCCTTCCATATATGTGGGAAACACACAGCAGTTGTCGTGCTTGGACACATCAGACTGAGCTAACTTCCTGGCAAAGAAGAGTATCAGTTCTAAGAGCTTTGTCCTCCAGGAGCCTACCACAGAGGGCCTCTGAAAGACTCTAACTAGCAATGTATCAAAGTAGATATTAAGACTCACAACCAAGCCTTCGGCAGAGTGCAGGGAATCATGTGAAAGAAGGGGGAGTTGGACTTGGAGAAGACTTGGAGAGGACAAGAGCTCCACAAAGACCAAATAGATCAGGGCACAGGGGTCTTTTATGAGACTGTTTCTCCAGCCAAGGACCATGTATAGATATAACCTAGAACCCCTGCTTGGATGTGGCCCATGGTAGCTCAGTATCCAACTGGGTACCATAGTAAGGGGAATAGGGACTATTTCTGTCATGAACTCAATGGCTGGCTCTTAGACCCTCCTATCTCCCCCTCCCCCAGGGAAGAACAGCCTTGCTAGATCCCAGAAGAGGACATTGTAGCCAGCCATGAAGAGACATGATAAGCTAGGGTCAGATGGAAGGGGAGGAGGTCCTCCCCTACCAGTGGACTTGGAGGGGGGCAGGGAGGAGATGAGGGAGGGATGGGAAGAGTGGGAAGGAATGAGGGAGAGGGCTACGGCTGGGATACAAAATACATAACCTGTGATTAATATAAAAATATAAATTACTTAAAAAAAAAGAAAAAAAAAGAGCTTTGTCCTCTTTGTTAGTGAGTCTGCACAAATGACAACCTTGGCAGTGTGTGTGCCTAAAAGCACTCAGTGTTGCAGTCCATGGCAAGACACTGCTGTAAGAATCACCAGCTTCATTCATCCAAGACTGACGGTTGTGTTAACAGAAAGAAGTATAGTTCATGGAGCTCATCCTTCTAGAGAAAATGGAGACCCAATATTGTTTTTACCTGAGTGGCAACGCCCCAAAGTTCTACCTGAGAGGCAGAAGGGGACATTTATGTATATTAGCTCTTCTGGACATCCTCAAAGAAGGGTGAAATTGTTGGGGAGAAACATCAAAGAGCTGACTTCCTGTCTCCTTCCCTCCTATCAAACCTGTAGGTAGGAAATGATTTCTAAGACCAGATAGCTCTGAAGTACTACTCATGATTTGCATGCTCTGCATGAATAAAGAGCAAGACATAAAATAATGGAGAGATGGCTCAGTGGTTAAGAGCACCAGCTGCTCTTCCAGAGACTGGCTTGATTCCCAGCACCCACCTGGCAGCTCACAACCATCTATAACTTCCATTCCAAATGATCTGAGCCCCTCTTCTGGTCTCTGGATCACTGCACATATGTAGTGCACAGACATACAAGCAGGCATCCATACACATTAAATAAAAATGAAGTTTAAAACGATGTCAGAATACTTCATTTATAAGCTGAGCCACTGTTTCATTTTATCTCCTGAACCCATAGCAGGTCTGGACTTTTCCTCCTTGCTTTCTCTTCCTCTACTCTTAGGTCATACCCCTCTGCATTTGTCCTTGTGACTAATGAACATGAAATACAAGCTGACACCAGATTCTTCTTCTTACTAGCTTTCCATGTTTGTATAAAGTTTTATTGGAACACAGATGTTCTTCAGTGTTCATGGCTGCCTCTACTTACAGAGATGGAGTTGAGCAGTTGGAATAAAGACTGTGAACCATTATCATGTTGTCTCTCAGAAAATCATTTGCCAACCCCTGGACTTACCTGATTGTTATTACTGAGTAAGAAGCCACAATTTTGTTCTGCATTTGCTTGTATTCCAGGACTGGCAGTTACAGGTTATAGGCAACATTCATCAGATGAAAGCATCTTAAGTCTCAAGATATTGTAGTCACTTAGTCAGATAATCTTCTCTATGTGTCGGTCCATCCATCCATTCATCCATCAAGCCATCCAGCCTACCCCCTTTCCTTTCTTCCTTTTGGAAGTCCAGTCAGGTTGGGTTTATCTGTAGAACACTGTTTCCTTCCTGGAGGTAATATCCCCTTTCCCTTTATAATAATTCTCTACCCCCTTCTAACTGCCTTTTATCCTAGATCCAGAAGGCAGGGTAAGCATTCATCCTCAGGGAATTGTCCATGTGGCTGGGAGTCTAGATATCTGAGATTCCAGACTAGTGATCTGTGAGCCCTCTCTGACTATCCAACCAAAGGCCAGCCCATCTTAAGGTTAGTCACTTCCTTGTGGCCTCATGGTCTGCTATTTCTGTGCTTCTCACACAGGTTTTCCCGGAGGAAAAGACAGGGCTTCCTAAAGGCACATAGTTACCTTTGAGATACCTGAACTGATGGGACCTGGTCTTCCATCTGTCTTCTCCTTCTACATACTTCCTGCATGATCTCATTCATTCCCAAGGCTTCCAGACAGCATTTACGCCAGTAGCTCCCAAAGATGTACCTCTTGACCCCACCTCTTCACTGGTTTCTAGATCTCTGTTCAAATCCCTCCCTGTCATCTTTATCTCAGTTGACTCTCTCATTAAGGCGACTTCAGTCAGGCTGCCATCTACTCTCTTCTTTTCCACGCCATTTGTATGGCAAGACTTTCTCTATGAGTTGCCACCACCAACTCCCCTGCCGCCTATGCTATAATCCTTGAAGTTGCTAATTACCTTCCTTTGTAATTATTGGTCACAAATTAATTCTGCGCCCATTTGACCTCTCAGTGGTTTTCAGCCAGCATTCAGTTAGAACTTAATATGTGCAGCTAGGGTAGGAGTGGGACTGTAAACAAGCCTAAGTCTTTGGAGCTCATCCTCTGTCACTTTTCTATGCACCCTACCTGCCTTGCCTGCATGGTGCCTGAGTTTGATGCCTCTCCCACACAACAGCAAGACAGCCCTTCCACAGCCACCCTGCATCTCTCAATGTTATTGTCAGTGACACCTCCGCAGAGAAGCCTGGCCATCTTTTCCCCTATCCTCAAAACCAGAGGCCATTGCTATACTGAGTGACATCTTTGGACCTCTGCAAGATGGGGAACTGCCTAGGTTTCTGTCCTCTCTTTCCCACACACTGTACTACCCTACACCTGCATGCTAGCCAGCCCGGTTGGGCTATGTACTGAAATGCCTTTGCTCTATTGGAGACATTCCCACTTTCCCTTAGCCTGGAAGGCTTCCGAAGGCATTACTGATATAGCCCCTATTCTGAAAACTTTCCCTGGATCTCCTGAAGCAGATGCAATGGACTCCACCTCTGGTCAGTGCCTTACGTGGGATAGAAATGTTCCAGTCTCAACTGTAGTTGGGGAAAGACACAAGGCGACCAAGGCCAAATCTTCCTGCCCCACCCAGTGCCCTAGAGAAGCTCCTAATGTGCCGGATGAAGCATGCTCAGCCTGTGTGTGATGAGTCAGTGTTCATGACCCCATGATCATTCCTAGGAACTCGGTGAGACCATAAGTGGAAGGTACTCAACTCAGCATGGGGCCTGACACATAGTTCTTAGTAATGAGTAGTAGCTTTTACTTTAAGGTGCTTTAGGGTTGAACGTCTTCCTCTCCCACTCAACTCAAGAGTGTAATTCCCTGGTCAAGAGTCCATCTGATTCTCCAGTGTGTACATCATGATGGGTGGTCAGAAAATATTCCCTGAAGAAAGAGCTGTTAAGGCCCTGGTCCTACATGTCACCATGTTATTTTTACTATCTTACCCTTCTGGTTGCCATCATTGGATAACTTGTTAATGGTTATAGGCATCTTAAGGGACGACTTTATTTAAGCCTGAGAAGGAATTAGGTTTATCTGAGCCCAAGAGAAATAAAAACTTAAAGTCAGTGGAGAAATACACCATGGGCTAATTTCCTACTTTTTTCTTCTTAATAATAACTATAGGCTGAAATAAGGAGTACCAGAAGCCAGGAACACAGCTAAGGGCCCTTCCTGTCTGAGCTCATTTTTGCTTCATGGCAGTCCTGTGTGAAAGGACTGTGACCCTTTTATTTGCTGATGAGAAAACCAGGTCTCGGAGCTCAAGGCAATCTCTCAAAATGGTAGAGCTAGCTGTTAGTTCCATAGACATTGTTTCTTGGTAGAAGTGTTAGTTTTGGTCTTTCCACAGTGCTGGGAAGCCTCCACTAACTTCCCTAACACTGATATGGGCCCATACTTCCTTTGGGGACTTTGCATCTTTTTGCAAGACAGGTGGCATCTGAGCTGTCATTTTGGAGGTGGGCTCTCTTTGGAGGATACTCTGTCTTTCTGGTGCCTTAGAGGATAACTTGTGTGGTTGGTCATTTTGTTTTGTTGATAAACTGGTCGTAAATGACAGAAGCAGCAGCCATGGAAGGTTTTCCCATCAGCTTGGGCATCACTCACTTGCCAAATAAAACTTGTATGAATCACATGTGTTCTCCCCCTCCAGCATGTTTCAGTTTCCCAGGTCCATGAAAATTAGTGACAGGAAGACTCTCCTGTGAGATTTCCCCTGTGTGACATGGAAAGCAGTGCATTTGTTTAAAGGTCTTAAGAAAAATTAGATTTTATTATCAAGATTTTTTTTTGTCTTGCATCTAAAGAACATATGCTCACTGGCAAATGTGAGGCTTATTAGAGCTCAGCTTTTGCCCATTTGCAAAAAAGTTAAGTGGACTAGATTTCCCACATTTTTGCTGGTTGAAGAATATTCTTGTTTAGGGAAACGACAGGAAAGGGAAGGCACTTCTTACCTTCATCAAGTACCCCTAACTATGTTGGGTTACATGAGAAGGCCCCAGTTATGGGTGAGAAAACTGAGGTTCAATAAATCCAGCATTACCTACTCGCTGTTCCCAACTGTCAGGATCAGATTTGAATGCAGGTCTTTCTCCCTCTAAACTCTCTCACCTACATTCCATATGACATAGTCTTTGGGTTACACAGGCAGGAAATTCGTCAGTACACTATTCACTCTGACCATGTCCTTGTTGATAGCAGTCAGTGCTATCTTCGGAGGTGAGAGATGGCCATAGTTCTCGTTTGATCTGAGAAACAAGCACTTGCTGCTGTGGCATGTCTGTTTAGTTTTAAAGTTCGACTTATGAACCCATACAAGGAAGCATTTTCAGTTCCATATTGCCGTATAAGATTTTCTTTGATTTGTATGTGTAGTCTCATCATGCAAACCTTTGTCTGGCCAGAGGTAGATGTGCCCAGCCATATAAAAGGCTCTTTTTCAGTCATTACATGTCTTGGTGTTTTCTGGAGTTCATCTTGAGGGAGAGGGATTGCTGGGATAGACCTTTGATGGGTGTTGCAAACCCCTTCTACTATTCTTGGTTTGGCATGTATGTGTGAGATGTATGCCTGTCTTATATTTACAAGAGGAAGTATCCCATTTAATTTTATTTTCACACTAAAGCCGAAGTGTTAAGAGAACATAGTGTTTTAGCACTCTCTTGGTTATCAGCTGCAGAGCGGAGGTTGCATATTGTCACATACAGTTTTCTCAGTACATTTCTACATTTGTTACCTGGCAACGTTTCTGCGTCGGCACATGAAGATGTGTCGGTTTCTGCCAGATCTTCACTCTCTGTACTGTAGATGAGAGAATGCCTGCTTCTCTGCCGGGATGGAGAACAGGACAAGGCATGGAGCTAATGGGCTTAGTTCCGTGACACTACCAAACCAGAGGTTGTCCTGTCATATTGGTGACTGCCTTGAATCTTGTGCTTCTTTCCTTCTGGGTTATTTGAGAGTTTGTGCTTGGTCACCATGAACCCTTGTTGCTGACCTTTGATTTTAAACTGAAAACAAACAACCACCACCTCATGTACTATGTTATATGAGTCATCTGGACCTTTTTAATATTGTGATGAAGATATCCTTAACTGCTTGCATTTGATTTCAGCCTCCTGCCTGATCTAAGTGCTCTGGTTTTGACCACCTCTGGTGTCTGATGATGAAGGGAATCCCATAGCACAGTAAGAGCCACAGCATATTGTGCTGAAGGTCAGCCACTGAGCTGATTATAGCCCAACAGAGTGATATTCCTTGCCAGCACCCTGAAATGAAAACACTTACACAGGACTGAAGCACTAAAGTGGGGTCTCTGTGTGCTCTGGGGTCTTTACAACCCACCCCTCATTTGACTAGTGCCTACCTGTCTGACCTTTGGAAACATTGCAGTTGAAACCCTTGTATTATGGGTTTAAATGTCTCACTGGTCTACTTGTACATCCTAAGATTCAGGAAAAGCTTCCAGGGACCATGGGCATTATATTCTCCAGCACCTGTACTACTGTCTTAAAGAATGCTCACTAGAGAAAAGTTTCCATGGTAACAGTGTTTGAAACAGTCTGATGGCATCAACAGGTTAAACAAGAAGTCTTCTGGCTCAGGAGTGCATCCTGTAAGCACAGCTCCTTAGAAGGAATCCTAGGAGAATCTGTGCCTGTGAGCCCAGGACTCAGCCTCTGGAGGGCCTGGCCAAGTTGGGCCAGGTTTTAGGGCCAGTTGGTTTTACAGTGCAAGGCTTGTTTGTATCATTTTCTGTGCAGGGAGGTCTTTGTAGTCTGCTGGGTTCTTATTGTCTTGCCTGTTAAGGAAAAGAAAGAAAGACAGACAGCTCTCTGTGTCTAGGAGGTAGTTAGAACACAGCTGATCTCTAACGCGCAGATGGACAAATGACCAAGGTGCCTATTTAACATATCAAGGTAGACCTGACCTCCTAGTTCTCTCAGCATCCCTCATCCTTACCTGTTCCAGGGTCCTCCTGGCTGGGCATACCCTACCCTCAAACTAAACTTCTCCAGGCCAGGGACTGGGCTGCTCTTCCCTATATAATCCAACCATTTTGGTTGCCTGCTCTCTTTGTACCTTTGGGCCTCCTGGCTGCTGCACCTGGCTCCCCTCTTTTCCCCTCCCCCCTCTCCTTACCTGACACACCTCAGTCTGGTCCTGGCTACTCTGGACTCTCCCAGATACCTGCATATTCAGTATCTACAGTAAAACCATCTCCTCCACCATACCTAGGAAGAGTCATGTTTTCTTTCTTTTCCTTTTTATGTCTTTTTTCATTCTCTCATCTCCCTGGAAAAACCCGAAGAGCCATGTTCCTGAGTCTTTGCTCTAGGTGTTAAGTTTACTCCCCCTTTTCCTCAGGAAAGGTCTAAAAGGAAGTGACAAGATTTTCCACTTGTTTGTGTTTGGCTGTTGTTTTGTTTTTGTATGTTTGTTTGTTTTAAATATCCAAAGGTAACTTGACACCAGCGTTCCTAACTTGGGCCTTGGCTGTGAGTTCCTTTAATTTGGAAGTCTGTGTCCTGGTGTTTTAAACTTTAAGATGGTTCCTCACTGAGTTAGAGCCCTCAACCAGCAGGCCAAGGCGAACTCTAAAGAAAAACCAGGTCATGCTGCATGGTTTTGGTGAGCACAGGAATCAACAAAGAGACGTTACATAACTTCTATTTATGTCCTCCTTGCTCACTATCTGCAGGCAGGCAAGAGTCGCAGAGCTGGGATTTAATGAGCTCTCTGGGTTTGCTCACCTTCCTGAGCTGGTAGGAACCAGCTTGTTCTCAAAATGCGTCAGTAAAGAATCAGGCTGTGGGTGGGCGGCCAGGGGTAGGTGGACTGCATTGTTGCCATGGCGTTTTTAATTCCTCTGTCTCTCAAAGATCCTGCTCTCCCTTTCCCTGACTCCCCAACCCCCCTTCTTTCCTTTTCTTTTCTTTCTTTTTAATCCATAAGCTTCCTCGTTTCTCACGCCCACTCATGATTTCTTGGAGCTGCCTCAGGAAACAGGAATATTTTCCCTCCCTTCCCCAAACACCCCCATTGTGTAGCTCCGGGGCCTCAGAAGAGTTTTTCCTAAGGTGTTCTTTTCCCACCCTCCCCTGTCTATTTTCCCGTGATTCTTCCGAACCACTCCCTCCATTGCAGGGCCTTATCCTCCCCTGTGGTTTGATAGAGGCTCTCTGTCTCCTGCTAGATTGCTCCGGAACCAGGTGGATTCCGTTGCTTCCAGCACAGCAGTTTGCCCGGAGGAGAGAGGTTGTTTGTATTTCCCTACATCCTGGTCTGTGCTCTTGCCCTGAGCTGAATGACATCTGTCTCCTCTGGCCATATTATGAAATAAAATCACAGTTTGTGAAAGAGATTCATAAGAAAACAAGAGCATTAGGTTTGTCTCACAATGACGGTTCTTAAATAATTTGGGTGTCTCCTATTACCTGAAAGTTACAGGTTGAAATTAACCTACATTAAAAAAATAAAAAAGTCGTGAGCTAGGGAGGTAGCTGAGACAGTGTGTACTTGGCATGTGTGAAACTCTGGGTTTGATCCTCCGTCTGTCTCCATGTGTCTGCGGGCGCACGCTTGCAACCCCCCCCCCCCCCCCACACACACACACAATAACTGAGAAATAACAAGGAAGATGTATGGCTGAGAATCCAGTGGCTGCCAGGGAATGCTCCTTGTGCCTTGGCCTCTGAGAGAAGCCACCCAGGTTCCTGTGGGACTTTGTTTTTATCCCTTCATTCTCACCAGAGAGGAAGCTTTTAACAAGTACAAAAGAATAAGTTGGAATGAAAAACTCCGTAGGAAAGAGAATAAATAGCTCCAACAAAACAGGCTTACGATTTTTTTTAAGTAAAAATTTAAGGAGTCAAGCCCACCCCTTCCTTGCTTTTGAGTTGTGCAATCCTTAATAGAGGTAGCCTGTTTGAATAATCAAAGGCAGGCTGACTTCCCTTCATTAACTTGAGCTGCAGACATCTGCATAAAACATCCCAGATTCCAGACCTAGTAGGTAATTTTTTTTCTCTCTCTCTCTCTGAGTAACTGGAGGGACTTTCCCTTTGGAAACTTTCCAACAGAGTTAACTTCATGGTTGAGACATTTTTTTTTCTCTCTCTCCCTGGTTCTGAGATTGGAAGGCAGGGCCTTGAGCATACTAGGCAGGTGCTCTACCACTGAGCTTGTGGTGGGCCAGCCCTAAGACTTTTCTTTCTTTCTTCCTTCCTTTCTTTCTTTCTTTCTTTCTTTCTTTCTTTCTTTCTTTCTTTCTTTCTTTCTTTCTTTCTTTCTTTCTTTCTTTCTTTTTTTTTTTTACTGGGACAGCCGTCATCTTGAGCCTGGAGGTAGGGCTGTTTAGTCACTTCACACACAAGCCTGGAGCCCTCAGTTCTGAGAACCTTCTTGGTGTTCATAGCTGGCTGCAGTTCTGCCTGCTCAGCTCCCCATGCCACTTTGGAGCCTAATACACACTTACATTTTTGAGGTCCACTAAAATCCCCTCTGAAAGTGGCCCTCTGTGTTTTACCAGGTTTAGTTTACCAGACTTTTGAGCTTGCTTCATAATGTGTCTCAGACACTCAAAGCTATAGTCCTGTAAACCAAAAGAATTATTTATGCCACTCTTCCAAGAATTCAAAACTTTAAAGAAAAAAATTTTAAAAGAAAAGAAAAAGGATGATGTTATTGAGGCAGGGTGTGTTGCAGTCACCCTCAGCAGCCGGTGTTTGAGAAACGTGTTTTTATTAATGTTCTTGCAACATGAGCCCACAGACTGTTCAGCCCAGAGTTTGTAGCTGTCAAGCCTGGGGAGGGAGCCAGCTTCTGAGGCAGAAGGCCCACAAAGAATTGTCCTTCCTGCTCCTGAGTTAATGATGCAGGCAGCTGCGTCTCTGAGGCCCCATTGGTTAACAGTTAACTGGGTGGATTAAAGATCCCCAACCAGGATGAACCTATCTCAGAGTTAGGTGCAAAAGCCTGGTAAGTGCCACCCCACACCAGTCCTTCAGCTGGCTCCCCTGGAGTGTGACACTTTCCCCACTTAGCAAGACTTTGAGCTCTCACATACCCGGAATTAAACCTCAGCTTAAGGTTTTTGGACCTGTGCCTCCCTTGGGTTGTTATTCATTCGCTAGTACAATAAATTTTGAGTACTGAACAAAATGCTTGTTGGGGCAGGGACAGTGTCAGCCTTTACTTCAGTAGTATGCTATCCAGTGGGCAAGATGGCTAGCAAACCAGCAAACAGTCCTGTGTATAGCCAAACTGGGAGAGTGAGACAAGGAAACAAAGAATTGTCCTCTGTGGATAATGAGGGCAGAGGGAGGAGACAGCAATGCTGAGATGGAATGGGGCAAGAGCATGGGGTCGTGGAAGAGGCCAGTATGGCAGGAACACTGTGCAGGGCAGGCAAGAGCATGAGGTGACTGCTCAGCTATGGTAACATGCCTGTCATCAGGTGGGAGGCTGGATTAGGTGATCTCCACGCTCCCTGCCAGCCCCTACTCAGTGCTTCTAAAGGGCACCAAGTTGGCTCAGGCCAGTGACCTGCTTGGATACATACCGCTGCTGCCAGGGCTGGAATATGTTGAGCTAACAAAGAGGAGCACCATGTAATTTCAGCCTGACCACCGCTGTCTGTTTGGCTGTCTGTACATGGCACTGTCAGATGCTTTTCTGTCCATAGGGACATCGCCTGAAGGGCCCACATAGTAAATGGGCCTGCTGGGTTGGGAGATGTGATAGTCTCACAAGTGTGTGTCTGGAAGTGAGTTAGTTGGGCAGGTGATCCCGGGTGGCTACAAGTGACAGCCATTAACTAGGCATTTGGTGTTTTTTTTGTTTTTGTTTTTGTTTTGTTTTGTTTTTGTCATGAGAGGGTATATTTATTTGCTTTGGATTCTGTGATCTAGTGTGCTTGTCACAGTCAGGAGTGTTGAGAGCAGAGAAAGGTAGGAAGGGTGGGAGGGGGCTGGCACTGAATCTTGCAGGTGACTGATACTGCAGGCACATGACATGTATTTCCTATTTACTCCTAGTAAGCTTCTCATGTAGTTCTTGTTGTTGTTGTTTTCCAGAGAGGGTTTCTCTGTGTAGCCTTGACTATCCTGGACTCGATTTGTAGACCAGGCTGGCCTTGAACTCACAGAGATCTGCCTGCCTCTGCTGGGATTACGGGCATGCTCTCTCAGGTAGTTCTTAACCTTCCTCTTTTCTCCTGAAGATAAGGAAACTACAGCTGGAGTTTCACAAGTGACCTGCCCAGATGCATTCAGTTCCCAGTTTATCCCCATGTACTCGTCTCTGACTCCCTAAGGATATAAGGATATAACGTTCCTTCTCAGCCCCAGGGCTCCACACAGACACAAAAAAATATGAGATTTAAGGATTATTCTTGGTCCTGCCATATAAATTTCAAGGCAAGGTCCCTGAGAACCTTGAAGCTCTGAGTCAGGAAACTTTGGCCGATGAATGGTCCCCTCAGGGACAAAGAACAGATATATGATGTCAAGGATCTATTCTAAATACCGACTTCTTCCAAGGTTTTGTAGTACCACAGAATACCACACCCCATCCATGTGGGAAAAGAATAGCTAGCCATGGCCAGGGCCTCAGCTGGCCTCCTCTTTCCAGTAAAGACTCCCTTTCCAGCCCCACTGGAGCTGATGTAGAGTGCATTGCTTTATATTGAGCTGCACTTGCATGAATGCGAGCTGTGTCATTCCATCCTGTCCCCCACCTATATCCCTTTGCTCATCTGCATGTTCCACTGGGGGATACCTTTGTGGCCTCGGAATGATACCTGATGAAGAAGCTCATGGCAAAATGGGCTAAGGAGTTGGGAGAGGAGGAGTGCCTTTATTTCAGGAATACCGTTAATGTCCTAACCTGTCTTAACTTTTCCTTTCTCCTTCCTTTCTTTGGCAGGGTCTCATTATGTAGCGAACACCTTCATCTCTTAAGTGATAGGATTCGCAGGCCTGTGCCAACACACTCAGTTGAGAACGCATTCCTTGTTTTTTTCCAAGCGCTTCTCACATATTTCTTCTATGGTGTCATGAAGCAGGTTGGAGGTATGAGGAGGAGACCTCCATGTACTCCCAACTGCACATCCCACAGTGAATCTGTGGGCAAGCCAAGACAGGACTTGAGAGTTTCACACAAACTGCCAAAAGAGATCCCATAAGGTGCTTCAAGGCTGATGCATGCCTCCTGCAGCCACAGGGCCGTATCCCAGATTGTGGGTCATTTTCTTCTTCTCTATTTGAGAAAATAGCCATGAGTAGAAACTATGAGGCCTTAAATCCTTTGGACTGAAGTCTTCCCTGGATCTGAGATTTATAGTAGTTTAAGAAAGGCACTATTAATGATTTTTAAACAAGGCTCATATTCATTCAAAGGCAAAACAAAATACTTTTCTTGCACTTGTGGGAGATTAGCAGAGAGGCCCCTACCATAGTTCCCTTCACTGAATCCTGTAGTTCTTCAACCACATTCACTTCATTGTTTTTATGCGTTGTGCCTATTTTTCATTCTATTCATCCATCTTTGTTTTTTTTCTGGATGCTTTAGTTTTCCTCTTCATGTCTTTGGCCAGAAATCACACTAGTGTGTCCCCACAAAAGATACTTTAGACCTTTAGAATCCATGACAAGTTTCTGTAGTTCAATCTGGAGAAAAAAAAAAAAAATCAGGTCAGAGGTACTGGGTTCTCCAAAGCAATGGCTTCATCTCTGAAATCCTCTTGAGTGGCTCTTAAATCTTACAGGAGAGTGATTGCTCCTGGTATACCTGTACAGACAGGTACTTTGAAAGACACTTCATTTGTCTGTTTTATTTATTTATAGACAGGTTCTCAACATGTAGCCCAGGCTGGTCTCTAATTTTGCGGTTTGTTTTTGTTTCTGTTTTCCTGCCTCCGTCCACTGAGGGCGAGGATTGCAGCGTGCGACCATGCCTGCCCGGCCTAATCTTTTTAAGTATATTTTGTTGGCTGAGATGTTGTTGATGAATATGTATGAAACTATTCCTATTCTGATCTGCATGGTGATCTGCGTGCTATGTGATATAGATGGGGCAGAATTTCCTAGCAAGTGCTAGCTCTTGTGGGCACTGAAAGACATATGAAGGAGAGTAGTACAGCTTCCTGCCTCAGAAAAAGCATACATCTTAGAACAGGGTGGACTTGGCTGCATGTTAACGAGGAATTCTTTTACTTTGAAAGGCATCATTGAAGATCTGCTTTGGCCTTGACCCTGAAATCCAGGAGCCTAGTCGATCTAAGTAGGGGTATCCTTGTCTTTGCCATTTCTATCTGGAACCAGGGGTCAGTGATGGACCCAGTGATGTCCTCTGTCTGTTCTTGGTTGGTGGATTAACTGAAAATGTATGTACATTTGTAACCCATCAGAGGTGGCTCCACAGTTAAGATGAGGCAGAACCTCATTTCTGAAAATTATGTTGAATCATTGCACCCTGGGTTTTCTTCATTGGTTCCTCCCTTCCCATAAGCTTATCTGATTTCTAAACTCATTAAAGCCTGAAACAGCCTCAGAAAACATGGTAAAATGAGAGCTACAGGTTTAGTTGAAACCTATCAAACCTTGCAAAAAAAAAAAAAAAAACTTGAACTTTTTCGCCCCCAGACAGGCTTGGCTATCCTGGAACTCTATGTAGACGAGGCTGCTATAGATATATACCTACTTCTACCTCCTGAGTGCTGGGATTAAGGACATATGCCACCACACTCCGCTTAAAACTTGACTTTTTATATTGAGTTTTAATAACTTTTACAAAGGGAAATATTTTATAGAATGTCCATCTTTTCCCAAAGTCAAGAGTTGGAAAGACTGGGAAAAGTTCATGTAAAAGACTGAGGGGGCTAAAGAGATGGCTTAGTGGTTAAGAGAGCGTACTATTCTTGCAGAGGTCCCAAGTTCAGGTCCAAGCACCCATGTTAAGTATCTCATAATCACTGTAACTCCTGCTGTCAAGAGCCCAACATGCTCTTCTAGCCTCTGCAGGCACTTTCACTCATGTACTCATACCTACACACATATACACATATGCACACAATTAAAAATAAAGTCTTTCTTTTTTTTTTTTTAAGGAGAGAAGTAGACAGACAGACACTTAGGACTGACTAGGAAGGCAGGCCTGACACCATAATTGTAGTCTGGCTTTGGAGATATTTCACTCACAGAAGTGGAAACTAAAGTGCTTAAGTCTATGTCTACAGAAATCAGAACACAGATAGCTAGTAATAGTCTAGACTGATTTTGCTTTTATTTCCTACATTGTGACAGCTACTGGGAATTGCTATTTACTATGTTTTTAGTAATTGGGAAGCTATCCTGAGCTGCTAATACCATATGGAATTACCCCCGGATGGTACTTGAATAGGACATTTTGATCTTCACATACCACCCATGGATCCACCTATCTATTATAAAGTGCCTTCTCTTTGACATGGGCATTATTGTTAGATAATAATATCATGCATTTACAGCAGGCTTAGTAGGAGTCAGATCATTGTTCACACTGTTTCATAACTGCTACCTTGAGGGAGCCCTAGCCTCCATGTGATGTAGACCAGGCAGCTTGTGCAATCTCATTTTCTCCGAAAAGCAATCCCCAAGACACAAATGAGGATGAACTACCTAAGACTACAAGACTAGCTAATGAGGAGCTGTGCCAAAATGTCAATCTTTGAGTTCCAGTTCTCTACGGCTGGTGTGCCTAATCAAGGGTATTTTATTGCCTTGTGGTTTCTGATATTTGACTTGTGATCATTATCCTTGGTTTCTAAGAAAAAGACTCAAGTCCTACAGTAGATATTGTGTGACAATAGCTTTGTTAAGAGCTTATAAGGCCCAGCCCTGGGAAACCCTCAAACACCAGGAAGGGATTATATGGGAGTTAGAGCTAACAAATATATTGAGCATCCTTGTTCCCTGTGGAGGTGTCATCCTTGGTACCTTTCACAGTGATTCTTCACCATGACAGTAGTCTGTGTTTATGCCTCTGACAGAGTTTGAGGGTAGGCATGAGGTGGCTCATAAAAAGCTGCAAGGTATCCAGGCTATGACAGATTCTTGTCCAGCAGAGATGAGTTTAACAAAGTAGTAGCTGAAGGCTGAAGTGCCAGAAGCATGCCAGACTAAGTGTCAGGGCAGCACCACCAAGCACTAGTTGTGTGACTTGGCAAGTTACATAACTTCTTGGAAGCTCCATTTCTTCGTTTGTAGAGATACTAATGGCATCTACCTATGGAGTAGTTGAGGATTAATGGAGATAGTGTACATCACATACTTTGGTAATTCCTGGGAAATTGGCACTCTTCCATTGCTGTTGACTACCATATAATTTACGGACAGGGTCCCCAGGAAGTGGTGAATTCTGAATTAATCACAGGTGCATGAAGAAAGCCCAAGTGTACAGCCTTGCCATTATGTTGTTCCTCTGGGGAAGATGGAAACTCTTGCTTCAGAAGATGCCCCTCAAGTCCCAGAGCTAGTGTTAAAAAGAGTAAAGCAAATGGTACAGGTTACACTTCTCTCCATTGCCCTAACCTGTAGCTGAGATGCCCACCGAGGGCCTCCTCCAAACTGAGTGGCCCAGTGCCTGGGGAGGTACAAACAGGCAGCTCACCTCCCAGGAAGCACCATGATAGTGGAGTCCAAAAGGGTGCCTTTAAGTTCTGAGTTCTGGAGCCTCCTTTCAGAAGAGGAAGATCTTTGCCTCCCATTCACTTATTTTCTTGGCTTTAGTCTGGGTTGCAGGAGAGGCCTCTATCTCCTGTGATGGTTTTTTCCAAGACCTCAGGACCACAGTTTAATCAGGGTTGTTGCCTCTTATACTTAAAATTTCAAAAGTGGCTGCCATACTACATATCTCTTCCTGCTTTCTGCAGGGGTCTTCCTCTCTCTGCTGGACCCTGACCT
This sequence comes from Pachyuromys duprasi, assembly GCA_028658305.1. Taxonomy (NCBI): domain Eukaryota; kingdom Metazoa; phylum Chordata; class Mammalia; order Rodentia; family Muridae; genus Pachyuromys; species Pachyuromys duprasi. Next base: position 33,590,110 of record CM053761.1, on the reverse strand, counting down.
CAGGACATCTCTTGTCATAACATAAGCCAGGTTGCATTTTTTTTCAAGGTCTCAGGTGGAGGTAGCAGGTGGCCAACAGGCTAATTAAGCAACAGTCCTATTTTCAAGATGGCTCAGAATAGCAGGTAATTGTATTATTCTTTTGATTTGAGACTTCGCCTGCTTGGTTCAAGATGGCAAAACTTGCCACAAGACGATGATCATTGAATAGGATCATCAACTAGGACTCCGGTTTCTGCTAACCATGAGCTATTGTGGTCCCAAAGAATTGGGTTAAGCAGTGTCTTAGTTTGGTTTTTGTTGCTGTGATAAAGGCCACGACCAAAAGCAACTTGGGGAGGAAAGGGTGTATTTCATCTTACACTTCTGTGACACCGTCCAACACTGAGGGAGGACAGGGCAGGAACCTGGTGGCAGAAACTGAAGCAGAAGCCATGGAAGAGTGTTCATTACTGGCTTGCTCTGTTTGCTTTCTTATACACCCCAGCACCAACTTCCCAGGGGTGATACCACCCACTGTGGGCTAGGCCCTTCCACACCAGTCATCAATCAAGAAAATGCTTCCATCTCAGGTTCTCACCTCTTGGGTGACTCTTGCCTCTGTCAAGTTGACAAGAAACTAACCAACACAGGCAGTAAGGACACAGGGGTCTTCCTGTGACCTTCACAAAATCCTTTTGCTGTGAACATCACTTTTCCTCATTTGTGAAATGTGAAAGCTAACTGAGTATTTTGTAAATGCTGTGAATTAGTACCAAGAGGGAGTGTGGATGATTCTAATGCTGTCTCACAAGGATCCCTTCTGCCTCTGCACTCATGTATAAGGTGTCTTTGCATGAGGTAGCAGTTGAGGAGGGGTCCTGCTGGTTTCTCTCAGCTCCAGCTGTAATAGCCTGTGATTGGGCTTTTCTCCCCACCCCCTCCTTTTTTTTTTTTCTTGAACCTTGGCTTACAATGGCTGCCCTTACCCCACCCCTCACCCACCACCACTGCCCGGAGATGGCTGGGGCCAGCAGCCACTTCCTCACCCTACTCCTGACCCCACTTCCTTCCCTCAAGCATGTCATGTGCAAACCTGCCATACCTCGTGTCTCAGCCTGGGCATGAGTGTCTGACCCTGAATAAGCCCCGTTTCCTCTGCTTTTCCAGCCTTTGCTCATGTCTGCCCACCAAGGCCGTCTTCCTGTTGGGCAAGAGGTAGAGAGGTTTTTTTGTTTTTTGTTTTTTTGTGTGGCTCTGCCGCAAGCCTCTGACCTCCCTTGACCCTAGAGTGCTTATGTGCAGTGTGCTGGGTTTATAAACGATGGTATCTGTCTTGGCGATCTCCTCAGATGCTGATGAGACAGCATCTATGAAAAAGTTTTTGGCATCCAGTGTGATTCGGAGATAAGAGAAGGGTGAGGACAGGTCAGTGAGGGGCAGGTAGATGCCGTTCCTCGGGTGACCAAGGATGTTCAGAAAGTGGCCCCATTCGTATACATTGCCAAAGTTGCCTAGCATTCTGGAACCAAAAACAGGCTTGTCTCTTCTGTGCGATACTGTGTTCGTGCACAGTGACAAGTGTAGATTTGAAGAGTGGAACTTGACTAGTTATTTAAATGTTTTTACACCTATTATAGGGCTACGGTAACAGATAACCACAAACCTAGGGGCTTTGGCTTACCAAGTTAATTATCTTACAAGTTAAACATGAGTCTTTCTAGATAAAAATCCAGGTGCCAGCAAGGCTGTGTTCCCAGCTGGAGGCTCCAGGGATGTGCCCCTTCCTGGCTGTTTGCAGCTTCTCTCAGGCAATTACACTTCTTGCCTGGGCCCCCAGCCTCCTCCTTTAAACATGGCAGCAAGGAATTGACTTCCTTCACCACTTCTCTCCCCCAACCTCCTGCCACCTTCCTCCATTCTAAAGGAACCTTGTGATATCAGTGGGCCCCTGTGGTGATCCAAGGTTGTCTCATTGTTGAAGGTTGGATAATTAGCAATTATTCCATCTGCCACATTAATTCTGGCATAAGGTCCAGTGCACATTGACAGGACACAGGGGTGAGCATGTGGATGTCTTCCAGAAGCCCCTTGCTTACTGTGACACCTGTGCAACTCCCGCTCTCATCAAGATGGTCTCTTCAGTCCAGAACATTATCTTTTTCCTCCTCTTCCCATCACTACCCAAGAGACAACTGCCATTTTGGTTTCTATTGCCATCTACTGTCTCTTGCCCTAGGCTAGATTTGTATTGAAGGGTTCCCCCCACCTGATAGGTGGTATGGAGGGAAAGAGTCAGAAAAAGTCAAGTCTCCATGTGACAGATCTTGGCCTGGGAGAAGAGACAGTTCATTGAAATAGGTTCAGGGAAGAAGGTGAACATGAGGCAGGGTAGGGCTGAGGCTGTGGGGGCTGTGTAACCTGTTTGCTCTGGTCTTCAGTCCCACAAGGTGTGACAAGCCATACTGCCTCTCCCTTCTTAGTATTGTAGGCGGGTTACCTCAGAAAGACATTTGATGAAGGTGAACAGGCCTGTGAGGAGGGAGAAGGGTTCGGGTTCTTACTGTGTAGATCTCACCATGGAGACCAGGCTGCCTAGAGCCCTGTGTGGCTCCACATCTGCCCTCTCCACATGGCACAGCTCAGTGTGCTGTCGGGGAGCTCCACTTCACTCACTCTGCCATCTGTACTCACTTCTCTCCTCATGGGAGATGCCACCACTTCCTTCAAGAGACCAGACGTCTTTTTCCAAGTGTGTCTGTCTCTGAGAGCCTGAGCCTGTGCTCCATAATAAACCACTCCACCTGGGCGTCCCAGTGAAATCACATTCTTTCTAATTAGTTGCAGTGTTTGGGGTGTGCTAAGTATTTAACATATGCTGTCTTTTAGGGCCCTGAGAATCAGCACTCAGCAGGTCCTCGGTTAAGATGCTGCACAAAAGATTCCCTCCCGGTCCCCCCCCCCCCCGGCACCTGGTGAGGAACTCAGTGACCTTGACCTATACTGAGGGTGGCTCTAATCATCTCGGTGGGACTTCCAGACCACCAGGAAGTAATACTACTGTACTCATTTTGCAGATGAGGAGAGTAAGGCATCGGGGACTTATTTTCTGTGGTGACCCTCAGTCGTGGCATGGCCGTGGGCATGGTCTGTGTAGGGGCAACCCTTTCACTTGGGTGCAAAGAGGCGGGAATATGTGAGGGACCCGCGATGGAGGCCCATGCCCTACCTTGCCTTCTCTATGAAGAACTTCCTGTGAGGCTCTGATTACACTTCTTCTTCTGATGAGAAACTGCATAGCTGAAACAGTCACTACACTTTTCTTGTTCTCTTCATAAAAAAACTTTCTGCTTCAGGTCCTTAAGGAGCTGACCAAGGATTGGAATAAATAATGCAAAATAGACAGAGTGGCCAGTGGCAGACGCAGACACAGACACTGAAGCCCTTGCCCTTCTCTCATTTCAGGAGAGCTTCTCTTACCTGGAGGTGTCGGCTGACATCAGCCTGGTCACCCCCCTGAACACTGAGCCCTGTGGCCTGTAGCAGGCTAGCTAGCTGTGTGCCACCTCTCACTGTTGGGGGGGACAGGTGACAGGCTTCATTTATTATATACCTTCTTACTCAAAGGACTTTGTTTTCTGAAATGGTCAGATTGCCCCCAAATACTTTTAAAGTTGCCCCTATGCTGGGATGGCAACTGCATGACTTGCCCAGAGGGTCGGCCTTCAAGTGAGCCCTGGTGATTTCTTTTGAGCAGTCTCTCTTGTGACCCTGGGTGTTGGGCAGTCTTGTGTGGCCTGTGCCCATGGGAAGGCAGTCACAGGAATTAAGCAGCTGTGGTTTGGTTTTTTATTCTCCCACGACTTATTTAGTTTGTGGATGTTTTGGCTGTGAGGGGAACCATTGGAACCTGGCTTCTGATACTTAGGCAGTTTTGTAGAATTTATTTATTTGACGGCATTTATTTGTGTTAAGCTTGTTGCATATAAAAAACATCTCACTGAGGTGGGCTCCTCACAAGCAGCAGCAGAACTTCCGGTTCTGATCATTCCACTGTCAAATGACTATGGAGTGCCCGCCATATGCTGAGCCTGGTCAGGGTGCTGTGAAGGTGGCTGTCGGTCCTGCGGTTAAGATGCTTGCCATCACGGAGCTTATAGTTCTGCCCAAGACAGTGGGCAGGTGGACAGTACATAACAACCGAGATTTCCAATCATCTTGCTACTGTGAGAGCAGAACTGGGCATTTGAAAAGAAGCTGTTGACCTAGGCCTTGTTTAGGGATGCCTTCATTAAGGAAGTAAGTAACCTGAGTGGTGAGACCAAAAGACGAGGAGGGCCTAGCTATGGAAAGAGCCTTGAGTGTCTGCCCTGCAGCTATTTGTCAGAGGACTCTGGGGTCTCTTTTCTAGGGATAAAAGGAGTCAGTAAGTAATCATTATGGTGAGTGTTGAATTACTATGCCTTTTCTTCACCAAGCTGTCAGGTTCATGGTGAGTAGAGATTCAGGCCCCTTTGTGTTCCCGCCTCTTTCTCATGTACTTGACACCGTGCCCAGCTTTCAATAGGTGCACAGTAGCAGGTGGATGATTGGATGAAATAGGAAGAAACCAAAAAGAAGTTAAAAGGCAGTAAAGTACAGTGGAGGACGCCCTACATGTAAGGTTAGTTGAAGTGTCCGGGTCTTAGAGGACTCAGTGAGCACATAGTCAGGGAAATACAGATGGGTCTAGTTAATCAGGAATGATTGGAAGGAAAAGGTCAGAGTTAGAGGGTATTGAAAGGAGGGTGCAGATCCTGTGTTGTATACAAAAAGAACCAGAAGTCAAGAACAATGAGCAAGAAGAAAACATATGAGAAATATGACATGAGCAAATTGTACAGATGTTGGTCATAGTGGCTTGTCAGTGGCCAGAGGAGCCAGAGCAGCTGCAGGTGCCTGGTAGCAGATGGAAACTCGGTGGCTCTGTGGGGCCATTTGCTCAGTTGGGAGATGTATATATAAAAGCTATAGGAGTTTGAGGGCTTTGCAGAGATGGAAGGAAGGTTGTAGTTCTTTCTAGCATTAAAAGCCTAGGGCACCCTTGTGAGAACTTCCATCTTGCCAGAATCAGGTATGAAACTGACAGAAAGATCTCCTGAGAGAAGGAAATACATTGTCTGGAGCTTTGTCTCATTCCTTTGTAAATGGCCGTATTGTATTTTTATGTAAATAACTCACAACAGTGTTGTTCTGCAAGGGGGTGAAAGCGAGCACTCGTAAATGAAGTAGCGACACCATATTGTGTTTTCACATCAACAATATATACTATTGCTTGCAATGAGGCCAAAAACAAATGCACATCCAAGAGGCAAGCTACCTGGTAATTCTGAACATCATCTAACTACACCTTCCTCTACCAAAAGGTTTTCTTTGAAACCTACCTTTTGCTTGAAGAATTTGAGATTGCTCCCACCCCCTGTTACTCTCATCTACGTTCCTGTCGTGCGATCCCATGCCTTCCTGAGCACTTGTGACTCCTGAATCTCAGTCTGGCCTATGGATGGGCTATCCTTACCTATGAATAAGCCCTTTGGAGCAGGTGGCACATTTCCATTCATTGTTTGTAAGGGTACACACAGGAGCATAGAGAAAATCTTGGATAGAAGACTTCCTTACAGCAATCGCTAAAACCATTTTCCATTTCTGTTTGTAGTATTATTGTGTGTTTTTGTGCACTGATATGAGAGAAGTGGTTTTTCACTAGTGGTTTATCACACTGTGTTAGGGCAGAGAAGGGAATCTGCTCCAAGCTTTGCTGCTTTTCATGAAGGCCCAATATTGAAAATCTCAGGCCTTTAACTCCTAAGAAGGAATATGTGGAGTGGTATTTGGCCATCATCTAGTCCTTGGTCATTTGAAAAGCTTGTGACTGTTTGCTATCTCCGTTTAATCTGGGGGTCTTAAATGAGCCTGTCTCACGGGCCCATCATGGTGTGGTGTTGAGAATCTGTCATTTTCTGTACAGCACTCCTTTTTCTGCCGACTGACAGAAGATAAGAAATCAGAGAAGTTCTTCAAGGTCTTTTATGATCGAATGAAGGTGGCCCAGCAGGAAATCAAGGCAACAGTGACAGTGAATACCAGCGACTTGGGAAACAAAAAGAAAGATGACGAAGTGGACAGGGATGCCCCGTCCCGGAAGAAAGGTAATATTCTTTGGTCAGTAGGACCAGAGTGTACAGAGGAGCTTTGTTATGCTGCATGCTTTTCATGCCTTCCAGTTCCAAGATGCATTCTGACCAGGGCTTTTAGAAAAAAGCCCCTTCCCTGGTTATGATGTCATTCTTCTAAGTGGCCAAGACAGAGCCCTTCTACCTGGGAAGGTCTCCATGCTTAATAAATTCATAAATGTTCTTACATATGTACCATTGTCGTTAGTGTGGGTTGTTTCTCCTCCTGTGGCAAAGCGTCTGACAAAAACAGAGACAGAGGGCTTGTTCCGGACCGTGCTTTGTAGTCCATCTCGAGGGGAAAGGCATGGCCGCAGGAGTGAAAGCAGCTGCCCCCACCGCGCCCACAGTCAAAGAGCAGGGCGGGGTGAACGCTCACGCTGGGCTCCCTTTCCATTCAGTTCTCATCCCCAGCCAAGGCAATGGGGCCCGCTCACATTCAGGGTTGTTCTTCATACATCGGTTAACCTCATCTAGAAACCTCCTCACAGACAAGCTCGAAAGTGCGTTTCCATGGCAACTCTGAATCCATCAAGTTGGCAGTTGCAATTAAGATCCATGAATTTTTTTTTTAACTGTGCTTTTCTGTTTATTGTTAGAGAAAGTTGAGGAAAATACATACTTTTAGAATCTTGTCTGTCCACGTCAGGTGACTTTGCTTTATTTCCAAACTGCAAACTTTTCTTTTATAATTTCTCTTTAAAAAATAAAATAAAATAAAAAAGTGCTGGAGGGGGAAGAGGATAAACCATAAGTTTAGGAGTCAAATAGCCTTGAGTGAATTAATTGGCCAGTCTGAGCTTCACTTTTCAAAGGCTCGTACTAAATTTGTCAATCAAGTAACTGTTGACATTTGGAGAATGCCCTTGCAGAGGCTATAGGATGTTGAGCAATATTTGTGACCTTTCGCTTGTTAGATACCATTTGCCTACCAAAAATGTCTCCAGGCATTTCCACTTAACTGCTGAGTAAAGCTAGGGGGAAAAAAATCACACTGTTGGAGAACTACCAGTCTAGAACAAAGGATAAAGAGAAGAGAAAAAAAATTACCAAGTCCTGCTTAATACTGAGTATGAACCAGGTGTACACTAGCTATAACAAATACCTGAGGCATATAAACTTAGGACCAGAAGATGTCTGTCTGAGCTCAGAGTAATTGAGGTTTCGGTTTGCGTTGGGACCTGCCTCGGAGCAGCACAGAACCACTGGAGCAGCTAGCAGAGGGTAAACTGTTGACCTCCTGGTAGAGAATCCGAAGAAACCAGCACAAAGTCCCAGAGTTCCTTTCAGAGACACACCCCTCCTTCTAACCCAAGCCTCACCTTTTAAAGGTTCTATCCATTCCCAAACCACTACAGGCTGGGGTCCGAATCTTGAACATGTGGGCCTTTGGTAAACATTCCTAGATCCAAACTGTAACCAGACATTGTTCAAAGTCCTTTTCCTATCTGTGTCAGTTCATGTAAAGTTCAAGTTAACCCTGTACTTAGATAAAATGGTTATCTCTATTTTACAGATAAGGAAACTGAGGCACAGGTAAGCCACCAAGCCAACATCAGAAGCCTTGCAGTCTGAACCCCTCTCCCCTCGTCTATGGTGCCACATTTGTCTTATAGGGTTATTCTTCAGACCAGATAAGATAATATACACAGAGTGCTTACTCATGGTACCTTGGGCATTTGGCAAGGGATCAATCAGTTTTCCTTCAAGTAACAGTAATTGCTGTTGTGATTAGTATTACATCAAGCCTCTCAGGAGTCTTTTAGAAATCACTGGTGGGCTCATATTTTATGCAGGAAGGAGCTGAGGCTCAGAGTCTTAGGTTATGAGGTTAGCAGAGCCTATGCTAAGGCTTTTGCTCTATAGCATAGCACACACCTCAATGGCATGTCAAAACCACTATTGAGTTAGCAGGGCTAGGCTCCACATTCATCCTGTCTAAAGATGACAGCTTCCTGGATTGTTTTTGCCAATCCTACAGATCCGTAGCAAATACAGGAATCTAGGTTTCTAACTGCCGTCTGGAATATAAAAAATAGAACTTCTGAAGATGTAGCAGTATTGACTGTCACAAGTTTGCCTTTTAGCCAAAGAGCCCACAACACAGATAACAGAAGAGGTTCGAGATCAGCTCCTGGAAGCATCTGCTGCCACCAGGAAAGCCTTCGCCACCTTCCGGAGGGAGGCTGACCCTGATGACCACTACCAGTCTGGGGAGGGCACCCAGACTACAGCTGACAAAACCAAGGATGACCTAGAGATGAGCGCAGTCATCACCATCATGCAGCCCATCCTGCGCTTCCTGCAACTCCTGTGTGAAAACCACAACCGAGATCTGCAGGTGAGAGACTGAGCCATGGGGAACTGCAGGAAAGAGGCTAGGTCGTGGAGACCCAGAGACTTCCAGGACAGAGGCCAGGCTCTGGGGACCTAGAGACCTACAGAAGAGTGTATGGGTCCTAATATCTACAGGTGGGAAGCCAGACTGTGGGGACCATGAGACCTACAGGAGAGGGGTCTCAGTTGGGGAAACTGACACCAGCAGGGGAGAACCTGGGGTTGGAGGTCCCTAAGATCTGTAAGTAATAAAGACTGGTAATACAGGAAGTCCCAACATCTTTAGGAAAGGGCCTCGGAGACCTCAACATCTACAGTTGGGAGTTTGGGGGTAGGTTGAACCACAGTGTCCTACTTTTTCTCATGGGTCAGCTCCTGTCACTTAGAACACCTTGCTGAACTGAGGATACAACATTACTGACTTTCTGGTTGACTAATAATAAAAATATGAATGGGTGATATGTCCCTTCCTGTCTTCTCCAGTGTCTCACAAGGTCAGACACATAGAGCCTCAATCACAGTGATGTTGGCTCCCTATGTAGTTAGTGTGCATAGGTAGCTGTGTGTGAAGGTCTGATAGCCTGCTGCTGTTTGCCACCTATGACAATAGATAGTCAGGTAATGATTGAATAGATGAATAGACTACTAAATATATGAAGTATATTAGATTTTCAAAATCAGTTATATAAATCTAACTGAATATGGTTGTGGGCTGCATAATGACAATGTAGTGTTTGGCAGATCGTATAAACAGCAGTGTATAGTATAAGTGCTAGAAGTTTAGCAAGCTGGACTTGAACCTAGACAGTGTGGAGCTAGAGCTTATGATATTAACCAGACTCTAAGACAGAGACAAGGTGTTATCTCCCCTGCAGTTTCCGTGTAACAAAGACTGTTTAGAAAGGGTGGAGGTGTTCTCCAGAGATCTGCCTCTTTGTTCTGAATCCCTGCCCAGGAGGAGCACGCTGGAGCATGTGGTCCTTGGTGTCTGCCTGGATTTCCTGTCAACTCTTGAACCTGAGGTGCCCACCCATCTTTGCTTGAGTGGAGTTAGGCTGGAAAAAGAAAAGTGCACCTGCACAGTTCTTAGATGGAATGTCTCTTCCTAAGCCACACAAGTCAACACTGGTAGTTCTACAGGCTTAGAGAGTGATGATGTAAGAGGAATGGGTACAGGCCAAATCTAGCAAGAAGAAGGTACCACTTTTAAATGTTCACAATGCTGAGTTTATCCGCCAAGCGACTATGGCTTGACCATTTGGTGTTGCCCCCGACAACCTCCAGCATAAAGAAAGGATATTGTTGAAGGAATAATACAGGACAGTGAAATGGAACTGGAAGTCTTTGACATCAATGCCTCTGATTGTTCTTATTTTTATCTAATTGCTCTAAAGATCCTGAACTTTGAAAAGCATATAGGTTCTAGGGTCATTAACTGACTAAGTGGGACCAGAACTTAAAATGAAGGGAATTCCCCATGAGAACTCACCATTGGCCATGCTGACCCATTGTATGCAAGGTATACATGGCGGTCAGTGGCTCACTTCAAGTGGTGACATTCTGGGCTTGACCTTATAACCATCTGAGTGTGGGATCCTGGCTGTCCCTTTGGTTGCCCAGTGCTCTGTCTTTACTGCTTCAGACCCAGACCCTTCAGGCTCAGTCCACCATCTGAGACCTGGCTCAGGTTGAACAGAGCGCTCCTTCCCAGAAGCTCCAGGGTCTGGATATTGTCTCATTGGCTGGTATTCCTATGTCTCATGATGATGTCATTTGTCCCTCAACCTTACAAGCAGCAGCACTGGTCAGGAGGGAGATCAGCTAAGGGAAGAGTAAGTGATCCATGTGCATCTAGGCCCAGGTAGCTCAGCTGTGGCATCTGTGTGACTAGCAATCGCATTGTGAGGCTAAGCATCGGGCTCAGTGTACTGTGCTGTCCTCCCAGGTGGTATCACTGAACACCAGTGACTTTAGGCTCCTCAGAGGAACTGGGTGGCAACAGTTACTATGCATGCCACTTACACTAGAGAACACCTACTCAGCACCCAGCACTGGAGGTGATCAGACCTCACTCATCTCCAGAGCTGAGTGTCCGGAGCAGGAGAACGGGGGCCAACCAGAGATTACAATACAGCATGCTAAGTGCTACAGGGGTCCGCACAGCTAATGTTTGCTGAGTTCCCAGCTAACCAACCAAGGATGCCTTGAGTAGAACCCTCCCTGCATGTCACAGAGACAGTGCCCATAGGTGGTTTCCTTCATGGACTTGCCCTGCCTCTCTCTCCATCCTTCTCCCCCATGCCTGTGTTCCTAGAGTAGGAAAACAGAGCTGGGCTTTAATTGCACAAATTCATGATTTCTTACTGGAAGTCTTCAGCAAGTATAGTCTTACACTTTTTTTCTTTTCATGTAGCTGTCCCCCCACCTCATGCCCTAGGAATCCCTGGGGAGAAGCGGCTTTTAATGAAGTCTTTATACTGCTTTGGGGGAAATGAGGGAGCAGAGGGGATCCAGTGTGTGTGTGTGCGTGCGTGTGTGCACACAGTATATAGACACATATTTTTAAAAGACCTAACAACTTAATGTTTGAAGGTACATAAAGATTTTTCATTTAGGTGGTTCCAAGAAACTTCTTTCTTAACCACAGAATCCTTTGTTTGAAGATATCATGTGCAGAAATAGGCTTAAGCTGAGTAGAACAGAGCAAAACTGCCCTGTTGAGAATGGAAACCAGAGTGTCCCAGAGCCTTTTTCTTAGCCGTCATCCTGGAGGAGCTAGAGAGAGCATGGGGGTCATTCCTGGGGATAAAAGTGCTGTAATGAAACTCATCTCTCTGTGTGGTCATTTTAAAGATCGATGTTAAGAACAAGGCATAGTTCCCCACCAATCAGGAGATAACCTGCTCCACTGGCATTGTATTTGTGAGAAACCAGTTCTCAAAATGACTGAGATGTGAGTGAGATGTATCTACTCAGAATGCCGCCCTTTGGCGGAGCCTTGGGGCAAATGGTGGAGCATGTTCACACATATCATGGGAGTTTTTAAAAGATGCTTCTAACTTGCCCCATCCCCAATCAGTGGAACCAGGAACACTGCAGGGCCCCACCGACACCCGAGGTTCCCAGGAATAACGCTCAGGGGTTTTTTGATTTTTGTTTTTTTGTTTTACAGCTGACAGGCAGGAGTGGGCTGCTCCCTGGTGTAATACAGGTCTGCTCAGAGAGAGGAAGCCCCAGCCTTCTGAAGCAGTGGCCTCTGGGCTTATGCCAGTTTCTTGTCATATTTATAACCTTGATTTTCCTGTTGGTAGATGTTCAGAGAAGAGAAGGCCACTGAATTTGGCTTGCCAAATGGGCCATTGCTGCCTTAAGCAAGCCCTGCTTAGTCAGAAACCTGATGCAGGACTGCCCTTTCACCAGTTTGTGTGGTTTCAAGTATTTGCTGAGCCACGGACTGAGCTTCCCCAGGTTAAAGGCCCAAGGCTACGTGAGCATGGACCTAAAACCTTTCCCTTCCTCAGCCATCTTCACCCCCCTCACCCTCCTGAAAAGACCAGAGTTTCTTCATGCTGAAGAGGCAAAGTGCTGTGTATTATAGGTGGATTGACAAAGCTGCCCTGGGCCCCTCAGTGAAAAGTATGTGTCTGTTTTTGTAAAAGAAAGGAGGAACTAGAGCTGAGTTAAGATGACCTAGACACTGCAAAAAGGCCATCGTTCAAGACGGCCTTCAGTGGGCACCGCATCAACTGATAACTTTCTTTGTCCTCTTTTCTCTGTTTATTCAATTGAATTCAAATTATTGCAACCAGTTTTGATAAAGCATCTAGTAGGTACCAGCCCTGTGTACACAACTCTGAGCTATGGGTGCTAAGGTACCTCTCTAGTGTGGAGCATGTGCTTCCCACCTGGTGCATAGAGAACAGAACGGCACATCTCATGACATGGGGGTGCTCCAGGGCCAGGCAGGATTTTCTGGACAAGGTGACTTTTATACCTCATCCTGAAGGAAGAGGAGTCAGAGGAAAGGCCAGGCAGGTGAGTGAGCCAGTCCGAGGGAATAGTGTGTGGGAGCCCCAGAGGCCAGAAACTGAAGAGTGCTTAGAGAATAAGAAGTTAATTGCTGCTGCAAGAGAACACCTTGGTAGGAGCAGTGACTTCATGCAGTGGAGAGGAACGTACTGGGAACGGTGATGTCACCGGGAAGGAATGCATAAGTTTGCATCTTATGCATCCATACCCTTTCAGTGCCTGGGCTGAGGAGTAAGGACGCTCCACCCCTATGTGTTGGGGTCCCTGCCAGGTCCTTTCCTTTAGTTGTCACAGCAAGGGAGAGACTGGGTGAAACATTCCTCTGCCCTCTTGTAGCCCTGAAGAAGTACTCACTTACCTGAGGAAAGCCCACAGGGTAGGACTCTTGAGTAATATGTGCTCCCCTGTACCCACCTCTTGAACCTGGACACTTGTCATTTAGGGAAAAGGACCGAGGTTAAACTGGGAGGTAGGTGTGTATACTGATGAGTTAGCAATCTCCCTACTTACCAGCTTTTGACCAGTGTTTTCGTGTGCTTCTGCTGTTCACGTCAGGCCGGAATAAATCCACCTCCAACGTTTTCTAACGACAGGAAGTATTTAAATAAAAGAGCTGCATCTCTTCTGTCCACGGAGAGCTGTTCAGGAACATTTGCTACAAAATTGAATTTATATTACCCAGTAATCTGTATAATGTATAACTCTGCTTTTTTGTAACCTATTAGGTATGACTTTTAAACCTTTCCATGTTGGCATGCGAGGACCTACTCAGTGTTTCTAATTCATAGTATGAAATCTTATGGGTATTCCCCGGTTGGTGGGTATTTAGGTTGTTTCCATTTCTCCACTGTTGTAAACAATGCTATCACAAATGTCCAGTACATACTTTGTGAATAGAAGTGGAATCTCTACATCAAATCTTATGTCCACTTTGTCTTTCTATTGGTATCTTTTTTTTTACTTCCCAATTTCCACAGTAAACATTGCCCACTTTCTAACTCTGAGGTAAATGATGTTGTAGTTAATTTGAGCCTCATTATAGGAGTCTGTAGACAAGTGCCTCTTTATCAAAATATCCAGCTTTACAAAATTACATAGCTGTTGACTTCCTTACCTTGTTGAGGAAGATCTTGCCTTGTGTCTCTTGGAGAATACATAGTCAAGCACATATTCCTGAGCACACACACATATACACACTTACTCTCACCCCTTACTTTAGTAGTGGAATGGTCATGAGCTAGATCTAAACTTTGCCTCTCTCCCTTCCTCCCTCTCTCCCTCTCTCTGTCTCTCTCAAGTTGTTTTCAGTGCCAGTGATGGAACCAGGGGCCTCATGCATGCTAGGCAAGCTTTCGTCTCCTGAGCTAACTTCCTAGCCCCTATACCAGTTGCTAACATCCATCTCATTTTGTGATGACTATAATTAGTACTAGTCTTGTGTGTTCCACCCACACAACCCTCTAACCACCCAAGAAGAAGAGGGGAGGCAGGGGTAAAGGAAGAAGTAAACCGAGGGGCTAGAGAGATACTTCTGTTGGCAAAGTGCTTGTCATAAACTCTGAAGACCAGAGTTCAGATCTCTAGCATTCGTGTGAAAAGCTAGGCATAGCACTGCATGCCCATAATCCCAACACACAAGAGTCCCTGGTGCTCACTGGGCAGCCAGCCTGGCTAAATTGGTGAACTCCGGGCTCAGTGAAAGACTCTTCCTCAATAAATAATGTGGAAAACAATCAAGAAAGAGACCAACATTGACCACTGGTCTCCACACAGGTACATATACATAAATGCACCCATCTCATGTGCATCTGTACCGAGATTAATTTTGTTAAAGGAGTAAATGGAAAAAATGAGAATCCATACCAAAAGAACCTGAAACAGATGTCCAAGAGAATCCCTCCTTCCCTGAATCTCATGTAGGCATATTGGAGAAAAAGCCACCAGGTTGTAGCCATAGCCTGAGACCACAGGTTCATCCCTGAGCCATGAGGACTCTTCTATTCCATATTGCACATGTCTTTATTGCCACTGATCAGTCCAGCACACCAGCCTATCAGACAGTCAAAGTCGCAGGATGGATGACCTCCCTCTCCTCTTTGCCTTTGTTCTTGCACGTCCCCATTGCAGAATTTTCTTCGTTGCCAAAATAATAAGACCAACTATAATTTGGTGTGTGAGACCCTACAGTTTCTGGATTGTATCTGTGGGAGCACAACTGGAGGCCTTGGTCTTCTTGGACTGTACATCAATGAAAAGAATGTAGCACTCATCAATCAAACCCTGGAGAGTCTGACTGAGTACTGCCAAGGGCCTTGCCACGAGAACCAGGTAATTGTTTGTACTCTGAGATGAGAGCAAGACATTTATTTGAAAAGTTAACAGATACTCATTCCAAACACACAGAACATATACCTGTCAATCGGAGGGAGCTCATAAGATGGGTGGTCCTTCTCCATGGAGAAGTTTCCATGGTACAATCTCATAATCCAGAACTCTACCCAGTGAATGATGGGCTTGACCCAGTCTAGTTTGATTCAGTTTAAATAATATTGAATTAAATTATAACTTGACTTTGAGGGGTAAGTAATAAGGTGGGAATTAGAATAGTGACCTATTCTAAATACTAGAAAAGATCAAAAAGTGATTCCTTGAGACTCCTTGAAACCCAGCTAAAGAGAAAAATACCTGCTTCCTATGAAATGGAAACAAGAAGAGAACATTTGTGGTTGCATAGTGGACTTCTGGGAAAGAAAAGGCCACCTAGTCTTGACTGACCTCCTAAGAAGTGTCATTTTGGAGTAGAACCCAGTGTCTTTTGTTTTGTTTTGTTTTGTTTTGTTTTGTTTTTTAAGTAGAATCATTGCTCACACATGGCATCTGGATGATTCTGTGAGCTTGCACTTCAGGGCTAGAATGACTATGATTTTTAACTGCAGGTGCTAGTTTCTTCCTGGCTATAGAGCTGGCAGGTAAAGGCTTGAAATTGTTGGTTCCCTACCCCAAGGCTAGGGAAAGTATCAGGTGCTGAGTTAGTTGGGCAAGATGGGACATTCACTCCAAGGAAAGCAGTTTAAAGTAGACAACTTGCAATGCATGAAAACCCTAGTCTTGGTGTGACATTTTGTTAGATCTACTTCCTTCTCCTAGTTTTCCGATGAAGGAGTTGGTGAAAGAACAGAGAAATTCAAGGGTTGTGGAGATATGTATGTGACTTTCCTTAAGACCTCAAGTTTATTTTCATGCTCCACTAAGGCCTATTGAAAGCAACAGACTAGGGTAGTTTGTTCTGCTGTCAAGGATCCTAATTGGGGCAAGCTGATCCATTTTGATACGATGCGAATTGAGCCAGAAGCTGGCTCTCCAAGCTTAAGCTTTAAGCAGAAGTACCAGATTCACAAGATGATGACGTCGAGAGAACGGAACACAATTTTAAAGGGGAGAGGGGGCTCAGATCCTGGTATCAGTCACACACCATATTTTCCTATAAGAACAAAGCCAATTGCACGGCACTATTTGGATTAGACTCAGCCAATTTATCAGTTAGGGTGTATGGGGACTTTCCTACTGTTTACTGTTAATTCTGAAACTAGAGATCTTCATCTGTCTTTTATTTTTACCACTTTCTCACGGAAAATTGCACTCTCCCCAAACGACATCACTGGGAGTGGTAAGCATTGTGTTGAAATAGCAGTTTAGCCTGTTGGCCTTTGACGTCTGATTTATGGCCAGTATTTGTGTAAATGCCCGTGAGTGTGTCTGTTTACACAGAACTGCATCGCCACCCACGAGTCCAATGGCATCGATATCATCACAGCCCTCATCCTCAATGACATCAACCCTCTGGGAAAGAAGCGGATGGACCTTGTGTTAGAACTGAAGGCAAGTGGAGACCGAGAGCTAGAGGCTGGGAAAAGTCAATTTATGCTTTGCCTGGCATGTGACACAGTTGGTATTGTGAAACTAAATACCAAAAAACAGTTCTGTTTAACTGAACAAATGAGCTGCATTGCACATTCTGACCTAAAATGCAGAACTTCATTCTTTCCAAAAAACGGCCTTGGGAGAGGGTACTAGCTTTTCATTTAGGTCACCTGGAATGAAGAGCTGTCATCAGAACTGAGAAACAAATTCAGAAAGCATCCAAGAATAAAAAGTTTCCAGTTCTGAAATCCAGTAGGGCTGGGAGAAGAGAAACACCATTCCTCTATGGCTTCTGATGTTGCAGCCTTTGGGGAAGGGACTGGCAGACTAACAGTACAACTGTGTCCTTCCAGTGTCTCTAGAAATCAATTTTTACTTAGTCAAGGGACACCTTTTTCTCTTCTGTCATTGACTCTGTAGAAGGGTGGCTGATAATGTTGGCTTAAAATAAGAATGTGCCTACAGGCCTCTGATGTGTTCCTTGAATTGTCACAAATGGCAGACTGCAGCTGCCAACCCTGAAGCAACCCTAGCATTTAACATCCTGTGAAAATAGCTTTATGGAGTTACCTGGTGACTTTGGGGTGATTACTCTGTGTGGTTTACTACTGGCAGAGGGTCTATGTGCCATTCCCCCAGTCTCTTCCTCATGTTTGGGGGTTTTCATAGGTTGTCAAAGATTCAAAACATCGGATTCTGAAAATTGAACTTGCAACCCACCCTGGTGTTAGATGCTGTTTGGAAATGTGTTAGCATCCCTGAGCACATTTCCTCTTCTGCTGTTCCCACGTTAGGGCATGTTGAGATTTGTGTTCCGTCTTACACTCATAGACAGCAGTAAAGACTTTTATCATGACTGAAACACCCTTGAAGGTCAGCTGAAAAGCTCATCTGCATTTATTGCATGAAGGGCAACAGAGGAAAACAAGGCCTTAGGAGGATATTAACACAGTTTTCTCCAGGAACTGCATGGTTAATTTTACTTTTCCTTTAGTATTTAGAACTGAGAGTCCAAACTCATGGTTGATTTGAGCATATGGTTTAAATGGAATTTTTTAACACTGTTTTTTCCTTCTGATAAATACTTTATTCTTGACTTGAATATCATTCAAGCTCTCGTATGGCTACCATTTATCAGAAAGTACATGATGAGTATCTGAAATAGACTGAGACGTCCATGTGTTCCTGGTTGGCATTTCAGTGCTTTTTTTTTTTCAGTGAATTTAGCAGTCTGGGGATTATGATAGAAAGGGGTAAAAGTTTAGTAACTGGACTGAACTTCTGTGAAAGAAGGGGAGGGAAATGTGTCTCTATTTCCAACCCCCAGAAAGAAAACAGAAACTTTTGAGACCTATATACAAAAAAGTTGTAAGATGCAGACCTGGGGCCAAGAAGTGCCTGGTGTGGACACATGGACATTGTTACTATAATGGGAAATTCCATTATAGTTTGTTGATGTGAAATGTTCCTCTGGGACACTTTTGTTAACTAATGGCATATATACTCATGATATTAGGAGATGTGAAAGTTGATGGATTTTAGAACAGGGAGAAATTATATTCACTGCCTGTCATCTCTGTCTCACAGTATTCAATAACAAAATATTTAGGAAAAAAAGAGTGTATTTGTACTGAATATATATATGCCATTTACCTTATTCTTACTCCCCAAAGAGTATAGCCGTGAGTGTTGATACAGCATTTGTGCCATATCAGGTCTTACAAATAATATAGAAATATAGTAGACAAAGAAGATACATGCATTATATGCAAATGCTATTTCATTTTGATGAGGCTTGAGCATCTAAGAATCTGGAGACCATAGAGTCCCTTGTGGATACAGAGCAAAGAGCATACCCACCAGCACCCATGTTTAAATTGTCTATTTCTGCTAGAACTGCTATGGGGTTCACTACCTGACAGATCATTCCTGAAGGCAGTATCTTAAGTGTGCTCCTGCACAATCTCTTGCAACTGTTCTGGGATTCCTGAGGTTATCAAAGATTCCAAGAATAAAATGCATGTCCTAACAAATACAGGCCTCTTAGGCCTAAGTCAAACACTGTACACATGCTTCTTAGGTCTCCAGGAACATACCCTCTGCCTGGTGAAGACACTCTGGAATGCACTTGGTCATGGGGTGGACTTGTCTGCCTAACCAGGATGCACACCTGTGATATCTGGTCACATATTTCCAGGCAGCTCCTCCATATATTTTCCCTTGGTTCTCTCCATTTAGAACAATGCTTCGAAGCTACTCCTGGCCATCATGGAAAGCAGGCACGATAGTGAAAATGCAGAGAGGATTCTGTACAACATGAGGCCCAAGGAGCTGGTGAGTTGTGACTCATCCCTTGACAGTAGTACCAAGCAACCTGAGAGCGAAATTTGAAACAGAATAAAGGACCTGCTTCTTTCAGCTTCTAAAAACATTCCTCAAATCAGAAGTATCAAGGGTCATTTAATTCAGGCCTATGACTGCATAGAGAAGTATAGCGACGGACATGGGTGTTTCCTTGTCCTGTTAGCACAGACCACATATAAAAGCTTTCCTCCCATTTGTTCACTCACAGAGAACAGTATGCATCAAGTGAGTCTGAGTTCAGGTCCACAGCTCAGTCCTTTGACTAGGCCACCTTGGGTAGCTCTTTGAGCCCTTTGAGTTGCATTTTCCAGATCTGTGAAAAGGAAGATAATATTAGTTACACTGAAGAGTTAAAGTCTAGAACAGAAGCATCACATCATAACTTTAGCACAGTTCCTGGCATGTAGTCCTTTATGAACTGAGGCCTGTTTTCTTCTCTGTGTTCGTTATTAGGCAAGTGTTCTACCACTGAGCTCTTGGTGTTGGGTGTTGTGTTTGTGTGTGGTTTTGTTTTTGTTTTTGTTTACCAAGGGAGCAGGGTTAGGAATAGGAGGTTGAGACACAGTCATACATTCAGGCTGGCCTCAAACTCACTGTGTAGCTGAGGCTATTCTTGAACTGTGCAGGTCTTCCACCTCCCAAAAACTGGGGTTATGGGTATGCACTACCATTCCCTTACAGCCTTGATTGTTTGAAGTGATGACTTGCTGTGCCCTAGCTGGCCTCAAAGTCATAATCCCTTTACTTCATACACTGGGGTTACTGGTGTGTGTCACCATACATACCCTTCTGCCCATCTTTTTAGGACTTACAAGTTCACATCTGTTCACATCTGGACAACAGGAGAGTCTATGTTGAATGTTGGTGTTTGGTTTTTGTTTTCTTAAAACATGACCTGGTTTATTTTCGAAGAGTGACATTCATGGTGGGCTGTGACTTCCGTGTTGGGAGTTGGTGGTTTGAACTGTGAAAGGAGCAGTGTTCAAGGATGGATGATATGAGTTGAGTCTATCTGGACTTTGCCCCATGCAAATAAACTGTAACTGACAGACTTAAATGAGGGCATTAAAACATTTCTGCCTCCTGGTGACCTGGATGTGCACTAGAGACTAGACCAAAGTCCCTTTGTGTATTCCTTTAAATAAAGGTTCACAGCAGCCTAGTTCTTTGATCCCTGAGGTCAGGGAGTGAGTTCTCAGCAGAGACAGGAGTCTCTACAAGTTTACATAACAGCTTATGAAACTGAGGGTAACTGGGCATCTAAGGGTCATTATTTAGTACCGTCAGAATGACCTTTTCATAAAACCCATTTGAGCTCTTTTGAATCAAGAATGTTCCTTGGATCTTCAAGACTGTCTTGAGTAGAGGAAATGCCAGGACCACCTGCAATGGCTGCCACCAACTCCTCAATTGCTCCCTTGTGGTTAGAAAACATTATTCTGGATCATAGAAAGGGTCAGGTCTTCTTGAAGAAGCCAGGGTTGTAAGAAGACAAATAGGAAGGAAGTTGGAATATCTAGAATGTGTCAGTGTACATGTGGATGCATGCACCTATGCATGTACTCTGCGTATGTAACATGCTGGGAAAACAAGCTTAGAGAGTGAGGGTCTCATCCCCAAAGCTACATCCAACAGCTGACTCGCTATTGCTACAGAAGGTGTGGCTTTCTGCATGCTTCCTCTTGGATAATGACAAGGTCCCAAATAATGGCTAGGGTGATGAAGGAGCCCCAGGCTGGGGTACCTTCTGTATCATCAAAGGACATGATTAATTCTTAGTATAACTAAACATTTATTCTTACCGTTTGAATTGTTAATTTCCAAATGATGTGTTTATTTAGGGAAGCTTGGCAGGGCATTGTGCTAAGCACCAGGGGATTGAGACATAAGCAGCCCCAGCCTCTTTACCCTGGGAACCAAAGTGAATGAGAGCATTCATCAGGTAGTAAGATGCTCTAAGAAGTATGCTAGTCGGTTGTGAGGAGTCCTAAAGTCAGGCAGACAGCTGGGAGGGGTAGTGGCTAAGTTCAAATCCTAGCTCATTAACCATGACCTCAGCAATGTTCTTTTATCTCTTTATTTCCACATCTGTAAAGGAGAAGATATTTCTGAGACCTCATAGAACATTTGCAAGCATTACATTTTAACAGAATGTTGTACACTGAGCACAGTGCAAGCATATTTTGCATAGGTTTTCAGTAGGTGGTCTTTGCTCATGCAGTAGCCTTCCCATGGGGGGTAGGCTCTGGGAGAGTTGGACCCAGAAAATAATTGCACTACTTTCCCAAAAGCTAATGGGCTTCTTACCAGGTTTTTTTTTCCCCTCCCTGAAGGTTGGAACAAAGAAAGTGTGTGTGTGTTTGTGTGTGACATTTTGTTATTTTCAAGGGTTTTGATGGTGCTGGTGGTGGTAGTGTATGTCTTTGTGTGTATATACAGTGGCAGGGGTTGTATAGAAATCAAAATCAGAGGAAGACTATGAAAGTCCTAATGAGACCTGATAGGCTAGGGTCAGATAGAAGGGGAGAAGGACTTCCCCTATCAGTGGACTAGGGAAGGGGCATGGGATGAGATGAGGGAGGGAGGGTGGGATTAGGAGGGAAGGAAGGTGGGGCTACAGCTGGGATACAAAGTGAGTAAATTCTAATAAATAAAAAATGATATTTAAAAACGTAAAGAATAAAATTGTTCAGAAAAAAATAAAACAGTTAAAAATGAAAAAAAGAAAAACAACAAGCTCTCTTTCGCTGTGGTTTCCAAGATTCAGACTAAGGTCTTCAGCTTGCATGGCAAAGCCCTTTTAGTGCATGAACCATCACCTCACCAACCCTGTTTACCCCTGTCAAGGTGTTTTTAAAACCACCATGGACTTCTAAGCAGAGGGATATGAACCAGCCATTGAATGTGTTGGTCCAGGTGGAGTAGATGGACTTCCTTGTCAATAAGGGTGGTGCTCACTGCTGGGATCATGATAACTAGGGAATCTGGGGCTATATCCAAGCATGTATCCCATGCATCCCATGACTGGATGGTGTCTCCTAAGGAGTAGGGACTGTTGTCTAAGCTATAGATGACAGTCCTGCTCATGTCAGCCCTGAGTCAGGAGATGTGTTCTCCTGTCTCTTCCCAAAGGTGGAGGTGATCAAGAAAGCCTACATGCAAGGTGAAGTGGAATTTGAGGACGGGGAGAATGGCGAAGACGGAGCTGCCTCCCCCAGGAATGTGGGCCACAACATTTACATCCTCGCCCACCAGGTACAGCCTCTTTCCCTGCCAGACTCCAGTGGCATTCTAAGCTGGAGGTGTCCTGAGACTGACTCTTCTTGGAAAGCTTTCTCCTGGGTGTACAAGCGTTGGTTGTACCACATGAACACGCCATGCAGGTGTGTTTGGCCACCTGCCTCAAGGGGCTGAGTTCCAGGACTCTGCCATTTTCCCATTGTGGTAGGTCACAGCCTTGGAAATCCCCATGCCTGGAGCAGCGATGCTGGATGCTTGGTCTGGAGGCACTGAGAAGGAGTCTCAGGCATTTTATAAATACTAATGACTCTCTCTTAATAACCTAAGGAAATAAAGTTGAGCCTCCTTGGCTATCACATTTGGGGATCTCTGGGAACCTGTCCTTACAATTTCCTTTTGTTTGTTTTTCTGGGTGATTCTTTCTATCCTGACACCAAAATGCCGTATTTCATAATCTCTTCCGAGTTTTTGAAGTTGCGTCTTCCTTGGGTATACTAGTGCGCCTTCAGTTTTTGGGTGGGGATGCCCAGCTGGAATCTGGCATGCCCTTTTCTTAGCCCCTTTTAAAATTGGGTACAGGACCTGGGTGTAGCACAGTGAAGGCAAGAAACCTGGAGTTGCCAGGTCCCTGCCCTTGCATACCTATTGAAGGATTTCAAACACTCCCTTGTCCCACATTACCTCCACACTCAGCATATAGCATCCGAAAGGGTTTCTTAAAAGTCCCAGAATGGAGGCTTAATGGGGGTGCACAGAAAATTCATGTCCCCCCTGCCTGGCTTAAGAAATCAAAGAAAAGGAAGATCCTGCATAGGCATGAGCTATCCATTCTTTTATGCCAGACTCCCAAAATAGCCACTGCAAAGCAGGGCTGAGCAGAAGGGAGCAAGCCTCTTGCTTGGTACCTTGGCCTTTGGCTTGCTGCTGGTCATTTTGCAATTTTTTTTAAACTCAGGAAAGCTGTGGGTGGAGTTCAGTCGATAGAGTGCCTGCCTAGTGTGCAAATGGCCCTGGTTTCAGTGCTGTACATCTGTGAACCCAGAACTCTGGAGGAAGAGGCAGGAGAGTCAAAAGTTCAAGGTCATCCTCAGCTATATAGCAAGTCCGAGGCCAGCCTGAGATACAGGAGACCCTGCCTCAAAGAAATAAACCTAGAGTTTAAAAGTGGCTCTTACAATCCTTGCCTCCCAGTTTCTCTTTGCTTATGTTCTAGTTGGCTCGGCACAACAAAGAACTCCAAACCATGCTGAAACCTGGAGGCCAGGTGGACGGTGACGAAGCTTTGGAGTTCTATGCGAAGCACACGGCACAGATCGAGGTAATACAAAACAACAAATAAAAACAGTCAGTCCATGAACAGGGAGGTCTTAGGCAGCAAGGCCTTTGATAACCTCCTGGACCAGGGTTGGCACCTTCTCACTGCTCTGAACAGTAAAAATGCCAGAGTGCTTCCTGTTTACTAGGTTTCCCTGTTAGGTACTGGATTTCCAGCGGTGGCCAAAAACTATCATGATTACTGCTTAAGGTCCGGAGGGGAGACACCCGCAGATGAGATCCGTGCAGGTTTAATTACAGATTCTGGCCAGCTCCTACAGCAAGTGGATAGGGCTGAGGAGATAGCTCAAGTTGATGAAAGCATTTGCCACACAAGCACAAGGACCCAGTTCAACTCCCAAAACCCGCATAAAAAATTTAGGTGTAGTGTCAGGCACCATAATCTCAGGGCCGGGTAGCACTGCACAGGCAAGTAGATATCTGGGCTTGCTTGGCTTATTTAGTGACCCATTCCTCAATGAGAGACCCTCTCTCCAGAGAGGAACAGGTGGGAGTCGGGGAGTGCCTGATAAAGGATACCAAGGTTGACTCCGGCCTCTATATGTACACACCAGGACCCACCCGCACGTATGAACAGATATACACATGGAGTCCAGCAGAGGGACCAGCTATAAATGACAGTGGCTCAGGAGGTTTGTTCAGTCACATAAACACAGTGACTGAAACAGGCAGTGCCCAGAGGGAGGAGCTTCCTTCTGCAAGGAAGACCACTGGGGAGGGGTGCAGCTGGAACTGGGTGAGTCAAGCTGAAAATGATGCAAGTTAAGGAGAGGAAACAGCACAGAGCACTCCAAACTTACACTCTCTCCTGGGAAGAAGTCTATGCTTTATCCCCTGCTTTTCGCCCATGACCCCCCTATCCTCATCTGCTATGCAAACAGGACAGAACACTCCCTGACCTCCTGAAGTATGTGCTTCCATCTCTGCTTGGCAGAGGGAGGGAGGAACTCTTCAGAAAGGCTGTGTTGGGTGCACACCTCCCTCACTCCCAGCGGCACAGTGGAGCTTAGTCCCAGGCCGTCTGACCCCTGTGTGTGGGGTGCGCCGGCCATCACGTGTGCATTGCATCTTAGCATCTGAAAGGGAACTTGTCTGGCTCCAGGGTCTATGTGCTCGGGATGCTGTGCCTTGTTTCGCTAATGGATTTGTTGTCGAAATCAGAAGAGGAATTTGGAAGCTATAAGAGAATCATTGGGCAGAATGACATTCAGGATGGAGGCTCCTCAGGAGTCTCTCCTTACCTGCTGTCTCAGCTCTCCATGTCGTCCCGATGAAATGCTTCCTCTGACCTACTCGTCAGCCATGCCAAATGTATGTGAACTCATTTGTAGATTTATTGATCTGGCCGAAAGCTTAGCCAAAAGGCCAGCTCTGCCCTCTGCATCGTCTAGGAGACAAGGTTGGCAGTGTAGAAGATTAAAGATGATAGCATCTAGAGGTATTGTCCAACTCTTTGGCCCAGTTGAGAGGAGCGAGAAGGCTGATCAAGATAAGAAGCATGAACAAAGTTTCTTACCACTAGGGTTAGAAAAGGAATGCTTTTCAGTCCTCCTGACTCCTGCTGCTAAATCTCCTTAAACAAGGAAAATTTAAAACCGTTGCTAGCCTCTGAATCCTTCCCTTGGCTGGCCAGGACCCTCCCTTTGATTCCCCTACAGGTTATGTATGCAAATCTGGGATGCTGTGTCATAGCTGCTTGGGGCTTTGCTAGTAGACTCTAGACTCTTCACCCTTCAGGGATGGAATGTAATTCTTGCCAGGGGCCTTCCTCTCCCCTCTCTTTTCCTTCTGAAGCCAGCTGCACATCTCTTTTGTGCTTTGGTGAAAAAAGGAATGGTCCAGGGTGCTAGGCTCTGTGAATCAGGTGGCCTAGATGTAGCAAATATATAGAACAGGTCCTTGAGCCTGTGTCCCAGGCAGGTTGTAGGTGCTAACCACACAACTCCACTTCCAGTTAAACCAGGTTAGCTTTGAACCAAAACCAGAAGGTCGTGGTCAAGGGACCATGTTCCTCTGTACCTGTGGAGTCAGAGCTGTGAGAACCTGTCTGACCTTCACAAGAGTCTCCGGTCACAGCTGGGCCTGAGTCACCTCTCTTGCCCCATCAGGGAACAAAGGTGTTGAGAGAGGGAGCAAACTCTTCCTGTCAAGGGTGTCAGCCCTGGGCTTTACCTGACCTCTCAGCTTCTGGGGAAGAGTGTAGAAAGGCCAAGAGGCCATGTCTCTGGTGTTCTACAGCCTGTGGCCTTTTAGACCTCTCTGTCCTTGAAACTGTGACGTAGTACAGTGTCCTAAAATTGGAAACACACGACTGTGGAGAGAGAGTCCAGCTAAGGAGAGGATAGAGGAAACCTGCAGGCGTCCACCCCTGCAGCAGCCCCACAAAGCCAGTTTAAGGAACACTGGTCCCCCCCTTCCAGAGGCAGCTGGCGTATTGATTCATGGATCACATGCTCTGGACATTATGACAAGATGTAGGAGGTCACTGCAACTGGTCTAAAAGCATAGGTCTATTCTAAAAGTTCCTATCCACAGATAACCCACTTTTTGCTGTCTGAGAAAGAATAGTAGCTGAGGCTTAATCTATGACCCAACATTGCCCTTTTTAATATAATAGCCATCAAGCCATGCCTGCTAAATCAAAATTAGATGCCAGGACTTATTCTGTTGCTCATTTGTAATAACTTGCATATGTCTAGTTCTCAGTGGCCTCTGTGACTAGTGGCTGTCCTCTTGGGCACACAAAGGCCCCGTCATTGTAGAAAGTTCCATTGTACAGTACCAGCTTCAGTTGAATGTTCTAACAAAACAGTAGAAACTGCTTCAGATGAAAGCTGATCATATTTCATGGAAAAGGAGAAATGGGTTTTCCATCTGTTCGTTTTCATCAACTAATTTTTACACTACACAGTGTCAGTGTCGGTTGCTGCTAAGAGTTTTAGCCGGACTGAGCTTGTTAGCCCGTGAAATTGTGCAGGTTGTCTTTAAGCTTATCAGTTGTTTGTCCAGACAATCACTTCGGCAATATCTAGTCAAGGCTGTGGCATTGTTCATCTACAGTCTCAAAACAGAATCGTTTTAAAGTATCTTGAGAGTATGCAGAATACAACTATAATAGTTTTATGATTGTAGTGATTTTTTTTGAAGGTGGATATTTTTTGTTACAGTCACAAAATTAAAACCAGTACTTAAAAGTGGAGAAGTATTCAGGTATTATAGGGGGAGGTTGATCGTATTTAAATGAATGGGGTATGAGGTTATACAAATTCTTACGGACTTAACAAAACTTTTATGTCTGGTGTGTACATGCATAAAGGCATGCGCACACACACACACACACACCAGCTTTCAAATCAGGTAGATTCACATTATCCTGAGCCTTGAACCCCGAGTTCACTGCCAATAGAAAAGCAAAAGATTCATAAAAGGCTTTGAGAATAACTGCTTACCCTCCATTTTAACCCTAGATTGTCAGACTGGACCGGACAATGGAACAAATTGTCTTCCCCGTGCCCAGCATCTGTGAATTCCTGACTAAGGAATCAAAACTTCGAATATATTACACCACAGAGAGGGATGAGCAAGGCAGCAAGATCAATGACTTCTTCCTGCGCTCTGAGGACCTCTTTAACGAAATGAACTGGCAGAAGAAACTTCGAGGTGAGTCATAGTTCCTGGACATGCTCTGGAAATGCTCAGCTCCTCGGCTTCGCACCTGGCCTGGGGAGTGTGCGTACCTCTGAGAAGAAGCAATGCAGGAACAGCTGGTGAAGGTGTCCCCCTCTGAATACAGAGAACCTGGGCATTTCAATATATGGGCCTGATCTAAGGGCTCTAAATGGGATGTGTTCATGCAGCATTTGATTTGATTGGCCCAGGGGCTTCATGGATGACTTGGAGTGCCTGTTTGGGTGTTTCCCTGTGGAAACTAATTAGACACTAAAAAGGCCAGGCCTTTTCCTGCACAGGATGGTTCCCTTGGGCTGAGAATGCAGGCTGGCACACCTGTTCCTGAGACTCTTCTATTTTCCCTCTGACAGAGTAGCTCAGGTTCAAAACTCCCAGTCATTTTTATAGACCATGCAGTTGTTTGCCATGTAAGAGGCAGCATTGCTCACCAGCAGGTCCCATGGCAAAGCCCAGCCAAGTCAAATGGAGATTACTCTTCTAAGACACATTTATAGTGCTTCCCCAGAGGGCTTCTCGGCTCCCAGTTTTCATTAGCGTTTTAATGTGATCCTTCAGCACCAGCCGTGCGCTTGGCAGCAGCTGTTGTGGCCAACTTTGAAAGGATCATGCTTTATTTGTGTATGTGAGTTGGGAGCCAGATTTTTTTTTCTTTTAATTCAGAACTCCAAAGCCAAGCTCTTGAAATCTTAAAGGTTTTTTGCAGGGTGCGGCCTGGGTAGGGGAGAGTTGCATCAAAGAACAATTTCCGGGACTTCTTGTGCTATCTCTGGTCCCTGCCAGTCTGAGCAGAGCCAGACCTGCCTTGCTTACCAGGCTTACTTACCATGTCTGCCTTCCTCCTCATTTCCCTTGCACCCCTGGGTTCTCCCGTGGCAAAGAATTGTGAAATCAAGGTAGTAGCGTGTCAGCACCAAGAAGGGAGAGGAGAAATATCTTCCACTCCCACCATCCCCTGCTTCCACGGATACAGGCAGGCGACTTAACTTCCCAGACCCTCGGCTATCTAGTGGATGGTAAAGATTAATTTACCCCAGAGTGACTGACACACTGACCCAAGATTTTTCCTGAAGTATAGCTAGTGCCTTCTCATATTTCAGACTTTCTGGTTTTTGTTTTTTTTTTGAAAAATGGTGTTTGTTTTAGGGAAGTTTAAAAACAGCTCTACTTGTCATCTAAAATTTTTTAATTGCCTTCAAAGCTATCAACTAAGAGAAAAATGGAAAATAATAAGTTGAATTAAACAGCCCCAAGTATTTAGGAAGGGGAGAGATGTGCTCATTAGAAGCAACATTAAAATAGAACACTCTGCTTTTCACTAAGTGGCTTACTTCTACCAAGTATGCAGGGAAGGTTTGTCTGTCACATCTGTGAAGCTGCCTTTACACTTGGC
Source organism: Pachyuromys duprasi (assembly GCA_028658305.1). Lineage (NCBI taxonomy): Eukaryota > Metazoa > Chordata > Mammalia > Rodentia > Muridae > Pachyuromys > Pachyuromys duprasi. The sequence goes on along the minus strand of CM053761.1, from coordinate 33,561,613 downwards.
TGACATCATGAGGGCTGTGGCAGGTAGTAGCCAGTTCTCCCTTGGTGTCTATTTGACTACTGATGTTAGTGTTTTCTAGTGTTAAGAAATCATTATGGGGCTAGAAGGATGGATCAGTGGTTAGGAGCCCTGGCTGCTCTTGCAGAGGGACTAAGCTCACCTCCTGGCACCTGCCTGGCCACTGACAACCACCTTAACTCCAGTTCCAGCAGATCTGATACCCTCTTTTGGCCTATGTGAGTACCAGGCATCATGTGGTACACACACATAGTTGCAAGCTACAAACGCATGTACACACAAAAATAAAATAAAATAAAATAAATCTGCTTTTTAGAAGAAATTAATTTATCTTCTGCAAGTGTTATAATTCTGTAAGAATTAAATACCCAATTCAACTTGCTCTCAAGAAACCCTTTCCTGCTTTCTTCTTGGAGCACATATGCATATACACACCCTTCTATGTGTACACATTCTTTCTCAGGCCATCCCTTTCTGACATCTAAAGATCATGTGTCTAGTAAAGACACAACTCTAGGCTGTGGTACCTAGAAGACAGTGTGGGAGGAAGCTCAGATAAAGTTGCTTGTGCTGACCTTTCCTTACTTGGAATTTTCCCTCATGCTTATCACATTAGAGGTGGGAAATGCTGCTTGTATGCAGTGCTAAGTCATCCAGAAAAGACCAGTTTCTTTAAAACAAACAACTAGGAACTAGTGTGACCAGGACATGCCCTGGCTGCAGTTATTTAAACAGCTTTGTCTGTCTTGTGTGCTGGCATTCTACCTTACTGCTGTGGTGTGGCGAGTATATCAGTCCAGCTAAATTACAGTCCTTAGGAAAAGAGAACATGCTGCAGGCACAGTGGGGGATTCAGCGGTGTGTAAATTTCTTCCTGTGGGAACCAGGGATCTGTACAGAGACAGACAGCACAAAAGCATGTTTTTAAGTGACTGGAATATGAAGCTGATTAAGACCAGGGTTATAATCAAGCAATGACAGGTTACAGAACTATGGGAAATGAAGAGTTGAAAGAAGAGGAGGGACAGTGTTGACAGCTAGCAGAGATTGGCAGAATTTGGGTAGACACAGCCTAGAAGATTAGGGGAAGGTGAGGTATGGTATATATGTTCCATTACTTACGGCTGCTATAACAAAGTGCCACAAACTCATAAATGTACGATCTAACCATTCTGGAAGTCAGGAGTCCGGTGAGAGTTTCACTGAGTTAAAAAAAAATCAAGATATGGGTAGGGTGTGTTTATGCTACAACTTCCAGCATTTTAAAGCTCCTAAAAGATGCCTGTGTTTCTGGGTTGTGAGTCTTTCCCCATCTTCAAAGCCAGCAATGCCAAGAAGAGCCTTTTTTCCAAGCTGTATCCCTCTGATTGAGTCTTCTGCCTCCTCCTTTTACATAAAAGACTCTAAGTCTCTTTTGTCCTGTAATATAACACATTCATGAGCTGAAAACTGAGGTTTGGGACATTTGAGTGGGCATTATTTTGCTTGCCATAGAAGGCATGTTAATTGCTTTAATCATTCCCAAAACGCAATGGCTTAAAACAACAAATACTCATTTTCTTATGGTTTCCCATGGTCAGGAATGATTTAGCTGAATAGTTACAGCTCAAGGTCTTTCATTAGGTAGCCAGGGCCATTGTCATCTGAGTGCTTGCCCAGCCCTGATGAATGCAATTCTTAGTGCACTCTGACAGCTCTGGAATCAGGGGATCCTTTCTTCTGCACATAGACCTTTCCAGGGACTCTCATGTGTCCTCATGACAGAACAGTTGCTTTCTTTAGAGTAAATGATTGAAGTGCGAGTGTAAGGAGAAGCAACAGAGGGTTCATGACCTGCTCTTAGAAACCTCATGCTAGCACATGAACTATCTTCAGCATGTTAGAAGCATAGCACAGATACAGTGGTTCTCAGGACGACATAATTAGCTGCACCTCTTACAGTATTCCATCAAAGAAAGAGACACATCAAAGAGTGCAGGGGTATCTGTATCACAGCAGAGGGGGTGCATGGAAGCTGAGGGGCACGGTATGTTTGTAGGAACTACCACTAGGTTGGGATTGTAGGAGTAGCATGTGTGGGGAAGGGAAGTGGGAGAAAGGTTTGGGGAAGGAAGGGACATAGCTCCATGTACCACAGGAAGTGTAACGATATTGCATGTCTATCATAAATGAATAAATAACTAGTTGAGCTATAGGACTGATTATTTGTTTGGATTCCAAATGGGAGTGTTAGCTTTGGGAAATTAGATTTATTTGTAAACTATATGCCCTAGTTAAAGGCCATCATTGCAGCTGTACTGAAGGGGACATGGTCCCATGCAGGGAATTCTGGCTTCCGTGCACCATCATAGATTTCTTCTAGCGTCTTGTATTTTTCCTAAACTTCTCATGAGCTCTCGATGTATACATGACTGTGGAGAGGGTGCCATTAGTTTCCCTGAACATGTCACTCAGCGTCAGCAGTTTCTGGGTTTCTGCCATTCAATCTCTCCTCTTCTTTTTGTTATGTATATCAGAAGTGGACATTAGTCCCCAAAGAACTGCCAGTGGCTGTTGGAGCCAGACCAGATGAATTCTCATCTCCAGTTGGCTTCAGCAGGCTTGGGATGTGGCTCAATTATACAGTACTTGCCTAGCATGCATGAAGCCCTGGGTTTGATCCCTAGCACCATATAAAACTAGGTATACCAGTACACAGAGATCATCCCTGGGGTCAGTGAAGAAGACGCTGGAGGGCAAGAACACTGAGGTCATCCTAACCTGCAGAGCTGGTTTGAGTCTAGCCTACACTACATGAGAACCTATCTCAAAGTGTATATATATTTTTTGTTTGTTTGTTTCACAATTATTTTACAACATATTAAATTGCTACCTGCCAGTTTACGAGACTCAGTCAGCTCCTCTATTGAATGGCCATCTCTCTTTACCTATTTTACTGAATCCAGCTGATCACTAATTGGGGAAATGAGATTGCAAATACTTCCTTCCACTTCTGGGCATTGGGTTCCTTTTTTTTTTTTTTTTTTAAGATGAAGAATTTCAACCTAGATGGTTGCGCATAGCTCTGTAACTCAGCAGTTTTGAAACATTGCCTATGACCAAGTTCCAACATGATAACAACAATTACTAAATTACCCAGAGACCTCTTTAATCATGCCATAACTTTCTTTGGATGGAAGTTTCCAAAGACTTGGCTGCTGTTTCAGGCATCATTTTAGGGTCATTGGCTGCTGTCCTAAAGTTACATGAAGATTTGCCTGGTGGGGAGGGGGTACAGGATAGAGATCCGGTCTCACATATCCTTTTATTTGTTCTGGAGGAGAGGAAATGATATCTAACAAGACTATTTATGAAAGCTGTCTCCAGCACAGCCACTTCAGCTGTTTCTATGACTTCTGCCCCATGAATTCATCAGTCAGAAGCAATGGCTTTGCAGGTGTCAGTGTGCAGAGCTTCCCTTGCCCCTTGATGATAGCTTTGGGTCATAATCCTGGACATTCTTTATGTCGCTGTCCTGGGGCCTTTGGAAATATGAACTCCACTGCTGACCATGGTCAGCCACCTGCTGTCTCTGGTATCTTGGTTTTGAGGTCACCTGTACCATTTGAGGGAAATAGCAACTGGCTCAGTGGTGAGAAGGAGGTAACTGCCCTGCACTGGGGAATTAATGGAGCATTTTAAGCCAAGAAAATGGTACCAGGCCCAGTCACTGGACCAACTCTGAATGTTCTGTCTCCCTGACATTTCTAAAAGGCTAATTGAATTCTTGGGTCTCTCTGGGCATCCCATCTGGTACTGGAGGTCTCGGGGAGAACCAGAATCTCAGTATGTGAACTCTAGTTAACCCTCAGATTCCATAGCTGGTGGAGTTGACTGGGACACACAGGACTTTTCAATGGCCCAGCCTTTGCCCTTCTCGTCTTCCATGTACCCCAATGAATCTTCTGTTAGTGAGTTCTCCAGTGACCCGAAGTCATGTCACTGTGTGCCAGCTCGGAACCAAATTATCGTTCTTACTGTTGTGGTCAATACTGGGAACAAAAGTGGACTTGTGGGGGCCTAGCAGGAGGAAGGCCCTGTTGAACTCTAGCACTCTGACATGTGATCGTCAACAACCTCACAGGCTTTATCTGTTTCTACAGCCCAGCCTGTCTTGTACTGGTGTGCCCGAAACATGTCTTTCTGGAGCAGCATTTCCTTCAACCTGGCCGTCCTGATGAACCTGCTGGTGGCATTTTTCTACCCATTTAAAGGAGTGCGGGGAGGTAACCATATCTTTCTTTATTTAAGTATTCTGTCTTATCTTCCTGAGACACAAGTCTTGCTCTATAGTTCCTGGCCTGGAACCCAGGAGCCTCCTCTCCTGCTTTAGTGTACTGATGGCAGGCTGCCTTACTTAGGGTTTCTATTGCTGTGAGAAAACACCATCACCATAAGTGACTTGGGGAAGAAAAGGTTTACTTCCACATCACAGTCCATTATCAAAAGAAATCAGGACAGGAACCTGCAGGCAGGAACCAAATGAAGCAGAGGCCATGGAAGTGTATTGCTTGCTGGCTTGTTCCTCACAGCTTGCTCAGCCTACTTTTTGATTTCGCTAACAGAACTTTGCAGAAAAATACAAACTTGTTCTTCATTTTGAGGTGTTGTTTTTCTTAAGTAAATTAAATACTGGGTAATCCCATTGGCATCCAGGTTAAAAATAAAATGTCATTAAAATCTTATTTTTAAAAAGAGAGAAAACATTCTAAAGCCTGAGAATCCTAATTTTTGACTATCTGCCCAGGAGGTGTATCACCCACAGGGACCTGGGTCCTCCCACATCAATCAAGAAAATGCATCACAGGCTTACCCACAAGTCAGTCACATGGGGGTACTCTGTCAATTAATGTTCCCCCTTCCAAAATTATTCTAGCTTGTCTCAAAATGACATAGAACTAGCCAGCGCACAGGCATATTCCGCCATGCCAGGTTCAGCATCTTTAATTTCAGGGAAACAGCTGATGACATCCGGAAGGCTATGGCTTTGCTCTTAAATCCTATCACGGAAACCATGGGTCCCATTTAGGATCCCAGCTATGCATTTCAGATAAGAGTAAATACTAGCTTTTGTTTAAGACCTACTTTTAAGCCAAACTTAAATTAGTTAAAAGAAGGAGGAACTATAGAGCCTGTCAGAAATTGTCTTAGGCCCCGGGGAAAGCATGTGTCTGAGAAGATGAGAAAGAGCACAGTAAACTAGTTAGTGACAGAGCTGATCTCACAGCATAGATACAAACACTCAGTACATGGTATGACTTCCCATACCATGATTCCAGGGTGGATTCGGACTAAAGATTGTAAGAAACCTCTGGAATTCTTTCGTCCTTTTGCGGGTCAGAGGTGGGGCAGGTCTTGAGACCGTAACCGGTACTCTTCGAATGTGTAGATTGTGGAGAGCTGCCTGCTACCATTCATGGATTTCCCCCACCCACCATCTTCTTCCAGTCATCCACATGAGCCTTCTACATGTCTTAATGAGAAAAGATAAACAATATAGGACATATTCTACTGCGGGGACTCCCAACCTGATACCTGGTATCTAAGAAGCATTGACATTGCGGGTTTCTGGTGGCAGACATGAAAGGCTTCTCTTCTGTTATACATTCATGTGCTCTCTCTCTCTCTCCTCACTATTTCAGGGATGCAATCCAGAGCCTCGTGCATACTAGGCAAGTGCTTTAGCTTAGAACCATGTTCCTAGTCTCAGGGAGGTTGTTTTGAAGCTAAGATGTTCATTGGAGCTTTTTGGTACACTATTTTGCCTTTAGATATAACAACCTGCCAGCAGCCCCCTGTATGAAACCTAATGGGAAACTTAAGAAGCCCCCAAATGAGACACAGAGAAACACTGGGAATATTTGAGCTGAATATTCCATGTGTATTAATACTGTATATGAGGATCAACTTTCAAGTGATAACATGTTGTATGATTCTACATACCCTTTCAAGGGCTTAACTTAACCTGTTTGGATTTAACTTGTGTGGAAAACACCATCTGAACCATCACTTCTTCCCCCAAAGCATGATCTAAATGCAAGCCCAGGGAGGATTTTTTTCTTCTTAAATGCCATATCAGGAGGCATGAGTGTTTATGTTTGAAAAGATTTGATCAGATCACAGGGCTAGAGTTTTCTCCTGGCGATGCATCTCCCTTAACCAAGATGCTCTTCAGTGTTGGTGAGAGCAGTGAGGGAGTCAGTAGAGACCTCCCTTTGCTGATTGCCCAGGTCTCCTTCCAACTCAGAGAAGTTCCCATGTTCATCTCAGCAGATTACCCAGCCGACTCTTTGCATGTGCTCTCATGTGCCCTCCATCCTTCTAAAGATATTTCAAACCGATTTTAATGATTCACTCCGACTGTTTTCTTCACCGGTTGTTTGTACCAGCATCCAGACCAATGTCTGGGGACTGTGAGTTGACACTTCTCACCCTTCAGTATGAGCCTTCATACTGTGGAATTCTAGCCATGATTTGCTAGCCACGGGTTATGTGACTCCGTACAGGTCTCTTTGGTTACTCCTTGATGTTCCCTATATTACTAGACGCTGACACAGAGAGGATGTTGAGGCCTTGATGTGGCTGCAGAAATGCCTAGAAAGTTCTGACAGAATAGCTGTAGAAGCCTATCTCTTAACCATCAAATTTGAGAGACCTTAAATGAAGTGATGACTGAGATCTTCCCAACTCTATGATGGAGAACTCTGGGATTGGCACCCACCTTTGTTAGCTTGGAGGTCAGAGGTTTCCTTGTCTTGTTGTTCCATGAAGTCTTTAGAACTTCATGCCAGTATATTATCTGGAAAGCAGTGTCCAAGCTCCTGGGATTGAAAGGAAGCTGATCCAACCTATGAAACCCCTTCCATAATATGGACACTAAAGTTACCTTGGAAACAGCAGTTCATCATTAGAGTGAATGCTTCCATTTGTAACATGTGCTATGAGAATGTCTGTTTTTTTTTTTTCTCAGCACCAGCTGATTTCAGGAAAATGACTGCTTCCATACTGTTCAGAAAATAGAGTTGGTTTATTGGCCTGAAAACACCAATGTGAGATCAATATGTATTATACTTTGAAGGTGTAGCTCAATAGTAGGGTGCTTGCTAAGCATGGCCAAGGCCAGGAGTTGATCTCCAGCACTTCCAAACTGCAATTTTCTATGTATGTTTGCATCATGGTCTTGCATCCTAAAAGTAGTATTGCTAAAATGTACCTCTTAAATGTGCCATAACAACCTTATTTTGTACTCTGGTTCTATGGCTTACAAGACCTTTGCAGCCAAGGGCAGTAGTGGCCTTAAAAGCTCCTTTTCAAAAGCCTGTTCCCAGCCCACTGAGCCACCTGTCAGAAGCACAGCACTGGTGCAGACTCAGATACTGCTCAGTCTGTGCGCATGCCACAATGGCTCAAGTAAAATTAGTATGGCTTCTTAAACTTTCTTATTATTGGAATTTTTTTAACTTACTCATAAGTAGAAGGAACAGCGTGACAAACTGCCATGTACATCAGCCCAGCTTGAGCAATTAGCATTTTTCTAAACTTGTTTCCTTTAGCCCCCTACTGTATTTTTGAAACATTTTAGAGAAGTTTAGACATTTTGTTGTTTTGACCATAAATATTTCAGTGTGCCTCTAACTTATAAGCATATTTTAAAATATATGTAAAATCTCCACACTATTATCATATGTAACAAAACTAACAGTAAGCCCTGCGATAGTCCAAATTTACATTTCTCCAGCTGTCTCCAAGATTTCTTTCTAGACCCAGTCTCTTGGAGTCTAGCACTAGTTTTCTCTACCATCTTAATAGTGGGGAAAGAGCAGGTTCTTACCTTGCCCTCTTCAGGATTTATCTGCAAGTATTGTACTGGTCACATTTATGGTTAAGATATTGAGAATCTGTTAAAAGCCAGTCTTGGTGGTATGGGTTTTTTAATCCCAGCACATGGAAGGCAAAGTCAGGCAGATCTCCATGAGTTCAAGCCCAAAAAGTTCTAGGACAGCCAGAGCTCCATAGTATGACCCTGTCTTTAGCCAAAAGGGGAAAGAAATCTGTTTAAAATGGTTATTAAACATTTATGAAAATGGGAGGAAATATTCTCAAAGAATGTATCTGAATATATCAGGACTTATATGCATAACTTATATGTAATAGACTACCCCATTAAAAGAATGGGCGAAGTATTTGCTCAGATAATTAACAAAAGAAGATCGAAGGATGACCAGTAGGTATATGAGAAGATAGCTAACATCACAAGCTGTCAGTGAAGGACAAACTAGAACAGTGATATATTTCTATAGACCTGCTGAAATGGCTGAATCACAAAAGACTTGTCAATACTAAGGGCTAATGAAAGGGGGGGGGGGGAAAGTGTAATCTCGTTGGAAAACAGTACAGTAGTATCTCACAAAGTTTTACATTCTGTGTAAGAATCAACAGTCTCCATCCCATCTAAAAGAAATGACAGCATCAATTCCACTCCAAGATTTGCACTTGAATGTTCTAGCAGCATCCTTCCCAATATCTCTACACTGGGATGGCCACAAATATCCACTGATTTATTGAGTAAATAAATAAATTATAAATTGTGGCATATCTGCAGTACAGACTATTGCTCAGCAATAAAAACAATGAAGTGGGGGTTACCAGCATGATTCTTTAACACTCATTAGTCACACAAAAAAACTACTGACTAATGCAATCATTTTTCCATTTTCATGAGAAATGCAAGATTAGAGTAACAGAAAGCACACTCCTGCTAGCCAGGAGCGGGGGTGGGGCAACACATGAACTTCAAAGCACTCCAGGAAGTCTGTCCCTGTGCTCATGTTTGTCAGGGTGAGTACATTCTGTGTCTTGGTTGTGGTGACAACATCCTGTGATGTTCATATGACAAACTGCTAAAATTCTTGATCTGTGCTTACAGTGAATTAATCCTGTTTTTTTTTCTTTTTTTTGAAACAGTAAGGACTGTTAACATTAGAGACATGTAACTTCTAGCCATTTGCTAGGTCACTTTAAAGAAAATACATAAAAACTGGATTGCCTTTGAAGTAGAGATTCTGCACCAACCTTATAGGGTGATAGAGGGGGCTGAATAAAAGGCAATTAACGAAGAGAGAAAGCATGATGACTGAATTGTTAAATGTCCACAAAATGATACATATGCCCCAGAATCCACAGTTTTAGTTTCTACCTTATGTACCCTTGTGACCATTTCTTTTTTTTTTCCTATGTATATGGTATGTATGATCACATGTGTGTTAGAATATGTGTATATGTACGGGTATAGAGGCCCAAGATTTAACATTGCATGTCCTCTTTGATCATGATCCACTTTGTATATTGAGGCAGGGTCTCTCGCTTGAGCCGAGGCTAGTCTACCTAGCTGGTTTGCTCAGAGGATTCCCTGTCTCCACCTCCCACTCACTGGGATGCCAGGAGAGCCACCACACCCACCCACCATTAACATAGATACTAGAGACCTGAACTGCCACTTTGTGTCCATTTTTAACGTACAGATATTGAAAAGTGAGAAAAAGGCAAGTGGCTGGCTCTAGGGGACAGTTGGTGAAGAGATAATGCCTCTGGGTGGGTGTGACTTAGCTGGAGAAAGAGCAGCCACCTGCGTAGTTGCTTCTTCCTGGGCTGTGCTTTACTACTGGACATTCTAAAGAAGAGAAAGAAGAAGGAAGAAAAAAAAAACTCCTTTATATAAGTGTCCTGAATCATGTAGCACTGCTTGTTTACATCCAAGGGAGACTTAAAATGTGACAGCATTTGCAAGAGGGGTGTTTTATTTTTTTTTTAATGAGTGTTTTACAGAACTGTATTTTTAGCCACGTTGGCTCATGTTACATAACCAAGACATCTCGTGGGACACTCTAAATAGAACCTGAAATAGCAAGAGATGACAAAAACTGGTAGAAGCTCGTTAACTGCAGGGGTAATCTAACTGTAGATGATACTCAAGAGCCGGAAGTTGCCTTCCTCCTTCCCTTGAGGAAATCAAATCGAGCTGTGGAAACTACAGTTTTTCTTTGAATATTTTTAATAGAAAGTCAGCTTAGGCTTCCAGTTCCTTCTTCCCCAGGAGTTAATTGTGACCTGTGAATGAGTTTTATTTGTTGAATAAGAACCTTGTCTCTCTTCTGTGCCAGGTACTTTTCTCAAGAAATTTGGAGTCTAGACAGAAGACAGACAAGTAAAGTGATAACAGACAAATAAAATAGCAGCATTTGGGGCTGGGGGAATATCTCAGAGGTTTAGGGCACTGATTACTCTTCCAGAGGACCTAGATTTAAGTCTCAGTACCCACATGGCAGCTCACAACAATCTGTAATTCCAGTTTCAGGGGATCCAAAACAATTGATGCATTTACCAATGTATGTAAAAATAAATAGGAAGGAGGGAGGAAGGGAGGGAAGGAAGGAAGGAAAGAAGGAAGGGAGGGAGGGAATGTAGCTCAGTGGGTAGTATGCTTTCCTAGTGTACCAGGCCCTATGGGAATAGCCAGGAAGTATGATGATGCAGCGAAGGAGGAAACCTTTAGCAATCTCTTTGTAAGTAGCGATGACATACCAAAAATGGTAATGTCTCAGCTAAACTCAAGCTACACAGGAAGACTAGAAAATTTGGCGGGCACAAGAAACATGAATGATGGCTTAGAAGTCTAAAAACATTGAAACTTTGAGAATTTGAGGTAAAGATCAGAACAACCTAGTCTAGAGAGGTGACTGAAGAAAATGTCGTTAGACCTACCTCAGTCTATCATCTAGAGGCTGTGAAAACACAAATTCCAAAGAACTCTGTTTTGTCTTTCCAGGGACACTAGAACCGCACTGGTCAGGCCTCCTGTGGACAGCCATGCTCATCTCTCTGGCAATTGTCATTGCTCTGCCCAAGCCCCACGGCATCCGGGCCTTAATTGCTTCCACAATCCTACGATTGATATTTTCAGTTGGATTACAACCCACACTGTTTCTGCTGGGAGCTTTCAATGTAAGTATGAATCTCTTTATAGCACAGTTCTTGTTTGTGAATAAATAGGAATGTTTTCCATTTGGTTTCTAGCATCTTGGCCTGTGTTTTCAATCCAGGAAGAAAAAAAAATAAAGGTTGTTATATCTACATTTTCCTTTGACCTCTGCAGGGCAAATTGAGTCTCCCAAGGCATCATTTGGGCCTCACGGGCCCTTCCTTTGGGAGTATCCCTCTTAGGACCTAGATAGAAATGGTAGCGGCTGGGGAAGTTTAAGTTAGTTTAGCCAGTCGGGTCAAAGGTTTGTTTGGAACATAGGTTTTTAGCCAGTAAATCAAATGATCAAATATTAACATAGCACTCAGTTCTCAAAGGGATCACATAGGAAAGAGGGGAGAGGTTAGAGGGACTGTTCATAAACAGACGGAGCAAGTGGCGAGGGATCGCTATTTAGATGTCAGTGGAACACATGGGAATGCTGTCGCTATAGTTGAAGGGATGCCAAGGGTCGTTGCCAATGGAGATGGCTGATGGAAGGCTGTAGGTGGCATAGGGCTCTTGGAGGAGGAAAAGAGAAAATTCAGACATGAAAGGTATCATGGGAATCTCAAAGTACCTTCCTTTGGTTTGGGTTTCTATTCTAAGCATGTAAAAAAAACAAAAAACTGAGGTGCTGTACAAAAATGGAAGTGTCATAGAAAAATAGAAGTAATGCATAATTGTGTCTGGGTATTCAGATGGCAAAGAGCAAGGGTTCTGGCAAGATAAGCTCAGAGAAAGGCAGCCGGGTTGAAATTGTGAGTTTTGTTAATTTGATTTTGGTTTTGGTTTTGAAATCGTCTTGCTATATATATAGCCCAGATTAGTCTTGATCTTTCTGTGTATCCCAGGCTGATCGTAAGTTGACTATGTAGCCCATGCTGGCCTCTAACTCATGATCTTCCTGCCTCAGCCTCCCAGAGTGATAAGACTGCAGGTATTTGCCACCATACCCTATGAAGCTATCCCTTAAGGAGTAGAAAGGGTGATAAAAGAAAGTACAAGACTCAGAAAAGCATTTTGCTTATTTTAGGTTTCATAGGCCTAAGCAGAACAACAGACAAGAGACCTGTGTTTAGGGTGGGGACTAATCCTGGGACACTAAACTCTAGGATAAATCCTTTCAAGTCCACATTTATTTCCAAAACATTTTTCAGTGATAGGATATGTTAAGTGGGGTTCAATGACAAAATCCATATAGGAAATACTGGGTTGAACAAAATTAAAAATGCTGTAACTGCAAGGCTTGTCAAAGACCTAAAGAATGATTATGCATCTGAGAAAGGGAACCTACAAAATCATTTTCCCCAAATGCTTTAGCCTGTAGTATTGTAGATGGGTTAGTTGGGAATAATTTTTTTTTGTTTTTGTTTTTTAATTTATTTATTTTTATCTCAATCACAGGTTACGTACTTTGAATCCCAGGCGTAGCCCCCTCCCCCATTCCCTCCTACCCTCCCACTCCCTCCCTCATCTCCTTGTTCCCCGCCCCCTCCAAGTCCACCAACAGGGGAGGACCTCCTTCCCTTCCATCCAAC
>CM053761.1:33481915-33548498 GCA_028658305.1 Pachyuromys duprasi | reverse complement strand
CTCTACGGTCAGTTCTCTTTTTAGCTCCATACCCCATTTTTTAATTGGATTATTTGGTTTCTTGCTTTTTAACTTCTTGAGTTCTTTATATATACTGGATATTAGCCCTCTGTCAGAAGTGGGATTGGTAATGATCCTTTAGTTGGGAATAATTTTATTCAGAATAAATGCTGAGAGATGCTGCTCACGTTGGTAAGAGATGCTTGCAGTGTTTTAAACCAAGATGATTTGTACAAAAGCATTCTAGAAAATTTATTCATCCATGTTATGTAGACTGGGTGGGAGGTACTGTAGGCGGGAGGCCTTTGGGGCTCTGGCAGTGCCTTTGATCAGGTATGGTAAGGCTGAGTCAGAGTGTAGACATAAGAAACAAGGTGCAGGTGTCTCAGTGGTGAAGGAAGGAACACCATGGGGTAGGTAAAAAGGAAGAGCCATATCCTTGACAAAGTATAGCAAGGTCCTTGTCTTCAAGCAAAAGAAGTATTGTCTTGATCAGGTGGGCAGTGAAAGGGATAAATTTATTTTGTGTATTAGTTGTTTTTCTGTTGCTATGACAAAACACCATAATCGGGGCAATTAATAAAGCCTTTAATTGGACTAAGGTTTCAGAGGCCTGCAGTCCATTGATGGGAGAACAAAGGCACAGCAGCATGAAATGCTGAGAGCTGACATCTGGATCCCCAAGCAGGATGAAGAGAGAGCAAACTAGTCTCTTGAAACCTAAGATCTTCCCCTTTCAAGCTCCAGTCCCTCCTTCCCCCTCCCAACCGCCCCCCTTCCCGTGACACACTTCCTGATCTATCCCAGTCTGCCAGCTGGGGAGCCAAGTATTCAAGCATATGAGCCTAGGGGCCCTATTCTCATTCAAACCACCTGGGAGTGGGGTTCATGTGTGTATGTGTGTTTTGTCAGTGTGTTTGGGGGCCAGATGTCAAGGTTAGTGTCATTCCTCGGGAGCCATCCACCTTCTTGAGTCAGGGGCTTTCACTGGCTTAAGGCTTTCAGATTTGGTTAGGCTGGCTGGCCAGCCAGCAAGCACCAAGGAACCTGCCTGTCTCTGCCTCCCCAGCACTGAGATAACAAACACACACCACCACACAAGCATTTTTTTTAATTAACATGGGTTCTGGGGATCAAAGTCAGCCTTGCATAGGACACGCTTTAAACAACTGAGCCATCTCAGTAGCCTAAAGAAACACAGACTTTACACATTTCCAATCATGGATGACTGGGAAAGACTATGACCACCATCTAAAATGAAATAATGCAACAACCAAGTTTTTAGGGTGAAAATGCATTCACATTGCTCACTTACCATGTTTGAGGTGGCAGGACTTGCCATTCGTATTTGATATTTATAAATCCATGAGCACAATGGCAAGGAGGGCCAGTTCTAAAGAGGGTGGTATAGGTGCTGCATGCAGTGAGAAGTTGTTTGAGGGGGAAATACAGGATGGTCAGATGATGGACAGATGCATAGACAGGACAGCTAGATAGAGAGAAAAGACTCTTAGTATCTCAGAGACCGTCTAGTTCTCTTAGCTCCGTTTTTTGATCATTTCACAGACAACACATCTTTAACATAAACTACGTGCAAGGAAGACTCAAGTTAGATAATTAATTACCATTTACAGTACATTAACTGTGGAGGGCAGAAGAGCTATCATAAATAGCCATGTAGAGCTTTTTGTTTGGTTGATGTTGGTTTTAGCAAGAGCTGCCACCTGGTGTGTATGGGAGAAGAGTGACCGAACAGACATAAGGCTGGAGGAGGAGGCAAGGGTGGTACCAAAGGTAGAGTGCTGGGGTTAGGATTAGGACAAGGTGAAGAGTCTTGTGCTGGAGGAAGCTAGGATGGATGTGCTCACAGCATACCTGAAGATATGTATACTGGCAGGATCCCTTGGAGATAGAGCAGGAAGCTAAATCAAAAGCTGGTCAAGCAGAGTCAGTATGGAGTAGCGGCAACAGACTGAACATGTGAACAGGAGACACTTGCTGGGGAATCAGTGAATGTTAAAGAGAAGAGTGAGCGGGCTGAAGTGGACTGTTGGCCTGTTCCGATTATTAAAACTTGGATCTGTGATGTCAACTATATTACTAGTATTTCTCCAAACCCCTCTCTAAAACTTCATCCAGAGGCCGCCATGTTTTGCTTCCCTGTGAAGGACTCTTTCTACAGGGTTAGAACTCAGGGGAAACCCAGCCTGTTGTATGTTGAGGCTGCTCGAGAAACCTGGAAGTTGTCTGTCTGTGCTGGTGTCCTCACCTATCTGATCATCAGGGAGCTCGCTTACACCAGCCTACAGATTAGCTGGCAGGATTTCTGTTACACTTGGTGCCAAGGGAGCTAGAACAGCGGAAGGTGGTTTTCCCGTGAGTGTTCAAAGAGCTTTTTCCCTCCAGCTTTTCTTTCTTCCTGGTAATAGAGATGGTCTTCCAGGCACAGGGTTTCCATCTACAAATGTATTGTCCAGTAGATAGGTCGGGGCCCCTTCAACAGTAAGTGTCAGGAAACCCATGCTAGCTGAAGCAGAGGGGAAAATGAATGGGTTCCTCTTGTCATAGATCTCAAGAGCCTAGCTTCAGACATACCTGAATATGGGGGTTTAGGCAGTTGCCCGGTTCTTATGTCCCTTTGTTTGGCTCTGTGTCCGCTGTACTGTTATGGTTCATGATAAGCAGAGGCCAGCAGCCCCCCTTCATATTCCTTCAGGTTCAAGGTAAGTAGAAAAAAATGTCTTTTCCTATAATCCCAGGGAAATGCCTCCTGGGTTTTATTGGCTCATTTGGTCAAGTGACTATGCTTGAACAATCATTATACCCAGAAGAAGAGAATGTTGCGATTGGCCAGGATGAGCTGCTTCTAGACCCCAAGAACTGGTTTTTGGAAAGAGGTGGAGCCCCATGGGACGATCAGAAGTCATCCCCAGAAAGAAGTACAAGAGAAGGAGCTCATCCTGGAAAACCCTGTTTTTGTTTCTCAAGAAACTATTCATCTTACTTTGTGAATATAGAAGCAAAGAAAGATGAGAATTGTCCACTTCTCATTAAGTTCTATCTCTGTGGTAGTGTCTGAAATAGAGCCAGCTTAGATAATTAGCTTTAATCATGCTGTGATTACAGAGTTCTTGGATAGAGGTGACTTCTGAGTTTGCCTGACTCAGATAAGAATGTTAGAAATGGTTCATTTCGAAAATCAGAATTTCAGTATGTGTTAATTTTGTTTTTGCCATACACAAGTAGTGCTTGATTACTAGTGCGTATGAAATTATTTGACTACCGTGTAGTTTTTATTATGCCTGAAAAGCAAGTAATGGGATGACTTGGAGCATAGAACAGTTCTGCCAGGGCTTGGTGGGTACTTGGTGCTGGGCCCCCACCTCAGGTTCTCACGCACAGTTGAGCATGGTCTGCGCTGTCTGACTCTTCCTGCCGCCATCTGTTCTCAGGTCTGCAATAAAATCATCTTTCTGATGAGCTTTGTGGGCAACTGTGGGACATTCACCAGAGGCTACCGAGCCATGGTTCTGGATGTTGAGTTCCTCTACCATTTGTTGTATCTGCTGATCTGTGCCATGGGCCTCTTCGTACATGAGTTCTTCTATAGTTTGCTGGTGAGTACCAGGTGTTCACAAATTTCACACGTGGAGGACTATGTCATCTCTTATCACAGACCCCTACCTTCTAATGGCAGCTACTATGCCTGGTCCTATAATATCAAGCCCCAAATGTATCCGGTCTTGGGAGGTCTGAGAGGAAAATAACATAGAAAACAGGGCAGCTCCTGGGAACCTGAGAGTGCATAATCTTATTGTGTCCTGTGTGTGGCATATCTATAGTTCCCATTCATGGAAAAGATGGCCTTGTGGTTATGATGTTTCCTATATGTGTGTCCATTTCCCTCATTGGGGCAGCACTTGCCAAGAGGGATATGTTTGACACTATCATCTACAGTGCCTGGGATCTGTTTCTCAATTTGAACATATAAGGACCAAAGTAGGAGCAACTTGCAGAGCCTCAAGATGCACAGCAATGAGCTTTCTAGGTAAAAGTAATTTTGTTCCTATGGAGCCAGGTGGTTAAGACTTAACAATTGGTGAGTTGGGCATGTCCCTTTCTTGGGAGCAGATTAAGTTATGAACCAAATAATGATTTTTCTGTCCTGCGGCCAGTGAAAACCTAGATCTATAAAGCTAGAGATAAGAAATTTCATTGTACCTATGTAACATGGCAAGAAACATAAACTGTTATCATAAAAACATAAGAAATATAAAAATATGAAGATCAAAAAAGCCCAAGGCTTCAGAAGAAGGAAAAGAAGGAAGGGAAGGGAGGGGAGGGGAGGGGAAGAGAAGGGAAGGAAGGAAGGAAGGAAAGGAAGGAAGGAGAGAAATGGAAAGGAAAGGAAAAGAAAGGGATTTGGGAAAAGGTGGATCATGGAAAGCCCTTTAAAGAAGTACTATCTGTGTTTTCTGAGCTGCTTGCTTTTGTCTCTGCCTCACTTTCCTCACTTACAAGTTGAGAAGAATATCTTTTTCTCACTGAAATACTGTATGGATCATATGTACCTGTTCCTGTCAGCATCTTAGACAAGTGTAGCCACATGATGGTTCGCTGTTCTTATGTTTGTCATCCTCTATTCTTGTTCTTATATAAAATATTATTAAGAATTCACCAGGGTTAGCTCATTCCATTAGTGGTTGATGTTGGCAGGCTAAACAGAATGGATTATTGTCTCTAGTTTCAAAATCTGTCTGGCTATACTTTGAGGTTTTAGGCAAAGAGGTAGCAGGATATACTTGTGAGTGCCATTATGTGGCCTATTTTGGTCATTCTACATCAGAAATCTTTAGAGCCCTGTGTCTATTCTGGAAGCTTTCTGTGTTGTTCAAGAACATCCCAGGTCCAACCTGTGAGTCAAGGAGACCTATATTCACCAGTCCAGCCAACGACTGTCCTCCCTGGATAGAGTGGCAGAGGTCATTGGCTTATCTCTTTTGTCCCTGCTTATGGAGGTCTCTCCCAAGAGACAAGAGAATCCCCACTGACCCATGCCATGTCTTCCTGATGGAATGTGGCTTTCCTTGCTCATCTCCCTCCTGTTGATCTTGGTTGGTTTTTTTTTTTTTCTGTCTCTCTTCATTTTCAGCTTTTTTTATTTTTTTGAGTCATTTGTGGAGCCAGCCAAGGCCCCTTCCTAAGTGCAAGAGACAGAGTAGGGTGAGACACACATTCCTTACCTCACAGCCTCACCATCAACAAGACAGTAGCTGTTAACTCTTTGCAAGTGCATGCTTCTCCCACACTCTCATCCTTCTTTTGAGGTAGATGATTTCTCCCTTCACAGCTGAGGACTATGAGGCAATGCCCTGAATCACAGAATCAGTTGATCCTCCAAACCCAAACCTCATTCGTCTGAGAAAATGGAAAAGCCTGTGCCTCTTGTGAACCCAGTATTTCATACTGCAGTTCATATCTGTGCTTTCAAAACTCTCACCTATCACAGAAACACAGTGGAGTCAGTCTAGATGAAGGTGAATGCTTCTCTGCATACTTGTAGGGGGAGGTCTGTGCCCTGGCTTGCCTGTGACCTCTTTTTCTTGTCCAAAGAAATACTGAATGTGTTTGATGAGAACCCAAAACACATTATTGAAGCTATTCAAATTATCCCACAAAGAAAGCAAGGAAAGAGAGAGACAGAGAAAGAGAGCTTCAGGAGAAAGTTCTAGAGGCCCCTGGTTGGTTAGAGCTCCCTCAGCTTCAGCAATCCAAGAAGAGAGGAGGAAGGGACCTAATTAAAGTGCCACAGCCCCCCGGAGAGTGTCTGGACCTGGCGTCATACCTGCATTCTAGTTGTATTCTTAAGAAAATATTAACAGAGATGGAAATGTACAAAGTCCATAAACAGCAGGTGACAGAATGAGAACTCCAGATGGTCACTAAACATGGACACAGGTTCATCCCTAAGTGCCAAACCCAGACAAGCTCATTAAAACACCCACAGTTTCTGAGTTTAACCTGTCACTTGAGGAAAGGTTAAGAGGCATAATAATTCCTGGTCTGGTGGCTATGGGAACCCAATGGGCATAAATTATTTGTGCAGTAAATATAAATTGATACAGCATGCTCGAATGGCAATAGGCAGGACTTTCTTTTACAACAGGAATTGTAGGTCTCTGTGTCTGGAAGTTAGTCAGAAAGCAAGTAGACAGGAGTGTATAAGCATGTACGGGAATAGTCACTGCAGAAACAATTCAGATAACGCAATTGAAAACATCTTGACTAGTCAAAACATAACACCAGCCATGTAAAGTGTATGTCTTCCCATGTGATACTGGGAGATCATTTTGACGTGAAACGTTCCTGAGTGTTGTCTGGGAGTGGTTATATGTCAGCATTACAGTATTTTTAAAACTAATATTTATACTTTACATGTCTTAAAAGGAGTAATGTGTGATGATGGAATGGAATTATTGGGTTTTTTTTCTTTGTCGTCTATGTTTTCCCAGTTTTCTGATTTGAACATGGGTCAATTTTTTAGTTAGAATACTTTTTAATGAATAATGTGTTTATTGTTTAAAATTTGAAAAAAAAAATAGCATAAGAGAGTCTTCCCTGGTTTGATCTGTTGATTCTCTGTGGCTCCTGCCCACAGAACCTAAGTACCCTTTGTTCATTGTGTGACGCGTGCTTAGTACTTCAGACTGAGTTGCTAGACAATATTTAACCACATTAACAGCAACACAGTCTTTTACACTCTTTTGTGGATTAAATGCCACTTCCTTGCTTCCTTTTACGGATCCTACTTGGCCCAGTACCCTGTGGGGAACTAGTTTCAGGACACATATTGGAGTTAGGAAGGGAGAAAACTAATTGACCATAAAATGACCTCAGATATAAAATTCTAAGCTGGAAGACATTGAGAGATCAGCCACTTCTGTCCACTCATTTTACTGATGAGTTGGAGGTCCACAGAGGCTCAGTTGGCATCTTGCTGGCAATCAAAAGCAGAGTGCAGAGCCCAGCTGCTTTCCCCATGACTAACTTCACTGTGCAGTTACCCAAAGCCACAGCAAAGACTAAGCCTTCCAGAGCTGTCTAGACATGGGGATAGAGGCTACATTAATAAAAAAAAAAAAAAAAAAAAAAAAGCCGCAGCGTGTCTGGCAGCATATACCTATAAATACTAGATGATCAAGAAGCCGAGGCAGGAGGATTAAAAGTTTGCTGCCAGCGTGGGCAGCATATGAAGACCACCATCTTTAAAAAATAACAATGGAAGTTTCTAAGTCTCAGAGTTAACCCAGAGCTCTTTTCTAGTTCCCTCCCACCCAAATGGTTGCCTGTACTTCATAGAAATCTACTTGTCATCTTCTAATGCCTTCAAGGGATGGACCTTTAAGGGTCCTGCCTTCTTCATGAAGCCAACTTCCTGCCAAGAGCATGTCCCTTGGTTAGGGGCTAGGTCTAACCTATGAACCCAGTGTAACCTTCAGGGGTCTTGCCTATACTAGGGGAAGAGGTGAAGGGCCTCAGCTTCCTGATATGTCTACACTGTGGACATCTTTGCAACCATACTATGTGGCTTTGCTCCAGTCTCTTCAGGAAGTTTGTGATTACCAGTTACTGTACTTGCAGAACACATAAGTATGCCTGTATGCTGAGCACTGGACATGTAAATCCTTGCTTATTCTTCATATTAATTCTCCATCTTCAAGTCTGCAAATGAGGAAACTGAGGCTAGGAGCTGGGGACAGAACAAAGCCCAAGATCCCATTGACTATCCGCAGCTAAGCTAAGGAAGGCAGCCCAGAGATCTGGCAATTTGCACTAGCTAAGTAGTTTCTCAACCTTCCTAATGCTTCTACCCTTTAATACAGTTCCTCATGTTGTAATGACCCCCAACCATAAAATTATTTTTGTTGCCACTTCATAACTGTAATTTAGCTACTGTTATCAATCATAATACCGTATTGTTAGAGATAGAAATTTGTCAAAGATGCCGTGACCCACAGGTTGAGAACCACTCCAGCTAAGATGCCTGGCCTTCCTGGAGGCAGGCACCAGAGTAGCCGGCCCTATGAAGAGGCTCGGAAGTTAGATTCTAAATGGATGGATGTGAAGACCCTCATTCCACCACTATCCCCCCTGTGCTCTCTGAAACTCCTGTTTCTATTTCTAGAACCTCTAACCTGTTTTGTGTGCTGTTTAACGTCAGTACTGAGTGCCACCCCCTCTTCTGTGCTAATCTTTCCTCATTTTTACCATCTCAGTTCTCACTGTGAAGACAGGCAGCATATTATGTGTTGAAATCATAGAATGATTCTGTATTTCCAAGAGCAAACGATGCTGAAATAAACCTAAACGCTTAACATTTGTTGTTGTATCATCTTGGGTTTTTTTTTTTTTTTGAAGCTTTTTGACTTAGTGTACAGAGAAGAGACGCTGCTCAATGTCATTAAAAGTGTCACCCGCAATGGCCGGTCCATCATCTTGACAGCGGTCCTGGCTCTGATCCTGGTTTACCTGTTCTCCATAGTGGGTTATCTATTCTTCAAGGATGATTTTATCTTGGAAGTAGACAGGTTGCCCAATGAAACAGCTGTTCCAGGTGAGTTTGGGATCTTCTTGTCTTTTTTAATGTTAACATGATTATAACCAGACTAGAGGAAAGACACAACATTAGCAGGCAGGTAGCTCCCTAATGCCAGAGTATGAAGTATGAATATAGGTCATTCTCATGTTATTCAAACAATGTGTTGTAAGGGCCAGTGCCTACCCCATGCCTTGAATTTATTCTTTAGAGCCACATGTGCTTGCACATACTCTCATCCTAGCTCTCAGGTGGCTGAGATTGGTGCAAACTAGAGGCTAGCCTAGGCTACATAGTAGCAAGGTCTCAAAACCATGAAAAACAAAATCACTTATTAATGCCATCTTTTCAACCAGCACAACCTTTTCGCATAGCATTTTGACTAGATAGAGTGAAAGTGTACCCTTGACTTAGTGAACCTACTTCTGGGGAAAACCTGCTGAGTATGTGTAAAAGCTGCTCTATCTAGGAAAATGTTCACTGCAGTGTGAAATTGCGAGCAATCCAAATATAACAGGGCATTTCACTGGACTGTGGCCCACGTCTGTGGGGTAGAGTGCCCCACACATAGGGTAAATCTTTATAAACCTTTATGGGCAAACTCTGATAACATGAGAAAACACAAAATAATAGTAGTGAGATCATACTTTTAGTTAAAACATTTTTATATATTGTTTTGTGTTTGGAGTTTTGTGAGACAGTACATCATACAGCTCTGGCTGGAACTCACCTTGTAGCCAAAAATGACTTTGAGCTCCTTATCTTCCTGCCTCTACCACCCACGTACTAGGATTACATATGGACATGTCACAGTTGACTCTCTGTATATTTAATGTGGACAGACAGACCCACACATTGCTAGCGGTGGCTGTCCCTGAGGCTTTATTTAAAAAAATAATGCACTTTTTTTTTCCAATGAGCTCCTGTATGTAACAAAACTGGATATGATTTCCTATTTACAAATAATAAACGGTGATCAATATTTAGGTGATGCCGAAGCCTTTCTCAGAGTAGCTGCCAATACTTAGTGAAAAGCACTTGGTTAAAGGTAGTCAGGCTGAATGCGTGCTGGGGACAAACTAGACCTACTGTCCACCAAGCTTGACTGCCTTCTCCCCCAATTGTGCATCTTGATATAGAACTTCAGCCTTAAGTTGACACCCAGTGGCACTTAATATTAGCTACCTTCACGTTCTGAACTGAGCCAAGCCTAGGCCTTGGACTTCCATTCTTGCCCCATGTTGCTTCATGCACCGACATGATCCAGATCTTGCTGGAATCTGTGTACCCACTAGTATTTCTCTTAGAGTCTCAGCTGTTTGTCTTTAAAGTCAGAGAGGTGCTATTTAACTGTGATACTGTTAGGAAGCCTACAAAACTTGACATTTCTGGATTTTTTCCCATCCAGCTCACCAAATAAAAGTGTAAATTGCGCTTGTGCTTTGAATTTATATGCAGGATTGGAGGGTGTTATTTATTTAAAGGATTGTTTAATCAGCCGTGAACTGAGGACTTCAAACATTTTAACCATATGCTGCCAGATTGTTCATCACAAAACTCCCTTCTCTCTCCCAGAAACTGGCGAGAGTTTGGCAAACGATTTCCTGTACTCTGATGTGTGCAGGGTGGAGACAGGGGAGAACTGCACCTCTCCTGCACCCAAGGAAGGTAGGACCACATGGCCACCAGCCCCAGGTGAATATCACACTCCTTCAGCAATGTAGGTAAGGCAGGTAGTATGGGGAGCGGATTAAAGAAGGACTACTTAGGACTAAAGCCAGCCATGAAAGGGAAAAGTTGGAAGTGGGGGTGGGGGGGGCTGCACAGAAAAGGAAGCCACGTGTGAAGAAGCAAGCTGCTGACCTCAGTCAGCCAATATTTGAGTGCCCACTGTGGACAGGGCCCTTGCGGTTCCATGGGAGATATCAGTGGAGTGGGGAGGGAAGCGGGTAAACAAGTGATCACCAAACCAAATGCTGCTTCAGTAAGGATACCATCTAGAAGATAGGCAGCCAGGAAAGCACCAAGGCAAAGGCTCTGCAGCTGAAACAGAGGACTCTTAGGCAAAGGAGGGGACGGAGGTATTCTAAAGACTTACTGGTAAAACTCCTTCAGAGAGAGAATGGCCATGTACAAGGAAAGCAGCTAGAGGTGATTCCAGAAAAGGCCTGGTCCTGCTGGATCTGTGTCAAGCCAGGGAAACATTAACAGACCCCAGAAGCTGCCGCAGCAGGGTGATGCACTTGCCTAGCCCGTGTGAGGCCCTGCCTGGGTTCCGTCTCCGGTTATATAAAACAAAGGAAAACAAAGGGATATGAGAGAGATCTGTGTTTTAGCCATTCAGTGAGAGGGCAGGCTGCAAAGTGTGGGATAAAGAGCCTTTAAGGTAAAGCCATGGATGCCATGGCCCTGCTCTGAGAGCCAGCTGTGCTTCTGTCCTGTGAGCACGCCCAGTTGGGAACCTGGCAGATCCAAAGACTATTGTGTTTGCAGGTAGGACTACAGTGTAACAACAGGGATATTTGAAGCTCCATGGAGGAAGGACATACTGACTTGGTTTGAGAAGTCTGCAGGGTTTAGAAGTGGGAACAGCACTGTTCAACTCTTGATAGCACACATATGACTCTTCCTTAGTTTTATAATTCTTGGGCCTGCCAGCTGGAGAGATAGCATTTGGGCACCACCATTGTAGAATCACAGTATCTCTTCCGCTCCCCCCCCCCCGCCCCCCATCTTAACTGTGTTCTGACTCGCCCTGCTCACAGAGCTGCTCCCTGCAGAAGAAACAGAACAGGATAAGGAGCACACGTGTGAGACGCTGCTCATGTGCATCGTCACTGTTCTGAGTCACGGGCTGCGAAGTGGGGGAGGCGTAGGAGATGTGCTCAGGAAGCCATCCAAAGAGGTAAACGGATCCCAAGGGAAGGGAAAGGGCACAGGGGTGCGTGGGGGCGGGCAGCGGGGGTGCACTGTGGTGGTGCTGAGTGTAAACTGTTAGGGTGGAGGATGAGCTGGGAGTGTGACAAGCCATTGTGCAGAAGCCAGTCAGTGCCCCTCCCCCATACATCCACTAAGGCTTGTGAACGCCCCAGGACAACCCTATGTTTTCCTATTCCCTCGGCACAGGTCAGCTTTAACATTAGGTCAGCCCTCCCCAGCATTCTTAGAGAAGATTTCCTGTTGTGTTCTCCCAGCACCTGGAGAATTCACAGTATAGATTCAGGGGATTAAACAGAGACTTAACTAGGGGTTTAGAGTCTGATGCCCAGTGTCGTTCCTGCCCAAATGGACAACTGTCCAGCCAGAGCTGGGCTCTGACCTCTGCAGAGTAAAGGGCAGCAAGGGCCTGAGTGCGACATCTCTAACCTTACAGGAACCTCTGTTTGCTGCGAGGGTGATCTATGACCTCCTGTTCTTCTTCATGGTCATCATCATCGTCCTGAACCTGATTTTTGGGGTCATCATCGACACCTTTGCTGACCTGAGGAGTGAGAAGCAGAAGAAGGAAGAGATCTTAAAAACCACGTGCTTTATCTGTGGTGAGTATCTGCCCCACTCAGGTAAGCAAGCCACTGGCTAGCATGGCTGAGCACATGGAGACGTGGTGATGGAGTAGGTACATAACAGACTCTGGGCTAGAACACTCACTTAGTTCTGTCCCATCCCTGCCCTTGGCAAATAGTGGTGTTCTATTTGGCCATTTTTTCCCCTGCTGGGAATTATCTGGAAAACTGATAAATTCTGTGCAGTAGACACCAGTTGGCCTTAAGTTCTGGAGAGTAGAAGTGTGGTCACACATTAAGGACAAATGTATTTCACATTCTTCCTGTGTCTGGGCATCCTGAGAGTCCACTGGTCCAGTTCTAAATCAACTAGGAAGGAGAGCTGTCATCCTGCTTTGGCCTGAGAATGTCTTCTCTACTGGCAGAGCCAGGTTTCAGTGAAAGAAGACCATTAGATCTGGGCATGGTGGTACCCCTCTGTAATAATAACACATAGGAAGCCGAGGCAGCATGATTGCTGGTTGTTCGATGCCAGCGTGTCCTCATTGCAACTTCCATGTCAGCCGGTGCTACCTAGTAAAATACTGTCCCAGAGAAGAGAGTAGGAGGAGGGCTGGAGAGATGGCTCAGAGGCTAAGAGCACATCTTAACCTCTTGCACATAACCCGAATTCAACTCCCAGCACCTACATCAGACAGTGACTCACACCAACCTGGAACTTCAACTTTAGGAGATCCAACAACTCTGGTCTCCATAGGCACGTGAACTCAGATGTACATACATACAAGTAACACTAATGGACTCAGTAGGTTGTGTTTATTTATTTATTTATCATATATATATATATATATATACACACACATTATATACATACATACACACACATACACGCATATATATATATATATATATATATATATATATATATATATATATGCCATGAGTTTGATGGGGTAGAGGGATGGTGTAATTATATTTTAATACTAACACTCAGGAAGGAGGGGCAGGCAAATCTCTGTGAGTTTGAGGACAACCTGGTCTTCAAAGCCAGTTCCAAGACAGCCAGGGATACATAGTGAGACCCTGTCCCCCAAAGTAGGTAGGTAGGTAGGTAGGTAGGTAGGTAGATAGATAGATAGATAGATAGATAGATAGATAGATAGATAGATAGATAGATAGATAGATAGATAGATAATTAGATAGATAGATAGATAGATAGATAGATAGATAGATAGATAGATAGATAGATAGATAGATAGATAGATAGATTTTTTTAAGGAAAGAAACCTAAAGGTCTCTTAGACTTGGTGCATCAGACCTGGCTTCTGGCCCAGCCTCCACTGCTGATGGCCATGCACCTGTATTCAGTCATTTACACTCCCTGAATCATTTCACCCACCTGGAAAGTGGGTGGTGTTCCCATGTACTTCCATGTGTCACCTTGAGAATCAGGAGTCAGGATTCGGATAAGCTCCTGGCATAGCCTCAGTCACGCTGCAGGCTGAGTAGGAAGCTGCTGCATGAAACAAGTATTCACACCAGTAATTCCAGTACTCAGGAGGAGACTGAGCCAGGAGGATCATGGGTTCGAGGTCAGCCTTTGCTATATGAGACCCTGTCTCAAAAAAATAAAAATAGGTTCATGGGGTACCAAAAATGTCACTAAAAGTATAACTATAGGAAAATATATGTAAATTCAAACTAATCACATGGGAATCTGGAAGCTGAGTAATCATTCAGGATTATTCATAATATGGTTACTAAATATATGAATTCCTTCCCAGTATATATCCTTAAAAAGTGAGCGTTTTTCTTTTAAACATTTAAATTCTTTAAATTTTTTGCCTCTTTAAACCCAATTTTTTAAAGCTTTTTACTTTGGCATAATTGTAGTTACAGAAAAGTCATAAAACTAGTACAAAGATTTCTCTCCCTGCTCTTAAGAGTCCCCCAAATTTTAGTACTGGCTTTTCTTTGCCTTATTCATACACATACATGTACATTCATACATACGGTATTTCTGAGCCACTTTAGTGTCAATGGCTGACACAGTGCCCTTTGGTTCCGCAACATTTCAGTATGTATTTGCTGATGACAAGAACTTTCTCTTACACAGCTGCAACAAAGTTACTGAAATTGGAAAATTAAAATTATCAGTCTATCTGTCTTACTGAAAACCTCATCCTTCACTCTAGCAGTGCCCTTTGCAATTCCCAGGCTGCGTAGCATCCTGCCTACAGACCCTTAGCTCCACAGACATTCCGGAGGAATATAAGGCTGTTGCTTTGTAGGGCATCCCTCCATTTGAGTTTCTCTGAAGCTCCTTTGTGGTAGAGCTGAGCTGATGCATTTCTTATATGAGTATCAAAGAAATGTTTTTCTACCCTTCTCAGTATACTATACCAGGGGCACATTAAGTCAGTTCTTCTTAAAACTGCTGACACTCACTTGGATCACTTGGACAAGGACATAATTGGTATGTTTCCTCCATCATAAAGTCACTGTATGGCAGAATCTTAGAAATGTAACTAACCTTAATATTCCTCCTGTTGAACTTTCAGCCCCAGCTGTAGTATTCACTGATGACTCTTGCTTCAGGAATTTGTTTTCCATTATGATTTATTCAGTTCATTAATTCTGAGATGGCATCTTAACTTTGAGGTAGCCTAGGTTGCACTTGAACTTGTGATCCTCCTGCCTCACCCTCCCAACTAGGGTGATTAGAAGTATATGCCATTGTACCTGACTCCGTTTTGATGCTCAGTGTACCCTTGATTTGGGCAATGAGAACTCTTCAGGCTGGCTTCTGTGTACTGTCCTGTTATAATTTTTTTTTTGGTTCTTTTCATATTTTTCTGACCGCTTAAGAATTTCTGGTCTCAGACTTTTGCCTTCCCTCACCCAGCCATATAATCAGTCATTTCTTCAAATGCACTAGTTGTTCATAGTGAAATGGGCATTTAGTAGCCAGTGTCTTAAGTGCTCATTCCTATTGGCAGCCACTACTCCAGTTCTATGCTATAGATCTATGGCCCAGTGTACATGTATGCCTTTATGCGTGTATAGAGACACATGAAAATGGATCCACACACACATACATCTGTTTCTCTAGTTTCATGTACTACTTCTAATTCCAATTCAGTATTAGAGTGCCTATTTCATCTCCCTTACTCTGTATATTTGTGATCCTTTTTTTTTTAACATAAGGAATCCAAATCCCACTAATGGCATGAAATATATTTATTTACTCTGATTTTATACGGCTAGCACAAACCTCTTCAAAATGTCGTTACCAACCAGCATCTGAAATTGGTTTAAAGATCTTTTTGTGTCTGAGTTTTGGCATCTGCCTGGGAGAAGGAAGCTTAAATTCACTGGTCTCCTGTGTCTGCACCTATTCACACGTTCTCACTCTGGAACCTGGAAGGCAGGTCTCCCATGCACCCCTGAGGTAGCCAAAGCACCTCACTATTCAGTAGCAAGTAGCAGGGTTTTCAGACCCATCTGGGATCTGCACATGGTATTGCCTGTCTGGAAATCCAGCACCTGAGGGTTTGAAGCAGGAGAGAGCCAGGAGTTCAAAGTGAGGTTGAAGCCAGCCTGGGCTACATGAGACACCGTTTCCAAACAAAACAAAACATAAAAATAAAACAAACCCTGGTGTGTCAAACTCACAGTCTGTGTCCTCCTATCATGATGAAAATGTGCTTCAAGGCCCAAAGACTCCAACTGTGCACACAGGTAAGTCAAGACAACTGGCTGTATTGGCTTTCCTGTACTATGGCTGCTCCGTGGGACTGTGGGATGTTCTGCCTCTTGTTTAGGCTTGGAAAGAGACAAGTTTGACAACAAGACGGTCACCTTTGAAGAGCACATCAAGGAGGAGCACAACATGTGGCACTATCTGTGTTTCATTGTGCTGGTGAAAGTGAAGGACTCCACGGAGTACACTGGACCAGAGAGCTACGTGGCAGAGATGATTAGGGTGAGTAAAAAGATGCGCCAAGAGCAGGGTGGCCATAGCAGCCACTGCTCTGTCATCTTTCCTCAGAGCATATTTCTAGTACCTGTAGAGGAGCCACATACCAAAATCCAATTGATGGAGATCTAAGGGTTCTGTGCACCTGTGTTCCCCAAGGTTTCCCCAGAGCCAACCACTGTCTGCCTGTCACCAAGGAAGGGATGCTGAGACTTGGGAGAAAACGGACTCAGGACTGTCTGACAGCTGGGGCTGGGGTCCTAACCACCCTCAAACTCCACCTCCCAGCTTAGTGTCTCTGTCGGTCTGCGTCTCTTCTTGATAATCCACCTTTTTCTAGGGGGTAGGTCTATTAGAGGTGTCCTGCACACCTAATGATATGTTTTCAGTATAGTTTTCAGCATGACTTGTTTGTTTGGGCACAGCCTGGTCTTCTGGGAGGTGCTCTGCTAATTATCTGGAAGGGATCATATGAGGGAAAAGAGGCCGAACCACAGATTAATCTGTATTTCTGTGTCCCTACAAGGCAGAGAGGTGGCTGCTGTAGGGTTTTTAGGCCACTTTTCTCTAGCGGGGCTTTTAGGAGTCACCAGTCACATGTCCTCTGAGAGTCCCTATCCTTAGGGTCTGTGTTAGTTATCCTCTTCACCGCTGTGACCAGCTACCTGAAAACAAGCAGCTTCAGGGAGGAAAGAGTCATTTCAGCTTATACTCCATTATGGCAGAGAGGGCATGAGGGAATCGGTGTGCAGCAGCTGGTCACATAGTGCCCTCAGTCACGAATGCTACTTCTCTGCTTGCTTTCTCATTTTTCCTCAGTCCAGGACCTAAGCCCACAGAATAGTGCACAGTTAGGGTCATCAGTCTTCCCACATCAGTTAACCAAGTCTAGAAACCCTCCTCACAGAAGAGGTCTGTCTCCTAGGTGCTCTTCGATCCCGTCGGGGTGGCAGCCAGTGTCAACCACCACAGGTTGTAATCCATGTCTCCCAAATTCCAATGCACAGAGAAACCTGGGGCTGCAGTTATAATTTCAGGTCTGACTCAGCACTAACTGCCAGGATTTAACCCTCCCTCCAGCCTTCCTGGGGTGCCAACAATACAAATCTGTGAGTGGTAAGCATCTAGCCAAAAAATGCAAAGTCAGGTACCGCCCAAAGACTGGGGACATGGCTCAGTGGGCAAAGTGCTTGCTGAGCAGAGTTCCTATATATATATATATATATTTAGCGGTCCAAGAAATGTCTCAAAGACGTGTCCATAGGCCAGCTGGAGCTGAGCAGTTCCTTAATCAAGACTTCCTTCTCAGGTGACTCTAGCCTGTGCCAAAGTTGACAACACCCAGTGGCAACCTTCAGCCTCCAAGTGATTCCACATATGGAGGGGAAAGGGTGGGTGCAGAGAAAGAGAGGGAGAAAGGGAAGGAAGGAGAGAGAGAGACAGAGACGAACCAAAGCATACAGTGAAATTCCCAGTGGCCTGCTTCCTCCAACTAGGCCCTACTTCTGGAAGTTTCTGTCCTTCAAATGACATCAAGATTAAAAACTGATTTTTTGATTAATCCATTGATTAAGGCAATGCTCATAATACAGTCACCTCTCAATGATTTGATATTACAGTTGAAGGCCAAACCCATTTACCACATGAGTCTTTGGGCGGCACTTCAGGAAAGATGCAGATGAAACTAAAGCTGGGGTCAGTGGCTGCCCACACCTAGCCTAGGAGGTGTTAAGGCAGGGTTTCAGAAATCAACTTTGTAGCACTTTGATGGGAGGCAGCAGGCAGAGTACTGATGAGTACTGATGAGACCCGGCCAGATGGGAACAGACTTCTGTATGGGAGGAGGTAAGGAGACGATAGAGTCAGAACCTGTTCCCACCGGGTCTGGACACTAAAGAGACATCAGTCCTCTGGTTCTCTTCCCCCAGTGGTTGACACTGGCAAACAAGCCCATGTTTTATCAGCCTGCACACTGCTACAAACTAAGCCACTTGCATGTGTGGTGATCTGGACTTTTCTCCTCGATAAAGTGTCTGGCTGTGTCCTATCTTTAAATCTCTCTGAGGCTGATTGTGAGGCTTTATGTTAATCACCTTACATTACAGTCATAGAAGAGTCTGGTGCCCTTTGGGGCTTCTGTCTCAGTCGTGGAGACTTACTGAAGTCTTGTGAGCAGTCACTTGACTGGGATTAAGAGCAGAGTGACTGCTTGCCTGCTTACAGCCTGGTCAGAGTCCTCTGCATTCGGTGCTCCAAGGACCTTGGCATTCGTCGTGCTTTCTGTCCATACCAAGCTCTGATTGTATAAGGTGCCTTGTCGGAAAGCATGAAAATCCAGGGCATCAGAGGGTTCTTAACTATGGAAGTCAGCTCTGCTGGGGAGCCAGATGTTTTGTGCTCTGAAATACGGCGCAGCAGAGTATTAGAGCCACCAGCCGAAAGGCAGAGCCCTCTGCCAGTGCTGTTTGTGGTGGCTTTTCAACTTGGTGCCACGTGAATCCCTGACATGGAGAATTAGCTACAGCAGGACAGGTCCTGAGAGTGTTCAGCTTCACCACGCAGGGTTGCCAGTCTCGTAGCTCCTCAGCACTTCAGTGGAGCAGGTCACATTCCTGTGTTGTCACCCCTTGGGCTCATGCCATGTGGAAACTGCTATGGTCAGGAGACCTCGCAAACCTCTCCTACTCACTGATTCTGGGTGGGAAATCGGGATGACAGGACAAGCCTTGGACACTGCTGTTACTGCAGGGGGAAGGACAGAAAGGAGGCCATGGTCAGAGATGGAAGGTAAGGTCTGCCCATGCTCATCCCCTCCGGTACACATCATGTCTTTGAAAGAATCATTGAAAAAGGTTCTTTCCTGGTCTGTGGTCCTCAGGAAGGACACCATTTGCCTGATCTCCACCACTCTCCGTTAGCCTGTCAGTTAAGATTCCAGAGCTTCTAGAAGATGTGTTCAGTAACGTCTGCTAACGGCCATGCAGGAGACCAAGTGGAAAGGCTTGGGTGGCCATTCAGAGGGTAAAAGAAGTTTCTAGTACTTTAAAGACAGCACCATTCAGACAGGGGCATCTGGCCAAGAGAACAGGCCTCATCTCCCAAAGCCAGCATCTGGTTGTTGGACTGTGATTTAGGGAGAAAGTGAGTTGACTAGCCATGAATGAACATGGATGGGTAGGAGGGCAGTTGCCTGAGCATAGGACCCCTTTGCCTCCATTCACTTCTCAAAGACATACTTCCTTCTTTGCTAATGGCCAACCTGTATAAAAACATGACAGCCATGTATGTGGTGGTTCACACCTACAGTCTAAGCACTCAAGATGTGGAAACAAGATTGCAGGAGTTTGAGGCCAGCCGGGGCTACATAAGACCTTATCTCAAAACATACAATTCCCCCATGAGACAGGCCCACTAGGTCATCTGTATCGCCCTTCCTAGGTCAGTCAAGAAAGGGCCTATGGTCAAGGTAACAAGACCTTTCCTCTCTGTTAAGAACAGTTGCACATTTCTCGCTATCCCTAGTGGGAAAAGAAGGAAACTCCGTCTTGCATTTGAGGAATTTCCAGACCTTCACCCACAAATTAAATTTCACTTAAGCATAACATAACATACACCCTCATCTCTCTCTCTCTCTTTTGGCCATCCCCTCTCTTGTTTCATTAGTGCTGTTCCCATGAGACCCATCCTTATCCAGGGATGGGTCTGGGAACAGAAGATCCAGATTTTGAGTGTCAGCTCTGTTCCTTCATGGACATGTAATCCCCTGCAAGTCATAGGACATCACTGACCCATTGAGCATCTGGTATATAAATTCGAGTTGATGCTACCTCCCACACCCATCTGGAGCTAGACAGATAAGACCAGGAGGGTGTGGAGGGCAACAGCTGGTAGGCAGGCCTAAGCACAGCAACTAGCAAACATAGGGCCACAGGGTAACAGAAGGAAGAGCTGCCAGGAGTTTCCTCATAGTTCCATTCCTGGGGAAGGTACATTAGCTGTTGGCTTATTGTCACCAAGCCATCCAGATTTTAATAACATCCTGTGTGGAAAAAGCCCAGTGTCTTCCCCTTTCTCCAGTGTCAGTGGGGCTTCTGTCGATTCA
The DNA here is from genome assembly GCA_028658305.1 of Pachyuromys duprasi. Lineage (NCBI taxonomy): Eukaryota > Metazoa > Chordata > Mammalia > Rodentia > Muridae > Pachyuromys > Pachyuromys duprasi. The sequence goes on along the minus strand of CM053761.1, from coordinate 33,528,318 downwards.
GAGCATGATCTCAGAGTTCTGGGACTGAGTCCTGGGATTACTCTTGGTTCACTAGTAGACCCGACCCTTGGTAACAGCCCCTGATGGTGAGTGGTGCTGTGATTCAAAGGCCTGGAGAAATTTACATTCTTCTATTCCCTGCCCCTGATCCATATGCAGCTTAATATATAGAAATGATGTCACTTTTATCACCTCAGTTCCCAGGCAAGCTGTGACTGCAAAGTGACCTCACATAGCCTGTGGCAGCTCAGATTGAATGAATGAATGAATGAATGAGTGAGTGAGTGAGTGAATGAATGAATGAATGAATGAATGAATGAATGAATGAATGAATGAATGAATGAATGAATGAGGTTGCCTTTTTGCATAGGAATTCTGTTCATGGTGATGGCCTTAAGGAGTTTTGTTAGTCTTGATCTATATATTCATTTCCATGGTCACATACATGTCCTTTTCTATGATGTTTACAGCAGTGGTTTTGTTCTGTTCCCACTTAACTGAAGATTTGTTTGTATCTATAAATGATACGTTGAAAGGTGATGCAATTGGGTAGGAACCCACTCCTAATTATCTGCCTAGGGGGACCGATTTAAATACTACTTAAATGGGGGTGCTACAGGTAAGAGATGAAATATATGATTCCCAGAAAGACACAGTGCCTTGTTTTTCTGCTGTATTCAAGGTAGAAGCCTGAATTCTTAAGTGTTTGATCACAAGAAACATTAAAAGGAAGAGTGAATTTAGGAAAAAAAAAGGGGGGGGATTTGTTTTGCTAACCAAAACATAGATCTATCCACTTAATGTATCTTGAAATTCCACCTCAGTCTTAGTTTTCTGTTTTGTTTTGTTTTCCTGGAAGTGTTTCTGAGTAAACTCCATAGAAAGCGGGGTGCCTGGATAGAACATCCTGGGCTGTTCTGAGTGCTTCTCTCCTCCATGATAGCATGGTCACCCAGGGCCTAGAAGTGGCTGTGGAGAATGTTTCCCAGGTGACCTGAATGGCTGGAGTATTCTGATGCTGCTGAAAGGATGCCATGCCTTACTCTGCTCTGCCATGGCAAAAGCACGGCTGACTGGATAACCATTGCCTAACCTAGGTTATCACTAATCCACTTGTATGAGATCACACTCTGGATGCAGTGTCTTGTACACCCTACACCCAACAGGAAGTAAACAGTTCACCAGTGGGCACCTAAAGCTCAGACAGGTAAAGCAGCCTCTTCAGGGTCACACAGCTGTACCAGAGCAGCTAGACCAACCATTCAGCCTCAGGTTGCCCCAGCCTACAAAGTACACTTGCAAGTGGGATTGTGTGTGTGTGTGTATGTGTGTGTGTGTGTGTGTGTGTGTGCACCTGCACACAGCCCTCCGGGTCAGGAGCTTGTCATCTGGCTGCCCCAGCTCCCTAGCAAATGAAATTAATCACTTTTAAAAGAGGCAAGAAAAGGCCCCATGAGGGTAGGAAGGAGAGCCTGAAAGAGGATCTTCTAGGTAGTGCTGGCTGGCTAATGCATAAATCAGCAGGCCTAGAGCTGTGTGGTTAGATGGAGTTTAATTCTCAAAGCTGTGGCAGCCAGCACGATTCCCAGGTGACTGACCACCTCTAGTGTAGATGGGGCAGGAGGTGGGGCAGAGAGGACACAGCTCTTGTAAAGAGTTTGTCCGGAATGCATGGTAAACACCCTACCCTCGCTTACACACCAGCCACGGAAGAGTACTCCTTGGTGGCCAGATCTGGTGGGGGAGAGAGGAGGCTAAGGATGAGGGTAGAGGTGCCCTCAGAACCAGCAGGCAGACCAGCTTCCACACCCAAGGTGACTCACGCTCCGGAGCTTCACTCAATGACAATTAAAACAGGAGAATGTCTGATCTGGCATCTCTTAAGCCCCGTGCTGAATCTTTCTCACAGCTTCGGACTCTCTGCTAATCCCCTCTCAGGTAGTGGAGTGATTCAGCCCAGCAGGGGAGGGGCCCGGTAGCTTTGCATTCTTGGAAAATGCTTTCCTTAAAAGCCTAATGCAATTTGTATCAAAAAAGCGAGGTGAGAATCTTTTTCTGTTTCCTGAAAAAGTCTGTTCAGTGGATGTTCCAAGCAAATAAATTGTATTAGCAAAATATGCTGTACAAAAGGTCTCTGAGGAACCTCAGTGAGATAACTGGAAAGCAATAGGAGAGCTGGCCTTAGCTTGTTTGTCTGTAGTTGATAAGAAGACACAGGAAGTAAACAGTCAGAAGGCAACTGTTAGCAAGGTTAAGAGATGAGAATGGGAAGTGAGTGCTCGCCTCTGCCTGTGTGTCACTCCCTTCTGCTGTAAAGCAGAACTGGCCCAAGTCTTGCACTTTGCTTGACCTAAGAGAGTATGGTGCTCTGTAGTCTGCTGAGGGGAGCTCTTCAGTGCACCGATAGTAGCTTCTGCCAAGGATGGTCCAAGAGCTGGAATGGAGAGTTTTGTGGACCATAGCTGGATAAATCAAGGCCCTGGATGTCTGTAGAGAAAGGGCTGCCCAGCATAAGGAAATGCATATGAAATGTCATAGTCATTAAGAAGAGAGTCCCTTAAGGAAGTTAGAATTAGAATGCCTGAATACTGGAGCCCATGCTAGCGATGTGGAGTAGAGTAAGGAACTGAGGGAGCCAGAGCCAAGCCTGGCAGAGCATGCAGCCAGCTCCACCCCGACCTGTCCTGCCTGAGTTTTCACAAACTCGGCTTTGTCTGGGATTGGTAACGTGACATTGACACCCCATTGCTCCATTCAGGCATACAGTAAGGGGTTTGGACTTTGATTCTGGAAATCAAGGGAGGATGCTTAGAGGAAGGGAGTGTCTTGATAAATTCTGGGGCAGCGATATCAGTGTTTCGGTAGCCTCAATGCCATAGCAACAGCTTTGTGCCTAACCTAGGAGGCCATGTGCATTGGTCGTAAGCCCTTAGCTACCGTAAGTGAGGAGACAGCGTGTGCTGCCCTCTAAATACAATTCCCAGAATGCCTCCTGGAGTTAGCTGACACCATGGCCAAGTTCAAGAATATCAGGGTGAAAGAGAAATGGAGAGGGATTTGGCACTGCCTTCTCGGTGGCTGGAAACTGTGTGTCAGCACCATTCAACGCGCATCCCAGGCAGCCAGCAAGCTGGGCTCTCGTCCCACCCGCTGTGCTTGAGCTTGGGTTCCTGTTGGTGTCAGCTGCACAAAGGACTTGCTGAGCTTAAGTTTCCCCACCTAACTTCATAACATGTTCTGTCCCCTGGTGTAGAGGGGGGGAGTTACCCCCTCTTTTCCTGTGCGTTTCATGGACACCTTTCTGGTGTTGGGAAGCACCCGGCATCCGGCCTACAGTACTGCATGAGCTACAGCATGCTCTGGATTTTGCCCAGTTTGTATGGGTTCTGACCGAAAGTGGAGCAGAACAGTCATCTGCCCTAAAGCATCTGAATTGCTGAAGGAGAGCATGGGGAATGGGACTGCAGAGTATGTTCGACAGAGCCAAGGAGGCTGTGTTTCACCACCCAGGAGAATTGATGCTTAAATGCCTATAAAAAATATTTCCACACACCTATCACCCAACAAGACAGATCTAATAAAGTAAAATAGTAATAGTAATAATAAAATGTATAAAGAGGTATAAACCTCAACCTGGAAAGTATCCTGAAATGGACAATCTTTATCACATGCATGCCCTGAAAAAAAATTTTTTTTTAAGATCTATCTTTTTACAGTGAATGCCTGTAAGGAACACGGGGAAGAACTTGGATACAGAGAAGTCATATAGGTGGACAGGACTCTGAGTTGTCACCATCATAGACCTTCCCTTTAGTGTCTGTTCCATAAAGAAGAAAAATTGGGGGTGTCCTTGTTAGCTCTAAACCTCCACGACATAACTTTCAAAGTAGTATCAGGGGAGACCTGTGTGATCAGGCTATCTGAAGATTAGGAGAGCTGATTTGGAGAGGGTAGAGGAGTCTGGAAAACCTGTATCTGAGGTGAGCTATCTGTAGGTGAGCTTTGAAGGCATTCTTCAGAGGTAGCACTATCGCTGCAAAGCAGTTCTGGGTCAGCTCCAGCTCCTTGGAAGCCTGTGGGTAGGAATAGTGGTAGCACATTCCTAGCCTGCCCTCAGAGTATCTACAAAGCAGTGACCCTGAACAAAGCTCGTCTTGAGTTGTCTGCTCTGTAAACCCAGTTGGAAAAATACCCTAGTACATGAAGAAGGTATTAGCTGGTGTGTGTGTGTTTGTACATGTATGCGAGCACACATATGTATTGAGACAGGGTCTCACTATGTCGCCCTAGATAGTCTTAAACTCATAGGTATCTTCCTGTCTCTGCCTCCTAAGTGCCAGGATTAAAGGCATGTGCCACCACACCCAGCTACCTATGTTTGTGCCTGTTCAAAGGTGAATAGAAGTGCTATCTCCCCCTCCCGCCAAAAAAGCAAAGGATTTTAGGAAGTTAGTTATCAAAGTAGGCATAAAGCAAACAAGAAAACACTGGATTTGGTCAACCATGTCAAAGTTGAAAATTCATAGACTCTTGAAAGAATCAGAAAACCACTGAAAATTGCCAGGATCTCCCTCTACAACTACAGGAATGTTCTGGCCACTTCTCAGCCAGTGGAAAATGCAAGGGAAGCTGCCTGAGCAGCACATCAGAAGCCAGCTTGGATGTTGTATTCAGGAAAAGAGTGATATATTTTTGCCAGATTGCTTCTTATTAACAGTCTCAAAAGGGCCAGCCCTGCTCTGCCTGGCGCAGGCAGCTGGCCCACCTCCTTCTCTTTGACCTCTGATTTGCTCAACGTGGCAGCGTCGGGTGCCCAGAACCCAGGTGTGTCACTCCCACTGGTGAACTCTGCCTTCTCACAGTCCCCATGGGTGTCCAGGGAACACTCCACCTGTGACCCCAGAATGACTGGAGGGATGATTCTGCAGCTGGCTGTTGGTAGGAATTTCATCAGAAATGGGTGCGGTTCTCTCTGCTGGCACGAGCTGGTCTTTGTTGTGCTATATCATCCAAGAACAACTACTAACTGAGTCTAGGAAGGGCAACAGGTCATCACAGCCTAGCTGAAGATTATATAACGTGCCTGATTTGGTAATATCGTTCTAAGCTCAGAAACAGCCAGACTAGCCCCTCAACTTGTGAGCAGCTTGGACAGTGCTCATGGTAGAAGAGAAAACTGGATTTCCAAAACCTTACCTCAAAGAAGTAATTTAGGTAGGAGTCAAGTTTATATCTAGGTTACAGCATTGCCTCTAGGTGAGCTATGTTTCCTTGGGAAAATAACATTATTGATTTATAATGCTTTTGCACAGTACTGTCCAGTTTAGGGGACACCATCATAACCGTTTAATCCTTACAGTCAATAAATACAATAGCTGGTGATCTTTTTTAAAAAGAGAGGAGGGAAAAGAGGGAGGGAGAGAAAGAAGGAAAGAAGTAGGAAGGAAGGAAAGAAGGAAGGAAACCATGAGCTAAATGAGTTAACTCACTCTGTCCAGTATGCAAGGAGAAAGTCACACCTCTCATTTGCCTAGCTTCTGATCAAGGCCATTATTCTCTTTATAGTCACAAGTCTGTGGTAGAAGTGTATGGAAGCTGTGAAAAAGCAACCCTGATGTGGTTTATGTTGAGTGGAGTCTTCCTGGTAGCTTATTTGAGGTAGCAATGAAATTCCAGATAGAAGATCAATTTTTGTTTTTCAGTTTACAAAGTTTTTTTTTTTATTGAGCAGTTGTACATTTACAAAGAAATGGAGGAGGAAATACATCTTCCCATGTATCTCTTCTCCCTTTCTCTTTCCTTCCTTCTCTTCCTTCTTTCTTCTCTCCAGTTAGCCCAATTAAAAATGAACATTATTGAGCCATGTATATAGCAGCAGACATACAAATACTGTGACACTGTTGTGAAAGTCAGAGTTTGCACTAGAATGGCACTTGGTGTTTGTGACACATCTAGTGTTTTTAGACAAATGTGTGGTTTGTGATTGCAGAATCCTGCAGGATTCACTGCCCTAAACGGCTCTGGGCCCTATCTGCCCCTCCCTTTCAGCCCATGGCAGCCGGTGATTTTACTAGTACCAGTTTGAAATATACATTCTAGGGGTTTATAATATATATATTTCAAAGTCACTGAGCACAAAGAGCAAATGCACTCTGAAGAATAGTTGCTTTCTTCTTCAGTGTGAATGACCCAGCCCTGCTCACCAAAGGGGCAATGGATTCTAAGTCTGCTAAGCACCCTACAGGTCTGCTTTGGCAAAATTAAGTACTAACTTCAGTCTCCTTCCTCCTCTAAGCATTCTGAGGGGTTAAAGACTGAACTCAAGCCTGCTTCCTGGCCACCACATTACAGTCTTTTATTCATATTGCTCTTCTTGTATGGTAAAACACATAGAAGCACAGCTACTATCTGGGTTGAAAATAGGCTTTACATCTAGAATCTTCCTGGGGGGTTACTTGGTAGTAAAGCGACAGCTCCATTATCTAGAACCTGTCCTCTGCCGTGTCCTAGTCCTTTACCCCTCACTCTGCCCCCAAGTCCTTATGTGCTAATCTTGATAAGAAAAAAGGGTTTGGTAAGTAACCTTCTCTTGTCTGGGAAGTGAACAGAATTCTCTACCTGAGGAGGCGATGGATTCCCTGGAGTCTTTCTCAGAATAGCAGCTTCACTCGAACCTGGGAAGAAAACACCTGCTTCTCAGCATTGTCAACATACAGTCCATCCTCCTGACCTCTGCTCAGCATTGTCAACATACAGTCCATCCTCCTGACCTCTGCTCAGCATTGTCAACATACAGTCCATCCTCCTGACCTCCCACCTCTGCTCTCCCTCTCCCTGGCTCTACTCCTCCCCGCCCCGCCTCGCCCCCCACTCTCTCTCTCCCTCTTTCCAGTCAAAGACCTGTTGAAGTGGCTGGTCAGTGCCACCCCCGTGTCTAAGACTTCAGTGTTTGCCCTTGCAGGGACTTTTCCAACTTTACCTAGAAAAGAACTAACCAGAACTTTAGCACTTGTGGTTAGCCTGCTTCCGGCTGTGGCTTCAGTTAGTCTGTGTGCTCTGACAGAGGAAGTATTTGCAGTGATGGGAACTGCCTGACTGGATTGTGGGAGGACCAGGGCAGACAGTGCCTCATAGCATTGGCATGTGAGATGCCAGCAGCAAGCCGAGTGAGAGAAGCAGAGAGGGATATATCAGACCCCTGTTGTGGCAGATGCTGTGTGACACCCCCTCCCCCAACCACACACATTCCCCACAATGTGAACTCATTTATAAACAGAATGCCTTGGTCAAAGATGACTTTCCCAAAAATGCAAGAGAAACCAAGACAGTGGCATGCTTTTGATCCTGTATAGATTTCAGGGCAAGAGTCTACAAACATGGATGTCTAGACCTTCACACACTCTCAGTAGAGAGTCATGGTTGACAGGAGTTGTGGGTGACAAGCTAGTAAAAAAAATAAAAAAATAAAAAATCCCAGGATTCACACACACTCCTGCACATACACCACACTGCACCGCCATTGTGATTGGAACATTCTGAACATTTTCTCTTCAGTCTGATTCTCCATGTAGATTGGAACCCTCTCACTGAAGAACCTCACACCAGCAGGCGCTTATCCTACCAAGCCACAAGCAAAACTGCCTAGAAATTGAGAGAAGAGTTTGGCTAGAATTGCTAATTAATTTTAACTACTTCGTAATTGGAGATTTGACCTAACAGCCAGGTGATTATTTAATTAAAATAGCGGTGATAACAAGGATCTCACATTTAAGGATCTGTTATTGTAGTACAGAGCAGAACAGGGTCTGCAGTCCACAGAACTCGGATTCTGTTCCACAGCACTCTTCAGTTTACCGTGGCTAAGGATGCGTTATCTCCTGTGGTGGCTTTATGGACTCCTTGAACACAGCCTTCATAGCCCAGGGTCGCTAGTGTCAAATGTATAGAGCAGGCGAAAAACGGAAAGAGTCAAAGTTCTGTCAAGGACTCTTGGGTGGAAGAAGTATGTGTATTTTGCGTGTTCCTATTGTCACTGCTGGAACTGGAATATTGTCACTGCTGGAACTGGAAGGTGGGGCAGATGGGGGGAAATCGCCTGTGCTGCAGAAGAAGGTGGGAATTTGCAGCAGCACAATCTCACTGTCCTCTGTCATTGTCAGTCATGTGCTACCACTCCCTAAATTAAGAACTGTGCGTACACCCGTGTGTGGATCTTCTGGAGTCTTTTGAAGACCTCATTTACATGGACTCTTTGGAAATCTTGTCTTCTCTCTTGATAAAAGGTTTGCTAAGCATTTGTGGGATTTGAGAGTCTGACTTAAATGAGGTTGCTACCAGTTGGCTTTGGGGCACAGCAGGATTAAGTTAATCACAGAGGAGCCTGTGGCAACTCAGTGCGCATTCCCCCATCTGGTAAGCTAAAGTTTCTTCTCTCACACCTCCTTTACTTTTCTTCATCTCCTGCTTCGAATTTAGCTCCTCCCTTTTGTCCTATGCCAGACCCTCCTTTGTGCCACTGTATAGCTACAGTCTTGAGCTACCTTGCCCATCTGTTCTCACCTCCATCTCCAGCCATACTGGTGACCCATTCTACCTGTGCCCTGCTCTATTGAGGACACTCTCATGCTTGCGCCCTTCAGAACCTGGCACTGGCCTCCGTTCGGCCTTCTGTGCACTGGATACTCTGCAGCTGGTCACCAGGAGTTGGTTCTGTCCTCAGCATTTCTCTCTACTGCTCATTTGGCCTTTTCCCAACATCTACTCTCCTCATTCCCATTGCAGTCACCTGATGATGGAAACCCAGCTTCCCACTTAGGTGTCCAAAGCAAACATGTCTACTTCTAAAGAGGTCTCAGGACCCAGACGCAGTGACCGTATCTGTGTTGTTGCTGCTCCCTCCTCGGTGCCAAACATGTGAAATGAGGGCACCTTAGGGGTTTATGTTGAATTTGTTATACTCTTAAAGTACTTTGGACACTTATACATACTAGAGATCAAATAACTATAAGATGCCTACTCATATGCTCAGTTATAATGCAATTTGTAAATCCTAATTAATTCTTAAGATTTGGGGTGGGGGAGGGAGGTGGATTAGACAGGGTTTCTCTGCGTAATAGCCCTAGTTGTGCTGGGATTAAAGGCCTGACCACCACACCTAGCTAATTCTTAAGCTCCTATTTGAAAAATGGGCTTAGACTTGTCTCCTACACCCAAGTGAGAACTGCAGTTGCACACATCTGTATGGTAGGATCTGGAACCCCCACTGCATGCCAGCTGATGGTGTATCCATGCATTCTGCAGAGCTGGACAGTGACAGTAGGACTTGGGATCTTTGTTCTCCTTTGCCATCATTCTGTAAAAATTTGTAGTAGTGAGGCTGGATATCTGCGGCCTGTGATGGGTATGTTGGCCTGTGGAATCCCTCTGTGGTTTGGGGATCATGACTTTGTCCGCCAGTCCTCAACATCCCGCTGTCGCTTCACGGAGGTTAGTTGACCCTGAGGAGAGACAGTTTGCTGCCCACCAGCCACAGGCTGCTCTCTTCCAAAATACAAGGTTCATTTCTCCCTCAACATTGTGGCCTTGAATATGAGCTGTTCCTTTGGTCGGAACATGAAGTGTTATGTCTGAGTGATGGACACAGATGTGTAGAATGTTATCCAGAGCAGGTCACTGAAGATGTTCTGTAGAAAACTGATTAGAGGCAGAGAAACACTTCAGAGTTTTAAGTTAGTGGCTTTGAAATGGGGTGTTTTATGGGCTGATCTTCCCCCTGTCACTCTGTTGAGGAATAGACTAAAATGATTGTAGGGGAGTATGAATGTTTATCATGGGATACGGCTGGGTAGACACTGCCATTTTTCTCTTTCAGCAGAAAAGAAAAATTGTAAGCTCACTATATTTAAGCCTACGTGAGTAGGGTCCATGAAGGCTCCCTCCATCCTCCTACAAACAGTGACTGTCTGCTTTGGTCTAATCACTCCATAGAGGTGATCCCAGCCTCACCTTACAGAGTAGTGAGCTCCTGCACTCCCCTGGTGTTTTCAGGTGTGATTGAGCTGGGCGCGTAGCTCAGTTGGTAGAATGCTTGCCGAGAGCTACATGAGCGGCAGAAGAATCATACGTTCAGGCGTCACCTTAGCTACACTGTGAGTTTGAGGCCAATCTGTTATACATGAGATCATGTTCCTCTTCCCTATAAAAAAATTACAAATTGAAGAAAAGATGTGCGATGTGCCGGTATGTGGCTTGCCTTCTGTGTTTATTTTGTGCCTGGTCTGTGTGTAGCTTCTCCTGTAAAAATCACCTTAATTGAAGATAGTTTAATGGTCTCAGTTGATATGTCATATCTAGATATAGCTAGCAGAGTATTGCTTTTTATTTGAAGATACTGACGCCCTCTATTACATACAACAGAGGTTGGCAACACTAGTCCACAAGCCAAACCCAGTGAGCCACCAGCATTTGTAAATAGTGTCTTATTGGCACTATTAGATAATACCTATAGCTATCTTGGAGGGGGCAACAGTAGTTATAGCAGAGACCATATGGTTCACAATGACAAAAATAGTGTGTATCAAAAAAGACTGACTCCCAGGAAAATGCTTAGAACCTGTAGTAGATCAAAGCAACAATAGGACATTGTTCTTACTTGCAGGGGTGTTTTGAAAAGTGTATGCAGTGTATAGTGATAAGATCAAAGTGGTCCAGGTGACACTGGCTAGATCCGAAATGAGTCAGCTCCCCTGGATCTCACTGTTCATTCCTGCCCTTCTATTCAGAAACTGAATATGAGGCATGCTATTCAGGAGGGGCACCATGGGCAGAAGGAAGTGAGGTGAGAAAAGGAAAAGTCCCAGTTTGCTAACAGGAGGTGAGAAAGACCGTTTACATGTGCAAGCTGAAAAACATCAAAAAAAATGGAGGTGGGTGGGGCATGTGGCCGAATGGTCCTACCTTGTATAGTGGGCAGCACCTATTGCCCACTGCAGGCTGGGAGGAACACGGTGCCTTCCATAAGCTCACAAGCTGGAAATGGATTGAGGAGCCCATGCCTCATCTTCAGTCTATTAAATGCCAGAACAGGTGGGACTTCACTGCAGATTTTTTCCAGTGTAATTTTTATCTATCTATCTTTCTATCCATCTATTTTAGTACAACAAAGCGTGAGGTACCCACAGGAGTCAAAGGCTTCAAGGGGCATTTAAAAGGGGGTGGGCTTTCAGTTGAGTGAAAATGAGACATTCTGGTATAGGCTGTGCAGCAATGTGAGGTATTCAGTGTCCCTGAATTGTAACTTAAAAACAACTAAAGCTTGTTGTGCATGCTTTGTCCCATCTGAAACCAAGCTTGTCAGCCATGTAATTTTGCAAAGACAAGAGCTGCAGTGGCAAAGACAGGAGCCATAGTAACAAGGACACAGGCCCTAGCGGCAGTGTGCACTGTCGCAGTTAGGAGCTCAAATCAGAAGCCTCCTTCCCCCTTACAGTTAGCTTTACAGCACTTTCCTCTCCTAAGAATTAAGAGTTCCACTGTGTTGATTACAACTTCTCCAGACTAGGGAGATGCCTCAGTCAGTAAACTGCCTGCCGAGCATGCATGAGGACCTGTGTTTAGATCCCCAGAACCAAAGAAAAATTCAGACAAGGCACACACCTGCAGTCCCAGAGAAGTGGGGATCCCTGGAGCTTGCTGGCCAGTGAGTCTAGGCAAGTTGGGGAGCTCACATGCAGTGAGAGACCTTTTCTCAAAATAATTAAGTGGGCCAGGCACAGTAGTTAATACCTTTAATCTCAACATTTGTGAGTCAGAAGCAGCCAGATCTCTGCGAGTTCAAGGCCAGCCTGGTCTTAATACTTTTGGGCCAGTCAGTAGTACCTAATGAGACCTGGCTTGAAAGAAAGAAAGAAGTAGAGAGCAAAGGAAGAAGACTCCCAACATCAACCTCTTGCCTCCATACTCAAATCGTTATTAGTTCTACCACAGGCAGAGATAGCAGCATGAGAGAAGATCCGCGCGAAGGAAGACAGGAAAAGATAGCTCCTCTTGTTTCCACCCTTAGAAGTAACTCCGGCTTTTTTTTTTCACTGTGGATCCTAGGAAAGAAACCTTGACTGGTTCCCCAGGATGAGAGCCATGTCCCTGGTCAGCAGCGATTCTGAAGGGGAACAGAACGAGCTGAGAAACCTTCAGGAGAAACTGGAGTCCACCATGAAGCTTGTCACCAACCTTTCTGGCCAGCTGTCAGAACTAAAGGACCAGGTAAAGGACGCAAAGCCCTTACCGAGCCCCCCAACCTATACAAATTCCACTCACTGTCACACATTCCAAGTCCGATGGAGAGATCGGCAGCATCCATGTCAGTGTTGAAGCATTTCACCTTCATAGAGAGGACTGGGTGTCACACACACACACAGTCCCCGCCTTTTCTGCCCTTACCCTCGGTGTGACTCTGTCACCGTTTCTGTGCTGCTGTGAGTGAAGCACAACAAAGACAGCAGGCTGCGGAAAGCTGTGGCCTTTGGGACTTGCCTTACTGGTGAAGAGGGTATGTGCTTAGTTCCTCATTAGCTTCTTAGCGCTGTGATTTCTTGAGTGTTTACCCAGGGTTTTAAAACTCCACATGCTGAGAGAAACGGCAAGCTTTGGGAAGCCTTTCTTGTCCTCTCTGAAACACAGCCCCCAATCCACCCCTTGGAGGTGACAGGTTTACACCCAACCTAGCTTACTGTCCTACACACACACACACACACACACACACACGCTTTTGATGCCTTAAGAACAAGGCAGTCACCAGGCAGTTAAGATAGATACCACTCTAGGTCAAGGGCTTGAGCTGTCAATAGTGAGCCCCCTCACTGGGATAACCACACACTAACAGGTACAGCTGAGCCTCTTATGTTTCCGGAGGTATTTTAAGCAGCACCACACACTCAGCAATCAGTACTGGACAAGCCTGCCCTGGAGGCACGTAACAGTGTGTTCCCACAGGTGACTTAGGACTTTTATGTACTTCAGAACTAGAGAAGAGCAGGCCTACACTTCTTGGAGACAGTTTAGAGAGCATTTTTAATAATTCTGCTTTCAATTATATTTCTTTTCCAGCTGAATTTTGCCCTTCTGTGCCCTAAGATACCATTTGGCTTCAAGTTCTCTTCTTTCAACTGTACTAAGAGACAAATAATAAAAGACCAGTGAGAAAAGGTGGTCTTATCAATGAGAGCTATCTGCAGCACAGAGCTCGGCAACCACCTGAAATGAATAATAACCTAAGAAAACTAATGAAGATCTAACTAGATTACTTTGTTTATTAAGTGCCCGTCCTGCCATGAGACAGCTAACAGATGACTTACAGGACCAAGCTGACTCATGAGATACATCAGTGGCTATGTCTGCCTCTGGCCCCCCAGTCTCTGAGGGGCTGGTGAACTTCATGGCCCTAGCAAGCTTTTTTTCTCCCACTTGAGATAGCTGTGGCATCAAGAGGCTCAGTCCAATCAGATGTTTTAGATTTGATCCAAAAACCCAATCTTAGATTCTGATCCAAGACACCTAAACACAGGCTCAGAGAGTTCACCTGAACTTCATGTCCAGGGTATCAGAACTGTTTCTGCTGATGCCTCCTAGCTTTGCAGTGCCCCAACCCTCATCTCATTTCCTCATGACTATTTCTTATTATCATCCTTGGAAGCTCTGTAGGGCTGTGCTGTATTGATGTGAACAACTGGGTATTTCCAGTTTGCCATAGAGTTTTTTAAAATACATTTGTATCAAAACTGGTTTGTTTGTTTGTTTGTTTGTTTTTTGAGTGTTCTATGGTGGTAAAATCAAGGCAACCCTTGCCTTCAGGCTCTGTTGAAAACTCCTGCCCATGCAGGGCTGAGTCTTTGGTGTCCTGATGGCTCACAGAGGGTGATTCAGAATCTGCTTCCAGCCCCACTTCACAGACCATTGAACCTTGTCCACAGCATTAGTTGGGCTGAGGAAATACAGAAAGAATGGCAGGTGTAAGGAGGTCCTCAGGAAAGCATGGTGCCTTCTTACCAGTTCCCTGGTTTTCTTCTTGAGGATGTCAAGGAGCACAGAAGGCTCTTAGGAAATTTGCCCCACTGTACATCACAGCATGAGGTTGTGAAGCCGTGATCCCCCGGTGCTGGCCTGCTTTGATGTATTGAATAGTTTTGTTTTGAGTTTGTTTGTTCTGTTTTGTATTGAGTTTACCTTCTGTGATAAAGTTTTTAAATTTCTATTCCTTTGCTTTCTTTTTTAAAGGAAGAACCATTTTTCATGGCGCTGAGGTTGCATTCACTGTGCATAGCTGAGCAGAGTAGACACTCAGCTTTTGTAAACTCATGTCAGAGTAGAGCTATTCACCTTAGACTCTGTGTGGTTTCAACTATTCAATTCCCAGCCTTTATTACATTTTTTTTTTCAGCTCTCAAGTTGGCAGTTGGAACCACCCTTTAGAAAGCCTTTCCCCTGTGAGTGATTCTGAAAAATGAACTATTTTTTTTTTCTTGGAAAGTGTTATAGGCTACAAAGAAGCATGGAAAAGCAATAGCACATTTTGTAAGTTTTTACCAGGATTGAACTGCTGAAGTTTCAAGATGCTAAGAAATACAGGGAGAAAATATAGACCATAGTTGCTTTGTGGGCAGGAAAGGGTTGTTTCATCCAAAAAGAGATAAAAACTGCTTCCTTAATCTACCATCTAAAAAGCCTTTCCTGCCTCATCTCAGAACCAACTTGAATAGGCTTGAATGTTAAGTTTTGTGTTAGGAGAATTATAAACATTTTTAAGCTGTTGTGTATAAGAACTCATGGTGGCATGTTACAGATCTAGCTTTGGTCATTGCAAGAATTCCTGCCCACAAAAGGCAATAAAATGGATTAAAACCTAAAAGCCCCACAAATGATTCAAGAACAAGAAACTCTGTCACAGACATTTTTACTGCAGCCATGAAAGACTGCCATTCACTGGGAAATCCAAAAATTGCTTCATCCCTTAGCTATTTTGTAGATGTTCTGGGCCAGAAACCAGCAATGGAGAGATAGTCATTTAAGTATGAATGATGTTAGGTTTTACTCTTGATTGTGCTCAAGGTCTTTGGTTGTTGTTTTTCTAAACTACCAAATGGGGGAAAAGTCCTTGTGAGGATATTAGTGAAAATGTGACTAGTAGTGTCAGGTGTTCAGTCTGCTGAGAACAGTTGCTTAGGGTTGCTATTCTAAGTATTAATAATGCATCTCATCTCCAAGTTTCCCCTCCCAAGAGATTCTGAATACTAAATATGGTTCTCTTACATCCTTATTCCAAGGAGGAAGACTAATGTAAGAACTTCATAAAATTTTTTGCATGTTTCCTTCAGAATGCAAAAGAGCAAATACTAAGCCAAAGGTTAATTTTCTTGAAAATGTGACTGGCTTCCTATAGGACAGAGACCCTTATCTGTTTTGCTAGGAATGTAAGAAGTGCTTGAACATCCAAATTATATTATTAGCATGTTGCCTTCTTCATGAAAGAGAGCCAAGACATCTGCCTTCTAGGACCCCATGTTTGGCAAGAAACAAAGGGAAGGGAGTGGAGTCCCATGGAATGTAGAGGAGGCTGGCCCAACAGTGGCTTAGAGTGAGGAAGGAGTGTAGCTCCTGAATTATACAAGTAGGTGGCTGGCACAGAACTACAGTAGGGGCCATCCAGGAAAGGAAGCAGCATGAGCAAATGCATGACAGTGCATGGCATGCTCAAGGAATGGCAATCCATCCAGGTTAAGATGACCTCACTTCAACCAACACTTAGGAGCCACACCTTTGCCACACACATGTAGATATCCAGCATACAAAGGCAAAGAGGACCTAGCCTCTACCTTCTAGAACTGTCTTCCCACCAAGACTTACAAATAGGTGAATTATACTTCAACACAGTATGCTACAGAGGTCTTAACTGCTTTCTGTGAAACGGACAAAGGGGAGTGATGTTTTCTTCACAGTGAGCTTAAGGAAAAGATTGCAGTCATCAATTGCCCCATGACCTTCTCAGGGTTGTTCATGTTCAGTTCAGAGCCTGAGAGTTTGTCAGTGAGATAAGATTTAACATATTAGGGGAGATACCTCCAAGGATCTGAGCAATAATAGTATAGTAGCAATATAGTAATATTTAGCAGATGCTTTGCTTTGGGTTTATTTGGGGTTGTTTGTTTGTTTTTTACTTCTAAGCATTTGGAGCTCATCATTTAAGCATGACTGACTCCATAAAACCATAGGAAGGAATTCTGGATTCTAGACTTCATTGGCTGTTTGGAATCTTGGTAACCAGGATATTTCTCCATGTCTAACTGGAAGCTTGTCAGTATTAAGATCTGTTGGGAGCCAGACTAAGGTATCCATGCACTGTCTGTGAGCCTCTCCCCTACACCAGCTTTCAATCACTTCATCATCATCCGTGCTGTGTCTAGTGTTCTCATACAAGGTCTTCTTGACGTCGCTTCTGTCTGATTTATAAATCTATTGATGAGAGGCAAAAGGCAGCACAGAGATGTTCAAGGTCAGTTTTGAAATTACATAGCTATGAAGCACAGCATTGCTTCAACTGTCCATCTTTAGCTAAGTGGAAATTGTAAGACCTTTTTTCATTGTTATTATTCATTACAATGTATCCCGGCTGCAGCCCCCCTCCCTCATCTCCTCCCAGTCCCACCCTCCTTCCTTCTTTGCCCCTATGTCCCTCTCCCAGTCCACTGATAAGGGAGGCCCTCCTCCCCTACTATCTGACCCTAGCCTATCAGGTCTCATCAGGACTGTCCGTATCCTCTTTCTCTATGGCCTCATAAGGCCACCTTGCCCGGAGGTGATCAAAGAGCAGGCAGCCAAGTTTATGCCAGTGACTGCCCCTGTTCTCCTTACTAGGGAACCCCGTGGAGACTAAACTGCCCATGGGCTACATCTAAGCAGCAGGTCTAGGTCCTCTCCATGCATGGTCCTTGGTTGATTCATCAGTTTCTGCAGGGCCCCCTGGGCCCAGATTTTTTTATTCTATTGCTCTCCTTGTGGAGCTCCTGTCCCCTCCCGGTCTCCCCCTTCTTCCACAAGATTCCCTGCTTTTAATGTTCTACAACTAGGACGTTTTACAGGACTCGGTTACCTTAGGTATGAATCTGATGGAGACTTTATCATTTTTGCCTTGGATGTCCAGTAGGTACATTATGTGAGATAGATTTTGGCCATTATTTATATTTCCTGAAACAGTAATGGTAACACATAGTGAGTGCCTTAGTAGTAAGGTTGGCAGACAGATTTATTGTGAAATATCTGAATGACGCTAATTAAAGACAGAAGCTATTTGAAAACAGGCAGAAACGGTAGGAAAGCTAAGTGGCCAATACCATTGGCATTGGTTCCTTTTAAGTCAGATTTAGTCCTTAGCTGTTTGGTGGCTTTTGTTGTTGCTGCTGTTGTTTCCTTCTTTAACTCCCCTGTAGTTGCTACTAAGTGATAGGGTTAAATGACTAACTCCTGTCTAAAAGGCCAAGGTTAATAATGTAGATCACACAATCAAATGGTATGCTTCTGTATTCTGAGTTGCACAGAATCTTCTCCAAGACCTATCTTCATGTAAGAAAAAGGAAGCACAGAAGTATATGAAAACATGCTCAAAATGTACACACCAAACACTTCAAAGACAGGCCAGCAACATCTTCGGCACCCAGGAATTCATTAGAAATATGTGCTTCTAGGCCCCACAGCAGACCTAATATATCAAATTCTGTTTGTAGTCCCTTTTGTCTATATTTTAACGTTTTTGCTGGGTGGTTGTGATGCTGAACCATTATGGGCCATTTTGTGGAAATAATCAAAATCAGATAGGTCTATATTAAGCCATTGATAGCTCTAAGTGCAGCCAGGGACTCACTTGCTAAAAGGCAGAAAGCTTTATAGGTCGTGAGTTTAAGAAAAAGATAGAGTGACTGGCTTACTGAGCAGGGACAAGGCTGGTGCATCTCTGGTACTGGCAGTTTCTGCATGCATGACAGAGAAGGTTATATGGACCGCCTTTGAGCTGCAGGGTCTCAGCAGCTTCGTATAGATGTTTTAAGAAGAACCCTTTCATAGAGGGTGAGCATGCCAAGATTTCTAAACTGATTTAAATACTTGAGATTATCAAGATATGAATGGATTCTCTCCCAAGACTGCCTCTCTAGAAAGCAGTTGAGGTGAGCAAGCCTGAGCTGCTCTATCTGAACTATAAATCATTCATATGAGCATGTAACTAGCATGTTAACGTCACAGTAAGTGTATTCCATGTGCCATGTCAACATCTCCTTCCTCAGACAAACTTGTGAATGTAAACTTTGGAGGCTGGCTAGAATATCTTCATTCAGTTCCTTACAAAAACCTTCACTTAAAACTTCCGTGTGAAAGAGTTCAATCTTTGTACATCTTTTCATCTAAATTATAATAAAGAAAGTATTGCCAATGGAAGCCTTAAAATAGTATCTCTTGGCTTAAATAGTACTCTGCCTTGAGAAAACAAAATACAACCATTTTAAGCGTGAACCAACAGACCAGAAATCAGTTCAGGTGAGAACAGAAACTTAAGCATTCTGGAAGTGACCCTGTACTTGGACATCTACCTAGATCCTTAGCTTCTACCCACCAGATAGGAATTACATTTATTACATGGACTAATGGACAAAGTGGCAGAAGTTAAATAACATTTTACATTGAGTTAAATGGCTGTCTGATTCCAAACTCTGTATATATTTTTTTTACTGTTCTACCCTAAACCTTATGCTATTTGCACATAACTTCATCTAGTGTATGCATCTAGCCTTTTATCTTAGTTAATATATGAGCCTTGAGTTCAGAAGTCGTCCTGACAATGTTGAGAAAAGTCCTATTGCGGAGAACTGAGTCCTAAAATACCCAGAAGAGATCTAGGTGCCCAAAGTAAGAACTCCAGCCCAGCAGCCAGAAGAAAACCAACCTCTCTCTGTGGGCTGTGTGAGTGCATTTTTTCATGGGGACCCAGACTAAGAAATGGTCTCTCATGATTTAACCCAAAGTCCAGTGCCTGATCATAGCACTGGTGGCCAGACCACTGCCTATATAGCCTTTAGTTAACCTGCATCTTGGAGTGTGAAAATCCCTCTCATCTTTCTAGAAGAACCAGGTAACTTTTTCTGACCCAGCAGAATCACTGAGAAGAGGAACCCAAGACCCCCTGAAGAATGGCAGGCTTGAAGTGTCAGGACCAGGAATTCTAAAAACACTGCTTCTCCAGATAATGCGACGTATCATAATCATAGCGAGCTACCATTTTCCAATGAGTCTCTACATCACTTGGAAATGGTTACTGGAAATGATGTAGAAGCCTGTGCTTCGCCTGTCTTTTGTTTCTCTGTGAAACAAGTTGCAGGCAGTACTTCTGAATGTTACCCTGCATGATAAGGCCACAGAATTCCCTGTCTGCAGAGGAAGATGCCCTTTCTGAAGCTGTGTGTGTGTGTGTGTGTGTGTGTGTGTGTGACAGTACACTATTTGTAGAAAGTGGGTTTCAGTATAACCCGTAACCACAGAGGTAAATCTATGGTTCAGTGTGTGACCTGACGCACAGGAAGTGTCTGAGTGTAACGATGAAACTTTTTAACTTTCCAGATGACAGAACAGAGGAAGCAGAAACAGAGAATCGGCCTTCTAGGACATCCTCCTCACATGAATGTCAACCCACAGCAGCCAGCCTAAGCAAATGGGACGGAAGGACCGTGCTCACCCTTTCTAAATTATTGTCGTCGTGAGCATGGCTCATTATTCCCGGGATGCCCACTAAGGTTACATGTGCGCTTAGTACATTTGTAAATACTCAGTTTTGTATTGTATGTATATGATTGCTACTCTCAGAAGTTTGGATTTACGTATTATAATTAGCTCTGTTGGCATGGTGACTCGTCACTCCTGCCAAAAACATTAAAAATGCCTTTTTTGGAAGGACTACAGAAAGTACCTGATTTGCACTTGAACCAGATTATAGATTTAAAAGTATATGACATGTATTTTGTATTTAAAACTAGAATAGCCAGTATTTATGTTTTTTATAAAACTGTGCAATACAAATTATGCAATCACCATAACTTTGTAACTCCTGAGTGTCCTGCAGGGAGTGCGCGTCTTTGAAGCTGATATGTTAATACTTATGTAATAAATGGTTAAATGTCAAATGATGCTGCTGCCAAAATTATAGTAATAGTGAGTTTCTGGCCCCTAGGCAATTTTGTACCTTGTAATTATCCTATGGTGATGCTGTTTCTCGTTGCTAATGGCATTAGTGTCCCTGTCTCCTGGTGATAACTCCAGGTCTGTGAACCATTCAAACACAGCATTCATTTTGAGAAAAGCAACTTTAGTTTCGAGGATATTTTTAAGCTTCAAAATTAATCATTTAAAGTATTTCTTTAAGAGAGCCATGTTAGAGGCTCACACTTTAGCTTGAAAGGAGTCAAGGAATTTTTTTAAAGGGAACTTTTTACATGATGTTTGGGATAACAGCATATTGCTGGCCAATCAGTGTCCTCTCCCGAGTGAATTTTGATGTCACGTTATAGTCAGATGAGTTAGCTGATGGTTTCTAGATTTTTCTTCATCTGAACCAACATGATACAGTAAGAAGTTACTATGCCTATAGAAATTATATATATATATATATATATATATATATATACACACACACACACACATCCAAATAAGACAAAGTAGGCGCTGTCCCCTTAGGATGCATAGCTGAACACTGACAACGCTGTCCTTCTGAAAGAGCCACGTTTTGGTTTTATTTCTTTGTCACATGATTTCTTTTATGGATGGGTGCAAAGTATAACAGGAAACATTTTCTACCTGTTGCGTCATTATGTACCTGGGTCTCGTTTTACTAGACCATCTCTGCACAAAGTTTTAAAAATGAACCGGAAGCAGAGTTCTGAAGCAAGTCAAGT
Source organism: Pachyuromys duprasi (assembly GCA_028658305.1). Classification (NCBI taxonomy): domain Eukaryota; kingdom Metazoa; phylum Chordata; class Mammalia; order Rodentia; family Muridae; genus Pachyuromys; species Pachyuromys duprasi. The sequence goes on along the minus strand of CM053761.1, from coordinate 33,507,337 downwards.
TTGTAAATGCATACATAAAAATATTTAATAAATGATGCAGACTACTACATGGCGACTGGCTGGTGGCTTTCATTTGGCATTTGCTTGTGACTCGAGCAATTTTACTGTTAGACTTTTCTCCCCATTAGGACTGAGTTAAACTACAACTGGTTTGGTTACCAGATTAATTCAGGAAATGCTCGCCTGATTTTAGAAAATAAACAATTGTTTCTATTATAAGTGAAAACCATATAACGGATATCAGAGGGAACTTCATACAAAATTCATTCTCCTAGGTGAGTGAGTGGCACTAGGCTGTCGCGGGCACCTAGCATGCCATGGCAAGGTCCGGGGAACTCTGTTTAGTGTGGGGACCTTTAACTTTGCATCTACCTGGTGGAAGGATCAATAACCATTGAAGTTTGTTTTGGTCTATCCCCCCCATGACCAAGGTCCTATCATAGACCATTTATGATGTTTGTTTTGTACTAGGCTCATTCTTCTGTCCAAATATTAAAAAAAAAAAAAAAAAGTGTTCCTACCTGAAGCAAGGATGGCTTCAGCTGCTCTTTTTGACACCTATTTGATTCTGGGCTTTAGAAAAATAGGACTAATTCCCACCCAGCTCAGAGAACTGGATCAGGATTACATTCTAGTTTAGTGGGTAGTTTCATAACTGACACTTCTGCTATATAAACTGGTTAACTTAAATCAATTTTCCAGTCAGCTTAAAATTTTCCAGCATAAGGTAAGCCTGCGCAAGACACATGCTTCCTGTCTAAAACCAAAATGGTGCCTGTACTCAATCCTACAATTCTGCGCAGCCAGCAAGGACTCGCTCTCTCCCCAGGGCGCTGCCTTTGATCTCTCAAGCTGTCCGACACAGCGTGGCTGGCAGTGTGTGCTCCCGAAATCCCATCCAGTTCACTGGAAAGTTCTGCATTGATATGTTTAGGTGGCAGCTTTTACAGGTTTGTCGTGTCTCATTTGAATCTTGTCACCAAAGATATAAATCTTCATTCTGTTTGCCAGCTTCAGCAGAAAATAATTGAAACTGGAATGTCATTTTGCCTTACACACAGCAGGTCCTGCCCTGGGAATGTCAACAACAAAGCTCTTGTAGCTAAAACAGAATCCTCAGGTAACTCTCCCAGGGCCTCTGAGGGGTCACTGATTCTGCTGCCTTCTCCACACACCACCTTTTATTGCACCCCAGTTTCAGGGTTTAAGATCTAGGTCACCTTCAAAATTACCTCTTCCTGATGAAGAAGGAGCATTGCCAGGCTAAGCATTAAGTATCACAGTTCAGTGCTCATATGCTTCATTTGCTTAAATATTTGCCATCTTACCAAATCAAGTTTTGTTTTGTTTTGGGGGTTAGTTGGCTGGTTGGTTGGTTGGTTGGTTGGCTGGTTGTTTTGGTTTTGTTTGTTTGTTGGTTTGTGTTTTAGTTTGGTTTTGAGACAGGGTCTCACTTAAAAGACAACATGCTCAGTCTACCGAAACACAGACCTGAATCCTTCAACAGGGAAAGTGACTTCCTAACCATTCAGCAAGACAGAGCGAGTTCTTCCAAGTCAGGGGCTGCGGGCCTTCCAGAACAGGGCTAGTCTATTTTATCAGTCATCCCCTTCCTGCTCTTATTCCTGCATGGGAAACGCTGCCCACTGATCTTTCTTTCTTTTCAAATCTCTTTCATAAGAAAGCCTATAAGCTAGAAAGCACTACATGTGGATACTGTGTCAAGACCGAAAACTCTGTGGCAAAGATAAGCAATAGGTAAACTATTAACATATCTGTCTTCCACACCTAGAAATCTCATACAGTACCTCTTACTTAGCCACATCTTTCAAAAGGAGAACCAATCTCAACTCAATCAAGGCAGCTCCCTCCGGATGACAATCCTCACGTACACTGCTGTCCCGTCCTGTCCCAGAAGTCAGAGTTTAGCCAGCTCCACTTAGCTCTTGTTCAATACACTGATCACTTGTTAACAATCAACTGGATGTTGGAAAACCCCCATAAAGATTTCGATTTTACAGAAAGTACCGAAAATTCCACTGATTTTGCATCACAAAGTAGTGGTTAAAGTAGAGTTTTTAGTAAAACGCCATGTGTGTGGTTTGTGGGTGGCTTTAGCTAAGAATGACTGTCAGACCTCAATTACCTGAGGGAAGAGAGCTATGATAGCAGTTACAATTAAGACAATTAGGATCAGAAGAAACACTTTTCCACTTCTAGCAATCGAAGCCATATGCAACATCCCAAGGCCAATTCAGAAACACAGCCAGCCTTCAGCTCAAAACCCCCAAGCCTACCAACATGAATTTAAAAAGACAACACTGACTCCCTTAATGCTGGACTTCTGAGCTCATTTACTAAAACGATTCTCTAGAACACAGGAGGCATGACTTGGGGGGGAAAACAAAGAGTTAGCGAGCAGGCAACCTGAAATACTTTAAGGTCATGACAAGCCAGTGAGAAAGAGAATCCTAACACCTAGAACTGAAACTGCATCATCCACCCGGCCTGGAAAGAAGAAAAGAAAGCTAAAAACCACCATAGAGCAAGAAGGCAGGGTTTGAGAAAACCCCTAAGGTGAATTCTGAACAACAACAAAGAGCCCCACAACATGAGTGCGTGCTGTATGCAGGAACCACTGGTGGAAAGAATTCGCCAGCACTTTTGTAATCACCTCAGAAGAGAGAGAGGCGAGGCCCATGTGGATGGAACTTTCAACAATACAGTCCATACAGCACCACAATCCACAAATTTAACCTACTCACTACGGAGTATCTTCAAGTCATTTCACTTACAGTATCTCAGAAGTCTCCTCAGCAGCTTTCTGTGGAAGCTGTCTGGAAGATACGGTGTTGACACTGGGCAGGAAGACTGGGACACTCCACCTTCCTTAAGGCTGCGACCCTTTAATACAGTTTCTCTTGTTGTGGTGACCTCCAACCATAACAGTTCTTTGCTACTTCAAAACTGTGATTTTGTTACTGTTATGAATCATAATGTAAATATCTATGTTCTCTAGTGGTCTTAGGTGACCCCTTTGAAAGGGTCATTCAACCACCCCAAAGGGGTCAAAACTCACAGGCTGAGAACCACTTGCTTAGGAAGCTTATGGATGTCTGACCTCCACATGGGTACATGGTGGAATAAAAAGAACAGGGTCCTTGACAGTGAGAGTCTCTGTGCTAGCTCAGCCACCTACGCATTTAATTTTAATTCCCTCCCTCCCCAAGGGTAGAGCTCTCCTTCCGCTTCCTCCCACAGCTGGCAATGAGCAGGAGGATGCTGCATGCCAAGGGTCTGCTCTGTGCCCTCCATCCACAGTCCGCACTCCTCAAACTGCCATTGTCTCCTTGCACCTACCCACAAGCTCGGCTAACTATTGCACAACTGAGCTACTTTCTGTTCCTACTAAATAGCTCTGCTGCTGTTGCTGTGGATCTTAAATCTTTGTGTCTTCACATGACATGTTTGGGTCATATCCAGTCATTTTTATTTTAACTATGTTGTAACTATCAGTTTGAACTGAATAATTCATTAAAAAAAAAAAAACTTAGTCATACAGCTCCCAACTTCCGGATAATCACTCCCATATCTGTGATCAGTGTTGAATTTAAAATCTGAGTTCTTATTTTGAAAAATATCTGAAGATGTTGAATGTCTGGGATTATGTATTTCTTTAGTTTATGAAGCATTTTCATTATCACTTGAGCCTACCAACCCTGTTAATGATGTAGTTTCTCTTGCATTTAATCATCCTCAATTTCACTTAACATTTAAATATAAATTCTATGCTATATTGCATGTAACTGTAGAGACCCAGAACTTTCGTTAACAATTTCAAGGAGCCTAAGAAGGTGCTTACACTCTCAGGGAACCTTGCCTCTCTAGATCCTAAATCCTGGTTCCTATCTAATTTTCTGTTCCTTCTCATCACCTTACTCCACTGAAAATGTGGCCACGGCTCTCCTTAGCATCAGTGACAGAGGGGAGTGTGAAAAAATGGGACTATTCTAGAAGAGAAAAAAGAACAGGAGACCCTTGAAAACAGTCGGAGCTCCCTCCCCTTCCTTCCTGGCTATTGGAATAACAGATTCTCAACCTTTGTGGGACCATTTATATTTGCCCGCCCTCTTGTTCAATAACAGCAAGAGAAAAACAAAATTCCATGCTTTCAGCTCTCTCATAGAAGACATCGCGTTAGAAAGATGGAGTGGGTCTCACTTAACTCTGGGCCTAGTATTCAAAGTCAGCCACCTGGCTTCACAGTCCATAGACTGTGTTAGGCATAGCCCAGCTCAGATCTTGGTCCTCCAGCTCTCCTGCCTACCTGTCTGGGGGAAAACCAAAAGGTCTGGGGATTTTGGTGGTGGTGGTGGTAGTGAGGTGTGTGTGTGTGAATGCACAGTGCACAGGTGCACACATATGTGGGACAACTCATGCCCATCCAAGCAGCAGACATCCTCAGGCGTCAGTCCTTGGATGTCATCCAACATTTTTTTATTTTTTACACAAGGTCTAGAAATATTAGGATGGCTCTTCAGTGAGCTCCAGGAATCTGCCTGTCTCTGCCTTCCCAGTGTGCACCATCATGCCTGGCTTTCTTTCTTTCTTTCTTTCTTTCTTTCTTTCTTTCTTTCTTTCTTTCTTTCTTTCTTTCTTTCTTTCTTTCTTTCTTTCTAGAAGAAGCAGCTTAGATTCTGAGATTAAACTCAGATCCCCATGCTTATGGGGCAGTCAGTTTGCCAACTGAGGTATTTCCCCAACCCTAAACTGAAAGCAGCTTTAGGCATAAGGGTGCCACTAGTTTGTTTCCTTATCGTCGGGATCGGGCACAGTTCCTCCCAAGTGAAGAGGCCCCGTACATTTGGGCAAGTCTTCCCTTGATCTACTTTAGGATTTTTGAGTCAAAGCCAAAGAGGAAGATCTCATGAAGAAAAGAATATTCCAGCCTCTCTAAAAGAGAAGCATAAAGAATTAAAGATCCATTAACCAAGTGAGTTTCCCTAGTAAGGGGAACAGGAACTATTTCTGACATGAACTCAATGACTGGCTCCTTTACCGCCCACTCCCCCCTGAGGGAGGAACAGTCTTGCTAGGCGACAGAGGAGGACATGGCAACCAGTCCTGAAGACACCTGATAAGCTACGGTCAGATGGAAGGGGAGGAGGACCTCCCCTATCAGTGGACTTGGAAAGGGGCAGGAAGGAGATGAGGGAGGGAGGGTGGGATTGGGAGGGAATGAGGGAGGGGGCTATGGCTGGGATACAAAGTAAATAACCTGTGACTAATATAAAAAATAAAAACCATTTTAAAAAAGAATTAAAGATCCAGCAACTGCTGTAAGATAACCAATAATTACTCAGAATGCCTCTGACTTTAAAAGTCAGCACCATAAAGTAGGTTGATGCCTCCATACGAGCAAAGCCCCACTTCTCACTCTTCTTTTCTAAGAAGAAATAAGAAAGGCCCCTGTGATTAAGGGTAGCCTCCATGAATGTGAGAATTCAGACCCCTCTGTACTTCTAGATGCTCCCTGCTACACCACCCCTCATCCAGGAACCCCTAAAGGCAGCACCCCACTTGTTCATGTAGGATTGAGTCAGTTCTTAGATGGAGCACACTTTAGGTAGCATAAGGAAATTAGGGCCATCTGGGGTAGTATAAAGAATTGTGTCTCATTTATTTATGAACTATGCGTAAATGACTGAGTCACATTTTCCCCCAACTGTTTTTGAGGTTCTGCTAATCCTAAAAATCTAATAACAACAACAGGCCTGGAGGTAGAGTGGAAGTCACTGTTTGTTCTGTATCCTCTCCTACTAGTTAAACTGGAATTCTTACAATTACTGGCAGGAAAATGGTACAACCATTTCGAAAAAGTTTAGCAGACTCTAAAGTGTAAACACACCTTATTATCCCCAAATCCCACTTCCAACAATTTAACCAAGGGAAATAAAATATGTCTATGTAAAAACCTGTTTACAAGTCTGGAGATACAGTGTGTTGGGCGGACTGTTTGCATAGTTATTGCTGGCTAGTTTTATGTCAACTTGATACAAGCTAGGGTCATCTGGGAAGAAGGAACCTTAATTGGGAAAATGTTTCCATCAGAATACCTGTAGACAAGTCTGTAGAGCATTTTCTTGATTGATGGTTGATATGGGAGGGCCTAGATCACTGTAGGTATTTCTACTCCTGGGCTGGTCATCCTGAATGCTATAAGAAAGCAAGCCAAAGTGGGAAATAGATCTGGAGAGGACAGAAGCTCCACAAGGAGAGCAATAGAACCAAAAATTCTGAGCACGGATCTTTCCTGAGACTGATACTCCAACCAAGTAGCATGCATGGAGATAACCTCTGCACAGATGTAGCCCATGGCAGTTCAGCCTCCAAGTGGGTTTCATAGTAATGGGAACAGGGACTATCTCTGACATGAACTCATTGGCCTGCTCTTTGATCACCTACCCCTGAGGGGGGAGCAGCCTTACCAGGCCACAGAGGAAGACAATGCAGCCACTCCTGATGAGACCTAATAGACTAGGAACAGAAGGAAGGAAAAGAAGAGCTCCCCTATCAGTGGACTTGGGGAGGGACATGCATGGAGAAGGGGAAGGAAGGGAGGAATTGAGAGGGGAGGAGGGAGGGCGCTACAGGGGAGACAAAAAAAGAAAGAAAGAAAGTCAAACAGACCACAAGGAGAAGCCAGTAAGCAACACCCCTCCATGGCCTCTGTTTCAGTTCCTGCCTTGACATCGTTTGATAATAGACTGTAATATGGAACTGTAAGCCTGAAATAAACCCTTTCCTCCCTAAGTTGCTTTTGGTCATGGTACTTTATGATAGCAATGAAAACTTTAAGATACCTAGCATGTAGAAAGTCCTGGATTCAATCCTCAGCACCGCATAAAACCAAGCATGGTGGCACATAACCATAATCTCAGAACTATGAAGATGAAGGCAGGAGGATGATCAAAAGTTCAAGGTCATCTTTGGCTACATACTTAACAAGTTCCAGACCAGCCTGGACTCCATGAGCCCCTTTCTCAAAATAAACAAAACTACACAAATTATAAATATAACACAATACCAAAACCAATGGAAACGTCCACCAACCAGTAAAAGGGTAAGTGAATTATGATGCATGAATCTAATGTTGCCGGGGATATTGGCAGCCTCTGGCTTCTATGCTGAGAAACACCACTGATGTTGGGGTTGAGCCCAACATATTTTGTTGTTGTTTATTTGCCTTTGGGATGGGTTCTTGCTATGTAGCCCAGACAGGCTTCACACTTGGAATTCTCCCATCTCAATCTCCCTAAATCTAAGTTTCCCAAAGTGTACCACTATGCCTGACCTACTTTTTATCTTTTCCAGCACATTTAGTATGCACACTTTTTAACTACTTCAGAGTTGAAGACAAGAATGAGAACCAAAAGCTGCTACCTAGAGAATCTAGTAGAGAAGGCAATGAACTCCAGGAAGGGGGGGAGGAGTTGGAGGATGGAAAGAAGACAGAGAAAAGAAGAAAAGCTGTGGTCCTGCTTCAATTTTTGTAATTCTTTTAAAAATAACATTGTAAATGTGTATTTTGCTCTTTTCCTCCTAGAGCTGTAACAAATGACAAAATAAAAGAGAGGTAAATGTGCTGCGATGGTTTAAATAAGAATGGCCCCTATAGGCTCACATGATTAGATGCCTAGTCACAAGGGATGGAACTGTTTTAAAGGATTAGAAACATTAGGAGGTGTGGCCTTGTTGGAATATATATGGCCTTGGAGGAAGTATGTCACTGGGAGTGAGCTTTAAGGTTTCAAAAGCCCATGCCAGTCTCTCTCTCTCTCTGTCTCTGTCTCTCTCTGTCTCTGTCTCTCTGTCTCTCTGTCTCTCTCTGTCTCTGTCTCTCTGTCTCTGTCTCTCTATCTCTGTCTCTCTGTCTCTCTGTCTGTCTCTGTCTGTCTCTCTCTGTCTCTCTCTCTCTCTCTGTCAAGACATAGCTCTCACCTACTGCTGCAGCACCATGTTCCCGACCATGATGGTCATAGACTAACCCTCTGATACTAAGCAAGCCCCCAATCAAATGCTTTTCTTAATAACAGTTGCCTTGGTCAAGGTGTCTCATCATAGCAATAGAACCCTAACTTTACTTTTATTGTGTCTATATGTTATCTCCCAATTCTGGTTGTCTATACACTCTCCTGGAGGACCTAAGGGGAAAAACCCATTCTCTGGCTTTAAGCAGCTTTTAGGAGAGTACTTTGTTTGGAGCCTGCTCCTATATAAAGGCAGACATGGCTGTCTGAGTCTTTGGAACAGTATATCACTCTGATTCTTCTGCCCACCTCTTTCATCTTTTATGACCCTGATCCCCAATTGGATAACTTAGGAAACCTCTGCATCTCAAGACTCTTAGTTCAACTCCATCTGCAAATCCCCTTTCTCCATCTATGGTGGCAGTCACAGTGCTCTGGGATCAGGATGCAGGCATCTTTACAGGTGCCACTGCCCTGCCTACCACATCAGACTGAGCACAGTCTAGGCAAGTTATGCTTCAGACAGAAGAAGAAAGTCATTCATCTGCTTTCCACTTCTGAGGGGACCTGAGTACAGTTAGGAATGCCACGATGTCCCATGGCCTAAACAGGCTAAACAAGTCAGGTCACCAAAACAATCGTAGAAACAGACAAAGCTATAGATGCCTGACTAAGAATCAGTCAATTCCTTTCACATTTCTTGTTGCTCTTGGACAACTAGAAACTCATGCACATGTATGTAACACACGCACATACGTGTGAGTGTGTATGTTACTAGATTTCTCCCCCTTGGGTGGTTTCATTTGTAAGGATTAATACTTTAAAAATAAATGAGAGTGAGGCAGTTAGTGCAGAATGTCACTGCTAAGCTGGCCCATTTCTGAGTTCTAATTCAATAATCATCACCTTCCTTTCCCCTTTTTCTAGCTCTCCCTTGGATACTTGCCAAAGTCCTAAGCATGTTTGCCCTGCCACTCTGGACATGTACACGCTTTCTCTGAAAACTCCTTCTGTCCATCCAGTACTAGCTGACCACCATTGCCGAACCCATCTGTTTTCCTGAGCCCTTGACAGACACGTCTGTCTCTCTTTCTGTCTCTCTTTCTCATCTCATCTCTTCTGCAGCTGCCAAGGCTGTCAACTTGCTTGCCTCATTTCTCCCAACCTCTAATGAAATTATTCTCAAGCTTTAATGAAAGTAACAGCGGATAAAGAAACTGCAGGATAGAGAGCCAGGAAGCAGGACTGACCACTCACAGAGTACTAATTATTTCAGAACCCTGGTTTAAAGAAAAAAAAAAAAAAGATAAGACTCGACCCAACAGATCATAGATACTTTCATCATCCCAAGTGATTCTCCCATCAATGCAACACCACAGGATCCAGCTGGTTTCCCTTCAGCAATGTGGGTGAACCCTGCATGCGCTTGACAGCACAGGATCTAGCCCATTCCACAGTATCAAAGAAGCATCAAGAACAACTTAGCTTACCCACAAACTTCATGAAGAGCTGGAGGCTGCGTTCAGCCAGATAAAAACCTGAAGAAGGCATTCCCTTTGAAACTGAACCTAAGGGAAATAACTGAGAGTCGTGCTTGAAGACACATGGGCCAGGTTGATAAAACAGCAACAATAACAGTCAAAAACATGACCATACCAGATCCTTCTAGCCAAAAATACGCCCACCTCATCCAGAAGGTCCACCAGTTTGTTTGTTTTTTCCCTGCACCTTCAAATTTTCATTCGTTCCCCATCACGGTCCTCAGACATGCCCAGTGGTTAGTGGACTGTCTTCACAGAGTCCCATCAGTGATCCTAAAATGCAAACCAGATGGAGAGCATGCTGGTTTGTGCTCTGCTACCCAGGATGAGGCCCAAATCATAGAACTCTCCAATTTACCTGATGCGGGTGAGACACCCTGCTCTCCCTGGCAGTAATAGAACCTTTCACTACAATGCCTCAGCTAGGACAGGGTTCTTCTTTAGCCCCAGTGCAGGCCCAATACAGGACTATCTAACCTGATCAACATGACAGACCAAGGCTTTGCAGTTGATAGAGACAGAAACAACCTTGGCTTCTAAGACAGATTTTGCATCTGGCTAAACAACCCATTAATAAATATCAGATCATTGGGGTTGAGGAGGAGGTAACATCAGCTACTGAGTAGCTAAGTAGTAAAATGTTTACCCAACATGAGCGAGGCCTTGGGTTTGATCCTCAGCATGAACAGACGCATGCACGCACACATGCAATGACATCCTGCATACAGGAAAAGTTTCATGACTTTGTCTTCACAGTGAGTTCTTCAGTATGGCACCAGAAACCTACGCAACAAAAGCAAAAACAGGCAAGTGAATCTGCTCCAGGATTAAAACCTACAGCATAAACATCACAACAAAACAACTACAGAATGGGAAAAATAACTGCTCACCTAAAATCTGATAAAGAGCTAATACTCAAAAGTGTGAAGAAGTCTAATAATTTAACTACAGTGTAAATAAACAAAAACAGACATACTTTTAGGATGGACAAAATTATGCAGAAACACCTTCCCATTAAAGAAACACAAATGGCCAGTGGGTAGGTGTGAAAACTCAGCATCAGTTCCAGACGCAGTGACACATGTCTGCATAGCACTCAGGGAGGCAGAGGCGAATGGATCTCTGTGAGTTCAAGCACAGCCTCTTCCACAAAGCAAGGCCAGGACAGCCAAGGCTACTCAGAGAAACCCTGCCTCGAAAAACAAAGAAGAAAGAGAAAAGAAAATTTAGCATCACTAAGCATGTTGAAAATGTGAATCAAAACCACAGTGAGAGAACACCTCACAGCTATTAGGATGAGTACTGTAAAACAACCATGGAGACAGAAAGCAGGAAATAGCAGTTATAGGAAGGATATAGTCATAAAGTCATTCTGTACTGTGAATAATAATGCAGGCACAAGGACAAAGGTGCCTCGAGCACTTGTGAACAGCGCCATGGTGACGGTTCAGTGGGTATGGGTATCTGCTATGCAAATAGGACTTAAGTCCACATTCCAGTACCCACAATTTTGAAAGCCAGGTGAAGCTGCATGCACACCTATAACCGCGTTGCTGTGGGCGATGGAGACAGGAGGATCCTGAAACTTGCTGGGTGCCAGTCTAGCTCCGGCTCAGTAAAAAGACCTGTCTCAAAGCAATGATTGAAGCATGATAGATCAGAATAGCTGATGTCCTCCTCTGACCTCCGCCTTTATGGGCGTGGGCATGAACACCAGTATATGTACATGCTATATACACATTTAACATACACACACACACACCCCGAAAGCAAAACCACTTCAAAATACAGCTAACATCTGATCCCAAACTCAGACCTCCAGTTTATTTATCCAAAAGTACCAAAGTTAGGATTTCCAAGAGGGACCAACATTCCCAAAATTATTGCAGCATTCTTCGAAAAGGCCATGAGGTAGAAATGGCCTAAATGTCCACTGACGGATGAATATGTAGATAAAGGATGATATGTGCATATATATAAATACTATGCAACCATGAAAAGTGAGGAACTCCTGGCAACGTGCGACAGCAGGGATGAACCATGAAAGCATTCCTCTAGGCAAAATAACCAAATCATGGTAGAGCAACTACCGTAGGACCCTCCTTACAAAAAGTACTTCCAGTTTATTTCTGCCTGCCCACTCTATGAATACGAAAGCATGAGTTGACAGTGTCAGCTAAAATGTTTATCTGTTCTGGCTTCTGGTTCTTGTGGTGTGCTAGTGCAGTGTTTTGACTGTCATGACACGGTTTGATTAACTGACCCTTACTGATTGCTTGAAGTCCTTTGATCCCTTCTTCATTATCCCAATCTCTCACCACTTCCTCTTACATGAGAGCCACAATCCCCAATATGTGCTACTACACAAACACAGACACACACACACTTGTAATAACCAACACTGTACTTCCCAGTCCTGGGACAAAGAACACTCTTTTGCCAGGTGTCTTTCGCCTTGCTGTTCTTTTCTTAGAATATCCATCTTCTGCCGTCTCTTTTACCAACTTGGACCTTTGGCTCTAGATCCATTACAGCAACTTTTCTCCTCTGAAATGCCACAGAATTCCCTTTGACACTAAACGGGCCATGATAACGTGCCTCTCTCTAGATCTCCCACTGCGTTGGACTCTTTAAGAGCACTGGTGGCTGAGCTCCTCAGTCTTCTCTGCGCTTTATTCCCATCACTGCTAAATTGGGTCATCTCAGCTTATTCAGAGAAAGACTTACAGGGCAGAACAGAGAAGCCAACGAAGAAGTCAGGAATCTCCTTCCAGCATGCCGACTCTCAGCCCACTGCCGTGGGCATGGCTTCTTCAAGTGCATGCTTAGTCACCACAATGCCTTACTGTCCTGTGGCACACTGTAGGACCTACACTCAAAAGATATCGGTTGCTTCTGTCATGCTGTCAATATTTTTTCTCATTTCCAAAGTGGATTAAGCAATATCCAAATCAAACTAATCCAGGAGAGCTAGATGGAGACCAGATGAATTGAATTTTGTAAAGTGATCAGTGATACCTAACACACCTACCTACATATCATTAAAACCCTGGTGCTGAACGTCAATGTTAGACACACTTAGCCAAAACCCCACTTAATGTCTTTCACCCATCAATGTTCTTTGTGTTAACGTAACTTCCTGTACTTTCAAGTTTACTTCAGGCACAGGAGAAGCCGCAAATTACCTTTCGTTTTCTGAACTCTAAAAACCCTTATTGAAAAAAATGTCATTGTCTGATACCAGTTTTCTGAGCAGCTTCTCAAGTGGTTGCTATACTTTAAATTAAAACTCTCCATCCTCTTATTCAAATAAAAAAAAAATTATGGGTTTTGAAAAAACCCCAAAACATCATCAGATTTCCTTTAAAGTTAAAAACAAAAGCAAATTGTGTTTCTTAAACATTATAAATTACCAAGACTTACAACACAATTAAAAATCAAAAGTTGCTGGCAACGTAGCTCGGTGATAGAGTACTTGCCCAGGAGGGCCCTGGCTTACTGACTAGCCCAAGGTGGGGGTAGCAAGCATAACTTTACAGGAAAAAATCTTTTCAAACCAGTAACGGGTTAGGGGTGTGGTGCCGTGGTAGAATGCTAGCCTAGTGTGTACAAGGTCCTGGGTTCAATTTCCCAACACTACAGAAAGCAGGGCAGTGGGGTGAGGGGAGGGGCAACGCCATAAATGCTGAAGGAGGGACTGATATATAGATGTAGCATATATACACATATGTCACACATTATATGGAGTGATAGACAGATATATTACACACATATACATATATCACTAAATACATATATTTATAGAGAGAGCATTCTCAGTGAATGTCGATAACAATGCCATACTGATGGAGTATAGTATATACTCCTTGTTAAAAAAAAAAAAAAAGTGTACGGAGGACTGAAATGAGACAGAGACAGACAACTGGTTCTTTTAAACCAATCTTAAGAGCCTAAAAGATTAGCAAGTAAACTTACCAACCTTTTAAAAAAATTGAAATAATAATAAACAGGCTTCACTGAAAATGATGAACCCTGAAATTCTTTATGTTTTGGTTATCTTTAAGTTATTAGTCATAGATAACACTAACCAAACAGCTACTGTTTTCTACCAAGGCACTCTGAACATGTGTGAATAGACCACTGACTTCAACAGACATTAAGCAAAGGGGTCAGGATCAATCGGCTGTTCTTGTACATATTAGACGTGAGGCACCACACAGTGTATGTCACCACCTTAGACTTAGAAAATCGAGTCACATCCTAGCAAAACATGTTGTATGATAAACAGATCGTAAGCAGAAACTTCCAGTGGCAGGCAGACACAAAACCCAGCTGGGTCTCCTTAGCCCCATCCCAGTTTCAGCTGCAGGTTTTTTCCAGAAAGAGCAGAAGTTTGATTTACTCAACATTCTGCAGAAGTCAGGGGTGTGGCTGTAACTCATTGCTAATGGGTTTTCCCTTAATTCTTGTAGCAACAGGACCTTCAAGTGGCTACTGACACAGAGAAAAGGTGAAATCAAGGTCACAGCTGGAGTCTACAGCATCAAAATAGAAACAGCTGTTGAGGACCACCTAGTGGCAACCCAGGCAGCAGTATTTTGTTTTAATATTATCGCTAAGGCAAAGTATGAATATTTCCCAGACTTAGAGCAGAGAGCCACAGCAACAGTTGAAGACTATCCGGTTTTACCCACTCTGCCATTAAATGCTGGTAATTTCATCCCCAAGTTACTCCGATACACAAATCACACTGATGTAGACCAATCATGTTTTCTTCTTATTCGTTAGAAAGTGTGAATTCAGGGAGAAACGTCCATGAAACATTCACTGGGCTTTTTTTTTTTTTTTTTAAGCAGGGGTTGGACTAGAAATTTGTAAGCCAGACTGAGAAGCTTTTGCTAAGGCAGGGATCAATGGGAGTGTGCCTAATGAGTAATTGCATTCCTTCTTGGCTAGCCAGCAGCGTGGAAACTGAGCCCTGGTCTGCTCTGTGCACACCCAGCTTGCAAGGTCTGTTTCCACTTCTCCGGACCAGGCTAGTCTCAGAGGAACAGCTGTCTCCAAGCCCTCTGCGCAGCCGGAAGCTTGTAGCTTGAGTTAGGAGCCCATTGCCAAGGATTACAGGGAGTACGTCTCACGATCTCTGAAGCCAGTTTGTAGCTGGGGGAGGAAACTGAGGCCAAGCTGGCTCCCTGCCCACTCCAGAGCCTCAGCACCTAACTTGCACAATGCTAGCACTAGGATGAGGACATGGCCAAGCACCCTAAATACTCACTAGATGTGGAGTGAATTAATGAGACATGGCATGTGTTTCCTTTCTGGCCAATTTCAAGCCTCACCCCTCAGGACAATAGAGGAAACTGAGGCCCCAGATGAAGTGATTTAGCAAAGGTCACAGGTCAGGTAGCAGACAGAAAAGAGCCTGGAAAAAGAGTTTTGAGTTTCTTCCTTCTCCCAAATAGTAATGCTATCCAAAGCCTCTCTACCTCCACGTCCAAGGTCCCCAAATTCTGAGCGGAAAAAGCCCAGGGGCTCCCATCCCCAATTGCTTTCCGGTCAGCAGTTCCAGTCAGGGAAGGGCAGGGCATGGCAGGGCAGGGCAACCCCACCCTCCCGCCAGCTGCAGGGCATAGTGCCAGGCGCACATTGACTGTTCCCAGGCACTCCCTCGCCCCAGCCCCACTGCGCCCTGCGGCCCGTCTGCGAATTGCCAAGGGCAAGCAGGGGTACAGCTCACGTGCCCCTTCATCAGACCTGAGGGCGGGGCTTCGTCACCACCACGCCCTTCGGGGCGCGCCCCCAAGGAGCACTTTGAGACCCCCTCCCTCTCCCGATCCAGATCCAGCAAAGCGGGCTCCTGTGTGGGCTGTAAGGATTTGAGGAAGTCCGTGGGTGCGGTCGAGGCAGCGTAGGCAGCTAGCTCTGGTGAAAAGGAGAGCGTGTCTAGGTCGGCTACATTAGAAGAGGGCGTTTCTGCAGAAAAGGAAGTAGGTGTCAAAAGCTGCACACACATTGCCCCGTGGGAGTCTTGTGAGGGAAGTCGTCAGGACCTGCTGCAGCCTCCCACTTTATGGTTGCATGCACAACATTCACAAGTCGGGGTTATTGTAATTCCTGTGACTTCTCAACGCTGGGCAGGCAGTAACCATGGGCATCCGTTGTGTATGGGTCACCCATCCAGGCTTCCTGTGAGCCTCATTTTGCCTCGTAGGCCCCTCCCCAGTAAGAACCCTTGATACTTCTCCCTTTACTTCAACCTCACCTAAGGTATATTCCCGCAGCTTCCAGAAGCCTACAGACTGACACTGACTTATTCAAAACCCCTATCTTAGTCACATGTTATATTCTTATCCCACAGACACTCAATAAAGCCCCTATCTTGAGAACAGAAAGGTTTTCTTGGTTTGGTTTTGACATGGTGTCATGTAATCCTGGCTGATTTTGAACTTGCTAAGTAGCTAAGACTGACTTCTGATCCCTGACCTCCAGTTCCCAAGGGCAGAGTCCTGGGATTATAGACATGGGTTACCACACCCACCTTTTTTTGTTTTTAACATTGCTTTGAACCCGGCCAATGGCATTTAGTAAGGCGGGGCGTTCCTGGGAAAGGATTTAGAAGAACAAGTGTCCCACATTTATCTTATTTGGTAGCTTGAAGTTTTACTTGATTGTCAATTTCTGGATATGTGGGTTCACATGCCCCAAAGTTTCCTTTTCTTCCTCAAACAAACAAACAGATTTTTTTTATCCTGGACTCGATTTGTAGACCAGGCTGGCCTGGAACTCACAGATATCCTCCTGCTTCTGCCTTCCCAAGCGCTAGGATTACAGTGCTGTGCAACTTTGTCCAGCTAAATCCAAGTCTTAAGGCCTTACAAACACCAGCAAAATACTCTACACTGAGTATCTCCACCCCTCATTTTCTTCTCAGTACTACAGAAACTCCACAGCTCTGCCTCATTCTCAGTCTTGTCTTGTGTGACTAGTTTTACTGAACACTATTGTCAGAAGGTCGTACCGGGGATAGGAGGATTGAAGAACAACCAGAATTGGGTAGATGACGGAAAAGCCCTCACTGCCCAGGTCCTTCAGGTCCTTCTTTGCCACCTCTTGTCTGCCCTACCTCCCCGTCCCAAGGCTGACTCCTCAGGGGTTGGTTTGATTCCTGGCTTAATTCTGAACATGTAAAGCAGGATGTGGGACCCATAATCCCAGCACTTATGGAGGGAGGCCGGACTATCCATTGAAGGTCAGCCTGAGCTACATAGCCTACGTAGCTACACACTCTCAAGAACAAACAACTCAAAGAATATCTCTCCTTGATGTGTGTGAACTCTGGTGTTTTGTTTTGTTTTGATTAAGGTTTGTTTGTTTGTTCGTTTCCCTCAGTAGACAAGAATGGCCTCAAACTCATTAGCTTTCTGCCTCAGTTTTCCAAGTGTGGGATTACAGGAATGCACATCACTGAAGTTTTGACAGCCTCAATGCATTACGAATGGGATGGAAATCAGTGTCAAAAAAAAAAGAAAAAAAGAAAAAAGGAGGAAGACTGTGGTTTGGAAAGATTTTGAGAAGATGGGGTAATAACTTACAGAAAGAATGAGGATTCCCCTTCCCAAAGAAAGTAGAATGGTACCCAGTTAATACCAGCTCATCTATATTTTCAGTTTCAGTACTTTTAGTTCTCGGCATAGAGGATTTATGTATTGTTTATCTCATGTTCTCATTTGGGAAGCCACTTTAGCTATAGAGGCTCTCTGAGAGTAAACTAGAATTGGCCTAGGGAGCAAGCAAGTCCCAGAAAAATCTTCTAGGATCAGGTGGCTCTTGGTTCACACTGTTTTGTTTATCCACCATACAGGTGAAACTCGTTAAGAGTCAGGCACACAGGCACACACAACCTGGGGCTTGGTGCTGAAAGTCCAGGAACAGGTGAAACCAGAAAGGGTTTGAATGCTGTATCCACCTAAGACCCACAGACTTGAACGTACCAGGTCACTTAACTGAACCTTGACCAAGAGACCTCAAACTGAAAATCATTAAAAACAGCAAAAGACGGTTTCCTTAAAATGTTTTATAGAATACTGCCTGAAGGAACTATAAATTCCAAGGTTATAAGACATATGCTTGAAGATTATTAAAAACAAAACAAAATAACTATTTCAACCATCTTCAGGAGGCTAGTCCTGTAGTAGATTTATAGAACCAATATAAACCAGCCTCCAGGATTTGTGCAGAACTCTAAAGCTCTCACTCCCTGTAAGAGACAGCAAAACTGGGAAAAAAAACAAACAAGAAACCAAAAAACAAAAACACGGCAGTCTGTTTGGTTTCTGTCCTGTGAAGCTGAAGAAGACTGGTGTACAACAGGCTCAAAGGCCTGGACTGAAGGTGAAAGAGTCACTTCAGAAGCTAAGGTCATGACCGCTGAGGGTGTCACTCAAGGCCACTGCTCAGTATTAAACAAACTGCACAGGCTAACCACCACCCAGAAGAACACGAAATGGGTAATTCATCCCTCCCACACCTCCTAAGAGTTTCTATCTAGACTATCTAGAACAGGGCAGGATCTTATGGCACGTTCTCAGCTGCCATTGCCCTCAGCTAGTGTTTGAGCCAATTCCACGTGGCTAAAGGCAGTCCCAGGCTTAGAACCACTCTCTTGAGCCAGATTTAGTGACACATTTCTGTTGTTGCAATACTTGGATGGCTGAAGCGGCAAGTTCTAGCCTACCCTAGGCTGCACAGTGAGTTCCAGGCCAGCTTGCATCATAAAGGTGGCCCTGCTGGGGGTGGGGGCCGGGTAAAGAGAACAAAACAAAACAGCCGTCCTCAACCTTCCTAACGCTGCGACCCTTTAAAACAGATCTTCTAATTCATAGCTGTAGTTTTGCCTCAGTTATGAATTGTAATTAATCTGTGTTTTTCAAATGTCTAAGGTGACCCCTGTGAAAGGGTCACTTGACTTCCCCAACTGGGATCATGACCCACAGGTTTGAAAACCTCTGAAACAAACGACCTTTTCTCTTGCAGGGCTTGGTACCTATAATCCAAGGATTCAGGGGACTGAGGCAGGATTGTGGTGAGTTTGAGGCTAGTCTGGGCTGCACTGTGAGGTTATCTATGAGAGCAACAACAACAAAAAATACAATCATTCTCTCGGTATTCATGACCAACTGTTCTTCCTGTCTGTCTCCAATGTAGCCATCAGCAGATTCTTGTCACCATGTGGGGGCATGACACATGACTCACAGGGAGCCAGCACCACTTTCCTCACCCCTTGGCTTGGTCTGTGACTTTATTTGACCAATACGATGAAGTAAAAGTGACATCCAGGGACTGCATTGCTCTCACTGTTATGAGATCTGGCCACCTTGACTTTGCGTCCTTCTGGGAAGAAAGCCCGAATGCCTTTTTGAAGCCTGGGCTGCTGTCGGGAGTGATGAGAATCATCACGTGGCCAGCAAAAGAAACCATATGGAAAAGCAGCAGACAAGAGATGGAAGGAAGTCTTCTGAAGCCACCTAGCAACACACTGGCCCAGTTCCTAACCCAGAGAATCATGAGAAATACGCAACTGAAGAGCCATTACCCCCTCTGTCAGACCTCACTTATCTATCATGAAGTCAGGACATGGGATTAGGAGTCTAAGAAAGAGTCTTGGTCAAACAACACTTCCTTGTCTACAACTCTTGCAACTATACAACCCCTAGTAGACTCTACAACACTATACTTTGTTCTTAGTACCCACGGGGGATCAGTGGCAGACACAAGTCCTTTATATAAGATAGCAGAGTGTTTGTGTGTAATCTAGACACTTCTTCCCATAGACTTTAAATCGTCTCTAGATTTACAAAGCCTAATACAGAGGATGGAAAGATGGCTCCATCAGTAGGGTGGATGCTTGCCATAAAAGTATGGAGACCTGAATTCATTCCCTGGAACCCACAATTCAACAAGTGGAGAGAGTGGCTAAAGAAGGGGCTGAGAAGAACATGTGATGCTTTTGCAGAGGATCTGGGTTTGCTTCCAAGAACCTGGTGGCTCACAACCATCTATATCTCCAGATCTAGGGGATCAGATCTGACCTCCACAGGCTTTACATGGGCATGGTGCATATGCATACATACTGTCAGGTCCCAAAGTAAATGGGATAAATTGCCTGTTAGCGTACCCGAGTGTCTGCTTGGCATCTAGGCTCACTGGTACCTGTGGGTACCTGTGGCTCCTCTCAGCACTTCTCATCCCTGCTTCCTACTATAAACTTCTCCAGCTCAAGAGCTTTGCTCTCCTTGTCCAGCTTCTCTTTCCTATTTAACCCTGCCATTTTGGCAACACGTTCTCTTGATTCTCTTTTGCCCTTCTGGCTCCTCTCTTGGTCTGCTTGACTCCTCTCACCTCCACCCACTCTTTTCCTCCCTCGCTTTCCCACTCTCTCTCTCTCCTCTCATGGCCAGGTCCAGTCTGGGCTCTTCCAAATGTCTTTGGCAGTACTCTCCCTCTGTAGGAAGTCTCTGTTTGGAGAAGTCTCAGGCTGTAAACATCATGGGGAGGAGGAAACAGCAGTTGCTAGCTTTTGCCCATCCTGCCAGCATTTATTCACATTAGGACCAGAAGAAGGCTTTGCCACATCCATAGGCTTTAGTCTTCAACATGGCCATACCTACGACAACAATATACATTCATGCAGGACTTCCTCTGCTAAACTCCAGGTTCAATTACAGATGTTGTCACTCAAAAAGGAACAATTGAGGAAGACAGGCAACACTGACCACATGTGTGTGGATGATACACACACCACAAACAAATAAAAAAGCAAGCAAAAGAACTTTATATAAATACCAAGTATAAAGTAGTTAAATTTGATTGGGGAAAAGTAATAACAAAAATCCACAGGACTTCAGCACAGACACATCATTCCCAGGTATTTTCCATGTTAACTTGGTTGAATCCAGGCCCTCAGAATGCACGGATATTGAGGGTACACTCATTTCGCTTATTTTCCCAACTACTTTGCAGTTTGGGCCGGGCTCCAGGGAGACAGGTGGTCCTGTCCTCCACACAGCATCAGCTGGGGCTGGCTTAAAGGCTGGAGGATGGAATCATTTGAAGGCTGGCTGTCTCGTGTATGGAGGTTGGTAGTGGGAAGAAGACTGTACGAGGTGGGGCTGGAATGCCTGAGCTCCTGAGGCGTCGGTGGGGCTTTCCAGAGGATATCTCCAGCCCGGTGACTTCTGGGTGGCTTTTAACATGTCATCAGGGCTCCTGCAAAAGCAATTCCTGGTAGAAACTACATCAATTGCTATGACTTCCACCTTGCCCATCACCACATTGCCTTTCTGCCTTTCATTGGTCACCTCTTAAAGAAGGAGGACCAATTCATACTGGTAGGACTATGGAGGGACTGGATTGGATCTACTATATTTGCAAAGCAAAAGCCTGTTTTACCCAGGTTCCAAACTCTACTACGTATGAATTTCATGTGAGGTATTAGAAACTTGTTAAGAAGATCTGGAGAGATTGCTCACCAGGTAAAAGTGCTTGTCCTGCAAGTCCCAAAACCTGAGTTTGATCCCCAAACCACGATGGAAGGAAAGAACCAATTCCCAAAAGTTGTCCTCTGGCCTCCTTGCAAGCATGTAAGTATGCATTCACATGTACTCATGACAGGAGGGATGAGGAGATACCTCAGTTGTAAAAGGTCTGGCAAGCACAAAGCCTGAGTCTGGTCACCAGCACAGCCTAAACCAGATGTGGCAGTGTTCATCTGTAATCCTCACACTTGAGAAGTATTAACAGGAGGATTAGTCAAACTTTAAGGCTATTTAGATAATAGCAGACTCTGTCTCAAGACAAACGAATCAAACATTGAATAGAATAATGAATTGCAAGAGCCTTGACTAAAATAATAAAACTGCAGTTACTGATTGAGCCCTTGATGTGTGAACTCAGCACTCTCAAAGTCCCTTGGTTTAGGGCTCGGGTTCATTCTCCCTTTCCCCTTTGACCTGAGTTAGAAATTCATATTTTCAGAGTGGAAAATGTGAATATCATTACTGCCAATTTTGTAAACTCCTATTTCTTTAAAATGTGTGTGTGTGTGTTTTACTTAAATGTATGTCCATGCACCATTTGTGTGTCTGGTCTGCATGGGGGCCAGAAGAGAACACTGGGTCCCCTAGGACTGAGTTGCAGACAGTTATGACGTACTGTGTGGTTGCTGGACATCAGACCCAGGTACTCTGAAAGAACAGCCAGAACTCTTTTATTTGTTTATTGGTTTTTGGTTTTTGAGACAGGGTTTCTCTGTAACCTTGACTGTCTTGGACTCATTTTTTTTTCAGTTTTTTGAGATTTTTAAAATTTATTACAGTTTTCCACTTTGTATTCCAGCTGTAGCCCCCTCACTCAACCTCTCCCCCATCCTCTCCCAATCTCTCTCTCCCTCCCTCATCTCCTCCCATGCCCCTCTCCAAGTCCACAGATAGGGGAGGTCCTCCTCCCCTTCCATCTGAACCTAGCCTATCAGGTCTCATCAGGAGTGGCTGCATTGTCTTCCTCTATGGTCTGGTCATAGAGGTCTGATCACCTCAGGGGGAGGTGATCAAAAAGCCAGCCAGTGAGCTCATGTCAGAGAGATAGTCCCTGTTCCCATTACTAGGGAACCCAGTTGGATACTGAGCTGCCATCGGCTACATCTGTGCAGAGGTTCTAGGTTATATCCATGACTGGTCCTTGGTTGGAGTATCAGTCTCAGAAAAGACCCCTGTACCCAGATATTTTGGTTCTGTTGCTCTCCTTGTGGAGCTCCTGTCCCCTCCAGGTCTTACTATCTTCCCCCTTCTTTCATAAGATTCCCTGTACTCTGCCCAAAGTTTGGCTATGAGCCTAGACTCACTTTGTAGACCAGGCTGGCCTCAAACTCACAGTGATCCTCCTGCCTCTGAGTGTTGAGATTAATGGCATGTACCACCATGCCTGTCACAGCCAGTGCTTCTAACAGTGGAGTCATCTCTCCAGCCCCAAGCCCTCTCTTTAAAAAGACTTCAAGTCAGAGAATCCAAGATGGCGGCCCGGGGAGGACACTGTGTCTGAGGAGTAGGACAACAGTGTCGAGACAGCGACCAGGAGACTGAACTCTGGGACCTAAAACACCAGCGTTTCTGATTGCCAGGTGAGAAGAAAGTCTATGGTGAGAAACTCAAGTGGGAAAGTCCTAGGGACACCCACTTAATCCCTGGAAAAAGTCCGGGTGACTGGATGCACGCACATGCAGCCTCCTGTGGCACTACCAGCTGCCATCCTGGACCAGGGCATATAGTATCCGGTCCAGACTGAGGCACCTCTAGATACCATCCCAGACTGGGGTGCACAGCCCCTGGCTCAGAAGAAGGCGCCAAGTCTCCAGACCAAAGTGGAGCCCTTAGCAGCAAACCCAGGTCGGAGCATGGAGCCTCCAGACCAGAGCAGCATTCTCAGCCACCATCTCAAACCGGGACACTCAGCCTCTGGAACAGAGTGAGGTGCCAAGCCTCCAGACCAGAGTGGTGACCAGCCTGCGGTGCTCACAACTTCTAGCACAGAGCACAGAGCTGGGCACACAGAGCCCACAACAGAGTACGTGTCCTACCCGCAGCATCACCCACTGACCTCAGAGTCCAGCTTGTGGAACTGCCACAGATTTAAGACCACAGGAAATTCAGGAAACCGGTACAGGTACCTGGCACCCCCAATCTGCCCTTGCTAAACGAGCAAGCACCCTCATCCCCTCCTGCACTTGCTCCCAAACCTCATAGCTAAAGCATATACACTCTCTAGTGCTCCCCTTCAAGACACCTTCCGTGCGCACACACACACACACACACACACACACACACACTTACTCGCCTCCCCAACAGCAATACTGTGCCAGTGGCTTTTCCTCCCACAGATACAACTGAGGCAACAACACACACTCTCAAAACATTGGAACTCCCTGATCTTCTTGAAGAATAGTCCAGACACCAGAGATTGACAGTTCCAGTTGAAGTTCAGCCTCAAAGCACAAACGACTCCTTGACTATATATAAACAAATGGCCAAAGGTCAATGTAAGAACTCACCCAACAAAAATCAGGACACCATGGCACCACCAGAAACATCCAAAAGCAATGGAGATTTTAATTCAGCAGAGACACAGGAAAATGATGTTAAAGTTATGCTTATGCAATTACTAGAGGAACAAAAAGAGGAAATGAACAAGGCCCTCAAAGAAATACAGAAGAATATAACTGCCCACGTACAGGAACAATTAAAGACCTATAGAGAGGAAACAAACAAAAAATAGGAGCCACATTCAATCAGATGAAGGAAATGGTACAAAGCATGAAAACAGAATTAGAATCTATAAAGAAAACACAAACAGAGAAAAACCTGGAACTGGAGAACTTAGAGAAAACATCAGGAACCACAAAGGTAAGCATCACCAGTAGAATACAAGAGATGGAAGAGAGAATCTCGGGAGCTGAAGATACGCTGGCTGAAATGAATTCCTCACTCAAGGAAAAAATAAAATCAGAAAAGTTCCAAACATAAAACATTCAAGATATCAAGGATGCCATGAAAAGACGAAACCTAAGAATAATAGGAATAGATGAAAAAGAAGACTCCAGGTCCAAGGACTGGAAAATATTTTTAAGAAAATCATAGAAGAAAATTTTCCCAACTTAAAGAAAGAAATGTCCATAAACATACAAGAAGCCTACAGAACACCACATAGACTAGACCAGAAAAGAAATACCTCTCGTCACATCATGGTCAAAACACTAAACCCCAAGGGAAAAGGGTCAAGTAACATATGATGGTAGACTGATCAGAATAACACCAGACTTCTCATCAGAAACTATGAAAGCCAGAAGGACCTGGGCAGAGGTCGTGCAGTCTTTAAGGGAACACAGATGCCAGCCCAGACTACTATACCCAGCAAAGCTTTCAATCAACATAGATGGAGAAAACAAAATTTTCCATGACAAAACTAAATTTAAGCAATATCTACACAGCAACCCAGCCCTACAGAAGTTGCTAGAAGGAAAACTTCAATCCAATGAAACCAACTATACCGAAGAAAATATAGGATACAGATAACTTCCCAACAGAAAGGGGAAAAAAAGCAATGACTCAGAATAAGACCACCAACTCCACAATAAAAGGAACTAACAGTCATTGGTCACTATTATCTATCAACATCAATGGACTCAACTCTCCAATAAAGACACAGACTAACAGAATGGTTGCGGAAACAGGGTCCAACATTCTGCTGCATCCAAGAAACACACCTATGCAAGAAAGATAAACACTACCTCAGAGTAAAGGGCTGGAAAAATGTTTTTCAAGCAAATGGACCCAGAAAACAAGCTGGGGTAGTGATCCTAGTATCTAATAAAATAGACTTTCAACCAAAATTAATCAAGAAAGATGAGGAGGGGCACTTTCTTCTCATCAAAGAAAAATTCCAACAGGAGGACATCAAAATTTTGAACATCTATGCCCCAAATACAAGACCACCTACATTTGTAAATAAAACATTATTAAAGCTGAGATCACACATTGATCTCAACACCCTAATAGTGGGAGACTTCAACACTCCACACTCACCAAGGGACAGATCATCTGGTCAGAAGCAAAACAGGGAAACAAGGGTACTTACAGAGGCCCTAAATCAAATGGACCTAATAGATGTCTACAGAACTTTTCACCCTAGATCAAAAGAGTATACCTTATTTTCAGCACCACACAGAACCTTATCCAAAACAGACCATATAGTTGTTCACAAAGCAAGCCTCAGCAGATACAAGAAGATTGAAATAATCCCTT
>CM053761.1:33456280-33481415 GCA_028658305.1 Pachyuromys duprasi | reverse complement strand
AAGGCAAGGCTGCCCATTGTCTCCATATCTCTTCAACATAGTACTTGAAGTCCTAGCTAGAGCAATAAGACAACTAAAGGAGATCAAAGGGATACAAATTGGAAAGGAAGAAGTCAAAATATCACTATTTGCAGACGATATGCTAATATACATGAGTGACCCCAAAAATTCAACCAGAGAACTCCTTCAACTGATAAACACCTTCAGCAAAGTGGCTGGATACAAAATCAACTCAAAAAAATCAGAAGCCCTCCTGTACACCAAAGACAAAAGGGCTGAGAAAGAAATTAGGGAAACAACACCCTTCACAATAGCCACTAATAACATAAAGTACCTTGGGGTGACTCTAACCAAGCAAGTGACAGACCTGTTTGAAAAAAACTTCAAATCTCTGAAGAAAGAAATTGAAGAAGATATCAGAAGGTGGAAAGACCTCCTGTCCTCACGGATTGGTAGGATTAACACAGTGAAAATGGCCATTCTGCTAAAAGCAATCTACAGATTCAATTCAATTCCCATCAAAATACCTTCACAATTCTTCACAGACCTTGAAAGAAAAATTCTCAACTTCATATGGAGAAACAAAAAACCCAGAATTCCAAACTGATCCTGTACAACAACAGATCATCTGGAGGTATCTTCACCCCTGACCTCAAGCTGTACTACAGAGCAATAGTAATAAAAACTGTATGGTATTGGCATAGAAACAGAATAGTAGATCAATGGAACCAAATAGAAGACCCAGAAATAAACCCACACACCTATGGAAAATTTATTTTTGACAAGTCAAAACCATTCAATGGAAAAAAGACAGCATCTTCAACAAATGGTGCTGGTCCAACTGGATATCTATAAACTTTGAAGTCTGCCAAATAGCTATGAAACTGGAAACTTTGGGATGCATCAAATGTTTGCATTTTAATTTGTCTTCTCAACAATGTGACTTCAGAGATTTTCCAGCCAACTGACTCCTAACATTTCACGGATCAAAGTCAAATGTATCACTAACAAACTCATATGTGAATAAACATTCTTTTATAAATTGAATTATGCCCTTTACAGTGTCTACTGGGAAATTCTCATTTTCATCATTTACCTTTCTCAAAGCTAAACACGATAATAGAACGAGGAGGGAGTCTGTTCCCAGCTCCAACATTTTAACACTTCATTTTTAAAAAGCAAAAGGTTGTTTTTCAAATGATTTGTCGGGCAGGGGGAGTTTTGGGGGGGTGGAAGAAAAGAAGCGATAAAAGGATGGGGGGAGGAGGGAGTTTTAATGTATAACAGGAGATATCACTGCCGAGTAGAAACGACAGAGCACATCTCTGTCACAAGCTGATGAGAAGTGTCAACACATCCCCCGACCAAGGGCCAGCCAGCACCCCACAGTTGGAAGGCTTCTGTGCCCTTCCTCAAAGCAACAGTAACTAAGAAAGCTGGGCTTTCAAAGCAACTTTTACAGGCTGCACGCTCCCAGAAATGTGCAGGGGACTACTTTTCCTTTCGGAATAAGAAAGTACCAGAACGATGACCGATGTATTCTCGCCACGTCTTCCTCCAACCTGGCCTCAAAAATAGAGCAACTTAGCCTCAAAAATAAGGCAGCTTGAAGAATGACTTGGGCCCTCCCTTTTGATATTCGGCCCCCCTCCTCCCCTGGCTTTCAGCTATTGGCTGTGCCTGAGACTATACAGGAAAGCTGACAAGACCACATGGGGTCAGTTAGCCCCACCAGAGTGGCTCAGCTGGTATTTCAGGTTTGGGTTTGCCCCTACCTTTCAGAAAGATCCCAGGGAACTCACTGATTGCCTTTTCCAGTCCTGGCAGAAATACTGCAAGAGTCGGTTGTCATTTCACTTATTCTCTGAGCACAATTTTCCCCTTTGGGGAAGTGATGCTAATCCCACTTGCCCTGCTATTTCATACAAAGAGTCGGACATAGTAAGTGATTGTGTGAAACAATTCCCATAACTCAGCCCCTGTGAACGTATCACAGGCATTATTCAGAAGATCTTAAAGATAAGGCTGTGAGACCAGGACTGAGATCAAGCAGAGGCTAAGAGGAGGTCAACACCTTTTCCTCTCTGTACCTGACCTTGAACCACCAATCTAGCCAACCCTCAGTGTCACAGGTAGAAAACTGCTACTGGGAAAATGCTAGAGAAACACCAGGTGCTACCACCGCCATTGCAGGGTCAAGGTTGCGAAACTTGAAATTACATCCTGGAGCAGAAAGAAAACTCGGCTGTAAAGTGCTTGCATGAAGCTGTGAGGACCTGGATTCAGAGCCCTAGCACCTACTTAAAAACAGACAGTAGCCAGGTCCAGTGGCACATGCCTGTAATTCCAGCACTCTGGGAGGCAGAGGCAGGTGGATCTCTGTGAGTTCAAGTCCAGACTGGTCTACAAAGGGACTCCGGGACAGCCAAGGCTACACAGAAAACTGTGGCTCAGAAAAAAACAAAACAAAACCAAAGCAACAACAGAAATTCCCAGACAGTAGTAGTAGTATGTCACTGTAACCCAGCACTGGGAGGTGGAGATGTAGAGAGAATAGTCCCTGAATGCCTCAACAAGTAAGTAAATAGATAAATAAAATAGTTAAACAAACAAACAAATGTGAGCTGGCCATGGTAGTGCATGCCTTTGATCCTGGCATTTGG
Organism: Pachyuromys duprasi; assembly: GCA_028658305.1. NCBI lineage: Eukaryota > Metazoa > Chordata > Mammalia > Rodentia > Muridae > Pachyuromys > Pachyuromys duprasi. Next base: position 33,478,752 of record CM053761.1, on the reverse strand, counting down.
GAGACAAAGGCAAGCAGATGTCTATGAATTTGAGGCCAGCCTGTTCTATGTAGCAGTCAGAATTACATGGTAAGACCCTGTCTCAAAAATGAGACAGAGAGAGATAAAGAATCAGAGCATGACTCAACCTTTGGTCTCTCTATGCATAGGCACATACATGTATCTGTGTATACATACAAATATGAACCTTCCCCCTCTACGTACCACTTGCATACATTATATTCTGTGTTGATCTGCATCTGTCATTTTTTTAAATTTTAACATTTTATTTTATATTAATCACAGGTTATGTACTTTGTATCCCAGCTGTAGCCCCCTCCTGCATTCCCCTCCCTATCCCCCCATCCCTCCCTCAGCTCCTCCCTGCCCCTTTCCAAGTCTACTGCATCGGTCATTTTTTAAGTCTGTTTATTTTTGCTGACTTGGGAAACACCGTATTTTCCCTATTTGTTACAGTATTAGTAATATTCTGTGCTTATTACAAAAAACAAAGAAAAGTTAACCTAAAGGAAGAAAAATCTAAAATTAGAGAGTTAAACAGAAAAGCAGGTTGAATAAGTCCCCTATCTCCCACCCTAATGCTCTCCTGGAAGGAAAAAGAAGGCATTTTAGCACCAAGTGGTCAGTAGCAATGCTATTTGTTAATGGAGGGTCAGGATGACACACAGAGTACATCAAGCAGTCATAACTTTTCAGCTTTAATTCCATCAAAAATAGTTTAGAGAACTAACCACTCAGCCACAAAAATGCTAGGCAGGGCTAGGATTCCAAGCGTATCTTGAGCCTTTCGGCTTGCACTGCCTTTTCCTGTGCCATACTGAACTCTGTCCTAGTTTCAGCTTCACACTGACATGCACAACATTTTCCTGTCATCTTCCTAGCAAAGTGCTCGCCCACAGGGCCTCTTCCTCAGATTTGGGGCCTGTGGCGAACCCTCTGTACTGCTCCCTGACACTTGTGCCTAAGCCTAGCCTTTCTCTCTGCCTCCCTGTCTCCCTCTGTGTCTGTACCATCACTGGCTGTTAACTCGGAAAAGAGAAAATTTCAGGGAAATAGTAAAAGGATGAGGAAAAACACACCAGGCATCCGTAGAGTAGCCCCAGCGACAGGTAAAGCCGTTCCAAAGGTTTTTCACAGAATTTCTTAACCTATCCCCTCATTTCTGCCCTTCATTCTTTCACCACAATCCGATTCTTTGGTTCCCAGCCAACGTACAGAAGGAGAGAAAAGAACTAATTTTAGTCTTTCAGGAAACTTGCCTATGCTGACAGTTCACAGTCTTTCTCTTTTTGAAATTCTGTGACCCGAATCATCTCTGACAGTTGCTGTACAGGCTTAAATATTACATCTAAGAGAAGATTAAACTCCTCACCCAAACAAACTACTTCACTGCAAAAATAGGGACCGAGTCTTATTTCATTAAGCATACAAGACGCTTGATCAGCCCACCAAAAACAATCACACAGTCACTGGAGAGGTGGCTTGCAAAGAACCTTGGTTCAGTTCCCAGTACCCACAGGGCAGCTCGCAACAGCCTAGCATTCCAATACCAGGAAAAGTGAGCCTGCAACTCCGGTACCAGGGAAACTGGTGCCTCTCCTGACCTCTGTGGGCCTCTGCACACATGCAATGAACACATGCAATGAACTCAGGAACACACACATACACAAGCGATTAAAATTTAAGAAACCCAGAATGTATACAGTAAATACAAAAGGGGGGTTTAAATGAACAATTGCATTCTTTTACACACTAGTCAAGGGGTAATTTGATCTCATAGTATTCTATTTATTTGTTTATGTATTCGTTTATTTATTTATTTAAAGGGCCTTTCAATAAATCTGGGCCCAGGAGACCTGCAGAGACTGATACTCTAACCAAGGACCATGCATGGAGATAACCTAGAACCCCTGCTCAGATATAGCCCATGGCAGCTCAGTCTCTACATAGGTCACCTAGTAAGTCCCTGTCTCTGACATGGACTCTGATGTCAGTTCTTTGATCACTTCCACCTGATGGGGAGGCCTAGGCATTCCACAGAGGAAGAAGATGCAGGCAGTCCTGATGGTCAGCTGGACAGGCCGGCTCCACCTTTCCGAGGACTAGGGGAGGGAGACAGGAAAGCGAGAAGGAGGGAGGGGGGCCGAGAGGAGATGAGGGAGCACGTCACAATCGGTGCAAAATGAATAAATTATAAAAAATAATTTTTTTAAAAAGGGGGGCTTTTCAATTCTCATTTCTCACATACAGTTGATGAAGAAGCACTAAAAAGGAATCAAACAGACAGTCACACTCCTCGGGCAGCAAAATCAGCAAGCGACGAAAGCCATAGCGCGGGCATTGACACTTATTTGAAAAACAGCTTTAATTGCTGCCTTTGCTGGGAGATGTTCACAACCCACTTTTGCTCGTCATGGGCTCAGTGTCAGCACCTTCAAGGCGGCCTCACCACACCGCCTTACTGCCACCACGTCTTCATTCATCAGCAAGGACTACCCATCTGTCGCAGGACTCTATCGTTTTACAGTGGTGGGGGGGCAAGCCCAACGAGATGCATTTGTGAGTTGCCTGATCTGGGTGCTAGGAACTGAACTAGGCTCCTCTGCAAGAGCAGCAAGTGCTCTTCACCGCTGAGCCATCCCTCCAACCCTGGCATAAATTTTCTTTAAATGCCATTTCAATATTTCCTTAGTTATGGTTATTTTTTTCCTCCTCTTTAGAAAAAAAAAAGTTACACTTTCATCATTTAAGTTAGCATACAAAGCAATGTGTCAATCATTAGAACCATACATTTACTAAGCCAATGTTGAAAACTAACTTTGACTTCACTTAGTTATGTTTCTGCAATTTGTCACTCATAGGCAGAAACTACCCAGTGTAAAACTGATGTAACAAAGGTTTCCCCCGCAGGTGGTCTCATTTGTCTCCAATGAATATGACAGATTTGGACCTTTGAGACACTTCCTTTGATTTCAAGGTGTTTGTAAGAAAAAAATGAGAATCTAAAAATACTTTAGAGAGTAATTTCTATCTTAAATGTAAAATACATCTATGTTCTACTACACAGTCCGATAGTAACAAAGTCACTTCAAGTACAGGGTCATTTCCTTTGTGGGAATGGTTATTGAAGTCATACAAATGTCTGAATTTTGCCAGGTATGGTGGCATATGCTTACAGTCTCAGCATTAGAGAGGCTGACGGAGAAGGCTTGCAAGGCTAGCCCGACCTACATAGTCCCTTCATACTCCCCTCCCAAATAATTAGCTTTCTATTCAGCTTAATAGATGTGGAAGAAACTCCTCATTAAACCTGGTATGATGCTACTGGTAATATTTTCCCAGGAAGAAGAAAGCTGACCTAAGTCTGAGCAATTTATAATACCAAGGAGGTGGACCAGTCCTGCTCCATGAATTTCATCTCTTTAACGCCTGGTGGTCCTCCTCTTCTGTGCTTATATGAATACGAAACATCTTGTGTTTCCCCAGTGGACTTCATGCAAGACTAGAAAATCAGCAACTGTGCATAAGCAGCCCAATATCAAAGACAGTCTCTGAGCCCAATGCTCCAACTGACTTGGAGGATTCAGCAGTCTAAAGACTATTTGATCTCATATACTCAGTTGCATAAGCTTCCAGGTTAAGCTAAGCCAGGGATAATCTGTGCATATCCTATAGAAGAAAAAATATAATGGAGCAGCAGTCTCTATGTCTTTCCTCTTTTGACACAAAACTTTGCATTTGATTATCCCCGTTGTCATGATAATCTTGCAATTCCAAGTATCATGTAACCAACTAATGCTGTTTCCAACTGTAACACTCTGCCAGTGACAAAGCCACCTTACAATAAATGTAATATTTCTTAAGATTTAAAAAAAAATAGAGCATAGGAATGCTCTATTTGCATGTGTGCTTGCATGACAGAAAAGGACATAAGATCCTACTGTAGATGGTTGTGAGCTACCATGTAGTTGATGGGAATTGAACTCAGGACTTCTGGAAGAAAAGCCAGGGCTCTTAACCATTGAGCCACCTCTCCAGCCCCATTTCCAGCTTTTTGAGACAAGTTTTACTATGTGTAGCCCAGGCTTGTCTTAAACTCAAGATCTCTTTTCCTGAGTTTCCCAAATGCTAGGATTATAGGTGCACATCTTTTTGTCCAACTAGTACCATTTAAAGTCAATCTCATGGATGGGGACATAGCTCAGTTCCTGCTGTACAAGCATGAGGACCTGAGTTCAATCCCCAGAACCCACAGTGGGTTGGCACTTCGACTCTCAGAGCCCAGATGCTGGGACAAATGGATTCCTGAGGCTCTGGCCAGAGCACCTAGCCTAATAAGCTACTTTCAGGCCAAGTAGAGACTCTTTCTCAATAAATAAGGTGGACAGCACCAGAAGAAGGACATTTGGCATTGGCCTCTGGCCTCCACATGTGCACACACACATATGCACACTAGCATACATACTTGTACACACACACACACACACACACAGTAGTCAATTAAGAAAACTCTCCAGCAAATTACACTGCAGATTCTGAGGTGAATCTAAAATATTTTCTTCTGCCAACTCATTGATGAATAGATCCATCTTTCACTTCAAAATATACCACATATCGTGCGTGTGTGTGTGTGTGTGTGTGTGTGTGAGAGAGAGAGAGAGAGAGAGAGAGAGAGAGAGAGAGAGAGAGAGAGAGAGAGAGAGAGAGAGAGAGAGTTCTGGTCTGACTGTATCAAGTCTTCTCTTGGACTGGAGAATGTCACCTGAAATAGATGTGTCTTTTTCATGAGGTTTCAGCTTTTGCAGAATTAGCTCTGATACAAATAATATTTTCGCATAATTGCAAACACATTTTTCATTCCTTATAAGCTTCTAAACATGTTACCCAAAGAAGCAACTAAAACAAACTTTGTTAACAGGGGGAAAAAAATCTATAAAATAAAAGGTTAAACCCTGCAGTCACCTCAAAGGAGTCTAAAAAAACAGATGCCACATGGGACCGTTTTTAGGAACTGAGATATGTCAAAATAAACATGTTAAAAAATAGAAAAGAAGAATAAAGTTCAGACAGATGTGAGATTAAAAACAACAACAACAACAACAACAACACATAAACAAACAAAAAATCCAAACAAAAGACCCTACATCTGGGCATGGTGGAACACGACTGCACTTCCGGCACAAGGGAGGCTAAAGCAGGAAGACTGCCGGGGAGGGACCCCACAGCAAGACTCTTATAAAGGGCAGAGTGGAGAAGAACAGCAGAGCGAGAAGGAGGTAGGGAGGAACGGTGAATTGGGGCTGTAGAGAGACACAGAAGGAAGTTGCATTACAAATTAGCATAGAATAGTGATTAGGACAAGGATGTACACATACATATTTTAAAATTCTGAATAACTAAGAAAGCTAAGGTGGATACTAGAACTACCTATGTTGTAGTCTAGAAGACAAATAACATCCCCATTATGAAACAGAATATAGTGTTTTTTTCTAATCATGACTCAAGTCCAAAAGCTACACTAGAAAATTTTCTTAATTTCAACTATGTAAGAAACCCCACCTCAGCTGGAAAGTGGTGTCACACACCTTTCATCCCAGCACTCTGGAGGCAGAGACAGGTGGATTTCTGTGAGTCTGAGGCCAGCATGGCCTATAAAGCAAGCTCTAGGATAGCCAGAGCAGACAGAGAAACCCTGTCTTGAAAAACTGAGAGAGAGAGAGAGACTAAACACCCTCTGGCAAAAGTCACAACCAAGTTGAGCTCAATGGTGAGATACAATTTTTTGAAATTAGTAATTAGTAAGGAAAAATATACCCCCCTTTTATAAAACATAGCTTCTTTAAGTTTTTTTTAAGACTAACAAAGTACAGAATCACATGAGAAAAACAATGAGAAATGAGACTCTGGTTTTCTTTGACAATTTTCAAAAAAAAAGAAAAGAAAAGAAAAGAAAATCTGAAAGCTTGATAACACCAAGTAGAAAACAATTATTTTCCAGTGGAAATATAGATTACATCAATTGAGGCTGGAGAGCTGGATCAGTAGTTAAGATGCTTGCTATGTAAGCATGGGGACCCGAAATCAGATCTCTATAACGCAAGTAAATGCTAGGTTGGCAGGGTGACCCATCTGTCATTCTAGAAGCTGAAGCAGGGGGGCTCTCCAGAACAAGATGGCTAGTGAGAGTAGCTTATCTGAGATCTCCGGCTTGGTTAAAAGACCTTGCTTCAGTGATTAAGATGGAAGAGCAGTGGAGGATGATTCCTTACATCAGCCTGCAGTCTCTACATGCATACATACAGGTGTGCACACATATATGCAATCATGCATACATCATGTGCCTAGTGCACACAAAAATGAAAAAAAGATTAAATTATAGAAGCCTTCATGTAGGAAATTTTGTTGTGATTATTCCTTCAGCTGAAAGTCCTGCCCCTATGAATATACATGTAAAATACCATCACAAAAGTTAATAACTCCTGAGATGATAACCTGAAACAACCAAAATATCCACCCTTGGACACTAGTTAGATTGCTCATGTTTTGGAGTATTGGTTGGCTGCTGCACAGGGAGAGAAAATGGAAGTATTTATATAGTGATAAAGAACTATCTATAAGATGCAATAAACAAATTTCCAATTAAATCCAAAGTAACACTTTTATCTAACCTTGGCCTATGCAATTACATTTACTTTATTTCTGAGTATACATTTCTTTATAGAATTTCTCAAACTGCAAGTTGCAATAACAATTTTAAATTAAGTTTAGTTTAAATTCATTATTGAAAGACAAAGTTGCCAAAATTATAAACATGAACTTAACTCTCTTTAGTCAATTTATGTTTTCTTCTGACATCTCTGTTATATTTTAGCTTCAAATATAATCATTCTGTTTTGCTAGGACATGTGTGAAAACTCTAAGACATACTGGTTAGGAAGGCTCTAGAAACCCTCAAAACAACATAGGCTATTGTCATTGTTCCTGGTTGCCCACCAAAATTAGATGGTCAAGCCCCATTGTTGAAGATACCATATACTTTTGTTGCAGAACGTGAAATCAAGCTGGAACTGACTTGAAAACTTCCTCTCTGCTGGCTAACAGTCATAATGTAGAAAGGTGCCACATACTCCACTGGAGAAGAAAATTCATCAATGCTACTACCCAGTGGTGAACTGTGCATGCTACAATACCAGCCTGTCAGGGAAGATGTGCCCACTGGTGCAATGGTGACACAGCAGTTACAGTTGCAACCAACCACACTTTCAGTTAATTTGAGGTCTACTCCACAGGAGGGAAGTCATGTCTGATGCTGGAAAACCTGGTCAAAGGTCCATGGTGTGATACATCATAGGTAGAGGGGAACCTACTACTATCATTTTTTTAAATGGAAATGTCTTCAAATTGCTTTTTAAATACATATGTTTATATTGTAGATTGATGCTACTCAACTTTATCCAGAGACATGTCTCTCTGCCGTGGGCACAGTTAATGTAGAAACTCACAGCTGACAGGTGATGAAAATAAGTGGCCATTGAGTAACTCAGCCCTAAACAGGACATCTATACTCAACACACATCCCCAAGGCTCAGGGAACACTGTAGAAGAGAGGCAAAAAGAATGTAAGAATGGAGGATGAGGAGGAATGCTGTGAAGTGCTGGCTTCAGGACATGAGTGCATTCATGAACGCAATGCAGCTATGGTCACCGGGCCAAGACCAAGCCAACAGGTAACATTTTGAAAGACAATCAAATTAAATTAAATTCAGTGGATTAAAAAAAAAAGAAAGGACATGAAGGGGAAAATGGGAACTTGTGGTCACTGAAAAGTTGGAGTTAGATATGATAGAGATATGTTGTTTACACGTATGAAATTATCAAAAATTAAAATATGTGCATCAAAAATAAATTTAAAATTTAAAAAAGAGAAAGAAATAGGTGAGAACATTTCTTGATCAAGTATCTAACCTTACCACTGGGAAATATTAATCAATTTGATTCTCTTCTTAGCCTATAGGTCTGTTACAGTTTTTATGTTCAAGTTTGCATTGAATGAAGTTGGATGAACAAGTTAATTGACCATCTGCATTTCTTATCTATTTTTCTTCCTTCGGAAGTGGAATATAAAAATACTACTTCTTTCCTAGAGTTAAAAACCATTTCCTTGGCTGGGCCTGGTGGCACATATCTTTGATCTCAGCACTGACGGCAAGAGGCACGCAGATCTCTATGACTTGGAGGCCAGCCTGGTCATCATTGTCATCATCATCTCAATAAATCTAAGACTGATGCTGAACAGTTGCAATCTCAGCACTGAGGAGGAAGCTGAAGAAGGAGAACAGAAGTTTAAGTTCATCCTGAGCTACAAGCAAGTTTGAGACCAGGTCTCAAAAAGAAATATTTTTAGCTGGGCACGATTCCTAATACTTGGAAGGCAGAGGTAGGAAGATTTCTAAGTTTGAGGACAGCCTGCCCTACAGAATGAGTTCCAGGAAGGTCGGGGCTCTTCAGAGAAACCTTGTCCCCTGCCCCCCCCCCCAAATAAAATAAAAACAAAGAAATAAAGCAATCTCTTTGAAACCACACATCATATATGTCCAATCCAGGATATAAGTGTCTTTCAAATCACTTCACATAGTTATTAAGTAGTTTATCATTCAGTTGCATTCATGTTTGTCTTCTTGCTATACTTCAAAGATAGGAACCTTTTCTCTTATTTACTACAGAATTCCCTATGCCCCAAGTGTAATACAGTGCCTTGAATAGACATTCTCAACATCTATTTGTTAGGCAAATAGACGACCTCGGTTTCTTCCCAATGTCTTTGCATCAGCTAGAATCACACACTCTCAGGCTAGAAACTGTCTCCAAGGAAATAGTTAGGCACAGCTAACAGTGTGAATCATATTATTGAGAAAGGTCATTAATCGTTAATAAATCAATCACAGGGGCTAGAGAGATGGCTCAGTGGTTAAGAGCACTGTTTGCTCTTCCAAAGGACCTGGATTCAGTTCGCAGCACCCACATGGCAGCTCACAACTGTCTGTAATGCCAATTCCAAGGGATCTGACACCTTTACACTCATGCACATAAAATTAAATTAAATTAACTAAAAAAATCAATCACACATCGGCTGAATAGTAACAATAATTAATTATCATTTGAGAAAAACAACTCAAATGGCACAATTAAAAATAATAAAGCCTCAGAATGTATTCTGTACCTATAATTCTGACATCCACTGCTCATGCTTATAAACTAACCTTGACACATCCCTTTGTTATATTTTGTACATCTTACTGTACTTACAAGTTTATTTATAAAGGGTTATCTATCTTGCTAATGCCCTATTGTTTATTTCTCTTTTTCTTTTAGTCTATATATCCTCTTATTAAAGTGATAAAGGAAACTTTATACCTATTTTGAAACTCTCTGAATCATTTTAAATACATGAAAAATTACTTATTTTATAGTTTAAATTACAAACCAAGATCCTTCTTCCTAAGATACCTATCTTGACTTGTCATAATTCCAAACCAAACAATTTTGTTTAAAAGTATTTGGAGTAAAATTTTATTTGCTTTACAAAAAGGTTGCATCAGAATACAGAATTCTGCTGGGTTTGGACCAGCTCTCCCCCCCTTTTTTTCAATGCACTTAATTTTATGATGCAACTGAAAATTTTCTTTGTGTAATACATGATAAAGATAGTAAAGTATTTTTGTCTAGTCTTCCAAAAAGAAAAAAAAAAGTCAATTAAGCTGACAAGGTGGCTATGATTCCAAACATCTGTATGCCAGCATGTGGGAGGTGGAAGCAGGAAGATGAGGAGTTCAAGTTCATCCTGGATGACATAGTGAGTTTGAGGCCAGCTGAAGGCACATGAGACCTCATCTCAAAACAATGATGTATGTCTACTAGAGAATGGCGCATGTTACTCACCTCCCTGGTGAATTCCATGGACAGTAGAGTTCCGCATCTTCAGAAAGGCCAGTAAAACCAAGTGAGGGCTGAGTACCACAAGCCAAGTTTCATATCAAGTAACTGGCCTTACTAGTGAATCTCTGGACCCACACCAAACCTGTCTGTCTTCCATTCAAACCCACTGATTTTTTCCTTGCGGTACGGTAATGACTGCTTCCTTAACCTGGCGAGATAACAGGGTTATTGTTGTGTTTTTTTTTCTTTTTCTTTTTTCCCTAATGTAATCACCATTTCATGGTTTGCATAAGACGTACCTTTAGTACATCCAGATTTTCATAACCCATCAAACAGTTTTTCAGTATGTGTTATGGCAGGATATTCTAGAACTGCCAAGAAAAGTAAATTCACAGAGCCGCCTGCAATTCAGAAACTCTCACAAATTAGCATAAAAAGCCCTGTTTTAGAAGGAATGGCTTTTGCAAGTCATACAGGAAAAATAATGTGGCCTTGCATTTGTAACATTAACAACTCTCCCTGTGTACAGCTTCACCATGAATATTAAACACAGCCCAGTCATTCAGCACACTAATGTACTTGGGTGAAACTCTTTAATGAAACATTTGGTTACGATCACAAGACTAACTAGGAAGACTAGCTAACAAGTACCTATTTTTACGGATTTTTTTTCCATCTTAAAAGGAAAAAAACGCATATCAAATAAAACCTCTCAACACTTGTCAGCTCTCCTGTGAACATACCATATAAATGGACGGGCACCGGCTGCCAGGGAAAATGAAAGGCCAAATTACACTCATATACCCATGCTGTCAAGTTCAGAAAGAAATCTGTCCTAGACCAAAGCCATCCACACGGCACACAATGAGCCTGTTAACAAGAACTAAGAATGGATAAAATTCTTCAGATCTCTCTGCATAGATCTTACTTTCTTAGTCATCATCATAATTTAAAATGCCTCTGGCTAGTTGCTTAAAGCACAAAACAAAGGTATTTTCAGATAACAAATGTGCTTAAATTCTACCCATTCCAACCCAAACTCCAAAAACCTGCAGAAAACAGTGGCTGTGGGCTTACCTAGGTGCAAACATATCCACGGTTTTATGGGCTGCCAGCATGATGCTCAGAAGGTGTGATCATTATCTGGAGCAAAAACAAAAAAAAAGTGTGAGGCATTCGAGCCAGTTTTAAACATGAGGCAGTTTATAACCATTTGAGGAAGATTCTCCTCGAAGCACAGGAGCTCCGAGCATGTTTCTCCCGGTCCTAGCCCTGCCACTCCAACAGGTGAAGGGTGCTGATGAACAACTCCCTTAAAGAGAGGAAAGGGGAATCTGGGTGCGATGAGCAGGAAAGAAAGCATGCGTGGGCAAGGCAAAGGGGTGCCAAGGAAGCAAGGCTTAAGAAGAAAAGAGAAGAAAGGGTAGGAGGTGCGTGCCTTTAATCCCAGCATCTGGGAGACAGAGACTGGGGAATCTTTCTAAGTTTCAGGCCAGCCTACATTCGGAAAGCCCCGGGCTAGTCAAAGCTACACAGTGAGACCTTCAAAGTAGAGGAGGAAGGGAAGAGGAGGCCAAGGAAGAGAGGAGGAGAAAAAGGAGAAACTGTCTTGTCATTGTCAGCTACCACCTGGCTGCTATTTCTCAGTGGGAAGCTGAAGTTTCATTTCAACGGTGTCATTTCTCAATTCAAAATGTCAGACTAATCTTTCTCCCAGCCAAACACATCCTTTTAGGCCCCTTGCATCTTCTCACCGTGGCTCTCTATTGTAGTCAACAGGTGGTAACTACCCATGCTAAAAACCTCAGAGTAGCTGGATGAGTCCCCTTTCAATCTGACGGAATCTGCCCTTTGAACAACGTTTTGAAATGTTTCCAATTGCTTTTTCCTGAGGGCAGTGCCAGGCATGGAACTCCGGCCTTGACTATGCAAACAAGCACTTTACCACTGACTTATGTTTCCAGCCACCTAATTCACGCCAGTCCAGATTTGAGACTGTCTCAAAACTCTCTCCTTCCCCATGTAGCCTGTCTGATCCACTTTTCAATAGCAACATCCATTATCCTCCCCGCCCCCACCAAATACAACACGCCAAGGTTAGTATTGAACTTTTGGAGTCACATGCTCTTCCTATGGATTCTGTTTTGCTTTGTATTTTGTTTGTTGGGGGTGCATGGTGGAATTGTGCAGCGGCAGGGATGGGATTCTCATCTTCCTCCTGCTAGCCAAATGCTCTGGCTTGGAGCTTCCGCTCTAGCCCTCTTTAATCTGCAGCCAATGCATTTGCTTCCTCTGTTTCACCCCAGGCTCCTCAGTGCTCAGACTCCAGGTTGCTCTCTTTGAGGATGGTGTTGTTTGGAGAGCAGTGTGCTCGGTCTAAACGCAGGAGTCCCGTATTCATATTCTTCTCCCTGCCAAGAACACCTTTCTCTCCATTTCCCCATTTAGCTCGACCTCTTCATATTTTTCTTTGTTTTGTTTCACTGTACCTCAGTTTTGAACTCTCTTCTTTCCAGACGTTCCTTGCTTCCAATGCTGGGGAGTGGCTGATGCCCTGTGCCTGTTGGTGTCACAGTACTTGGGCTAAAAGTGGCTTCTCCTGAGATGACTGCAAGCCATTTCATAGACAATGACTAAATAAAAGGCATCAGGGACACAATCTGGCTGAGGCATTTCCTGCAACTTGCGCATAAAGAAGTGAAGGGTTCTAATAATTCAACTTATTATAAATTATAAGAATCATGTGGCTGGCCATGGTGGCACATGTCTTTAATTCTATAACTTGGAGGCAGAGGAAGGCAGATCTCTGTCAATTCAAGACCAGCCTGCTCTATATAGTGAATGCCAGGCTAGCCAGGGCTACGTAGAGATTCTCTGCAATCATCATCATCATCATCATCATCATCATCATCATCATGAGGGCAAGGGATGTGGCTCAATTGGCAGAATGATTGCTCAGAATGCATGAAGGCCTGGATTTAATGCTGAGCCCCTCTTACTGCTGTAGTGGTCCACATCTACAATGTCAGCACTTGGGAGGTAGAGACAGGTGGGTCTGAAGTCCAAGACCACCCTTGCTTACATAGCAAGGCTAAGGCCAGTCTGGACAACATGAAATCCTGTCTCAAAAGCAGTAAACATCAACAAAGCAAAACCACATATCTGTACGCATGTATAAAATAGTTATATGTGTGTATAAAATCTGCATGCATAAAAATCCGTTATTCTGTACAATTAATATGTGCCAATAAAAATCCATTGTTAAAAAGAATCATCTGAGTCATTTGAAGAATAATGAAATCCTGAGGTGACTCTGAAGAAAAGGACTTATTGTGTAAGCCTCCCCCATATACCCCACAGGGCCTTGTGCAGGTTGAACAAGCATTTTATTATTTGGCCATAGCCCTTATACATATGTCTGTCTTAAATATTCTGGATGAATATGTAGAGAGGTAATGCTGGTCACCCAGAAAATAAACTGAAGTGTCAGGAAGACAGAGTTGGAGAGATTTCTTTGATAGCACAGTATTTTAGACCTTGTAGAATTTCCATCATGTTGAATACATACAGTAAAAAAAAAAAAAAACTTAAAAAGTAAACAAAAAAAATTAATTCAGCCTGATTTTCTGAGATGGCAATCATCCCCAGAATTCCATACCTTCAACAAACCCCTCTCCTAACACCTATAATCATATAAGGTTGGAAAACTGTGTTAAGGTTGGATTTGACCTTAAAAATCTAACGTAGTAGTTGCCAGACCTGGGAATCATGCTTTATTTAATCAGAATATTCTAGAAGGTGCCAGGAAGACAAGTATTTTTCATTAATAGCTGAGGTGGTTCTGAGTTCCACCTTGGGAAAGACCACTGATCAATGGTCCAGCCAATGCACCAATTTCTCCACAGCCACCTACGCATGGCAGCATGTCTGCCTTGGAGGTAACCAGCCTGGAAAAGGGTCTCCAGTGATTCTACCTGCTCTTATCTGAATCCCATGTTTTGCTCTCTCACATTAAATAAGGCTGGCCCACCTAAGCAACGGGCTACTGTAGAAATCATGAGCGAATTGGGCTGCTGGGAGGACCCAGTCACTAATTCCCTTGCTCTGTAAGCATGAGGTGAGGATCTGAATTTGGGTCCTCAGCACCCTGGGTATGGTGGCACAGGCCGGAAATCCCAGCACCGGGGAGGAAGAGTGGGGCAGAGACAGGTGGATTCCTGGTGCTCACTGGAGTCAGTCAAGCCAATCCATGCGCTCCAGGTTCCCTGCGTGCAACGATGGCATGTGACCTCCAACTCTGTAAGTATCTATAAGAGACACTGTGGCTTCAGTCTTGTTCTCTCTTGCCTTGTCTACTCTGAGGGGCTATGCTGTGAGGACCCTGGAAGAGATCAAATCTTCAGTACTAGCCAGCATTTGGCTGCTACCTAAGTAAGTCACCTCAAAAGGGTATCCTTCTACCCCAGTTCAGCCTCCTTTTCATCTTTTTTTTTTTTTAATTTATGTGTATTGGTGCTTTGCCTGTATGTCTTTGTGAAGGTGTCAGATCGCCTGAAACCAGAGCTACAGACAGTTGAGAGCAGCCATGTGGGTTCTGAGAACTGAACCTCAGTCCTCTGGAAGAGCAATCAGTGCTCTCAACAGCGGAGCCATCTCCCCAGCCCCTTATCTATTTATTTTTAGGCAGGGTCTCTCATATCCCAGACAGGCCTCAAACCGACTGTGCATCTTAAAATGACCTTGAACTTCTGATCCTCCTGCCTCTATCTCCTAAGTTCTGGCATGGTAGGCAGTGCTGAGGACCCAGCCCAGGATTTTATGGGCAAATACTCTATTAACTAAGCTGTAGTCACAGCCCCTCATTCCAGCCCCTGAGGGCAGCAGCACTAGAAAGGTCCTGACAGAGAAAAGTACCTGCTAAGCCACTCTACTTTCTTGTTCAATGAGACACCTCATAATGTAGTAAATGCCCTTTTTTTTTTTCTTTCTGATTTTATTCTTTTAAACTGCTAGGGTTTTCTGAGGGAGAAATGAGATAGAGCCATTTTACAGAGCTAGATTTTTTTTTTAAATATTTATATCACATAATCTTATTTACCTATAACTCTTACCAGAAGCCCCATTCCCATACCATGGATAAATTGTATAGTTATGTCTTCTAATCTGTAAGTAAGATACTGAACTGCCTCTGTTTACCACAGGTATGCATCAGTTCAGAGTACCTGTGAGGCTTCTCTGTCTTGTTTTCTGAGGTTGGGAAGAGCAGATGAAGAAAACTCTGATGCTCTCTTAAGTAGTGGTGCGTATTAGTCATCTACTGTAGAAACAGATCTCATACCCCCAAGCCATGCTCATCAGAACCTCACTCTCTGACAACTCCCCAAACACAGAAGCCAAGCAGATCAGGAAGAACACCAGTTAGAGATGTGGGGTCCATTCTTCATATGGTAGAAAACTCTTGATCTTGACCTGAACACTTTATCCTCTGTTTTGATGGGAGATGTGCGCCTGAATTTCATCTGGCAAATTACACATATACAACATCACCAATATCATGAAAAGTACTCCCCATATATAATTAGCCTCCAAATTTGTGGAAAGATGTCAGCCCTGACCTCTGACCTTAAGGTCACCTCCAAAGCCTGAATGGCAGGGAGCTCATTCAATAGTATTAAAGAGCAACTGGCCAAGTCTAAAAACAAATACATGTACTTCTCTCATCTTGCTCATCCTCCTTTTTGCCCATGTCTGGTACCACTTAGTTTGGGTTTGAATGGACATTCAATTATCTCAAAAGCCAAAATGTAAGACCCTCTGGTGTTCTTCATGCAGATAAAAGCCAATTTCCATTTGTAAACCATCAAACAGGATTAGGAAAATGTGGGTTGTGTGTTGCTTAATGTTGCCTAGCAATATGGTTAGGGCACAAGAATCACAGAGAAGATAAAATTTACACCCACGAGGAAATCATCACACACACACACACACACACACACACACACACTGATTTCCCTGAGACAATGGTCTAAACTTTGAGGACAGAGTTACTGTGACAAGGGAAACAAGTTTCAAAGCATTACAGAACAAACATTCCAGGTGACTGTCTATATTTCAAGGTCTTTGTAAGTCTATGACTCAAAGGAAAAAGTCTTCATGCCTATGAGTCAAAAACACCATCCCACACATAAGTCTTCATCAACATAAGCAAAGTTACTTTTTAAAAGAATGAAGATAACAATATTTAAAATTTTAGAAAGAAGTATTTAATACACAAAGCAACTTGAACTTATTAATCCTTAGTGTAAATAGTTGTCTGCCTGCCTTCCTGCCTTTCTTCCTTTTCTTCCTTCCCTTTCTTTCTGGGCAGATGACTGGACTCAGGGTCCCACATACCCTACCACTGAGTTGTACACCAGTCTTTAATTTTCCTAAGGTCTTAGTGTAATGACATACAACATGATCATCAAAGTCAGACCCCTGAGAGCTGGGGAGATAGCTCAGACAGTAATGGGCTTGCATAAGCCCATTGCATCATAATCATGAGTTCAAACGTAACATCCACATAAAAAGCTGTTCATGGTGACAGGCACTCGTAACCCCAGCAATAAGGAATCTCAGATCTCTGGGACCACCCACCCTAGCCAGCCTACTTGGTGAAACCCAAGTCCTAGTGAGAGACTCTGTCTCATAGAAACAAGGCATCTAATGACATCTGAGGAAGGAGGCACCTGAAGTTGACTCTGACTCCTATATGCACAAGCACACATATGCTTGCATACCCGCACCCAACATCCCCCATGCACAAAGGCAGGCATTTGGTTTCAGACTCTTACTCTGTCATCAGCCTTTGGCTATGAGTGTTTGTATCATATAGGGATGGAGCAGTTAGCAGAAGAACTTGTAGCTTCTAATGTTTTGTCTTGCCTAAAGGAAAAGTGACAATCCACCCTGTAACCATCCTGGCAGTACATTCTAGAGTCACTTGTGTCCCTCAGCTGATGATCAGACTACTGAAATAGGGGACCAAAGAAACAGAAGTTTCCCCAAGGCACCACATGTTTAGAGAGAGAAGAGTCTAGCCCAAGGAAGGAACTGTCTCTAGAAAGATTTGACACACTTCTAACAATGTGTCAGGCTACCCTGAAGGATGAGTCCTAACAGTGATGGGCCAATAGTGGGTGGGGCCTTACCTCTACTGGGAATGCTTAGATGTGCATATCCATGGCCATCTAGTTGATCTCTTTTCGGAACCAGAAGACAAACTCAGGGTGGTGGGGGAGTGGGGTAAAAGGAGAGAGGTTCAATGGATTCTTTTGTCCCACTTTCCACTGTGGCCACGTTCAACTTTTCTGCCTTTTACTATTTGACTGTTTTAATTGTTTTCTTGAGGATGAGTGGCTGAACCTGGCTTTTTGGAGTATAAACTGTGATCCCAAGTTGAGTAACAACCCTCCTCTTTGTTCTGGCCCATCGTGAGTTCATGTTGAAGGAAACGCCCACTGGCCAAGTGCAGTCTCAGCTCTAGGCAACCCTACCCACACTATTCATCCTTATACCCTACCTCCTCTTAGGTTCACAAGCCTAGGACCCTTCCCCATCTCCCAGTGGATGCTGGAAAGGTTCTGAGCTCTTGAGCAGGGCTATGGTTCCCCCACTCCCTTCCCAGGCTGAACTGGCTGAACTTTCCCATGGAGAACTGGCAGATAGGAGCAGGTGGTGACATCGGCTGGCGCTTCTGCTTGAACTGAGAGTTCTGGTTCATTTCTGAAGACTAAGGTTGGAAAAAATGGTCAGGAGGGTTGAGATGACAGTCTTGAAAAAGGGCAAATGAAGAGTGGACCACTAGAGAGGTGACATGCATGCCTGACTAGGGGAAAGTAGCTACGTGCATACTTGACTAAGGAGAAAAAAGTACATGCATGCCCAATTAGGGCAAAAATAACTATGTACATACTTGACTAAGGATAAGAATGTATATGCATGCCCAATTAGGGGAAAATAGCTGCATGCTTACCTTGCTATTCAAAAGAGGCATGATGAGCTAGACAGTAGATGAGTGGTAGAGAATGTGCCAAGCTCTACACACAGGGCCCTGGGTTCAATTTCCACCAAAGAATAGCAGAGGTGAGAAAAATATAGTTTATATTTTAAAATCCAATGTCAGCTAAGAAATAATTTTTTCACAGTTATTTTATTTTTTCTTAATGTAATTTTACTTAGATGAATTTTGTGAGGGCTTCCCCCTCTCCACAGCTGCTTTGGTCAGAAGTAAATGACAAGTGTTCTTAATAGTAGTTTAAAAGGTTTCATTTGCCAGAAGTGGTGGGGCATACCTTTAGTTCCAGCACTACTTTAGTCCCAAACTCTCTGAGTTTAATGCCAGCCTGGTCTACACCACGAAATCTTGTCCAGCCAGGACTACATAGTGATATCCTGTCTGAACAAACAAACACAAATCAAATAAAACATTTAAGTATTTTATTTCCTGAGACAAGAAAAATAATGACTTTTGACTTTTAAGAATCCTTGAGGCAGTGGTGGTGCACACCTTTAATTCCAGCACTCAGGAGGCAGAGGCAGGTGGATCTCTGAATTCAAAGCCAGCCTGGACTACAGACTGAGTTCCACAACAGCCAGGTCTATACAGAAAAACCTTGTCTTGAACCACCCCCTCCATAAAAGGAATCCTTGAAATAACATTAGGTTGGAAGTAGAAGAAAAGATCTATCTATCTATATTAAAAATAAAATTAAAAAAAACTGGTTCTTAGAACCAAACTGAAGAGGTAAGTCATATGAGAAAGATTTCAAATGCTACTCAAGGTCATAAAGACCTGGACAAATGGAAGGACTTACATAATTTTTAGACAAAAAGAATCAACTATGATGATGTCAGCCCTTCCCAAATTAATCTGTAAGTACAAAAACTCCCGATTTAATAATTAAGCTTTTAAAAACGATATAAAGTCAAACCAGTTGAGGTGATGAATATCTATAATCCCAGCACACAGGAGGTGAGACTGGTGGACCAGGAGTTTGAGGTCATCGATACACAGCAAGCTAGTGGCCTGTGTGAGCTATGTAAGACCCTATGTGAAGCAAAACACCATGTATGTTTATTAGATCATTAATACGGGAAAATAAGACTAGACAAAGAAATCATGAGAAAGAAAATGGGCTCACAGCAAAAGCTGTACTAAATAGGATACATTTTTTTCTGAATATATAATTGTCTTCTTACAGAATTATTTTATGTGTCTGTGTGTGGGTATGCACACACCTGTGTGCAGGTGCAGTCCAGAAGAGAGTGTCAGATCTCCTAGAGATGAAGTTTTAATGAGCAACAAGTACTCCTAAGTGTTGAACCAGCCCACTAAATGTACAATTTTCTACTGTGACTTTTCCAGGTAAGACCCGGAACCAGGTAGGTAGCATTTCAAGATGGCCTCCATATTCACTGAAGTCTTACCAGAACACAGCCAAATTCAGTTGTTCATGCATGATGCATTGGTGCTTTATGTGAGTTCAGAGCAGGTGAGAACCTACAATCTTGACTGTCAGTTCCTCCACACGGGGTGTTTGCCAACCCCTGGCTTAAACCATGTTGTGCCAAGTCTGCTGCAGGTCCAGAATGTTCTCTTCATTATGGACAGGAACTGTGAATACAATCAGACTATTGTTCCCTTGAGTATGTTACATCATAGAAAATCTTCAAAGAGCCATTTTCCTGCTGGGTTTGAAGAAGTGAGATGTCTTGTTAGACCAGTAGAAGACACAGAATCTGAGGACTCTCAAGAGCTGCAAACTGTCCCATGATGACAGCTAGCGGGGGGAGGGGGGGTTGCAGAGACTTCTGTCCTCCATCTAGAGGAACCCGAAATCTGCCAGCAAGCATGAGAATCTGAATGGGGAGCCTGAGCTTTATAAGCGAATAAAGGCTGTGGCGCCTCAGTTGTAGCCTTGTGAGATCCCGAGTGGAGGATCCTGAGACTTGCCTGCTACAGGTTGCCAGGAAGAAGGCATCTAGGCATGTTCACCTCATGGTTCCCGGCTTAGGAAGTAAACTAAATTTGTTAGAAGGCTGCTGGAGAAAATTTCCCTGCTCCTAAAAATGAAACATGAGAAACTCCTGTGTCCTTTGGACCCTGTTTGTGAAGGGTGTGATGTGTGGAGAGCTGTGGGCATCTCATCCTGGAGGCCTCAAAACCAAAGCCGCAGAGTACACAGAGCAAGGCAGAGGGAAAGAAGTCAGATCTTGAATGAAGCCATGGTGCTGCAGAATTGACCAGGCCCTGGAACTTTTTGTTACTTGTTAAAAAGGAAAAACAAAATTGCTTGCTCAAAAGGGAGGTTTGTTTTGTGAATAAAATTTTATTAAAACACTTGTCCATATACTCTCTATGGCTATTTTCATGATACAAAACAGCGTCAAACAGAGAAAAATGAGATTCCACATGACATCCAAAACTACCATCTTTCCAAGTTCTTTCTCTATAAGATATGGGTAATAGCTTCCAGTATGAATAGGATTCATACTGAATCCTACATTTGCAATATCTATGCATACATGCCTTCATATCATTTTTGTTCACTTCATCTTTTATTGAGTTATTATTTTTACAGGTATGGGTGCTTTGCCTGCATGCGTGTCTATGTACTACATGCATGCCTGACCAACAGAAGAGGGCATTAGATCTGCTGGAACTGGAGTCAGAGGTGGTTGTAAGCCGCCATGTGAATGCTGAGAATCAAAGTCTGGTCTTCTGAAAGAACAGCTAGTGCTCTTAACCACTGAGCTATGTCTCCAGCCCCACATTTTATCAGCTTTCCACAAATTTGCATATGCTTAATGCGCTCTCAAAGCTTCTTTCTGTTAACACTGTTTAAGGACTCATCAGTAAGTCCTGGTTTAAAGGTATTTTTAGATTCTTCTTACCAGCAGCTAAAAAACAGACATTCGATTTTGGTCTCTTTCAGTCTGAAAACTGCAAAAATGCTAACCCATACCTAGAAACTGATGCTGTTATTCTATTTGGGCCATAATACAAAAATTACCATATACCGGAAGACCTTGAAACAGACATATCTTTCCTCACAATGCGGAAGGCTTAGAAGTTAGAGAACAATGTACTGGCAGATTCTGAGTCTGGAAATGCTCACTTCCCTCATTCAAAGACAATGGTCACCTTGCTGTGTCCTCACAGGACAGAAGTGATGAACCTCCTCTTGCAGCTTCTTTTAAGAGGACACTGGTCCCATTCGTGGGGCTTCTACCTTTATACCCTAGACAGCTTTCAAAATTCCCAACTCCTGTCATCATCGTCATCATCATCATCACCTTAAAGGCTGGGATTTCAATGGAGGAATTTTCTGGTGATGGGACAAAAACATATACCCATAGGAAAGATACGTGAATGTGTGTGTGTGAGCACACATGTGTGCACTCATGTTCATATGTATGCCAGAGCTCAACCTCAGGTGGCATCTATCTTTAAAAAATATTAATGTGTGTATGTGTTGTGTGTGTGTGTGTACGTGTGAGAGAGAGCGAGACTATGGGTATGTTGAGGGTATGGTGGGAATCAGAAAACAACTTGCTGTTTTCTTTTTTGTTTGTTTGTTTTGCTTTGATACTTTCTCACTTTTATTTATGACAAATATTCCCGACCTCTTCTGATCAAAAGTTCTTTGAGACAATTCCATCTCCTTTAGCCAACCGGAGAATAGAGTCATCTGACTCACCCATCCTTCCAATGGCCCTGCAGATAGCATAGGTTTTATACTGGCCATTAAACCGGCCTGTGACCTTGTCAACCTTGGCCACATTCAACTGGATAGACACGTGGTCCTTGGCACCAATGATGTGGTTGCTCTCGGAGCATTTCTGTGGCACATATAGATCCATGAACTCACCAGTGTCATTCTGCATGTCGAGGACGTGCCTGCTAGCTGGTCCAGCGGGAGTGCAGAAAGGGACAACTTGCCGTTTTCACCTTCCACGACATGATTTCTGGAGACTGAACCCAAGTCATCAGGCTCTGTCTGCTGCAAGCAACTTTACCCACTGAGCCCTCACCTTGTTTTTGTCTTATGAGATGGGGTTCTTTCATTGGCCTGAGGCTCACTCACCTATTACGTTAGCTGGACTAGCCAGTGAGCCCAGGCATCCACCTGTTTCTACTTTCCCAGCACTAATCGCAGGCTACCGAACTTGGCTTTTTACATGGATTCTAGGGATGTGAACTCACAACCATCTGTACCTCCAGTTGTAGGGGATCTAACGCCATCTTCTGCCTTCTGCACACACCAGGCATGCATATGGTACACATACACACATGCACGTAAAACAGCCACGCGCAGAAAGTAAAAATAAAAATCAGAGAGATATATGAGGACAGACAGGCCAAGTGATTCTCAAGCAAAGACACAATTGCACCTAAGAAGTCATTCCCCAAAGTAAGCCTTTTAGACTTTAGTATGTCTGAGAATTACAGCGTGTGCTCCAGTTACAGTGTGACGGTGTATCGAGCTTTTCTC
>CM053761.1:33261028-33456180 GCA_028658305.1 Pachyuromys duprasi | reverse complement strand
CCTGAGCCACATCTCCAGTGCCGATGTGTGGTTTCATTAGAGATTTTAACATCTCCCGCAGGTGTGTGCAGCCAATGGCAAAGCCCATTCGAAGACTTGACTGCAGAGCGACCCTTCGGGGTGTACACCCTGTCACAGAGGAAGGCACAGAACAGGACAGAACAGAATTCTTCACTCTGCGTTCTCAGCACTGAGTGACACAAGGAATTGGGCAGGTTATCCAAAGCTCTGGAGGAATGAACATGTGATCTCATGGTCCAAGAAGGTGCTCTTGCCCATTAGTAATAGCAATCACTATCATCCTAACTTTAATTTAGAAACTACTAACAGGGTCAGCATACTAACAGCTCATCTATTATCCCAGAACTCAGGAGATGGAGAAATGAGGACTGAGTTCAAAGAGGAAGGAGAAGAGCATGGAGGAAAGAGAGGGAGGCAGAGAGAGAGGCCATCGACTGGTAGATTATGAATGCTTCCTCAGCAGTCTTCGAACTTCGCGTCATTTATCAGTAATCATTTGAGGGTTGATCAGATGGCTCAGCAGGTAAGGGCACTTCCTGTACCAGCCTGGCAACCCGAGTTTAATCTCCGGGACTACCCAAACAATGGAAGAAGGCTTTCCTCAGGCCTCCACCGGGGCACCATAGCAGGTGTGCACATCCCCACATACAGCAATTATAAATACATCATAGAAATAATAACTTGACTTTGTAAAGCTCTTATGTTCTGATTTTAATTCTGATAATCTCATTTTCCCCATTAAAAAAAAAAAAAACACTATTGAGAGGGATGAGAATTTTCTCCCTTCAGTGTCCAGAACATGCCGAGACGCTTGTTCAGGATGCTGTCCCATTTTGAAGCAGAGGAAATTGAGACAGTGAGCAGGCGGAGTTGCATGAAGGTCCACCGTTTACTGAGGCGGGGGCAAATTCAGAAGCAGAAGGCTGCCTTTCTGGCACCCTCCCCAGGATGTTTGTGCTGCTGCCAAAGAGACCTTTCAAAAATTCCAAGGAATAGATTGAGACTCATGCTCTGTTTGCTAACGGTGACCGCACAGATTAACGTTGTTTATAGATTTATAGCTGAGAGCCGCTGATTAAGTGTTCCAGCTACAAAAGACGAGGTTCCTTTTTTTCAGAGGTTAGAATGAAGTACGTCCACGTCTCTCCTGAGACAAGGATTACATCGAACACCAAGGGAAGATGAGAACCTTTGTTCTTCCTGCCTCTAGTGCTGTCCCCTCCTAGGACATGTTCCCCACTTTTCTGTCTTCCAGTGAAGTGTAGCTACCACAGGGACTCAGGAGAGGGACCTTACTTACTGTTTCCACAATGGGACTCTCCATTATAGGCCTCTGACCTCTCTCCACCCTGCACTCCTAATCCTTCAAAATCTCTTATCTTCAAGGTTTATCTTAAAAATACCTCCCTAGGAAGCCACTCCCTATTACCCCACCCCACCCCTGGCTCTCTTCCTTTGAACCCTTTATCTAGCACCATCTTTCTCCACCTCTTGCTCACTGGTCTCATGTCCTTTCCAGCCCCTTAGGAGAGGGATGGTTTTACTCACCTTTGCAATATCTGACAAGGCAAACACAGTGCCCTCTCCAAAGGGACACTACGGGTTTGTTTTGCTGCAAAGGATCAAACAATATTTTAGACATCATTGCCCTCAAGTGAGCTCTGTGGATTCTTCATGATCCTTTAAAAATATAGGAGACATTCTTAGCTCCCAGGTCAGATGGAGGATTGATCCCCTGTATTACAAGAAGAAAATTGCAGCAATGTATCACAGATAGATTTTTTTAAATATTGTTATTATTTTAAATTATGTGTTTTTGTGTGTGTACGTGTGTGTGTGTGTGTTTGTGTGTGGTCTGTGTGTGGGTTTATGCAAGTCAGTACAGGTTTCCCAAGAGGCTAGAGGTGACAGATCCCCTTGGAGCTGGAATTCCAGGTGATTGTGAGCTATCCAACATGGGCGCTGGGAATTGAACGTGGTCTATCCTCCTGGAGGGCAGTGTGTTCTCTCAACCATCACTCTAGGCCAACCTGGATAGATTTTTTTAAAAACTCTTTCCTTTTGTTTTTTTGTTTTTTTGTTTTTCTTCTAAGAGAATTTTCTCTAAAATTACACTAGTTAGTATCTGTATTAAATTTGTTTCAAGTATAAAAATGGGAGATGGTTCAAAGGTTAAGGGAACGTACTGTTCTTTTCTTATGAAATCACAAACTCCTAGACCACAACTGCCTGTAATTCTAGCTCCAGAGGACCAGATACTTCCACAGGCAACCCACGCGAATAAACACACACACATACATGCATACGCACATGATCACAAACACAAATAAAATAAAACATTTAAGTCATGGAAATGCCATTCAGTAATAGGGTGCTTGCTTAGCACATGCAAAGGCTTAGGTTCAATCCCCAGCACCATGCCACAATAAATAAACAAGTAAGTAAAATAAATAAATAAATCATCATCATAAAATAAAAGACGAGACCAAGGAAAACACCGTCAAAGTCATTGATCTAAACTTGCAAAATCCATGCATGCTTCCTTTTGCGTCATTAAAGGTCCAAATTCCATCAGCTTTACGAAGATTCTTCCACACCTAACGAGTTCTCATGGCTTGTTAGGAAGTGGGATAATAAACAGCTCTAGATACTGGGAAGAATTCTTTTCTAAAGGTGTTGCAAAATGCTTCGTGCATCGTGTCAACGATTTGCCATGAAGCCGGATCTTGAACAAGTTAATATTTATCATGTCTGAGACTCAAGAAAGACAAAGGACCGGTCCCTTCAAAGTCTCCCCGACCTGGTTTACTGCCCTCACCCACACAGTACCACCTGCAGCACCTTCCCGGGGCCAGGAATACTGCCGAGTAATAAGCGTTAAATGTTTAGTCACTTCCTGCAGCACGATAGCATGGCCTTCCTCTATTAACATATCTAACTGAGTTATAGTTCAAACAGCCGGTTTCCATATCAGCAGCAGTTCGGCTTAACATCCTCTGCAGTGGAGGTGCCATGGGGAGCCTTTTCAGAAAACCTGTTAATGCCAGAGCCTGTTTTTGAGAGGAACCCCAGCTGGGAACAGTGTGGACACTCGATTGCTGATAATTTGCCTGAGTGTATGATTTGGGAAACTTGTGCAGATAAAACTGTCTGAAAGATGTCACATCTGAAAAACCTCTGAACCTCAGTGAGCAGTGCTTGTGTGTTGGAGGGCATAGCCCACTTGCATTAGTAGGCTGAAGGCCAGTCTGTGCCAGTGCACAAGGCTTACACACTATAATAGATGGTTGCTGTTTAGTATGAAAGTCACATCAATAGGAATATAAAAACTGAGGCCTCAAAGACAGCAATAATTACAGTATGCTATCTTCTTATTCTTGTCAGGGAGGACACAGCGTTTCAAGAGAAAGATCCATCAGATAGGTGACCAACAAAGATGCAGAAACAGAAAGAAGGAAGGTATAAAACTACCTTGTTAAAATACTCTTCAAAATCAGCTTCTTCTCCCCCTTAACGTATAACAACATGGCTGAAGGCCATAGGACTAGCCTGCTCTTGTAAAAGTAAAGTTGATCCATGGTAAAATATTCAAATGTTTCATCATTAAAAGGCTTTTACACTAAAAAAATAGCCATAATTTAAAAAAAATATATGCATTCTTTGTTATTTACTTGTACTTTATATCTAGAAAATGCCTATGGAGCCTAAATGCTTCTGAAGTAGACATGGCAACACACTGATTTTTGTACAGAATCAATTACAGGTCCAAACTTTCAATCACCATTTCCTATCCTACTGTTCATTATTCATCACGTGCTTTTTCAGCTTAGAAGTATGAGAGAGGAAACAGAAGCAGGTTGACAGCTTTGGTTTAAATCTTTAACCTGGCTGAATCTGGACTTGGCATCCATTACGTTGAATCTTACAAAATTGCTGCTGCTTCTTCAGTTAAAAGCAACATCAAATTTCAGCTATTGAATGAATGGTCACGGGCTATTAGTTCAGTGTTTCCTCTTTGTCATCCCTGTGGTACTGTCTTTGACCCTTGCCACTGGCCATGAGTAAATGAAACAGTTACAGGATAAAAAATTTATTCTTGGGTAGGAATAGCAATAGAAAACAGTTAAAAGATAGAAACAGAGAATGATGGGTAATGGATCTGTGGGTGATTTATAGGCAGCAGAAAAGTAGGTAATATCAGATGATAGATACAAATAGCTGATAGATTTTGAATCTTTTTATTCCTCTAATCTTTTGAAAGCAACAAGAGACACTTTCTCTTTCCCAAAATAAATACCACTACAAGCATACTGTTAGTCTGCTCCAAGTTAGAGCTTCGAAGGAGGTTTCCACCTATTTTCTTTATGTACTGATCAAAGGAATAACGGGGGAAATATAATTACTGAATGCATAACATGAGGTCTTCACATTTCTTATTTCTTCAAACTAGTATTAGGATGTCTGTCTTACCTTTTAGAACAGAAAGAAAGTGAAAAATCTGGTTTTGGATATAATGGTATTTGATTAAATGGAGAGAACAAACTGGCCAATCAAATTGAACATCCTAAAACTGAATAAATAGATGTGGCTTTGGTGTCAGCATCTGGAAATCTGATGTGATATTGGTGTGGTTGTGGCAAATTGTACTTCTGGTGGTTAAATCTGAATTTTAAAATCCTACCTTAGGGCACAGTCATAGGACTTCAGGACTTATTGAACATTTTAGTATATTTTTCCAATCTGTACCTATAAACTAATATGAATTATTCTACTTTCTAGAGGCTTGCAGAACTCTACTGACACCAGACCTCTGTAGATGAAGAAAGCTCTAGAATCCATTTTAAAGATTCTTGGGTTATCCGGTCTTCATAGCAGTTGATATTTCTCACCTCTCAGTTTGTGGTAACAGATGGAGAAGATGGGGGTGGGGGGAACCATGGCAAACATTGTGATCATCCTGACAAAACTCAGCATAATGATGAAGGTTTGGTTATCAGCATAATGATGATGGGATGTGGTGGAACCTTTACGAAGTAGTTTATACCCTGGTGGGGTCCACTCTTACAAAAGTTGAGGTAGCTCCAATAAGAATGGGTTAGTTCTCATGAGAGCTGGCTGTAATAAAACTAGCTTGGTATCTCACCACCACCACCCTGTCTTACACTTTTGTTCCCTTTGCACACTCTTGTTTCACAGGTAGCACACAGTCCTCACAAAAAGCCAAACAGATGCTCTTAGACTTTTAAAATCACAAGCCAAAGGAAACCTACTATCTTTGTACGTCTCCCCAGCCTTGGGTATTTTGTTATAGCCATAACTATTTGACTATGTCAGTTAGAAACCAGTTTTTACAGATTCATACTTTCTTTTCCTAACCTGCACAATTCAATAAAACTCTTTTGATTGACAAGAATATGCATTTTAAAGGTATGGTTGTACACATCTTTAATCTCAGCATTCAGGAGGCAGAGGCAGGTAGATTTTTGTGAGTTTGAGCCAGCCTGGTCTACATAGTGAATTTCAGGGTAGCTAGAATTAAAGAGAGAGAGACTGTCTCAAAAAAAACAAAACAAAACAAAACAAAAAAACAAAAACAAAAGAAGTCCCCCCAAACATATTAAAAAGTATCCCTTGTGCATTGAACATATTCTATATTACAGAGGCTAAACATTTTAATTGATGGAATTATTGTCATTTTTGAAAGAGCATATGTTCACTGGGAACATTGTTGCAGAAAACCTAATTAGCCACATAAAAGCTTTCTGTGGATTGCACATGAGTACAACAGTACAACTAGACAATATTGTCTTAATTCTTCCAAGTACAAGATTAGCTGAAGAAAAAGAGCTGATTTTTAAGTGATATCGAGATGTCTTTGCAGACAGTTGAATCTGGGTTGGCAAGGCAAAAAGTCAAACAGCAGATCAAAACAAGAGAAGAAAACTGACTAAAATAAATGTGATGATATGTTTGCCTAATTTAAACCCTCAAGTCTGTGTGAATGAATTATGGAGTTTTCACTCTGAGCTCCTGGTAATTTCTCACCACTCGTTAGATAGACCAAATAATTTTAAACAAACAATCTGGAGGGGTTGAATTCAGGTCCTAATTTTAAGAACATTATTAGCAAGCAGATGGTAACTTAAAAAAATATACATCACAGGCAATGGTTGCAGACACTACTCAGTCAAATTTCTTTACTGGCATTGCTGTTCTTTGACTACTTCCTGTCTCTCCATCTGGCTCCACTTCCTGTTCTCTCTCTCTCTCTGCTTCCTGGATGCAGGGGATCAGCTTCACACTCCTGCTGCTATGTCTCCCCAGCCAGGATGGACTGTAAACCAAAATAAACCCTTTCTCCCCTAACTTGCCACAGAAAAATAAATGACACAGAACACCTGGAGAAAGAAGCGGAGGATACAGCCCCATTCCTGAGCAAAACTAGAGTGTTCCCTCCAAGCACTTTACACATAAACATGCTATGACAACAATTTAAACACCCTTCTCCCAACCTGATCAGCTCACTTTTCTTCAGATTAACTAGTTTAAAGAAGAACATAATTGCTAAGTACAAAAATAAAAATAAAAATAAAACCAAGAGCTACCCTGTGAGCTCTGAAAATAGGCATCCAAGGATCTAAGAAACAACTTACCATACAAATAAGTGGGAACAATGACTCCAGCTGGGAGAACAAAGTCCAAACATGCAGTTGCCTAGGGCAGCAAATTACCAAGGGTAACAGATTTTCCAATAGCTTCTGGGAGAGCAAAATACAGCCTGTGAATTTATACCGATATTACTCGATAAACACAGGATAATGGAACATGAAAATAAGCAAATCACAGGAGAAGTTAAGAAACCTGAATACAAGGCTCAGTGGGTAAATGACAGGTGTTTTAAAAGTGAATACTCAAATTCTGACAAATTCTGACGTGGGGGTTCCCCTTTGTAATCCCAGCACTTGGGTGACTGAAGCAGGAGGATTACGGTGAAGTTGAGGCCAGCCTAGACAACATAGTGAGTCTGTTTCTCAGTTGCAGTCTACTCTGTTTCCTTGTTTGTGGTTCTTGGGTCTCTCACTGGACTGGAACTCCCCAATAAGGCTAGGCTTGCTGGCCAGAGGGCTCAGGGATCTATCAGTGCAGCCTTCCCAGCACTGAGATTACAGATGTTTGCCAACGCACTTGGCTTTTGCACTTTGGTTCAGGGGATCAAATCTAGGTCCCCAAGCTTGCATGGCTCGTATTTTACTAGCTAAACTAACCCCCCACCTCACCCTTACCCCACCACCATCCAGATCATATTTCTCTTTCCTATAAGTTTTGCCCCAAACTTGTTCCCCCTTATCACAAATTGCTGTGAACTGCTCCAAATACTTTCAAATAAGTTGTTACTATGCAAGCACAGGCAATTAAATCTAAAACAGAATAAGACAATGAAGGTTAGATCCCAAGAGCTGTTCTGGCTAAGCTGTTCATGCTGCAGGGCTCTTGAACTCATGGTAAGAGAATCTTCACAAGAGGTCCAAGAAGAGAGGGATGTGCTGGCCAGAACATGAATGCCAGGCTTCAAGGAACAGTTCCATGTCCTTTGTTAACTTCCGTGATAGTTCTTTGCACTTCCCCTGCTCCCACGCTATTAGCTAAAAAGTCCAACAGGGCGGGCACCATCTAGAAATGGGCTTCGCTAGTCTAGGCTGTTCACACTGTTTTCCCTTGGCGTTTTATATGCCTTATTGCATCTAGGGCATCACTATAAAAGGGATGAGTAAGACAGTCAGCAGTTAAAGATACTTTCTGCCAAGCCTGACAACCTAATCCTTGAGACTCACATGGTGGAAGAGAAAAAAAAAATGGACTCCCTCAAGATGTCCTCTAATCTCTCTCCCCAACACACACGTGGCATATAAATTCTTAAAAGGTAAACAATAAATTATGCATGACAATTCAAAAGAGATGGTAGAATCCATCGTTGACCTATTGTTTTAGGTGACTGGATAAATCTAAGGCATTCTATGGCCGGATTTTTGCACATCACCGTCAATATCTATACAACAGGTTACAAGAAAGGGTAGGTCCCCCTGTCACCAGTAGCCTAGTGGCAATCTAGGGAAGTTAGCCTAGTGGGCTGCATCTGGCTCCCTGATGGGTAGACTGAAGGCCTGATTCAGATCCTCAGAGCAGGGCTGTAGAATTCACCTGCTGCTTTCACAACCCTTGGCTCTCTCTTCTGATCAACATAGCAAACCTGAGGGCAAGCAGGGAAATGATTAGTGACGGTAACCTGGAGTCTCCAAGATTCGACACTGCAGTTTAAGATCTCAGAGCAACTCATATAAAACTCCCAAGGCAGAGCTGTGACCACCTGACTCTGGGAATGTACACAGTAGTGTTACTACGAAGAGGTAGTGTGGGGTGAGAGGTGGGTTTGGGGCTAGGGGACTCTTTTACCTTGGAATATGAAGAAGTAAGCTACACTATAGAAAAAGTGTTGGGGAAGCCAGGAAGAATACACTACAGGTCTGACGACGCCCTGGCATTTGACCTTGTTGATTACGGTGTGGAGTCTCCCTTGAAGGGGACCCAGCCGTCTGACAGCCGAGAGGGAGGTCACAATCTAGGGCAAGGAAGGGTTGGATCTCACTGACTTCCATGAGCATGGCGTTTGGCAGCACTGCCAGCCCAGGTGGTTCCATGCGGGCACATATGCTCAACCTTTTAGTAAAGGCTACAGTCTTATTTAAAAACAAAATATCCAAAATTTCTATTATGAGTTTCTCAAATCCCTGTGAAATAAAAATGCGGTGTTTTCCTCACTCATCTTCCTATGCTGACATTTTAAAATACCAATTGCCTATTTCATTACACAGCTTCAAAAAGGAAACTATTCAGCGTAGCACAAAGAACCCATTTGAATTCCAGAAAACCAGGTCCTCAAGCCTGTTCAGCTTGCCTGGCCAGACTTTGTGCAAGTCACTTGACCTCTCAGGACTTGATCTATCCAAGAAATCTTGAGGTACTTCTAAGACTTGCAATCCCTTCTGACTCTGGAATTCTCTAACTTAGGACTTAGAGTTCTTTTATTTAATGGTCATAATTTGTCCTCTTGGATTGTTGTTGTTGTTGAATGACCATTTAATTAGCAGTTGAGAGAGGTAGGTTAAAAAAACAAAACAAAACAGCAACAAACAGCAATGACAGGGCAACCTAGCAGGTGCCCAGACGAAGGAGATGGAGAAGAGGAAGAGAGGGCTTTTGAGGTTAGGGACAGGAACTAAAGTCTAGCTTGAGTGTCAGGAAAAGCACTCAGGGTTTGGGTCAGTATCCAAAGAAGAGCTACAAAGGGAAAAGGAAGAGTTACTTTGAACTAGAACTTAGAAAAGCAATTACCTATCTCCTGGATTTTAATCCATTCTGGTGGGCTTGGTTAAATTTCCAACTGACAATGTTTGTATTACCTGTATCCAGGCATGCTGGCCTTTGCTTTCTTCTTCAATGTAATCTTAATTTCATCATATTAGGAGGTGGGTTAAAGATATCAATATGCTCACTACCTCCATCAAGGAAGATGATCAAGTCAACTTCTTAAACAACAGGAAGGAGCTGCTGAGTCGTGCTGAAAAGTGAAGCATTCACACAAGCTTGGGAGAGACTGCATCAGGTAAATCTTTCTCTTCTCTGTCTTTCTTTCCTTTCTTTCTTTCTCTTTTTCCTTTCTTCCTTCCTTCCTTCCTTCGTTCCTTCGTTCCTACGTTCCTTCCTTCCTTCCTTCCTTCCTTCCTTCCTTCCTTCCTTCCTTCCTTCCTTTTCTTTCCTTCCTTCCTGGGAGGATGGTGTGGGGAGGGCACAGAATAGCTCTGGGAGTCAGTTCCCTTCTTCCACCATGTGGGTCCTGGGGATTAAGCTCAGGTCATCAGGCTTGGTAGCAAGCACTTTTGCTGGATGAATCATGTCATTGGTCCTAGGTAAGCTTCTTTATCCCCCTCTCTATGACTCTACCAATTAGTGATTAAACTTTTTTCGTTCTGTTTTTGTTTGTTTGTTTGTTTGTTTGTTTTTGAGGGTCTCTTTGTGTAGTCTTGCCTTTCCTGGAACTCTGAAGAACAGGCTGGCCTCAAACTCATAGAGCTCTGCCTGCCTCTGCTTCCCAAGGGCTGGGATTAATGGCGTGTGCCACCACTGCCCAGCTGTAATTAAACTTTTATGTCAAGACAAATAGCAGAGGCTGCAGGTGTTAGGGCCTCCTACCCATGACCATGAGGGCTATGGATAGAATACTGTCTGTTCTGTTTTAGGAGCCAGGAAAGTTTTCCCAGAACCCTCAGGAAATTTCCTTTTATCTCTCATTATTCTTAACTGAATGGGAGGGTCCCACATCATTCCTGAACTGATCGCTGTAGCAAAAAGAACTCCATATTGACATTTAATCATGGGTGTTTATGTCCATCATATCAGCAGGGGTGAGGGGACTAATATGACAGGCTTAGACTAGTCAGGATCTACCCCTTGAACTGGACTTTACACCCTTGATTCTGTAGTAATTTCAAGATGTCGGAGGAGAGGATGTTTGGGGACCAATGTATTGGTCCATTATGTGTTGCCTAACCAACACTAAAATCTTAAAACAAGTCAGGTTTTGCTATCTCGTGTATGCCAGGCACCCAGGCAGCGTTCAACTGGGATGGAATTTCAGGTAGTATAAAGACCCAAACCCAAACAAAAAAAGGCTTAGTTCTCATCCTTGCAATCCTATTCTTGTCGAGACTGCTGTGCCTGCTCCCTAACTTTTCCCACTATTTATATTTTACCTCTCTTATTTTTAGCCAAAAGTTTTACTTAGTCTGAAGATAACCAAATATTTCCTGAATAATAAGTCCCTGAATATGCATGCTCTCTAAATATGAATATAAGCCTACTTGCAAATCTAGCTTTTACATTTAAAGTGTTGTTGGCAAGACTCTGGAGGAAAAAAATACGTTAATGGAAAAATGTACTACAGCAGAAGGCTTTGTTTTCCACAATGCAGAACCAACTCTTCTGATGCCAGTAATTTTGATATATCTGTAAGAAACTTGTATGCTCATAAAATAAATAAATGTTAAACCAAACTTTCCTGGTTATACAGTACAGTGTCCTGCTTCTCAGAATTGAACTTAGAACTGATAGGTTCGTATCAAAAGAGAAGGGTATGAAATAGCGCGAAGTTCTGCTTTAAGACATTAACATTATTGCTGGCCAGACCCGGGCTTCTGGGTTAATTCACCATTTCTATTCCACTCCAGACCCTTACTTGTCCCATTCTCACGGGGCACTGGGGTGTGGCAGGGGGTGACAGTCAAAATAAAAACAAGGAAGAGGAAATCCTTTGTATGGGTTTGGTAGCCCCCCTCTTCTAAATCAAGACTACCTAACTGGGCTCAATTTAGACGGTGCAGGATATAGAGGTACCCAGGTCAATGGCTGGGTCATTTATGAGCCTCTTCCAAGCACACAGTGTGGAGATATAGCCCTGCCCATAAGGAGGACATACAGACAAGGACTCTCCCCAGGATGAAGCTGTAAGGGCAGGTAGAAGGGCACATGGGAGAGCTACATGGTTACCTAGGATACCTTGGGAACTCTGCAGCTCTCCAGAGAGGCAACTTTGAGCCATGCTCTCCCTTAGACTACTCAAGAAAGGCTTCCCAGCAGAAGGGCATCTGATGACCTCTCAGTGTCATCATGCCATTAGAAAAATATCGACTTGATACTAAGCTTGATCACTGAGTATAGTTGTTTCAGTGATGTAAGACAGTGTCTGTTCTGCTTGGTTTCAAAAACGGAACCGCTGCTGTTTGGCTCCTACGATGCCTATTTGTCAGGATAAATTATGGCCTATGGAGTCATATTTTGAACCATTTGTGAGATAACTGATGATAGTTCCAGAAGCAACCATAAAGAAAAGACTGTGTGTGTGTGTGTGTGTTGAATTTTAACCCTGGATGAGTTTCACCTCACCTCTGCATTTATCCGAACTCCTGTGGGACTGGAGAATGACAATGCTTTGGGCTGATAGTGTCCCTTACTTCCTATGAGTTTGCAGGAGTTCGCTTGGGGTTTTGATTGTTTGATCTTTGAACTTCTTCACTCTGACAAAGAAATTCTGGAGCAGCTTGGCCTCCTGTCTCACTGTAGAAGTTGAACGCTATAATGACTTCACTGCCAACGTCAGGCCTGACCAAGCGTGCTTCAGCCACAAGAGTTTTCTCAGTGCTCGTGGGGTACCAAGAACAACTACAAACTGCACATGAGTCTCTCACTAGGATGTCTTTCATCTTTTGCAAGTAGAGCTGTTTTAAAACCTTATGTTCTGCAAGATGAGCTCCTTTTCGAGCAGATAAATGTAGTTTGCTTACATTTTTCAGGGTGTTCACTGCGGCTAAGCACATGAATTCCCACTTACCAATAAATACAGAACACATTGTGATGCCCCGGAAACTGTCACTTTTTGCAATGCTGGGGCTCAAACCCATGTGCATGCATGTGCTAGGCAAATGCTCTACCACTGAGCTATAACACAGCCTGTAATATCCGTGACTGTTAAGTTACAACCCAGCCCGTAATATCAGTGACCGTTAAGTCTTCTGTTCTTACCACAGAACTTAATCAAGGGTCAAGGGTAGTTGCAAGATGATTTTACTAAAAGTCATGAATAAGAGTCAGTGAGTCGATTCAGTGGTTAAAAGTACAGAGCCATGCTGACAACATGAGTGTGATCACCTATGGTGGAAGGGGAACACGGACTCCCCAAAGTTGTCTTCTGACCTGTACACACACACACACACATATTGCAGAGTTACCCATAAAAGGAATCATGTTTGAACATTTCATGATAGCACTAGGTAGTTACACTATGGTTTAGGTTGGCAGTATTTTCTGAACAGAAAGGACCACTGTAGTCCCTGGGGCAGGTGAGGAAAGTCTTCCCATGCAAAACACCCAAGTCAGGCTGCTGGGAGAGACGAGCCAGCAACCATGAAACCACAGTTCCATCTGGGCTTCTAAAGACATCCGACTAAACCTAACAAAAACAATTTTGTGTATGTGGGTTTTAAAACTATTTATTGAAGTATAACATTTGTCGGGTGTTTTACATTCTAAGATTATAGAAAAACCTGGAAACAAATGGAAATGTTGAGTGGATAAATCTTCATTTTGCTTGTCTGAATTCCTCAGTCACCTCTCTGTTTTACCCTTATTTTATTTCTTTATTTTAGCTACAGCACATGTGGGAGGAGGGAGGACAGCCTGCAGGAGTCAGTTCTCTTCTCCTGCATTGGTCCCAGGGTTTAGAAGTAGGTTGTCAGCCTTGGCCACAAGTACCCTCACCAAATTAGCCATCTCTACGGCCCTTCAGAGACTTTTCTGTGTAACTAAGTTTCTTGAAAACTTTCTAAGGCTGATGCTTTTCTGACACTCAGAGAGGAATTATGAGTAATTATTGAGATTCCTTTTACTCAAAAGTTTGGTGACTTTTTTTTTTAATATTGTAAATGTGGCCATGTGTATGCAAAGACAACTAAATATTTAAATTTAGCTAGAGAAGAAACAATTCTCAACTGTCTCTTTAGTAGCAAAAAGTCAGTTTGAGACAGCATCTGAATGGGAAAAAAAGCAAAGCAAAGAAAAGAAAGGTAGATCTTCTCATCCTGATGGCTGATACAGATCAGGCCTGAAATGGCTCTCAGAGGCCTCTCTGTCCTTGGCCCTTGCTGCTTCAGGAAGGTTGTAGAACATTCAGGGCCTAATGAGAGGCTCTGGATAACCAAGGATTATGTCTATAAGGGGGCTTACAGTATCCTGATCACTTCTCACTTATATTCCTCCAGGCAATCCAACACATTTCTACCTCCAAAAACAACTGCCATCATGTACGCAGATACACACAGTTAAAAACAAAACAAATAATAATAAAAAAAAAACCAAAACCATTCTAAGTGAAAGAAGGCAGATAGAAAAGACCATATATTGTACATGTATGATCTAATTTCTATAAAATAGCCAGAACAGGCAAATCCACAGAGAGGAAATAGAACAGTGGTGGCCAGGGGCAGCAAAAAGAAACTCAAAGGACACAGGGCTTCCTCACTTTGGGGTGATGAAAGTATTTTCAGAACTAGAGACAAGCATTGCAGAACATGGTGAGTGTATTAAAATGCATGGAGGCAGTTTAGCTGTGTCCAACCTTTGATGTCACAACACAATATTTTCATCTACAAAACCACATAACTGAGTTACACATGTATGTTACATAAGTTATATATATATGAGAAAATTTTTCTTCAAGTAATTGCAAGTTTATGTGGGAACATATTCATTGCTGCATTACCTGTGTTGCATGTGGCCTGTGTGCTGCGTGTTGGACATATTTATGTGACCTGTGCCTTAACCAAGACAAACCTTAAAAAGAAAAGCCCTACTATGCTCTGAAAAGGGAACAAGATGATGGAGGGGTAAGAATAAAACAGAAATATTTCACTACGCACACTCATGTCTATTTTATATTTTATATCATTTTAAGCTTTCATCTTTGTTGACAAAAGGGGATGAATTCCAGATCAGAGAATGGATGGTCAAGCTGAATTGCAAACTTGTCTACTTGGAACCGTATATAACTAAATTTATGTGTGGAAATGCCCATTTTTTAGGGGTGTGGGTGGGATTTGGTCTTTTGAGACAGGGTTTCTCTGTGTAGCCTTGGCTGTCCTGGAACTCATTCTCTAGACCAGGCTGGCTTCGAATTCAGAGATCTGCCTGCCTCTGCCTCCTAAGTGCTTGTACTAAAGGCATGTGCCACCATCCATTCTTAAAGAAAAACAAGACAAAACAGCAACAAAAACTGTCTACTTATGGTACTTGTAAATCAGGACAGTGTCTCAGGTCTTAGAGGCTGTCCCTTCCTACAGGAAAAGTACTCTCTCCAATCTCTGCATCCACCCATGAGCTTTTTGAGGGAGAAGGGATGGTCAGGATAGAACTCAGTGCTTCAAGCATAGTAGACAAGTCATCTGTTCTGAACTACATCTCCAGCCTCTACTCCAGGCCCTAGATGGCCAACACAACCAGGAAGCCAGATAGATATGGAGACCAGGTCCTGACTCTTTTAGGCTGGTACATTTCCCTTCATCCCTAGACGAGGCATGAAAGCTAACAGCACTGGGAATCAGAATCTCAGGTTTCTTTTGGGATAAATTAAGTAGGGTCCAGAAGCCCTGATGACCATCACTGGAAACCACTGTCTCAGTGAAATGACATGTGGTGTGTGCAGGGGAACACAGTCTGAAGACAGGAGGCCATTTCCTTTGTCTTCACAGAACCACCTACCTCTAAGTCAGAGGGTCCTCTCTATGGAAGGAATCCTTTCCAAGATGCTGCCGCCAATCAACCCTCAATTTTCTTACTTCAGAGAACTGATCCTTTGGGTTAGGGCAAAGTCAAACATTAAACCACAGTCAGCCTCTCTTAGAACACTGTGAAATAAACTAGGAGGCAATTGCCAAACCCATCAATGGACTGCGGAGGTTCTTAAAGGCCAAGCCACAGCAGAAGTGAGTTGAAGTGTGGCACAAAATGGGAAGAGGGACAGCGAGGTCTTAAACTGGCTAGACAGTGGGTTGCCCGGGCATGCATGTGTACAAGTACACTGTGTGTGTGTGCACATATGACAGAGGAGCTCTCAGGAAATTGAGGACAGGATCAGTTTTGATCCTCTGAGTCATGCACCACCCTGAAATTCAGTGACACTTCAGTTCTGTGCGCTGAGCCACTGTTCCACTTAGGGTACCACACCCCACCAGTGGACAAACTCTTCTTGATTCTATGGAGTTCCATGGGGATCCTGGGATGTCTGGACACCTTTCTTCTTACCAGACCCTTTGACACTCCCGAACTTCCATCTTATTACTTCAAGCACATTCCAGGTCACTGCTTGTTTTTGGTGCTGGAAATTGAACCCAGAGCCTTGCACCTGCTAAGCACGTGCTCGACTTGAACTACACCCCCAGCCCGAGGCACATTCTTTTGGTCAATGGACCCTAGACCATCCCCGGATAAAGGTGTGGACCAAGAGACTGCACTTCCTTCATGGAGAAACTGCAATAAGAAACAGCATGAAGACTCTAGGTAATCAAGAGACTTACAGCTGGGAAAGAGAAAAGTATGCAAGAGAGGTTCAAACACAGAGGCAGTGGAGTGAACATGGTTAGAGTTAAACTCTTATTAGATGCACGGCTCCTTAGACCCAAAGAGAGAGAGAGAGAGAAAAAAAAAACCAAACCACATGTTTCACAGTCTTTCGTCAAAGAAATGTGGCTTTTCATCAACGTCAAACTGAGATTTACAATTAAGATTTACAATCAGAGTGTACACAGAAGACTGCCGAGTAACCACAGATGGGAATGGTTTCTGAGCCAGATCATGACACCTAACACACCACCAGCAGCATTCTGGCCCCGTTTGCACAGCATGCAGGCATTTCCATACGTTTTGTCAGTGGGTTTACTACTCATGGCAAGTGTACCATTAGGATTCCCAACCTATTTAATTGTGTAACGCTGGGGATCAAACCCAGGGTCTAAACCATGCAAAGCGAACACTTTACCATTGATCTTTATTCCCTGCTCCAAGCCTCCCCAGTTTGTTATTGAAAACAAGCTAGAAGGAGGCCGAGCGAAATATTCAGAGTCACCGGTGTCAGTGATGGCTGACGTGACATAAACCCAGGGGCAGTAAGATTCTACCCACTCTAGTGACCTCCCTGCCATCCTGCTTCTGTAAGTGTATGATTCAGCATTATCCGCTGATGCTGATAATGCAGGTGACGGCAAAATCCAAGATACAAGAGGACTTGGGTGCGGCTCAGTAGCACAGTGGTTCCCTGGTACATGCACACCCCCACTTCTTCTCCACCAAGGCTCAGAGAACATTGCAGAAGAGGAGGTGAATAGAGAGGTGCTATGAAACACTGTTGCTTGGACAGGACATAGATATTGCACACAGGAACTCATGGCACAAAGTTCAAGCCAGACAAAATCGCAGCACAGACAGGGTAAATGATCTCCAGGCCACCTCCTTACTGAGGAGCTGCTGGCAGCTGAGTTTCTGGGAAAGAGAAATCATTCTTTTTGGAGGATGTGGGCACCAGTAGCTTCCCTTGCTGTGGCGGGTGGCCCATGCCCATGCACGTTCTCTCTCTCTCTCTCTCTCTCTCTCCCACACACACACACACACACACACACACACCCGCAACAGTAACAAAGGGGAGGCATGGAGGAAATAGGAGGGGATATGAGGGATGAATATGATCATATTTCATTGTACACCTACATGCAATTCTCAAGAATAAAGAAAAAGATTAAAGAACTCAAAAAAAAAAGAAAGAAAAAAGAAAAAAAACCCAAAACAAAAAAGAAACTGGTTTTAATTCTTTGTTTTTAATTATGTAGGCAGGGGAAAAAATCAATTATGTTACAGGTTATTACTAAAGGACATTTTTCTTGGGAATAACAGGAAGACCTCTTAGTTCTCAATGTTTTAAGAACTCTGTATAGCCGTCCATAACTTTTACAACATTGTTGCGAAGTACACAATGTCCTCGGTGGACACATATGAAAATATGGGATGTAATTAGGTATATAATAGTTGTAAACATTTGTGGGGTACAGTGTAATATATCAATCCATGTGTATGCCATCCAATGATCAGATAATGATAATTTGCATATCTGTTACCTCAGATATGTATCAATTCTTTGTGTTAGGAACACAGGGACATATCCATTACCTATTTCGATTTTTTTTTTTCTGATAGGTTAAGGGTTTATTTTGGCTGACAGTTCCAGTTGGAATCTGCCTCAGTCAAGGTTCCCATTGCTATGATAGAACATCATAGAGGGTTTATTTTTAGTTTGCAACTCTCAGCTTATTCCCCCACCACTGATGGAAGCCGGGGCAGGGCAGAAACTGAAACAGAAGTCAAGAAGGAATGCTGCTTGCTCCCCGAGGCTTGGTCAGCCTGCTTTCTGATATACTCAGGACCACCTGTCCAGGGCTGGCACTACCCACAGTGGGCTGGGCCCTCCTACATCAGTCACTAATCAAGGCAATGCTGGGAAGACTTGACTATAGGCTAGCAGCACCTGCTCAACCAAGAGTCCTGCTTTCCAAATTATTTCAGCTTCTGTCAGGTTGACATAAAACTAATCAACACAGATTCCATCATGGCAGAGAAGTCACATAAGGCAGGAGACTGAGACAGCTGGTCACATCCTATATGTGATCAAAAAGCTGAGAAGAGAGGAAAAGCTGGAGACTTAAGACAGGGTAGGCTTCTGGGAGGCTGTGGGGGTGACTTTAGCTGAGACTCCAAGTAGCAGGGGCCATGGAGAATGAAGAAGACACCCTCAAACTAGACAGGACTCCTTGTAGATGGAGGGGAATACTAAGCAACCCACCCACAAGAATTTTGACCCCAAATTTACCCTCTCTACAAGATATGCAGGAATAAAGATGGAGCAGAGATTGAGGGAATGTCCAACCAATGCCTGGCCCAACCTGAGACCTACCCTCCAGGGGACAGCCAACCCCTGACACTACTAACAATACTGTGCTACGCTCACAGAGAGTAGCCTAGCATAGTTGTCCTCTGAGAGGATCCACCCAGCAGAGGATGATGAAAATGGATGCTGAGACTCACAGCCAAACTTTGGGCGAAGCATAGGGAATCTTGTGGAAAAATGGGGAGAAGGATAAAAGGACCTGGAGGTGACAGGAGCACCTCAAGAAGACCAACAGAGCCAATTAACTAGGGCCCAGGGGGGCTTGTGGAGACGGAAACACCAACCAAGATTCATGCATGGACTGGACCTTGGCCCTCGACACAGATGGGCAGCTCAGGCTCCATGTGGGTCTCCTAGTAAGGGGAGTGGGCGTTCTCTCTAACACGGACTCTGTAGTCTGCTTTTTGATCACTTCCCCCTGGCAGAGCTGCCCCAACAGGCCACAGGGGAAGGGGACACACCTTGTCCTGATGTGACTTAATGAGCTGCGGTGGGTTGTTGCAGGGCGCTCCCCTTCTCTAAAAAACAGAGGATGGAGGAGGAGGGAGGGAGGACAGCACCAGGAGGAGAGGAAAGAGGAAGCTATGATCAGGATGTAAAGTGAATAAATAAATAAATAAAAATTTTAAGAGGCAGAGAAAGCTGAATGCTTATCTTCAACATGAATTCTCCTTTTTAAATCTCCTGCGACTCCTGCCGCAGTGCTCTTCCCGCCACAGCTAACCAGACTCCACAAACGACAAGACAGACCATCACACCTTTTTTCCCAATCCTGTGGGGTGGTAACATTCCCTGGTTAGCATCTCCCTTCATCTCCGGACCAACTGGCTCTTCTGTGACAATCCCTATTTTCAAATACCCGATTTTCATGAACTACAGAGCCCTGGTTTTTCTAATCCCTGTTCTTAAGATTTTTCTCAAAGCCCTATTTTAAAAATAAAAAAAAATTTTTTGTAAAGTAGCTCTTTTATTATTTGTGCTCTGTAAACTAAAAGTAGTTTAGGCTGGGGGTTGAAAAGATGGCTCAGTGGTTAAGAGCACTGGCTACTCTTTGCAGAAGACCTGAGTTCAAATTCTAACACCCACACCGTGACTCACAGCTGCCTCTAACTCCTTTGCTAAGGGATTTGATACCCTCCTCCAACCTCCACAGGGACCAGGCACAGATGTGATGAACAAACATAAATGCAAGGCAAAACGTTCACTCACTTAAAATAAGTAAGTAAATAAATATAAATATAAACTAATTTGAAGATAGTTTTTAAGTCAATAACAGGGGCCAGAGATGGCTCAGCGGGTCAGGGGACAGCAGTTGCCTCCAAATCTGATGATCTGAGATGAATTCCTGAAACCCAAATGGTGGATAGAGAGAACCTACTCCCATAAGTCATCCCCTGACTTCCATAAGCAATGTGAACACACACACATGCACACACTCAATTAAAAACAAACAAACAAACTAACTAAAGCACAAAACTTTAGCACACCCTGTCCAAGGCACTTCTGTTTCCAGGTTTTCCTTTCCCAGTAATAACCTTTTAGCCATTTGAGACATAAGTGTTCTCAGGAAGTTAAAAAACAAAACAAATTCTAACTCGTCAGCGGCAATATTTGGAACAATCAGTTCAATTGGCAGCAGACATAATCATTCAGGGAAGAGAACTTCATATGCCAAGTCTCGGTTGTAGAAGCTGGTTCAAAATCCAGCCACTGGTCCCAAGCTTCAACAGGCATCAGTCAAGATTACAGGTGTGAGAACCAAATTTAAAGATTGAACTACTGGGCTGTCAGAATGGCCCAGCAACTAGTGTCTCGTGACTTGAATTTGATCACTAAAACCCACACGGTGGAAGGAAAGAACTGACTTCCACAAGTTGTTTCCTGACCTCTACACGCTCATCCTCCAGACATGCAATGAATCAATAAGTAACAAAGCCACACTATCAATTTCACAGTCATAGCTTTCCCTGGTTGAAAAGATAGTTGCCTGGGGAAACCTTCTAAAAAGGGTGCTAATGGGTGTATAAGACTTTAAAAGCAGAGAATGGATCTGAATGAAACAAAGCAAGCCGTAGTAAGAGAAAGCAAGCAAAGCACTTGTGGTCTGTGATGTACTGCTGGCAATTTGCATGCTATGTCTCTAATAAGATGTTTCTATTTAATAACATCAGAAGACCATTTCACTTCTAGTTTTCCCCCAAGTGGTTCTTTCTTTCTTTCTTTCTTTCTTTCTTTCTTTCTTTCTTTCTTTCTTTCTTTCTTTCTTTCTTTCTTTCTTTCTTTTTCTTTCTCTTTCCTTCCTTTGTTTCCTTCTTCCTTTCC
This sequence comes from Pachyuromys duprasi, assembly GCA_028658305.1. Lineage (NCBI taxonomy): Eukaryota > Metazoa > Chordata > Mammalia > Rodentia > Muridae > Pachyuromys > Pachyuromys duprasi. Next base: position 33,435,242 of record CM053761.1, on the reverse strand, counting down.
TTCCTTCCTTCCTTTCTCTTTCTTTTTCTCTCTCTCTTTCTTATAATTTATTACTATTTATTCAATTTGTATCCCAGCTGTGGCTCCCTCCCTCCTCTCCTCCCAATCCCACCTTTTCTCCCTCTTCTCCCCCTATGCTCTCCCCTAATACACTGATAGGTGAGGTCCTCCTCCCCTTCTATTTGACCCTAGCTTATCAGGTCTCATCAGGACTGGTTGCATTGTCTTCCTCTGTGCCCTGGCAAGGCTGCACTTCCCCTCCATGGGGAAGTGATCAGAGAGCCTGCTACTGAGTTCATGCCGGAGAAAGCCCCTGCTCCCCTTATTAGGGACCCTACTAGTGCTTTCTAACACTGGTCTTAAAATGTTATCTGAAACATTGTACCATCCTGTAACCGCATCTTCCCCTTTCCCCCTCAGAAACACTTGGATGGTCAGTAATGCTGGTTTCTGTCTTTAGAATATTAATGTGCCATAAAAATGGAATGCAACAACTAGTGTTTGACATCATTAAAGTGAATGATGACACAGACAAAAATTGTCACTGAATGTTAAATCTAGGGCAAGGGTACTATAGTTTGAATATTACTTCAGAGTCCTAGTGTTACTGGGAGAAGATGAGACATTTGGAAAATAGGGACTAGTGAAAGGAATTAGGTCATTGGAGGTGTGTCCTCAAAGGGGGACATTAGGATTCTGGGACTTTCTTTCTTTCTGGCCACTATAAAGTGAACAGATCTCTTTCACTAAAATCTCCTACTTTAGGTATTATGCTTGAGCCAGCCCAGTGCATAGGCTAAGTGGCCATGGGTTAAAACGGAAACTTCTGATTGTGGTGGCTCACACTTTTAGTTCCATCACTCTGAAGGCAGAGACAGGCAAATCTCTTGTAATTTTGAGGCCAGCTTTATCTACAGAATGAGCTCCAGTACAGCTAGAGCTATATGTTGAGACCCTATTTCAAAATCAAAAACAACAACAACAAAAAAGAAAACAAAACCCCCAAATAAACAGAAACATCCCTCTGAAACTGTGAGCCAAAATAACTTGTCCTTACCAGGTAGTTCTGGCACATGTCTTTAATCCCAGCACTTGAGAAGCAAAGGCATATGGATCTCTGGGTTTGAAGGCAGTCTTGTCTACAGAATGAGTTCCAGGACATCTAGGACTACACAGAGAAAACATCTCTTGAAAATTATTGTTGTTATTATTATCATTATTATTATTAAATTTTCCTCTTTATAGTGATTTAAATGAGATGTCCCCCACAGTCTTGAGCATTTGAACACTTGGTCCCTAGTTCGTAATGTTGTTTGGGAGGCACGGCCTTGCTGGAGGTGGTACATGACTGGGGATGGGCTCTAAGGTTTCAAAGACTTACAGCATTCCCAGTTTACTCTCTTTTCCTTGCTTACAGTTCAAGATGCAAGCTCTTAGCAACCAGGTTTGGCTAGCATGCCTCTACTCTGCCATTATAGATTCTAACCCTCTGGAACCTAAACCCAAATAAACTCTTCTAGAAGTTGGCTTGGTCATGGTGTTTTATCAAAGCAACAAGAAAAGTAATACATTCTTTTTTATTGTCTCGGGTATCTTGTCATAGGAACAGAAAAGTGACTAGCACAGGGAAAGCTTTGAGACAAGCTACATATTTGTATGGTTGTTTAAATGTCTGCTTGCAGCTGCATGGTTGGTATATGCCTATATCCCAGCACTTGGAAAGCAGAGGCAAGAGGGTCAGGAGTTCAAGTTCATCTTTGGCTACGTACTGATTTTAAAGCCAGTCTTGGCTACATGAGGTCCTATCTCAAAAAGAAAAAAAGAGAGAAAGAAGGAAAGGAAGAAAGAAAGAAAAAAAGGAAAGAAAGGGAAAGGAAAAAAGAAAAAGAAATTCCAGTGCCTGTTGCCACATAGACAAAACTTGAAAACAGGAAGCTAACTGAAATAAGCCAAATAGCCTTGTATGTTCTACTTATATGAGATATTCAGAATATGCAATTCCTGGGAAGAGAGAGCACCATAGGAGCAGAGACAAGGTGAAAATAATTAACAGGGCTGGAGTTTTAATTTGGGAATATGTAAAAAGCTCTACAGATGAAGGATGATGTCTAATGCAAATGTTAACTAACTGTATATTTAAAAATGTTAAAAATTGTACATCCAAGATGGCCAAGGAGGTAAAGTGCTTGCCACCAAGCCTGAGGACCTGAGTTTGATCCCTGAGACCTACATGGTAGCAAGAGAAAAGATAAAAGAGTCCCCTTCTCATTGTTCTCTGTTGGGCATGCATAAAAATGGTTAAAATGATGTTTTATATGTATTTTAACCGCCTCCCTCCCCCCCCCCAAAAGCCAAGAAGGAAGGTACTGTCATGCACACCTATAACCCCAGCACTCAGGAGGGGTAGGCAAGGTGACTCAGGAGTTCAAAGCCAGTCTGGCCTACATAAAAGCATGTTTCAAATAAAACTCTACAGCTGGCATTGGGGGCCGCCATTCCTTTGCATGCACCCTTCCTCCTTCCCCACCCCCTTATCACACTCAGAATAAGACCAAAACTTCCTCCTAAGCAAAACCTACGAAAACCTTCACGCTCTGGCTCCCACCCCTCTCTTCAGCCTCCTGTGCCTCATTTTCTGTGACTTTCCTCAGTTTCCTTTCTGTTCCTCCTATGCCTGTGCCCCTCTGCTAGGAGGCATTTCACAGTTCTCAGGGCTATAGACACAGTCATCTGAGAGAGACTCTTCCAAAGGGAACCCCTATGTCTGTCTCTTCACTCTCCATCTCTCCCCACCCGGCTAAGGTCTTTTTAGACTCACTGCTAGCAGGAATTCTTTTTCATGTGTCGACTGTCCGCCCCCTGCAATGGTAGGATGTTCCAGTGCAGAAGCTTCCCAGCTTTGGTTTTGCTCCACCCCAGCACCAGCCTGGTACAAAGCAAGGCTTTGAGAAATACTTGGCAAATAGATGATAAATATATAAAAAGCTTTCAAGTGTCAAGGAATCAAACGTAATTGCATTTTTAACTATGTTAAGCTCACATCTAAATATTCATTTTGAAGGTAATTTTCTAATAAAAATTAATAGCTCTCATTGGCCTAGTTAGTTTCACATTAATGATTTTTACAAGACTTTCCCACATGCAAGCACAATGTCCTAAAAATACAATCTAGGAAAACATGTTTCCCTTGTATCTACTTTTTTTTTTAAATACACAATTTAGACATTAACGATTAAGGCACTGCTTATTTCTATGTTACCCACAAATTACGGGGTGAGGGGAAGACAAGGATCTTGGGAGAATAAATAATAATATGCCCTTTTGTCTTGTCACTTTCCAGAGCAAAAACAGCTCCTTTGACACAAGTTACAAGAGTGAAAGGCTGGGGATACTGCTCAGTTGGTAGAGTACATGCCTCACGTGTGAAAAGCCCTGGGCTTAATGCCCAGGCATGATGATATGCTCCTGTGATCCCAGCACACAGGATGGCTCAAAGTCATCTTCTGCTACGTAGTAAAGGATTCTGTCTCAAAAATTAAAACAACATAAAAGCACTCTCTAAATACATATTTAATATATACATTCTGAACTTACAATTGGGAATGGGAAAAAGTTTCCTCAGTGTGGGTAATTTGTTTTATGATTGTAATCTTGTAATCCCAGGACCTGAAGGGCTGAAGCAGAAAGAGCTTGGCAATTCTTTTCCCAGCCTTGTCTACATTGCAAGATACAGGCCAGTCAGAGCTCTCTGGAAAGACCTTGTCTCTAAAAACATAAAAATTAAACAAAATTCCTGTGATGAAAGAAAATCTAATTTACACAGGAAAATCATGCAACAAATATTGAGTCTTAATTTGTACATGCTACATACATGGTAAATTTAGTGTCTATAACTGCAGCGGTCATCTGAGCATCACAGTCCCTGTGGCAGCGCTCTGTTGGATGCAAAGTTGTGAAATAAAAAGAATTCTCTCTGTAATTCCTATCCTCCCTCCTTTGGGAGGTCAATGCCCTTCCAAAGTGGCACCTTGCCCTGAACTAAGGCTGTATGCCATCACCCTATCCCAATTAAAACTTCCCTACCTTATTCTCAATCATTCAAGCCGCCATTATAAACGAAAAATCTAATAAACTAAATGGTAATGATGTGTCTTAGTGTAGTGTTTACGGGGCCAGAGCAGATTGCTCATTAGCCCATGTATGCACAGCAGTTGTTTTAAACAGATGATGCCTCTATGAGATGTGGCTACAGGGTTTCAGCAGTGACTAAAAGGAGCATGGGAAGGGTTTCGGAGGAGAGAGATGGACTGAGGTGCTGTCTTAAGGTCTTAGTTACTTTCGTTACTTCTGTTAGAAAATACCCAGAGAAAGGATTTATCTGGGCTCACGGTTTGAGGGCATGGTCTATCACGGTGCAGAAGGCATGGCTGAAAGAAAGGCAGCTGATTATACCGTGTCCATAGTCAGCAGGCAAAGAGAGGAATGCTAGTGCTCAACTCACTCCCTCTGCCCCTCCTTTTTTTTTTTTTTTTTTTTAAATCCAGTTGGAGATTTCTGACCATGGAATTGTGCTACCTGCATTGAGGACAGCTCTTCTTATCTCATATGCCAACCTAAAAAACCCCCACAGACATGTCTGCGGGTTTGTGCCCATGGTGCTCCTCAATCCCGAAGTTGAGGGGAAAGATCAACTACTACAGTGCCTAATGGAAGCCTGAAATAGGGTATCCAATAGGTCATCAGGTACAAGTGACTAGCTCAAGAGAGGGATTTAGGTCGGACCGAGAAATTCTGGGAGTGAACACCATAGTTGGTACCTGGAACCATGGGAGCAAAAGGACTTCCCAGAGATGGGCTCTCTATTTCACTTTCCACTGTTGTCCTGTTAGTCTAGGTCACTACTAGAGCCTCCCAGTCCATGACTCTGCTACCACTCCTTACACTTCCATCCTCCTTTCTCCTCAGCAGCAAGAGGAGTCCTTTAGATGACCCGATTATTCTCAAACTCCCCAGTAATCTCCCATATACCCCATCTCATCAAGAAGAGACTAAACACTGATAGTGACTTGTGAGCCATTATTTCTCTGACCTTGGCCCTAAAGTTCACTCTATTCATCCTTGGGGAATTCTTAGTATTTTCAGCCCTTCTAGATTCGCCCCTTTGGGTCTCTGACCTATTATTTTCTCTGCCCTGAATCCTCTTTCTCTAGATACCCATGTGTTAGTACTTTTTCCTTTTCAAGGCTTTTGCTCAAAGACAGCATCCCAATGTCTACCTCAGGCACTTTTCTTTAAATTGCCGTCCTCTTCTCCTATTCCCATCTGTACCTCATTCGTCTTTATTTTCTTTTTAAAGCACTTGCCACTGGCTGGTGCAATAGCCCAGCAGAACTGTGCTTGCTTCAGACCCATGAGGCCCTAGATTCAATCCCTTGTATTGCCAGATAACAATAACAACAGGCAAAGCATTTGTCACTTTGGCTTCTGTGATAATTCATGTCCTTATCCAAGGACAGGGATAGCCTTTTGCATTTCATTCACTAATGAATTACCAGTGGACCCAAACAAGTGCCTGATATACACTAGGATGGGGCTATGTTAACGAAATGTGAAATGGAATCTGAGAGAATCCTGGGGAACTACAACTCTTGGGCAGAATTTCCAAAATGAAAGGTCCTGTGCATATCTGGTGGTTTGAATGAGATCTCGCAAAGATATCTCTTAGTCATTTGACTATTTGGTCCCTAGATGGTGGTTCAGTTTGGGTAGATTTGGGAGGGTGGCCTTGCTGGAGGAAGTGTACAACTAAAAGCCACACCCATTCCTACTTTGATCTCTGCTTCCTGGCTGTGGTTTAAGATGGGAGCTCTAAGCTCTGGTCATCATGCCTTCCTGCTGCCACACTTCCCCAGTGTGACGTGAGAGACTCTGATTCCTCTGGAACTGTAACCTCCTAAATAGACTCTATAAGTGTCTTGGTCATGTGTTTTATTATAATAAGAGGAAAATAGTACACTATGAGAGAGGAGAGGATAAGGTTTCAAGAACTAAGAAGTAGCCAACAGTGTCAAATGCTGGCCAAGAGTCAGATGAACAAGAAGCTGTTCTAGAAACCTTTGTCAGGTTTATCTACCGAAAGGATGTGGGCTTGGTGGGAGACTCAGTGACACATACACAGCTACCATAAGTTTGAAATGTTTAAGTAGAGGTAAGAGGTGTGGGGAGGGAGGTAAGAATTTAAGTAATGTAATCGCCAAACCTATGAGACATTGGTCTGGAGTGTTATCCTCTGTTTCAGTTGATGTTGTCTTAACAAATCATCCCTAAACTAGATGAGTGAAGATGGCATCTCTTTCACTATTGCTCAGGATCGTGTGGTTGATCAGGTTCAAGTGAGACCTTCTATTTCAGATGGTGTCAGCTGCCACAGCAGCCATCTGGGGCACAGATCAGCATCCTTTTGTGTAATGAGCCAACCAGCACATATTCCAGATTCTGTGTTACAAGGTCCCTCTCACGGCCAAATGACTTGAATGTTTTTGTGAGAGCAGCCATAGAGTATATGCAAATGATTGAACATAGCTCGGTTCTAATAAAACTTTATTGGAAAAATTCAGGTGGTTGGTAGGATATGGCTGACCACCATGGTTTTCCCTACTCTTGATTTTAGACTTCAGTCTGGGTTGGCATATCCAAGATGGCTCCCTCCTGAAGTGCCACATGGGTAGTCACATTGCCTGGACTTTTCACAGCGTGGTGGCTGGTCCAACAGTGGAAAGAACAAGTTGGCAGGCTTAGGATAAAACTTTCAGAGCACCTCTTCCATCATTGGTTAAGGTGAGCCTCATAGATAGTCCACATTTGGGACTACTACTACGTGAGGATGTAAAGGCCAGGAAACAACTAATAACACTACTAACACTAACAGAGGACCACAGGATTCAGAGTTCTCTTATTTGAATGTGTGTTTCATCCTGTCTGGAGACCTCACTGAAAGGAAAGTTTGGGTGGCGTGTGATGTTACCCATTAATCATTTTAAGAGCTTTTTCTTAATACCCCTTGAATGAGGAGATAATTTATTATTTTATGACAACTCTATCCCATTAGCCTGGCAAACTCTAGGTCTTCTGGTGCCTATATTTGAAACTGCTGTTTCAAATGTGCATGCTCAGGGGGAACAAAAGGACAGAAGGCATAAAAGAGAAAAATGTTTTGTTTGGATGAAGGATTGGATCCTAAACCTGTGAATTTGTAGAAAACTGCAAGTGTCCTCTCACTTTCACACAAGCATTATGGCACCCATGTCCATATATACACACACTCATACTGTACAAACACATACACACAAAATACATGTTTTTTAAAATAATCATTGAGCAGAAGTTTTGGACAGCAGAATTTGGACATAATATCACATGAGGTACTTATCAATTACATGGGTAAAGGACATTATTACATTAATGACTTGGCAAATGTGGATGGCTAATGATCAAGGTATCATCACTGATATCATGAGGCCACAAAGGCCATGCTAAGGAAAACACAGTACTCCAGCCACGATCAGCTATCCTAATTCAAAAGAATTATGAGTCTCAAATTAATGCCCTTTTACAAAACAGTTGGGATTCATGTTCTAATAGTACCAAGGGAAAAAAGACAAAGAAACAAGAGAACCAAGCCCAATGTGTCATTCTTAACTGCAGAGCAGTGAAAGAAGGAAGGAAGGAAGGACGGAAGGAAGGGAGGGAGGGAGAGAGGGATGGAGGAAAGGAGGGAGGGAGGAAGGAAGGAAGGAAAGAACAATCACCCTAAAGGACATCACTGAGACACATGAAAACCCAAATGTGAACTATATGCTGAATAATATTGGATTAGGGCAAACATCTTCAGTCCAATAGTATACACTGAAAACTATCTTCAGGGTATAAAAATTGACATTTTTCTCAGATAACATATCCTGGAGTATTAAAGGGTCACAAGTCAATATATCTATGGTTAACCTTTAACTGTGTAGAACAACAACGAAAGCAAATGTGTTATTATACAAGTGTGTAGAGGAAAGGATAAAATGAATGTGGTAAAATATGTATTGTTTAATATGAAGAATAATGGAGCTTTTGTTTTGTTTTTGTCTATATTTGAAATGAAAGCTATGTAGTTGAGGCTGGTCCAGAATTTTCTATTATCTTAGGATATCCTCATACTCACAATCCTCCTGCCTCAGGTTCCAATGTGCTATGATTACAGGCATACCTCACCATGCCTGACAAATAGCTGGTTTTCTTGGCACAACTTTTTTTCCAACTTTTATGAAGGTTTGGAAATCTTCAAAATAAAAATCAAAGATAAGCATTATTTTTAACACTAAGTAGGTAACACAAAATGTTTTTCATTTGAACAAAGAATTCCACAAGAAATTGAGACTGACTGTACCCACTTTGAGCTCTGACTCTACACTCACATAAAATAACTTACCGTCTTCAAAGTTCTTTCAAGAGGAAGGATCCTCCTATGACTCAAGCATATGATCCCAGCTACTTAGAAGGCTAAGGTCAAAGGATCACAAGTTCAAAAGCAGCCTGGGCAATTAGTCAGATCCTGCCTCAAAATAAAAAAGTAAAAGCTGGGAATATAACTCCATGGTAGAGCACTTGTCGAGAATGCCATCAATTCAGAGGCTAAAGAATCTTTGACCTCAAACACAACATATCTATTAGGGCTCCTTATGCTGGTTAGAGTAGACCAAGATCATGACTTGGAGTAGAATCATCCTGGCCCTAGCAAGCACGTTCCAAAAGACAACTCTTTCGCCATTTCATGAGCTTTTGTTGTAATTGCTGATGACTATGGGTTAGGAAGTCTAAGACAGGCCAACAGTGTACCCCAGCTCCGTCATTAAAAGGCTCACCCACAAAAGGACAAGGACATGTGGGTAAAACAGAGACAGGGACCAGCTTTCTACTCTACTTTTTCTCAGGATGGCCAGTTGTGTTTTGATTCTTTATGGTGCTCATTCTCTTTTCCTTGGGAACTTTGGGAGGATGGATGTAAACCCGGAGTTGTCTGTAGCCATCAGTGAAGAGAGTCAGATGACATCAACCGACCACTTCTGTGTTCCTGCGCTGGGGTACAGGCTGAATGAGAAGCCAGCCACTCCATTCTTAAATCTCTCAGGTTGCTTATAGTCCCTCTGTACCAATTTCTTCAGAGGACTTTCCAGCTGCCTTATGCTCTGGTTCCAAAGTGCAGACACCATCTTATGTCACAGACTGAAGTCTACTGCAGATCACATGTAGGTATGTATGTTTACGCCCCTTTGCCAAATGTCTTTATTTGTTCAAGGCCCTGCCCTCATCAGTCCTTCATTCTCTCCACAAACATGGAAGGTCAAACGTAAGACCTACAGCCATGTTCCACAGGACAGGGCTTCTTATAGAACCTCAAAGCCTTAGACACAGCTAGCTATGGGCCAGTCACAGAAGTCTTTTCTCTTTTCCCCCAAAATCTGTATGCTTAACAAATCACCCAAGAAATCTGCATGTCTACTTCAGTTTGGAGAACACTAGCGGGACAGGCAGTGATGCCATGGTGAATATGGACCCATCTCATCAAGTGTGTCGAGATCAGTGGGAAGAAGACAATTCAACTAACCGCTGTATGCAGCAGAGTTCAGAGCAGCACACCGAGAGGAGGGTCCCCTGGGCATGGAAAGCTGGCTAGTTCCGATCTGATGAGTAGCCTCCATGATAGGTGTCCAGGGTCTTTCCCTCCTGGTGGCCTTAAGCAGGGCCTTCCAAGGAGGGGCTGTGCCTGAATCCTGCAGGGCATGTGCACAGCAGAGGTCTGGGGCAATCGGGCCATGTAGGGAACTGCCAGTACCTCTCACAGGGTGGGAGGGGGGAAATGCATGTGTGAACGGCGACGCGTATACTATGTTGGAATGTGAGGGTGTGAGTGATTTATGCTTGTGGTTGGAAGTACAGGGGTGCATACACTGTGTATTATGGGTTGTGTATGCTGTGCCGAGATGTGTCTGCACAGTAGATAATATGTTCTCTATCTCTCGATCTCTCTCTATCATCTATCTCTATGTTTTCTTTTTTAACTTTATTGCTTCTTTGAGTTTCATATCATGCATCATAGTCTCACTCATCTCCTTGCCCTCTTATTTCTTCTCTTTGCCCTTGCAACCCCCCCACCAGAAAAAAATAAAATACACACACCGAAAACAAAGCATAGAAAACCTCTCATCGTGGAAGCTGTAGTGTGTCATGGTGCCAGTGTATCCCTCTATCCACACATCTTCACTTGCGAATGTTCATTGCAATAAGTCATTGGTCTGGCTTCTGCGACGACATCAATATTGGATCCTCATCAGGCCTCCTCCCAGTTATGCTGTTGCCCTGTGTCATGGAGATCCTGCTGCTTTGGAACAGCAGGACTGGCTCCTTCACATGTCCGAAACTGTTTGCAGATGATGTAGATTTGGGGTGGGTCAATTCAGAGCTCTGGATCTGGGCCTGGGGGCAGGGGTAACAGAGCCCGTCAGCCCTCGGGCTCTGCTGCCAAGCCTTCCCCTCCCCTAGGCTCATCGTCCTGCCCTCGCACGTGAGTACCTGCAATGCTGTTTATGGCACAGAGCTCCTGTCATGCTGCTATCTGTTTGTATGCCCATGTCATTAATAACCCTTCGAATAAACTTCTTACCCAAATGGTAGTCTGTTTCAGCGTTTCCCCAGAATCTAAAATCTGAGATCTTTCAATTATAGGAGAACTTTTGAAATATCACAAATTGATGGGGCCACATGTCTTTAATTCCAGTACTGAGGAGGCAAAGGAAGGTAGATTTCTGAGTTTGAGGCCAGCCTAGTCTCCAGAGCAAATTCTATGATGGCCAAGGCTATACAAAGAAACCCTATCATAGAGGGAAAAAAAAGAAAAGATCACAAAAAGTTCTCGCTACACAGCCAATTTGCTCTGGGGGACTGACAGTCAATGGGTATTTTCATGAGCCACTTTTCTTGTTGATGTTGTTCTATGATAATTATCCAAAGACATTTAGACTCACAGAGAACATATACTCCTCTTCAGTCTGCTGGCGTAAGAGACTCCCTTCATTCATCACTGTATTCCTAGTTGAGAGCAAATGCTTACTCAGTATTGGTCCAATCAATGAACTGATAAGCTTGAGGTGGAACAGCCTGAACAATATTCAAACCCTTCCCTTTCTCTCACACTAAAGGGCTCAGTGCAACTTGAACATGAATTTACCTTAGAAAAGAAAATAGCGACTGGCCATAGTGTGAATCTGAAATGTCCTCCGTTGGCCCGTGTGCTAAAGAGCTAGCCCTATTGCAAAGTTCATGGGGCCTTCAGGAAGCGGGGTCTAATGGAAATAAATAGGGTCATTTTCAGATGCAGTCTTGAAAGGAACAGTGGGGGACCCTGACCCCTTCTCTCTTTTTTTGCTTCCTGGCCTTAAAGAAAGCAGCTTCCTCTTCCATACACACTACCACCGAGGCAGAACATCACAGGATTAAAGGCCACAGGGCCAAGTGGGAGAGCCTGAACTGAATGCATGAGTCACAATTTCTTCCTTTTAAGTGATTCCCTCAGGTTTTTTGCCTCCGTAATGTAAAGCTGACTGATACTCTATTGTCGGGCAAAGAAAACTTCAAAATAATGATTGTATTCCTTATGTAAACATTCTGTGTTATTTCCTGACCAGGATCCCTGAGTCAAGGTCTCACTATGTAGCCTGGGCCTGGTATTCACTATACTAATTTCAGACTCAATAGCAATTCTTATGCCTCGGCTATCCTATCTGGAGAGCATTTCTTTTAAAAGAAAGAAAGCTGTATGTGGTGACAGACATGTCTAACTCTAGTATTCAGAAGACTGAAGCAGAAGAATTATCAGCGGTTAAGGCCAGCTTAGGTTACATAGTTGTTTCCTAGATCGCCTGGGCTATGGAGTGTGCCTGTCTCCTGGCATGCATATGGTTAAGTAGCACTTATGAAAGCCTTTTCTTACAGAAATCTACACAGCCTTTAATGGATTTGTGGGGAAGATTCAAGAACATACAGTATATGGTAAACACAATTTCCCAAACTTGACTGTGTTGCTACGACAGAATTGGATAGAGAATAAAAATAATAATAATGTGCGTAGGGACCCCAGTTTAAGAAAGCACCCACATGGATGAAGATGCTTACAACTGGAGACCCAAAGCTTTCTTAAAATGTACACCCGAAGCATCTCACTTTCCTTACCCAGGCCTAGACCAGGACAATCCATTGCCACCCATCCCTTAAAGGTGCATACCATAGAGATGCTTGAGAGAGTCGGTCAGGGGTCATCATTTTGAGAAAGACAAACTTTTTTTTTAAGGTCTCATGTAGTACAGGCTGGCTTCAAACTCGCTGTGTAGCTGAAGATAACCTTCAACTGCTGATTCTCCTGCTTCTACCTCCTAGTGCTGGGAATACAAGCAAGAGGAGAGGCATTTCTTAATCCTGTCATTTTACAGTAATTCTTGGTCAAAGTTAAGAGTCATAGAGTCCCTCCCTGGACCTGCCCTGGGGTATGGCTTTGTATAAGGTCTGCCAAAGGGTAATAAAACTCAGGATGCTGAGCAGCCAGGCTGCCCCTTCAACTAGTGCAGGGATGGAAATCCAAACAATATGTAACTGAAGTCACTAGCTTCTCTGTTTCTCTTATTATTGAAAAGTACAGCATCCACGGAGAGTCTGTAATGGGTAGGCATGCCCAACACACGTTAAGTTGAATGAATGAATGAACAAATGAATGAATAAAGATCTCGGAGAAGAACAGCGTGACCTACAGAGAGGAGTCAGAGAGCGGCCCTGACCTGTCCTGTTGTTAGAGTCACTCCTCCCAGCCGGATGTGCCACGTGGTGATATGTTCATTTGTACAGTCTCCTCATTAATGTCCCTCCCAATGTAAAGTCCTGTTTGAACTTAGAGCTAATGACTAAAGCTGGGTGGAGCAAGAAGTCCATGAACAAACTGTTCCAGAGAGCATGTCCCATCCGCTCTGCAAACGCACTCACCTTTCCTCACCCATTGTGCCTTCTTTATGTCCACATGAGGAGTACTTTGGATTCAGGGCATGGGGGATCTCCATCACTCCTCAAATGCTTACCTGACTCCCTCCTTTTTAATTTAATATAAAAAAAAAAAACTCAGGCTTAACACTGCCCAAATAGATACTGTAAAATGCGGGGCCCTTAGATATCACGGGCATGATAACTGGCCCATCCAGATGACCTGCTTAAAAGCTACAAAATAAACAAAGCTTCATTTACTTGCCATTAGTGTAATTACACTCTGTTACAAGAAACTGGTATGAAGATAGTTCTACATCATGGTTCTAGTTAACAAAAGGATTAAAGGAAGCCAGAACAGGCATATTCCCATAGTTAGAGGTTTGCTGTACTCACTGGCTATCTGCATGCTCCCTAGGCAGTCACTGGTTTTCTGAGAATTGGCATCAAGCCTTTAACACTCCAGAGCTAAGAGATGAGAGCATCTCCATGTTTCCTCATGATCCCTGACTCACTGGGGTGAGCGAAGACCATGCAATTGTCCTGCCCACGAATGTTTAAATCTCTTTCTCATCAATGCTTCCACGGCGCTAGATCAGACCGTTATTGGAGGCAATAGGAATTTTCTTTTACTAAAGAGACATCCAAGTGGAATTTTCAGAGTTGGTGACATAGTCAGTGATTTCTGTATTACAGTGGTTGAATGATGAAGAGCCACGCTACGTATATCAAGTCCTCTGGAGTTATGAAACCTCATCTGGGAATTGCAGACCCGAGGTCCAAGGCTGTCGATTCCACACAAGGCTACTGCATTGAGTTGGTATGAGTTTTCTAGGACTCTTTTGTCTGCAACATACAGAAGTGGAAGGGAAGACTTAGGACTTCTTTCTCAGAGAGACACCAAATGCTCAGGGGTCCAGGACAAGTACTGAGCTTGACAAACACCAAGAAGTAGATATATTCTACCTGTTGAGAATGCCATTGGCATTACGTGAGGGATACCCATAGAGGCTTCTTGTGTCACTCACCACGACAAATACTCTTCTGTGGTGGGTGAGGAGGTACACTGCCTGCTTGGGTTGGATTGGCTTGGTTAGAGGAGACAAGCCATGTGGGGTCTCATTGTGTGTGTGCATGGCTTTGATGCCTGTCTTCTAGGGACTACACCTGCATATGACCTTACAAAATTAATTTTACAGTCCTAGAGCAGTGTTTTTTAACTAATGACACCATTGAATATCTATCTCTTGGGTGATTTTTCCTTTTTTTTTTTTCTTCTTTCGTACAAAGGACGTACAAAAGAAAATATTCTATCCAAGTCTAGCTTACAGAACCAATGAGCTATTGGGGTTCCTTACAGGTACATGAGTAAGGAGTTACTTACAGGAGCATGGGTGATTCAAAAGCAACTGTATCACCAAAAAGCTCATACTATCATGGGCAGAGGTTCACAAAAGTTGCACTTCCTGGAGCTTCCTGCCCAACTTGTAGGCAGTGCCTCTGAAGACAGACAGTCTCCCCTTCACAGTAATGTTTATTGATTTTATAGTCTTGGGGAGAAGAGTTGTGAATCTTGTCAGGTTCAAATCTTCCAGAGGCTCCTTCCTTCCTCCAGGAGGGAATGGTTCAACTGTGAGAAAACAGAAACAATCCCCCAGCTGGTTTCAGGACAGAGTTAAGTCTGAGAATTGCTCCTTCATACACAATGAAAACCTCACTCAGGTCATGAGTAGACTTGGCAGTGCTTTTCTCCCACGAGCCTTCCTAAAGCACCAAAGGTGGTTAGGTGTCTGGATGCCAAAGGGTATTCCCACAGGCAAAGCAAATTGAGGAAGATGTAGTACAGAGAGATGCTTCAGGGACAGTAGTTAAAAGCAGTAGCCACCAAGCCTAATGATCTGGCTTCAGTCCTTAGGACCCACATAGTAGAAGAAGAGAACCAACTGGCACAGGTTGTCTTCTGACCTTCCTACATAATACACACACACACACACGCACGCACGCACGCACGCACGCACGCACGCACGCACAAACGCATGCACGCACACATACACTTGAACAAGAAAATTATGGAAATCCAGCTCTGGCTACCATAGAGTCCCCTCTTGTTGCTCGTCCTAATGCTCCTGCCAAATCCTATCAGTCCTGTGTCTGATCCTAGAACATCCCATCCCAGGGCCTGGTTCTTGCTGTCCCTTCTATCTAGAATGCCCTTCTCCCAGCTTGTCTTGCTGGCTTGGCTCCTTTCTCTTCCTCAGACCATAGCACAAACATCCCATCATCAGAAGGGCCTTGCCGTCTCCATAGCTCTCATTTCCTTAGGCTCCAACTCAGTTCCTTGCTCATTTCTTCCATCACCGCCATTCCATTCAGGGATGAACCGATTTTGCTCATTTATTTATTCATTTCTTGCCTGTCTCCTGCAGAAAGACAGAGATCATACTTGCCTTTCCAGTGCAAGGAACAAGAAAGCACTGGCTACATGTTGAATGACACCCTTCCTGTCTCCAATTCCACTCTGCAGCCGTAGCCCCCAGTGGGGGGAGAGGTCCTTGAAGGGGCTTGGGGAGTGAACTGGTGTAGGTGGGGTCATGAGGCAGGGCTCCAGGAAGAGAAACAATGTGAAAGAGAAAACAAAGTTCTTCACCCAAGAAAAGGCCCATAGAGAAACAAGTGTGAACTTCACAAGGCTAAAGTGTTTCCCTAGCATCTGGGAAGGGCCTAGGTTGAATACCCTCCATAATGAAAGGATAATTTAAAAAAGAAAACATAACTGCATTTTCTGATAGGGATGCCTGAGCCTCATCCCTCTCAGGTGTTCATTGGCCAGGGTTGCATAGATTATTAGGCCACCGAGATACCAAGTTTAATTAAACACAAGCTAATCTTTTTTTTTTTTTTTTTGCTAGTCTCATCATAAATCTCTATTACTGACAAAGTGCTGGAAGATACATCCAGGCAAAGTCCACGTGCACAGCTGGCTACCAGGTCAGACGTCCAATTAACTAACCTTATCTGTCAAATGGCTGTGGAGACTCATGTAGCTTAGACTGGCCTTGAACTCACCACAAAGTTAAGGATGACCTTGAACTCCTGAGTGCTGGGATTACTGACCTGTAGCAGCAGAACCAGTTCTGGCCAAAGATTAGAATTCTTCAGAAGCTTTAGCACTGTATAGATAGGCCTTTGTTAAGAGAATTTATGAAAGCTAGATTCTAAAAGTTTTTACACAATTTTTCTTACACTCTAAGGGATAACACTTTTAAAATCAACCTAATCATTTTGTGTTCAGTTTAGTTACAATTCTTAGAAACATGAGTTTCTTTTTTTCATGTGTCTGTGTGTGTTTGTGTGTAGCCCTGACTGTCCTGGAACTCACTCTATAGAACAGGTTGGCCTGGCCTCAAAACCACATAAATCTGCCTTCCTCCCCCTTCCCCCTCCCCCCAGTGCTGGGATCAAAGGTGTGCACCACCACCCCTTGTCCTAGAAACAGTAATTTCACAGTCCTCAAAATCAGCTCTTTGTTTGTTTTATATAGTTGAAAGCTGAAACTTGAATTTTTCTCTGTTTATTAAAAAACTAAACTAAACTAAACTAAACTAAACTACTAGGGTATTCTGGTAACTTCATCATGCTGGGAATGTCAATTTTATCTTTTCCTGAGCAAAAAAGTCATGACTCCTAAATTGTTTCCTTGTTGTTTCTTCCTAAATAGCCACTACTAGATTTGCATAAAGAATTATCCAATCTTGGAGCCCAACTTCACCTTCAATACATTTTGGTTGAGAGAATCTTGGTTGCAACGCTAATATCTCAGTTAAATGTATGTTCCTGTAAGTGCAGATATGCTAAACAATTGCTAACACCCCAATGCTAAAAATAAATAGTAGCAACAAATTTTTATTGGTTCATTACAGGCCAGGCCCTGTTTAAGTATTTTAGATGAATGATTTAACTTTAGCCTTGCAGTGACACTCTGAGTGAGATGCTGTTACTTTACAGAGTAAACTGAGGCCTTAAAGCGTTACAGGGCCACTGGGTTGGCTTAGCCAATAAAGGCACTGACTGCCAAGCAAGAGGACCCGTGTTCACTTCCTAGAACTATGTGATAGAAGGAGAAACCTGTCTCTGCAACTTACCTCACCCCCATAGTTGTGCCGTGGTGTGAGACTGGATGCTCCCACAAGCCCCTATGCCCATGTGTGTACACACACCCACCAAATTAGCAAATAAGTAAGTAAATAAATCAAAGAGCTACTGCTAAAAATTAAATCAAAATTAGCTACTGCTAATTCTGTTGCTAATAACTGAGGAAACAGGGGTTGGGGATTTAGCTCAGTGGTAGAGCACTTGCCTAGCAAGTGCAAGGTCCTGGGTTTGGTCCTCAGCTCTGGAAGAAAAAAAAAAAAAAAGACAAAATAACTGAGGAAACAAGTATCTAAAAGCACAAACTATTTTCTGGGTAAAATGTTCTTGCTTGTATGTAAAAAAAAAATCCTCATTTTAGTCATTACTTGTTGAACAGTTGTCCTGAGGCCACAGCATCAACAATCCAAATTCAGGTCATCATCCTCCCAGATTTATGTGTTGACATCTGACTTAACTGTTGGCTTCACAAGAGCACACTCACGAAAATGTCATTTACAATGAGTGTTCGGTATCCAGAAAATGTTTAGCAAATGTTTTTAATTAAGTGGATGAATGCAAGTCCTTAAATTTTCTAAGACAGCCAGGGCTACACAGGGAAACCCTGTCTCAGAAAACAAAGAAACCAAAAAACCCAAACAAAGAAAAATTCCTTAAACTCTCCTTAATTAAATATTGCCAACTAATAAATAAAAGTTGTAATCCTGTAGCCAGCCGTGGTGGTCCACACCTTTAATCCCAGCACACAGGGAGGCAGAGGCAGAGGCTGGTGGATCTCTGTGAGTTTGTGGCCAGCCTGGTCTACAAAGTGAGTCCAGTGCAGCCAAGGCTACACAGAGAAACCCTGTCTCTAAAAACAAAACAAACAAACAAAAAGTAGTAAACCCAATACTCAGGAGGTCCTGGCAGGAGGCTCCCAAGTTTAAAGCCAGATTGGCATAGTGAGACCCTATCTCAAACGAAATAAAACAGGCTAGGGAAACGTCTCTGTCAGTAATATGCTTGCTTGCAAGCATTAGGATCTGAGGCTCAAATCCCCCAAAACTCGTATCAGCAGCCAACTGCTACCAGATGTGTCTGAATTCCCAGTGTTGGGGAGGCAGAGACATGGGAATCTCAGGGGCTCATTGGCCACCCAGCCTAGTCAATCCATGAGCTCCTAATTCAGTGTGAAATTCTGTCTCATATAAATAGCAAGTTGGAAAAATGGCAGTGGAGGACACCTCTGGCTTCCATGTGTACACGCATGACAATGTACACCCCCTCCACACACACATATACAAACACACATACTCCAAAATGAAACAAAAACCTTCGGACCACCTGCCTCCACCTTTCTTTGAGAGGTAAAGTTGTAGGAGCGTAAGCTTTTAGCTTCACCTGGCTTCTAATAGTTTCTAACATTTCTTCAAAGCATGGTGGTCTGACCCTAAAGTCTCTCTGTTCACAACTACCACTACATGGCCAGGCACAGACAGTGAGGTAAAAATGTATTCACCCTTCTGTGATAGGTTGATGAGTCTGTAAATAATATGAGAACAGTACCTAATAGCAGAACAACACTACCTGAAATGCTAAGTCTCTTCTGGAGTATGGGGGGTGGGGAAGGGCGGGGATGGGAACTGTGGCTAACTGGGAGGGAAAAGTGTAGTGAGCTCCGGATGCTAAATTTATAGCCTCTGAAACAATCTTTACCGAAATTACCAGTATGCTCCATGGTCTCTTTCAATGGGGTCTGTGGGTACTTGTCCTCTCTCACAGATCCTTCACCATCTTCCCCTCCCTATGAGGTGCAGGTGAGGAGTTGAGGAGATTGGTGTTTGGACTGCTCTGGTGTAGGCTGCCCACTTCACAATTAACCCAAATCACCACCCAGGAAGCAACAGCAGGACTAGGGGGCTGGAGAGGAGGCTTAGAGGTTAAGAATGCATCTGCTCTTGTAGTTCAGTTCCCATCACCCATTCTAACAGGAACCACCTGTCATTTACACGTCCCCTCTGTGCCGCTGAGAATACACACACAGACTGTGCATAACACAGACATATACAGACAATTAACAACTTAAAATAATACATGATATCTAAGCCTACTCACTGAATAGTCTTAACACTAAGACAATGATTCTTCTCAACCTGTGGGTCTGGACTCCTTTGGGGTTGCATATCCGATATCCTACATATCAAATAGCTATGTTATGATTCATAAAAGTAGCAAAATTATAGTTATAAAGTAGCCACAGAATGATCTTATGGCTGGGATCACCACAACATAAGGAACTGTATCAAAGGGGTCGCAGCATTAGGAACATTGAGAATGACCGCACCAAAACATCACTTTTCTATGTATTTCATGTGTCTCTAAACCATATTTTAACCACTCCAGTTCTTGATGGTTCATTTTATTTATTTTATCTCATTGAAGTCTTCCCTCTATTTCCCTTACACCGAGGTCCCTCTGTAGTAGTCAGGGTTCTCTGAAGAAACAGAACTGATAGACTGAATCTGTGTATGTTAATGGGGACTCATTAGAATGGCTTCCAGGCTGCAGTCCAGCTAGTTCAGCAATGGCTGTAGAATGTGGTAGTTGCCCAGTCCACGAGGCTTCGTTTCAGCTGGTCTTCGGTCTACATTAAATGCTGAAAAAGTAGGTTGTGATAGCATTAAAAGGATGCATCAGCAGCAGACAGATGACCTTGCCGCCAAGTGTGAGGTCAAGCAGGCAACAAGAAAAAAAAAACAACAAAATTTCCTTGTTCTGTCCTATTATTCCGGCTGTGAACGAGAGGTGTGGCTTAGATTTAGTGGGGGTCTTCCCACCTCAGGTGATCCAGTCAAGAAAACCCCTCACAGGTGTGCCCACCCACACGCTTGGGTTTCTATTGATCCTTGACTCGAGTTAACAACCAAGATGAGCCATCACATCAGCTGAGCACAGGTGACCTTGTTCTACCATGTAGCCCACGGAAAATGAGGCACGTGCCCAAGGCGATTACTAGTTAAGTATCATTCCCATGACCTGAGTGTTTGCTATCACAAAGAACATAGGAAAGGTACGGCATTTGGGGGCTGTGGTATAGCTAAGAAGTAGCCTATTCACCAGGTTCAATCCACAGCAAGAAGGCAAAGAGAGAGAGGGGGGGGAGGGAAGGAGAGAGAGAGAGAAAGGGGAGGGAAAATCCCAAGCCTAACTCTAACCCTAGACCTAAAAACGAATCTGAATTTAATATAACACCCAAGTGTTTTGACTGCAGAGTGAAATGTGGGATTCACTATGCTAAGAGGCAGAGCAGGGGTGAGCAGTACCCATATTCTGAAAAGAAATACTGCTTGCTGGGCACTCAAAGCCTCTCTTCGCCTCAGTCTCTCTCTCCTTCCTTCCCCCCGCCCCCTTCCTTCTTCTTCTCTCTCTCTGTGTATGTTTATGCTTGTAAGTTCGTGTGCATGTGTATGGGTATCTAGCCTATCAGTAACTGACAGACTACAATGCCAAATCTTCATTGTGTTCTGTTTTGTTCTGTTTTTCCCAGCATTGCTTTGTTAACAGCACCAGTTTGTCTTTCCAGTGAGAGACCACTGGCATTCAGCAGCCAGAATCACCTCCTTTGAATGGCCAGACAGAGGTGGTGCTTCTTCAGCTGAATACTACTTCTGTGAGAACTGGTATGTTTAAAAACAAACTCATTGGTAGATTATTTACAACATTGGTTTATTATTTCCATTCTCTCCTTCCAACTTCAACAACTTTTAACATTTTAATTCTTGCACCTGATGCCATGTCATGGATGTGTATAATTAGATCATTTGAGAGGCTGAGTCAAAAGGATGGCAGGTTCAGGGCCAACTTATTACATAATTAGAACCTGTCTCAAAAATAGACAAATGATAGGTAGGTAGGTAAATAGGTAGGTAGGTAGATGAAAGAAATGTTTAAATATGAAACACAGTTTCAGTTTGTGATTGATGCTTCCTTCTGGTTCCTTGGTGCAGGGGTGCTACACATGCATGGGTTCTGCACATGCATTAGGTGCTACAAACATACTTTTTCATCCCTTGTAAGAGACCATTCACTATCTGGGAGCAGACGTGTAGGGTTACAAGAAGCTTTTACTTTTGTTCTAATAACCAAAACAAGATAGGTAAGGAGCATCAGGTGTGCAAATGAACCAAATGGAAGGAAGGGGCAAGCTCTACCCAAGAGAAACCGCGGCCATGTTCACTTTTGTTGATGGATAGGGAAAACTGTGATCACCATGAACCATTTGAACTCAACTGCCTGGGCACTGGAGAGCATCAGTCTTAGTGGGTCTGCCCTGCCTTCCTGCTCCACCCAGAGTCATCACCGGATACTAGACATAGCTCCCCAAAGTTAGAGGCAGAAAAGAAGGACTTAAGGAAACTCCTTGGAGCATTTGGGGCCTTCACAGAATCTGTAGAGCTTATAAAGGAGTTGGTGCTGAAGAGAGCTCTACAGAGAAGCAGAAAGCAAGGAGCAAAGGGCAAAGAGGACAAAAAGGCTCTCACTGGGGCTATCAGCCGGCTGTAAAGCAGGGCGAGCTCTCCCACAGTTGTGAAACCTGCCAGCTTAGCTGTGAAGCACAGGTGCACCTCAGCAGTCTACCGCAGAGCTCAGACCTCGGGCTGGGTTGAAGGCAAAGAACCAGTCCTCATCAAGCCAGTTATGAGCAGATGATGAAAAGTGTATCCCTTTTCAGGGCTGAGAAATACTCTAGCGTGTATGTATGTGTGGGTGTGGGTGTCATTTTTTTAAAATCCATTCATCTGTTTGAGGACACCTTGGGTAATTTCATATCTTGGTTATAGTGCATGGTGTTGTAATTCAGCCATAAAAAAAAAAATTGAATCCTGTAATTAGCAGAAATGTGGATAGAGGACTTAATGCTAAGTGAAATAAGCCAGGCCCTGGGAGATACAGTATGGCATGTTCCCATTCCTACGTGGAAACCAAAATGTTGGTCTCAAGGAAGTACACAGAAGGACAGTGGTCACTCGAAGCTTGACAGGATGAGGACCTGGGGTGGGCCGTAAGGTGTGGGGGGGGGAGGATGGAGATGAGGGGCTCAGAGGAATGTTGGTTGGTGTTAGGAATAAATTCTACTGCTTTACAGCACAGCAGAGTGACTGGCTTGCAATAAGTCATTACAGATTTTACGAAGAACTTAAAGAAAAAAATGTCAGAGTCCCAACACAACAGGATAATAAAAGATTTAAGGAGAGAGGTATTTAATTACATAACTGGACCAAACATTCACAACAAATTTTTAAGTTTTTGTTATTATTTGTTATTACTGTGTGTGGGTGCCTGTGTCTGATGGAAAGAGAGGGGGTGGGGTGGAGGCGGGGCATGTGCCACACCAGGAGGTCAAAGGTCAACCCTCCTTTCAGCTGTCAGTTCTCCATGGAGTTCCGTCCGAGACAAACACCTTTACCCATCAGACCATCTCACCAGCCCTTTCTTTTCTCTCTTTCCTTTTCTTAAAAGACAAAAAGTGTTGTGTGTGGAGAAAAACAATAAAATTCAGCTCACACTGAAGTAGAGAAGAAGGGCTGGAGTGTAGCTCGGGGATAGAAGGGTTGGGGTGTGGCTTGGGGATATAGTGCTTGCCCAGGACACATGGAACCCTGGGTTCTGTCCCAGCGCCACAGAAAACAAGGGAACAAACAAACAGAATTTTAGACATACTTGTACACCTGGAATAAAAGCTTGAAAGACAGAAGCAGACACAAAGTAATACACTAAAGTACAAACCATCCATGCTCTAAAGATGTTAAAAAGGGCCTGGTGGGATGGCTCAGCCTGACTGAACGACTGACAGCGTGAGTTCAGTTCCAAGCCCTACATGGCAGAAGGAAAAAAAAGGATTTCTGACAGCTGACCTCTGACCTTATGCACGTGATGGCACATACATAGTCATTCACATGCATATACACATACACAAGGTAAATAAACACATAATAATTTTTAAACAAAAGAAAGTAAAACAAAGTCCTAGTACAAGAACAAACAAAACACAAAACTACTACCTACAAGTTTCATGCTACAAGAAAAGCTGGCATAACTTTTTCATACTAGACAGAAAAGATATCAAAAAGAAAACCCAGCATGGGTGCAGCGGTGCATGCCTGTAATTCCAGCACTCAGGGAGGCGGAGGCAGGTGGATCTCTGTGAGTTTGAGATTAGCCTTATCTACAGAGTGAGTTACAGTACAGCCAAGGTGCCAAAGCTATACACAGAGAAACCCTGTCTCGAGAGAGAGAGAGAAAACCGAGATCTGAAATAAGTCCCAGAGGACTAATAGACGGCAACCATTTACAATATATCTAGATCTTTATTTCTGTCTGCGCTGCATTCACACAGATATTTTAAAAGATTGCCGAAGTGTGGTAGCACACACCTTTAACCCTAGTACTCAGGAGTCAGAGGCAAGTGGAGCTTTGTGAGTTGATGGCCAGCTTGGTTCGTGTAACGAGTTCCAGGCCAGCCAGGGATACACAGTGAGACCCTATCTGGATTTCTGTTTTAAAGCAAAGAGCAAACAAACAAAACAGTAACATGGTTCAGTGGTTAAGAAAAGTTGTTGCTCTCACAGAGGACCTGGGTTTGATTCCCAATACCCACATGGTGGCTCCTGACCATCTAGACCTCCAGTTCTGGGGGATCCAACATACTCTCTGGCCTCTACCAGGCATGCCCATGGTGCAGATACACATGCAGACAAAACGCTCCTACACATAAAATAAATAAGTCTAAATTTTAAAAATTAAAAATGTGTGTGTATACTGTTGACTAGTTAAAGCAAAATTCATAATGTTTCCTGAGATTTACAACATAAGGAGACATGCTAGAAAGTCAAAAGTCTGAAATAAGAGCACAGAAGATGGGGTGGGGGCTGTGAGGCTCCTTCACCATTTGAATAGTGGTATTTCTTAGTGTATTATCGGAAGGAGACTAGGGCAATTGGAAGCTGCAGGGCAGAGGGCTGGGGTGTAGCAAAGTGAAAGCGTTTGCCTGGCGGCGTGTTCGAGGCCTTGGGTTCCAACCCTATTACCATTTTTTAGAATGCACAATGTCACGTCTAGAGCAGTGGTTTCTAAAGTAGGGTCTGCAGGACCATGTTGTCAACCTAACAAAGGACTGCTTATACGTGGAAAGGTTCAGCTCCATCGGTGACCTAACCTAAGAAACTCTAAGGGTACGGTCCACAAATCTATGTTTTTATAAGACCACCAAGTACTTCCAATGCATGTGCAGTTCACTGAGCAGACACTAATAACCTATTTGAGCAAACAACAACAGAAAAATAAAATAATTTTTTAAATGCAGTATGGAAGGCTAGGGCTCAGTTCTAGAGTGTTTACCCATATAACAGCTACATAGATACACATACTGATAAATGCACTTTACAAATATTTTAAATTCCAATCATTAAAACATATCATTTGGAGGATGGAGAGATGGCTCAGTAGTTAAGAACACTAGGAGTTCTTCCAGAGGACCCAAGTTTGGTTGCCAGCACCCAGGTCAGGTATTCACAACTGATTGTAACTCCTGAACCAACAAGATCTGAATTCTCTTCTGGCCTTAGAGGGCACCTGTGTACCTGTGTTCACATACACATATATGCACAGAGACATACCACATACATGTAAGTAAAACTAAATCTTAAAAAGTATACACACTAGGCCAGGGGTGGCCGTGAACGTCTGTCCATGGCGTCCAGAAGGTAGAGACAGGCTGATCTCTGTGACCTTGAGCCCAGCCTGCTCTGTGTAGCCAGTTCCAGGCCAGCCAGGACTCCATAGTGAGAATCTGTCTAAATATAAATGTATTTCTTAAAATCATGTCTCTGGCAAAGGACTTGTATTTAGAAGGCCTAAAACTCAACAATAAAATGTCAAGCTGCCACATAGAAAGTCAGCACACAAAACTGAATTGTATTATTCATTTATTCTATTATTTTTGTATATGAGCAAACACATGAACATGCGTGCCACACTGTCACATGAAGGTTAGGGGACAACCTGATCTTCAGGGAACAAACTCAGGCCACTAGAGTGTCTTTCCACACTGAGAATGAAAGTCTCGGCTGGCTTGAGACTTGCTTTCTAGTTCATGCTAGCCTTGAATTCACAGGAATCTGCCCGCCTCTTACAACTCCAACCCCAAGTGCTGGGATTAAAAATTGTGCCACCACACTCTGCTGAATTTTATTCTTACCCATAATACTTTTAAAGGGAAATAATTCAACATTTTAACTCAGCAAAAGGTTTAGACAAATATTCCATGAAAGAAGACATATCTGCAGCCAATGAGCAGTTGAAAGGCTTTGGCATCATTAGCTTCTGGGAAAATGCAAGCTAACACACTGAGCCTGGATACATTATCATTTCACTTCCTTTAGAACTGCTAAAATCAAATGTGAAAATAAATTGTGTAGACTTTTGGTGAGGAGGTTAAGAACACTAGGTGGTTTCTGGTAGTTTTCTAAAATGGTAGCTCTTCTTCGGAGAGTCCTTAGGCAACTTGTAATAACGTTAAACACATACACAAGCTATGCACCTCTAAAGAACGGATTCTTGATACTAATCCAAGGAAAAGCGGATCCTTCATTCACAAAAAGATGTGTAGCAGAATGTTAGCTTCATTCATAACAGACCTACACTGAAAGCAAACCAAAAACCCATCAACAGTTAAGACGAATTGTGTTAAATGTGCATACAAAAACACACTCAATAATTTTAAAAAATCTTCTGATAATATATAATGCATCAGATTCTTAAAACATGTTAAACAATCCAAGTTTTATCAAAAGAGTATATTAATTATTATACAGTGTATGGTGGCTGGAAAGAGAATGGCCCCCACAGGCTCAAATGTTTGAATGTGTGGTTCCCAGTTGGTAGGGTGGTTTGGGAAAGACTAGGAGGTGTGGCCTTGTTGGAGTAGCTGTGTTACTGGGCCAGCTTTGAGGGTTCGGAACACTGACACCATTCTCTGACCAGAGCGCAGTGACTACTGCAGTACCATGCCTGCCTGCAACTGTGCTCCCGGCAAAAATGGCCATGCATCCAACCTTCCAAAACTTGGAAGCTCCAAATAAATGTTATTGTTTGTTTTATAAGTTGCCTTGGTGACGGCATCTTATTGCAGCAATAGAAAACTAAGACTGTTTACCTCTCTAAAGGCCATGAAACCAGGAATGGAGCCTCTAAGTGAAGCAGACTGAGCTGGGTGCGATAGAGCAATGCCTGTCATCCCAGCACTTGGGGAGGTAGAGGCAGGTGGATCTCTCAAGGCCAGCCTGGTCTATAAAGCAAGTCCGGGACAGCAAGGCTACACAGAGAAACCCAGTCCCAAAAGAAAAACAAACAAAAAACACAACAACAAAACCCGAGGCAGACTGAAGTATGATGCAATAGCCAACTTTGTTGAGAGCATCAGACAATTTGTACTTTGAGGGTTAAGAAGAATCACATGAGTAAAGTGTATAAACCTTAGGATAAGCCATACATGGCAAGGAATAGGAGGTTGACAAGAATTTCCACTTTTAGCTGGGCAGTTAATTAGCATTTGATACCTACTGGGAGATGAAGGTCAATTTTCTTTAAGGGTGTGACTTTAATGCTAGGTTGAATACTCTCTAAAGCCTCCCCCCCCCCCACCCAGAGTAACACAAATTGAATTCAATATATTTTAAAACAAATGAGCTGGCCATGGTGATACATGCTTGTAATCCCAGCACTTGGGGAGGCAGAGGAAGGTGAATCTCTGTGAATTCAAGGCCAGCCTGGTCTACAAAGCGAGTCCAGGACAGCCAAGGGCACATAAAGAAACCCTGTCTCAATAATAATAATAATAATAATAATAATAATAATAATAAGTAAGAACATGAAGCTAGGTGGGTGGAGAGATGGGAGTGAATCTGGGAAGAGTCAGGAGTGTGAATATGATCAAAATGCATTGCTGTATTAATAAAAATATGCTTTTAAAGACTGTTGTTGATGATTAATCTTTACTATTGAGTTATTTGTTAGTTAAACAGCAGTTATTCCTAAACTAGCTGTATACCCAAATCACCACAGAGACTAGGATTTACTTAAATTAACCTAGAGCACAATGGTGGGCAATGATTACTCCATTCTAAACTTCCAAGCCTGCATAGCTTCCTCCCATTCAGAATTTCCAACATTATACTTGCTTTTAGTCATATCTTAGGTCCAATTCATCTCTCCTTATGTTCCAAGTCCTCTCTTCCTGATCTCTCCTTTCCAACTCCTCCCACTCGCTTCCCTCTCCTCCCCTCCAGACCAGGATGTCCCACCCTATTCTCTCCATTGCACAGCACTGGCTGGTTGGTTTTATTGAAAATACGGAGAACAAATGGTGGCATGTTTACACAAACTTGAGACAGGTGATGCTTAGAATAAACATCACAATGCAATGTCCGGATTGAAAGCAGATAGTGGGGTAGAGAAATCAGCATTTGAAGGAACAAGGGTAAACTGTATATATTCCACAAGAACATTATACCAATAAAATTTGGCTCCTGTTGCTTTGGAGTTTATGGTGAGGCTGAACACCCTGTCAGGGAGCGTAGAGCAAAGCTGTTCATCTATAGAAGCCGAAGGGAAAGATCTCGGATTGGGTCCCCATATTTGCTGCAAGTTCACTCCTCCAATGACCTAACCTCATTCTACTAGGTCCTGCCCTTCAAGGTGCCACCACCTCTCAGTTGTGCACTGGCTGGCAAACGAGCATCCGGCTTGTGTGGCACAACGAGATCAAAACCATATCAGCTAGTGACAATACAGACTTACACATTCATACCCATTCATGAATCAATCTGTTCACTTGAATATCTGTTTACCTCTCAATGAAATACTTTAGTGTGTGTTAGAGTTTTGGTTTGTTTTTTTTTTAATAGCATAGATTAAGGAGGGTGAACATAGAGGGTTGGTAGATGTGTTTTCCCTGATGGAGAACCCATGCACGGATTTTTTTTTTTTTTAGATATCATCTGTACAAACTCTGCTCTGTATCTAAGGATGGTGGAGTCACCACATCTGACTTCATATGGTTCTGGAAACTGAATTGAAGACTGAACCCAGCAGGCTTTGTGCAAGCCCTCTACTGACTGAGCTACAATCCCAGCTTCTTACTTATATTTTTATAAGCAGCCTGAAAGATTATCAAGAGTGCAGACACTTCTCATCTCTTTTTATGTGTGCAGGATGGACACAGCAAATTGGCAATACTCTCTCCAGAACAGAGCAGAATTCCAACCCCCAAATCAGGGTGTACTGGTATGCTTGCTAAATCAATGTGTAAGACAAGACCAGAATATTCTCCTTTAAATAAGATCAAGTAAATTAGATTAGGAAATGTCAGACTATATGATACATGTTTGTTTGTAAGACTTTAGTCTGTAAATACATTGGCCTGGATTATTTCTTCTATGTACTTATGTAAGCAAAAACTAAACAGGCTGCGTGGAGGTGCCTCCTGTAAACTCAGCACTAAGGAGGAAGAGGCAGGAAGACGGCACAGGACAGCAACCTGGACTTCATAGTTAGTTCCAGATCATCCTCCAGATACGTGGTGAGATCCTATTTCAAAAGGGGACAGCAAAGCAGGGACAGCAGCTGGTAGCTGGACAGAGTGCTGCATAGCTTTAATCCTAGCACACAGAGGCAGAGAAAGGCAGACCTCTGCGAGTTAGAGGTTAACTTGGTCTGCATAGGGAGACTTATTTAAAGGAGAATATGATGGTCTTGTCTTACCACACTGATTTTGCAGCTCTAGGCCGGCCAGGGGACCCTGTTTCAAAAGAAAAAGAAAAAAAAAGCAAAACAAAATATCAGATATTCAAGGTTCCAGGTGAAAGTATAATGGTAGGTATGGCTGGCTCTGACAAATTGCAAAATTTCTTCAGGTTGAATTTTTTTTTCCCCAGCCAGAAGGAAGGGAAGGCTGGTGAGCCCCAGCAGGTAAACAAAAGGTCACATGTCCCACAGTGCAGAAACTTGAAGGAGGCTTGAAGGCCTTTACTCAACACTATGGAAAGGACTAAACAATTGTAGGGGTGGAGATTCTGACCAGCCAAACAGTCAAAAGATCCTTGACTCCTGAGCTGCCTGCAAGCTGTAGAGAGAGTTCCAGGGTTGCAAGTTTTCTGGGAGTCAGTGTCACCCATGTTGGGATGGGCTTTCTCAGGATGCAGCTGCTTTAAGTTTTTTTGGGAGGAGGGGTAAGTCAGGAGGGGTAAGTAACCCAATTTTGATTCACCAAACTGGACATTGGTGCTACCATTACTTTGGTCTGTCATTAGCTCCCTTTCTAGACGGGGTAGACACATGTCCTCAAAGGAGAAGGCCATCACTCAACAGTAGCTACAAACCAACTCAAGTTTGGCTTACCTATATTTAAGACATATGGATGTATACATGTCTTGGGTTATGATAATATATATGGAATATGTATATATTGGAATGGAATATATATATATATATATTCCATATCAGATAGGGTCTTGTTTATTTCTAACTGGTTATGTATAGAAGATAAATCTGAACTTATACTCCTATTTCACCAGTGCTGGGACCAAATGCATATACCCCTACACCCAGTTTTTATGGTGCCAGTGATCACTACCAGGGTTTCATGCATTCTGGCAAGCAGTCTAACAACTGAACTACAGGCCATTATAAAATCTATTTGTTACTGTGAACTGAAAACAGAGTGGGGGGGGGGGGAAGAAGCCATGCTCCATACACAGGCAAAGTGTCATTTGTGTTATCTGAGCAAGCAAGAAATGAAATATCTCATCCCTTCCTGTAAAAAAATGATCACCTTTACACGGTTACAAGAAAAAAAATAAAGGGGAGGGACATATAAGCGGCAGTGTTGAGCATGGGACTGAACAATTCTGAAGGGTCTCTCACACAAACTGTACAGTGAATGGCTCCCCCTGGAGTTGAGCAGTACATAACTGGTCTGCCTCCGATAGGCATCCCTTAAGTGTGAACAAGAGTACCTTTGGGCGGGGCTAGGGGGAACACCTGCATTAGTTACTTTGACTTAAATCATCTTTCCCAGGCTTGATGATTAAAATGTAATTAAAAGTATCACAATGCTGACTTTTTTCCCCCATTAAGACAAGGCCTTTCTATGTACTGGAACTCACTATGTAGACCACCCACTGAGATCCTCATATGCTTCCCCAGAGCTGGGATTACAGGTGTGCAAGACCACACCTGATTACAATGCCTACTTTTTGTCTGTGTGTTTGTTTGTTTGTTTTTGAGATGGGATTTCTCTGTGTGACAGAGCCCTCTAGCTGTGCAGCAGAACCTTGGTTGTCCTAGGCTAGATTTGTAGACCAGGCTGGCCTGGAACTCATAGAAATCTACCTGCCTCTGCCTTCCAAATGCTGGGATTAAAGGTGTGCACCACCATGCCCACCCTGTAATGCCTGCTTTTAAATTACAGAGTGAAATTCTCATATCTCAATGTAATGTGATTTTCTAAACATCCTTCCTCCCTACACAAAAGAAACTCAACAATGTTATTTCAGATTTGCTAATAAAGTCAATGTGTCATTGTATAACTTCAAAATTAAAAAGAGAGAAAGTACAGCTTTTGAAGTCTAACAAACCTGGATTCTTATTCACATCCAATCCCAGACCATATAACCTAGGGTGGTTATTTAGTACCCCTGAGCTTCAATTTCCCAAAGGCATATGTTATGTAACTTCAGGAATGCCTTGCACAGAAGAATGTTCTCAATAAATACATGTGTTAAGTGAATTGGGCTAACACTAATCAGCCTTGTATGGTGGGAGCAACATACTAGGTGCTGAAAACTAGCACCTAGTAACTAAGCAAGCATCCACTAAGAATCTACAGAAGATTTTAAACATCTGGTCCTCTCAGCTCACAAGGCCTAGTCCACCCTTGGGAGTGCCTTTTTCCTTTCTTAGTAAACTGTCTCTATTTTTTCTTTTAAAACAGGTATGTCAGTCGGAAGCAGGGGTACGCTTCAGAATGGAAAGAAAGGTACATACTGGGAGGAATTATTTTTCAAATGTCTGTAAACTATACAAGGGAAAGACAACAGATTCCTCTTTTGTATTACTTTTTGAGACAGGATGTCATTAGCCCAAGTTAATTTTTTATTAAACAAAATACATAACATATAAAAAATAACTTTTTATGATCCTCCTGATTTTCCTCCACTGTGCTGGGATTAGAGGCAAGCACGGGCACCACGCCCAGTTTTATGCTCTGCTGGGGACAGAACTGAGGCTATACTGCACGGCAAGCAAGCAAATCAGCTGAGTTACAACAGCTCCAAACAACACATTAAGTTATTTTGTCTGTCTGCCTTTCTGTCTTTCCTTCCTTCCTTCCTCTCTTCCACAGATTTTAAAAAGAAGAAATCCAGACACAGCAGGATGGCGATAATGTTGAAGCCTGAAAGTATATTTGGAACAAATGTAAAGAAATTAGTCTATGTCTATAATTCCCAGGACTCGGGAAGTTGAGGCAGGAGTTTCTCAAGATTTGGGACTACCTGAGGTATGTAGGGAGCGTGTAAATAAGTTTAAAAAAAATTTAAGTGAGCAATGCACACATTCTGTTATTTGCAGCTACAGCGCAAGCGAAGAATCGAAATGTACTGATCACACAAATAATTTTAGGGATGGTATTTTCCTGAGCCATGAACCACGCAGGCAGAATGGCAGAGATTCCCTGGGGGTGGGGGCGGGGCACAAGAGAGGACATATGCTCCTTCCTCTGACAGAGCTTATTTCCTGGTGGAACTATGGGTTTGACGCAACCATGACAACGCTTTCCCCTTATTAGAGTCGCAGGAAGGCCGCAGCCTGCCCTCACCTCTACCCCACCCCCAACTACAAGCACAGACTAGGGCCTCCTGGCAGGAAGGTGGGAGCATTCACTCCCTCTAGAGAGATTGATGATGACCCGCCAGCCACAGGACGTCCGTCTGGGGAGGAGGGGATGGATCGCTAAGCCCCAAAGTGAGGTCAGCCAGTGAACAGTTAGAAAAGCAATCATTTCTCACACTTGCTAATGGGTTTGACGCTTGTGAAACATAAACAGGAAGTAGGAGCTTGAGCGACCTGAAGGAAATGCACTCCCAGTTTGGTCAACACGCGAATCTCAGTTCTCCAGGTCGTCAGAACATTGCCCATAAAGACTGCCCCTCCTCCCCCCGCCGCCAAATGCACCACCTCCCAGCAATGACCCCATTTTCCCCCAGCTCCCCAGCCAGGTCACTCCGCAGCAGAGTGACTGACCCCAAGCACGGTGGGAAAGGTTAACAGTCATCTCTCAACTCCCCGAAGTTGCTGGGCAGGGGAGCGCAGAGGTCAGTGAAATCCCCAGCCAGGCCTTATTTTAGTCATGAATTTCCACTGGCCCCTTGCTGTGTGTCAGCGCCGCTCAAAGCGCCGCAGGTTGTGCGTTTCAGATGCTTTCCCAGCTCCGGGCTGTTAGAAGGTCAAAGAGACCAGACTTTTCCAGGGCAGGTCGGTGCCCCCCCCCCCCCGCGGCCTCAGCGAAATTACAGAGCGCTGGGCCCTCTGGAGCTGCCTTCTATGCCCCGCACACGGGCCTGTGAGTTAACCTCTTTACTACCCAAATGTCTTGGTTAGTATTAAATTAAAACCTTCTCATCGTTTATTCTCTGCCAGCGGCCCCTGTAGACTTTAGGCTGAAGGCTGTTTTCTGATTGGCCTCGTTGGCTCGCTCCCAAGATCCCCATAAATTCAAGGTCAAAATCCGTGTCTGATACCCCCACTGTCTCCTGTCACGAGCGTGCCCGCCTACCAATGCGTAAGGGGCTCAATAAATGTGTGATGCATAAATGTGGAGGTTTCACTGTGAGAGGCGAAGAGAGTTTTTTTGGGGGGGGAGGGATTGTTTTGTTTTTTCTTCATTTCTCCTCTCTCCCCCTGCCCTGGAACAGACTGCCAACAGCGCCACCCAAGTTCCCAGTTAGCAGCGGGATCCCAGGCATGCTGGCAGCCCGGTGCGCGGGGGGCCACAGCTTGGAAGCCGGCGCGGAAAGGCTTGCAGGGAGCCCGGCTCCGGCCCGCGTCCGGGCCACGTGAAACGTCACGCCCCGCGCTGCTGCAGGGCAGGCGTCGCCGCCGCGGTTGTGTAACGCTGCAGCCGGAGGGGAGGCGACCCGGACGCCTCTGCTCCGGAGGGGGCAGAGAGAGGAGGGAGGAGGGAACGCCGGGCACTGCGCCCGGTATCTTTTCTGTGCTTGACTAGCCAGGGGTGGGTGGGGGCAGTGAGCATCCTGGAAGGCGGGAGGAGATGGGTGCGCGCCAGTCGGGTGCCAGGCCACCCGCAAGCTGAGCCCCGGAGCTGAGCTCCAGGGAGAGTGAGGGGGCCCCCGCGCAGCTCACACGGGCCACGGTCAGGTGCGCGCGGCGTGCTCAGCGGCGGCGGCCTCGGCTGCCCTAGCGCCTGGCCGCCTGCCCGCTTCCCATGGGGTGACATCCGCCCCGCCCTCGGTCCCTCCCCAAGGCGGGCAATTCCTGGACACTGAGGCTGAGCTCTGGGGAGGGGGCGGGGGGGGGGGAGAAGAAGGGGCACTGGGAAGCCAGGACGGAAAGAAACCCCAGCCTCTGGAGAAGGGCAAGGGGGGCCACCGACTCCCTCCGCTGCGCACCGGTTCCTAGGAGCGGGCCAGGCGGGGGAGGAGGAAGAGGGCTGGGCTGGAGCGACCGAGGGGATATTCCTCTCCCGGCTTGACTCAGACGCGGGCGGATCCTTCCTCCCCCGTTCCCTCCCAGGAGACGGGAACTTACTTCATTTCCCTGGGGCAGGTTCGCCCACGTTACCAACCCCCCCTCCCACTCCCCGGTTCCTTCCAGCTTCCGTGCCCCCCACCCAGCTGGGCAGGACCCGGGCTGCGCTGCCACCCCCTCTTTCGGGGAAAGGAGGCCGCAGCCGCAGACACCTGGGGCCCAAGGTTGGGGGGGGCGGGGGGGACTTTGCAGCCGCCAGAGCGTTGTCCAACACGTGAGACTCATGTGATGAAGCCGGGGGAGGGCGGGCAGGTCGCTCCTTCCCTCCCCGGCAGCGGCCAGACGTGCTTGGAGTCACAGGGTAGAACACGTAGCTTCTACCCACCCACTCGCTCCCATTTAACCCAGCCCGCAGCCTCTCCTTACTCCTCGGCTCGTCCCCTCCAGCAACCGCTCCCCACCCCCCCGCGCCCTGAGCAACACCCCCCCTTCCCTCCCTCCTCCCCGCCCGCCCCACTTCTCATTCACTTGGCTCGCACGGCGCAGACAGCGCAGCTAGCACACGCCGCCAGTCTGTGCGCAGAGCGGGAGCCAGAAGCCGCGGGGACACCCGGCTATGCACGCCCCCAACTGAAGCGACGCCTCAAAGCTGCAGCTTCTGGAAGCCCGGCGCATTGCAAGGAAGCTCAGGCTAGCTCAGAGGAACATACCCCTTGAGACCCTCGGATCCTCCCTTCCAGGGCAGTCCTCCCTCAGACGCTCTGCTAAGTGTAGACAGGAGCGCACAGTGGCCCCGGCTCGCCGCATCATGGAGCGGATCCCCAGCGCGCAACCACCTCCTACCTGCCTGCCCAAAGCGCCAGGACTGGAGCACGGAGACCTGTCAGGGTAAGTGCGCTGTGACCCCTTCAAGTCTCCGTTCCTAGCCTTGTGTTCCGCGCTGCCCTCAACTTGGGGGCACCTCTGGGAGCATGGGGGTTGGGGGGTGGTTGTTGCTTGTATGGATATAGTGCCTGCAGCCAGTGCGCACGCAGGAGTCACAGCTCTTTCT
Organism: Pachyuromys duprasi; assembly: GCA_028658305.1. Lineage (NCBI taxonomy): Eukaryota > Metazoa > Chordata > Mammalia > Rodentia > Muridae > Pachyuromys > Pachyuromys duprasi. The sequence continues at coordinate 33,400,171 of CM053761.1, read as the reverse complement.
GGCCCTTTTCCCTGCAGGATGGATTTTGCCCACATGTACCAAGTGTACAAGTCGAGGCGGGGGATAAAACGGAGCGAAGACAGCAAGGTAGGTGCATCCCTCCAGACCTCGTTCCCTAGCCCCTCGCGTGCGCCTGGAGTTTCCAAGAAAAAGTTTGCTTGTTTGGAGGTTGGCTGGGGGATTCAAGATGTGGTGATCTCGTTGTCACAAGTGAGTGACTTGGGGAAGAAGGGACAGAGAAGGAGATTCTGGGTGCGTTCTTGCACCCTCGCAGGATTTTTTTCCCCCTGCTGCCCGGCGGAGAGGAAGGGAGGCTTCATGTTCCCTTCCCCAGGCACCCATCGCTTCCATGTACTCTCTGCAGGAAACTTATAAACTGCCGCACCGACTGATTGAGAAAAAGAGACGTGACCGGATTAACGAGTGCATTGCTCAGCTGAAGGATCTCCTACCCGAACACCTCAAACTTACAGTAAGTGAGAAGCTGGCTGCGCTCCAATCCAGCTCTTCTGCCCAGAGGGCGGGTGGGGAGGTCACTCGCCGCCTGCAGGCGTCACGAGGAACTGCAGGCTAGACGGGCGGATCAAAGCTCCCGGTGTTTCTGGGTTGGAGGGAACCTATCCCAGAGCCTGGACTTTCAGGCAGAGACAGAACCAGAACCAGAACCACCCCGGGGCCTCATTAAGTTGCCTCCCACACTAGCACAGCTTCCTTTTGCTGATATTTTTCACCGCTTGTAGTTTCCCTGACTTAAAGGAGCAAAACCCAAACGTTTAAAAAAGTAAGCCCTTTTCTTCACTTTCCATCCACAAGAGGACCTACTTTAATGTTTGCCTCTTCTTTTCGTCATCTCCTTTAGTGGTAGCCAAAAGTCTTCTATCTTTTCCTTCAGGAAAAGTATTTGGAAAGGAAGACTAAAAGCCTTCGTGACTGGAAGTTCTGAAAGGGTGTTGGGGGTGGGGGGCAGGGAAGACACACATTGGGAAAGCCTCTTGGTTGCCAGACACAGTAGACATCCCTCCTTGGGTTGACACCATAGCAGAGAAATGTTATCCCTGGAGTCCCCTGAGTTAAGGTCAGGGCAGCTGCTGGGGAAATATATCTGTCAGCTCACTCCTGAGACTGGAACAGCTACCAAAATGTCTCCAAAGATAGATGACACGTGTTTGGTTTTTTTAAGCCTCTGATCATCTGTATGTATATGTTCAAACATCTGCAAACTTAAGTTTAGTAAAGCAGGAAAGGCTCTTCCTGTCTTTGTTGTTCTTTACACCCAATTCTCATCACAAATATGTATTCTCTGGGACTTCACCGACCACACAGGTGACAGAGGCTCTTTTTTTTTCTTTTCTTTTTTCAGACTTTGGGTCACTTGGAGAAAGCAGTGGTTCTGGAGCTTACGTTGAAACACGTGAAAGCACTGACAAACCTAATTGAGCAGCAGCAGCAAAAAATCATTGCCCTGCAGAGCGGTTTACAAGCTGGTGAGTGCCAAGGTCTGATTATCATGTCCTAAGAGCTCAGCACAAATAAAAAAAAGTCCTGGGCTTGCTGTGCCTTCTCTTCTGTCCTCATTCCCTTTTGCACATTGACCAGGGAAGATGCTCTTTTGTTCTTCCTGAAAGGTCATCCTTTCCATTCGGAATTCGGCTGTGTGCCCCTGGAACAAGTATACATCAGGCCAGTGATGAAATGTTTCTGTGACATTTTGGCCCGAGATGTCTAGGTTCTCCATTCTGCTTTAAAATGCCCAGGCACCTATAATTTGCATTGTGGGTGTTTTCACGTTGCTCTTCTGAACTCGGGTCTGCCCCCAGTGTTTCCCTGCTTCTTTACTTCTTTGCCCTTGGATGTGGGGTGCAATCTTGGCAGGATGATAGCAGGTTTTCTTCTCCTTTTCCTTCCTCCTTTCCTGCCTTTCATTGTGGTTCCCTGAATAGCCACTAGGTATCTTGGCAAATTGCACAATCTAATGAAACCACTGGTTTCGTCATTCTTTTCTCCTGAGTTTCAGAGAGTCAGAGAGACACCTACTAACTTTCCTTCTCCCCCTTCCAGATCATACAGTACAGCCCAGAGGGAGTCCTAACATGGTTTCCCTCAAGTATAATTCTATCCCGTCCAAGGCCAACACCAGAATCACAAAAACCAAGCCACTGTGTCTGCCAGTTTTCTTTCTAAAAATAGAAAGTTGATCAAGACTGATCTCTAGGGGAGTCAGGGATACAGTATATGGAAAGCCTTATAAATACAGAGCCTAGTTAGGGTTCATAGGGGAAATGTAATTATTTTTTGTGTGTACAGAGTTGGTTTAGTTTTATGTTTGTTTTTTGGTTTTGGTTTTGGTTTTGGTTGTTGCTCTGTTTTGTTTTGGGCTTTCCTAAAACTCAGACTCCAAAATCTTCAAGCCTCAACCTCTCAGGTGTTAGGCTTACAGGTGTGAGGTACAACTTTCATGGGCATGGCAGTGCATGCCTGTAGTCCCACACTTTAAAGGCAGAGACAGAATGTCTTAAATTCAAGGCCCACCTGTTTTGCTAAGGAATTCCAATCCATCTAAGACTAAATAGGGAGACCTAGTCTTTACAAAAGGTGGTAGGGAGACAATTTTTGTTTAGGTGGTATTGTTTCTATATTGTTTCATTTTAGGGCTCTCTGGCCCTTCTGCTTTCATAGACTGTTGCTATCCTGATTCACTGGGGATGGGTGTGGTAACTTAGACCTATAGTCCCAGCACTCTGAAAGTTGAGATGGGCTTATGAGTTCAAGGCCCTCCTGGGTAGCAGAGTAAACTCAATGTCAATCTAGTCTAGAATGAGACTGCTTCATTAAAAAAGAAAAAAAAAGTGTGACTGTTGACTATTGAACTATAATAAATACACTAGCATGGTCATTTTTGTGTCACAGAAAAAAACTGCAACAAAAGTAGAAGTAATTTGGCCTGTTTTCTCAGGGATACTATTTGGGGACAGTAGAGGGTATGTAGCTTAGCAACACTCCATTGCACTTCGTATCAAAGCCTAAGCATAAAAAAGAAGAAAAATCTGTCTAAGTGGTAGGAATATGTTTATTTCATTCTTTACACTTTTCAGCATAATTATCTATGCATCTTACTTTTGAAGCTGGAAATGCAAACTGACTGACGATTTTAAAAAGGAAGGAAGCCTCTGATGTACCCAGCACCCATCCTTCTAAACTCCTTCTTTCTGGATCTTTTTTTTTTTTTCTCCAGGTGAGCTGTCAGGAAGAAATATCGAGGCAGGACAAGAAATGTTCTGCTCGGGTTTCCAGACTTGTGCCCGTGAGGTGCTTCAGTACCTGTCCAAGCACGAGAACACTCGGGACCTGAAGTCTTCCCAGCTTGTCACTCACCTCCACCGTGTGGTCTCCGAGCTGCTGCAGGGTGGCACTTCCAGGAAACCGTTGGACTCGGCTCCCAAAGCCATGGACTTCAAAGAGAAGCCCAGCTTCCTAGCCAAGGGATCAGAAGGCCCTGGGAAAAACTGCGTGCCAGTCATCCAGCGGACTTTTGCCCCCTCGGGTGGGGAGCAGAGCGGCAGTGATACGGACACAGACAGTGGCTATGGAGGTGAGTTGGAGAAGGGTGACTTGCGCAGCGAGCAGCCTTACTTCAAAAGTGATCACGGACGCAGGTTCACTGTGGGAGAACGCGTCAGCACGATAAAGCAGGAATCTGAAGAGCCTCCCACCAAAAAGAGCCGGATGCAGCTCTCAGATGAGGAAGGCCACTTCGCTGGCAGTGACCTGATGAGTTCCCCCTTTCTCGGGCCGCACCCACATCAGCCTCCCTTTTGCCTGCCCTTCTATCTCATCCCACCGTCAGCAACTGCCTACCTGCCTATGCTGGAGAAATGCTGGTACCCCACCTCTGTGCCACTGTTATACCCAGGCCTCAACACCTCGGCAGCAGCCCTCTCCAGCTTCATGAACCCAGACAAGATTCCCACTCCCTTGCTTCTGCCCCAGAGACTCCCTTCTCCCTTGGCACATTCGACCCTCGACTCTTCGGCCTTGCTCCAGGCTCTGAAGCAGATCCCACCTTTAAACTTAGAAACCAAAGACTAAACTCTTGAGGGGAATCTCCTGCTGCTTCGCTTTCCTTCCTGCCTATTTCCAAAACCATAAAGGTTTGACCCACAGAGAAGATTCAGAGTGTGTGTGTGTATGTGTGCACCCGTGCGATTGTGTGTTTGTGTGTGTGCACTCGTATGTGTGTTTGTGTAGGACATTAAGTTCCTTCTGACATAGGGAAGACAAAAGGATGACCTGACATCAGGTGACAGGACTGTGGTGGATCTGTGGGCTTTTCCCTACCCAGAGAAGAACCCCCTTTGACAGAGATCAGTTGGATTTTCATATGCTTCAAAGGCTTGATCTGTGAGTCACTCTTCAGTTCGGGAGATGGGTCTGTCTGTGGCTTTGAGAAAAGGTACTTTCAAAAGCGCTTTCCAGAGCTCAGTGCGCAGCCAGCTGTTAGGACCCCACCCTTGTCCCTTTATTGTCGAGGTGACTCACACCAGGCTGACAGAGTGGACAGACTGAGCTTTCTGCTAAGGTGGTGAGGTAGCAAACACTGGCATGTCACAGTAGTGGTTTGGGCGAATTTCCGAAGGTCTCCTCCCCCACCCACCCCTGCTTCTGACGAATAAAGACAATGAGTGCAGTTCCCTAACTCAGGCTTTTGTGGTGATACGCTTGCTAAGGAACCGAAAATGGCCCCCTTTGTACAAGCTGAGCTGCTAGGGAACCAAGGTGGACCTGACCGGTCCCCAGGCCCATGGCACCTGTTTCAAGTTTTCATGTCTGTGCTGTCCCAGGAACCAAAGGATGGTCTCAGAGATGGCAGATGCCCCAAGAGTCCCAAAGTGCACAAAACTAAGTAATCAATTGCTACACTGCACAGCTAGACTCAAGTCTATCCTAAAGCTTTGAACCAAGCTTAGCTTCTCAAAGGCCTAGCAGAGCTTTGGCACCCCAAGATCCTTTCTGTAGGCTAATTCCTCTTGCCTGACAGCATATGGAGTGTCCTTATTGCTAAAAAGGATTCTGTCTCCTTTGAGGAAGTTTTATTTTTGATTCAGAGTCCTTGTTTCCTTGACTTGCTCAGCCAGCTCTGCACCAGCTCTTTCGAAATGCACTATGCTTGTGTTTTAACTTCTTTTCCCATTTTTGTTTGGGCATAAAAGTCGTTGCCTTTATTTGTAAAGCTGTTATAAATATATATTATATAAATATATGACAAAGGAAAACGTTTCAGATGTCTATTTGTATAATTACTTGATCTACATAGTGAGAAAAATGAATGTATTCCTGTTTTTGAAGAGAAGAATAATTCTTTTTCTCTAGGGAGAGGAGAGGTTACAGTGTTTATATTTTGGAACCTTCCTGAAGGTGTGAAATTGTAAATATTTTTATCTAAGTGAATGTTAAGTAGTTGTTTTAAAAATACTTAATAAAATAATCTTTTTCCTGTGGAAGAGAAATGGTCTCCTTGGTTTTAAAAATAACTTATTTGGTACTTCTTAGTCCTCTTGCCTGAAGACAGCATCTAGTTAATCTTGGTATAATTCCATTTAGCTTTTCATATGCCTGGCATTAAGAACAAGCCGAGTCCACATAGTAAGTAAATGCTGGGTTATTTTAGTTTTATTTGTTTGTTTGTTTTGTTTTGTTTTGAGATAGGCGCACACACAGTGCATACTGACACCAAATTTGCTATGTAGCCAAGGCTGGTCTTAAATGGATTCTCCTGGGTCCACCTAAATGCTGGGATTACAGCCAGGCTTCCTGGAGCATTAGAGGCATTCCCCAGATAGCATGCCTGGTTTTATGCCGTGCTGGTGATCAAACTCGGGGCCTTATCCATCTTAGGCAAGCACTCTACCAACTAAGCCACAACCTCAATCTTCAGTACCTTTCGGTGAACTCTTGTCAGGGATCTTTATTTTATGCTTGCTTCCAGAGTTACCTCAACAACCACTTACCCCCATGCTGCTTTAGAGCTTGATGGGAAAATCCAGAGTGTGAGCTCATGGACTGGAGTGACCGGGGAGGTTTCTGTAGGGCTACACTCATTGAGGAAAGATTTAATGGATTAGTAATGATAATTGAGGTTGGAGATAGCACCTCTTTGCCAAGGCAGGCCAGCACTTTGAAATCAAGCAAGTTCTAATGGATTGACCATCCCCTGCATTGATGCTGTTGAAGGCAACAGTTCATAATTACTTTCTAATGTCTTCCAACTTTCTCTCTTTGGGTGTGTGTGGGAACAAGTACGGCTGCTCTTTAATAATAATGCGGGACATGACTGAGCTGAGTATTTTTGTTTTCTTCCCATCATCTTGATTTGCCCTGAGCTTTCATGATTGACACACGATCCAGGATCCAGAGCTTCTGAATCATTTAGAATCTTCTCATTGCTGGGAGTCCTCCCCTACAGGGAAGCCAACCCCAGGGAATTGTTAGCGCCACCTGAACATGAGCGCTTTCCAAATGTCACCTTCTCTGACTCCCGGTCTGCAACAGAGAGTGTTGAGTGTAGTCAGTGTACAACTGTCCCCAGGCCACAAAGTGCTGGGGCAGGAGCCTGGACTGTTGCGGGGAAGGGGACAGGGAAGAGGCAGCCGTCTAGAGCGGGTTGTTCTATCATGCCTGTTCCTGACTAGACAATTAAGGATTCTGAGTCTTGCACTATCCGATAGCTCAGATGGCATGGTCCGCAAGTCCCGCCTTAGGTAGCCTTCTCTCCGAATCCCTCCTGCCCGCTAAGCCCACCACCAGGCAGCTCTCTCTCCCAAGCTATGACTCAAGGAGTAGCTGTGGACAGCAGGAAGTGGTTCAAGCACCCTGAACTAAGAATAGATTTGAGGGTTCCACAGGCAGACAACCCAGAATGTTTCTGCTAGAGTCTGCCACGTGAAGCCCCCCCCTAAAGGCGCAGCTGTCTGTCTATCCCCCCCATTTCCCCCCCCCCCCGCCGCCCCGCCGCCAGAGTGTCCTGAACTTTTCTAAACCAGGTTTTAGGAGAAGGTCCAAGGGTGTTCAGGAAGGTGTGTGCAGTGTCGCTTGTCCCAGCCTTGAGCCCAGTTGGGGACAAAGAAGGCCTCTGTTTAAAAAGGGGTGTGTGTATGTGTGTGTGTGAGCCGAGAGGGGTGATGCATGGACTCTGGGGCCAAGGAGCTCGGAGGCCTGGGATCTGGCCGCCTTCAGACAGGGCGTGCTCGGCGGGGCTGCCGGGATGGTCTCACCCAGCGCTGACCTGCCGCGCCTGTTGACAAAACGTCACGTTTCCGACTAGAGCCTTTCATGTGCGGCCCGCGGCTAAAAGCGGCTGCCGGTTCCTGGAAGCAGACGTGCCTGGCACCGCGTCAGCAGAAACCCGATCCCCGGGGAAGCTTGGCAAGGCTTCGGGATCGCTCGGTCCCCAGAAATAGGGCCTGGCTGCGGGCAAGGCCGCGGCCCCCTGGCGCTCAGCGGGACGGAATCCGAGGGCAGGGAGGGGAAGGAGGGCAGGGTGGGGTAGGAGCTAGTTTTACGCAGAGCTTCGGATTCCCGGGCCTAACGAACAAGGATGGACAAGCATCCCACAGCTCACACCTCACGCAGCCCTAACCACCTGGAGGCCATAATAACACATTTTGTAGATAAAGAAAAAGCAGGCTCAGAAAGGGGAGTTAACTTGCCCATGGTTGCCCAGCTTCAGAATGGGGTGGTGGTTCTGTGGGCTTTGTGTGGAACTGGAATGGAGAGCTTCCACAAAACCACTTAATATTTACCAGGCACTCCTCGGAGCGCTCCTCATACAAGGATGCAATGACCACAGCACCTGCGTGTGGAAGGGACAATTCATATTCCCATGAGTCTGAGAACGAAGACACAGACAAGTTAAAGTACTTGCTCAGAGTCACACAGCTCCGGTAGTAAACTGCAAATGAAACCTAGGCGTTTAGGCTCTGGAGTCTATTCCTTAACCATAAAACTACATGGCTCTTATTGCATTAATGATTTTTTTTAAAAAGGTAAAAGTAGTAATAACTACAATCATTATTTAGAATATTTTTTCTTATTCTAGGGCTTTTATTAAGCATTTTGTGTGATTCTCTGTTCCGTGGCCAGAGGTTGTTCGTTTTGAGACAGGGTCTCATGTAGCCCAGGCTGGCCTCTAGGCTCTCTATCCTCTTTTTAGCCAACAATTTGTGAGCTCCTCCGTACTAGGATTAGGGCCGTGTGCTTGATGAATCCTCCTTCTTGTAGCAGCTTTGAAGAGTGGGCACTAATATGCTACCACGCCCACTTTTAAAACTTAAAAAGAAGGTTCTACTATGTAGCCCTGGCTGGCTTCAGACTCATAGCCATCCTTCCCCAAGTACTGGGATTAGAGGGATGTCCACTGTGCCCACCGAAAGCAATTAAAGCAATTTATAAAACGCATTTGTTTATGGGAGGAAGGTATGGTCTCTGCTGCAGGTATAGAGGTCAAAGGACAACTTGTGGGAATCAGTTCTTCCATCATGTCAGGCTGGGGACTGAGGCTCATCAAACTTGGTGGCAAATGCCTTAGCCAACCAAGCCCTCTTAAAAAAGGGGGGGGGTCCATTTATTTTTATGTATATGAAGGTTTTGCCTGTGTGTGTGTGTGTGTGTGTCACGTGGATGCTTAGTGCCTGAGACCAGAAGAGAGCCTCAGATCCCGTGGGACTGGAGTTAGAGATGGTTTTGAGCTGCCATTTAGGTGCTAAGACCTGAACGCTGGTCCTCTCACACAGCAGTCAGAAGTTTTAACCACTGAGCCATCTCTGTAGCCCAGTGGGGGTTTTGTTTGTTTGTTTTTGTTTTGTTCTGTTTTTACTTGTTTGGTCTCTCCACGTAGCTCTAACTGTTCTGGACTCACACTGTTGACCAGGCTGGCCTCAAACTCACAGAGACCTGCCTGCCTCTCCCTCCCAAGTTCTGGGATTAAAGGCATGTGCCACCACAGCCCAGCTAGATTTACCTCTCACTTAGAGCTGCTATAAGGCTGAGCTTTTACACATATTCTCTCATTTCCTCCTCACAGCAGCCCTGGGGATGCCTATTGGGAGAACCGAACTACCAAACTCAGAGCAAAGCCATTTGCCCAAAGCTTCCTCTGATTAAGGAGGAAGCCTTGCATTAAGTGTCTTCCCTCCAGGCCATCACACGCCCAAGAACAGACAGTTGCCTGAAGAATTAAAGCACAGATTCACACAACCGTGCACACCTGTAATCCCAACACTCAGCAGGTAGATACAGGATGACTGTCTCAAGGTCAGCATCAATACATTGCAAGTTCTGGGCTGTGAGATCCTGTCTAAAATCAAAACAAAAACAATCAGCAACAATAAAAAATGGAGCTAGACGTACAGCTCAGCATGTACAATGTCTTGTATTCCATCTGCAGTACCACAGAAAACTGTGTGGTGATATAGAGCTGTAATCCCAGCCCTTCTTCAGTTGGAAGCAGGAGAATCAGATTAGGTTATCCTTGGCTACACAGAGAGTTCAAGAGCCAGCCTGGGGTATGCAGGACCCTGTCGCAAGCAAGAAGACAACCAACCAAAAAAACTAGAACAACTAAAAAAGAATGGGCTGACCACCTGAATCTGCTAGAGGCTGGAGGGATTACTCGGGAGAGGCAGCAGTCAATGGGTCACTGTCAGCTGCAAGGTGGCTGTCTTGAGTGTGGAGCTCTTTTTAGGGGGGAGGAAACTTCAGGAGTCCAGAAAGAGATCCACAGGGATGCCTGTCCCTGTCAGGTTTGTTGAGCTACCCCGACTCTCACCCTTGGCAGTGGCTCTGGGATCTCGTTCATGAAAAACAACTAAGGTTTTGTTTTTTTTTTTTTTTCAGGTTACCACATCTGGTTAGAGTCTGGGGGGCCACTGGGTATATCTCCTGGTTCCCCGAGCCCCTAAAGGGCCCCAAAGTAAGACAGAATGTGTTGTTCTTTTGTGATTCCATATAAAGACTATGCATCTCCTGAGGCTCAAGTCTTCCCAGAGGAACCTGCAGGGCAAGAGTGAGGAAGGGTGTAAGCTTCTTGCCTGTTCCAGGGAGCAAGTTCCCTCCAGTGTCCTGTACATCATAGTGGTTTCTTAAAATAAGAAATCTGCTGTTGGAATCGGGTGCGGTGGTGCACACCTGTAATCCAAGCACTTGGAGGGCAGAGGCTAGCCGATAGCTATGAGTTTGAGACCAGAGAGTCCAGGACAGCCAAGGCTACACAGAGAAACCCTGTCTTGAAAAACAAACAAACAAACAAACAAACAAAAAGAATTCTGCTGCTGAAAACTATTATTAAAGAGTTTAAAAGGTTCCAGACTATGTCCCCTTTCCTCTTTCACCTAGAACTCTGAGCAAGCTCAGCCACTCAGGCCATCCCCACACCCACCCAGCCATCTGCCTGGCTGCCTACAGCCTCTGAACATGAGCCGACAGAGCCCCTCCCCTTGGCAGTGGAAGTCCTGGTGTCCCTGTGGGGCCATCCTATCTTGTGATGTGACTGGCTATGGGCCCAGAGCGTATCTTCTTTTATAGATAGGCCCTCCCTTTCCGAGTGAGCCTCAGCAAAGTTATGGGGGTGGGACAGGAGAGCACACACATGGGCTCTCGGGACAGGGTCAACTTCAGGCTGGGACCAAGGGCATGTGACACCAACTGCTGCTGTCCCCATAGTTCTGGCCCTGCCTCCCCACCACAGAGATTTTTCATGGGGCAAAAGGAAGGAAACATATGCTTATTTATTTAAGGAGAGAGAGAGAAAAAAAAGCCCAATGTGGTGGCTCATGCTTGTAAGCTCAGCAGTTCTGAAGTTGAGGCAGAAAAATTGCTGAGAACTTAAGGCCAACCTGGGCTACAAAGTTAGACCCTGTTTCAAAAAACCTGAGAAAAAGGGGGAGGAGAGGAAATAAAAATTTTTTAAAAAATAAAAAAAAAGAAAATTAATCATGAAGGATTGGGATGGGGATGGGGATTATGCAAGGAGCTTTGGACAGTAGTTCTCAACCACCCTTTAGGGGTTGAATGACCCTTTCACAGGGGTTACCTAAGACAATCAGAAAATGCAGGTATTTACTAATCATAACAGTATCAAAATTATAGTTATGAAGTAGCTACAAAAAAATTTCAAGTTGGGGGTCACAACATCAGTATTAAAGTGTTGCCGAGTTAGGAAGGTTGAGAGCAACTGTCTTAGAAGAACTCAAGGTAGGGGCACTCTTCAAAGAGAGAAAAATAAAGAAGAAAGACAGAGGGAGGAAGGGAGGAAGGCAGAAGAGAAAGAACAAAAGAGCAAGCAGGCTGAAGCTATAGCCCAATTGGTGCAGCAGCTGCCCAGCAGGCACAACACCCTGGGTTCCCTCCACACACACAAAACCTGGGCATGGTGGCCTGTCCCTGTGATCTCAGCACCAGAGGAAGAGGCAGGAGGATTAGAAGTTGGAGGTCGTCTTGATACACTGGAAGTTTAAGGTCACCCTGAGCTACATGAGATCTGTCTCAAAAAGAGAGAGAGGAAGAGGTTTTAAGTACATCTCATATTTTATATCTTTTCTAATAAGTGGACAGAAATAACAAAAATAGAAGCAACCCAAGTTAAATGGTGCAAAGGACATGAATAGGATTCCTCTAAAGGAGACACACAAGTGGCCAGCAAACACATGAAAGGATGCTCAGCCTCATTAGTCATCAGGGAACTGCAACTCAAAACCACCACGATGCATCACTTCACACCCACGAGGGCAGCTATGACAATAACAATCTTTTTTTTAAAAAAAACCAGAAAATAACAAGTGTTGTCGAGGATGTGGACAGATGAAGGGAGGTTGCTACAGAGAGTGTAAAATGGTATAGCTGCTAAGGGAAAGCAACTTGCTCAAAAAGATACAGAATTATCTACTGATACATAGTTCTTTCCCTAGGTATGTAGCCCTGAAGAAATGAAAACAGGGGCCTAAAGAAATATAAAGACTCAAATGTTCACAGCAGGATGTTTGTAAGTGTCAGTGTAAACCATCCAAGTGTCTCTATGCAGATGAAGGAAGGCATAAATGAGCCGTGGTATATGCATGCAGTTGAAAATTGCTAAGTCATTTAAAGTAGGGACATTGGGTAAATGGGATGGCTCAGTGGGTAAGTGTTCTTGTTTGCAAGCCTGATGACCTGAGTTTGATTCCCAGGACCAAAATAGTGGAAGGAGAGAAATTACCCATTCTAGTTGTCCTCTGACTTCCCACATAGAAGCAGACATAAATATATACACATACATATGTGTGTGTATGTGTGCGTATAAGTAAGTAAATTTAGTAATTAAAAAAGTAAGCTGGGTGTGAAGGCAATGTCTTTAATCCCAGCACTCTGGGAGGCAGAGTCAGGCAGATCTCTGTGAGTGTGAGGCCAGCCTGGTTCACAAATTGAGTCCAGGACAGCCAAGGCTACACAGAGAAACCTTATCTTGGAAACAACACAGAACAAACAATCGAAAAACAAAACAAAAAGTAAAGTAGTGGTATAAGCAATAAGCTAGATGAATGGCATAAACACTATGCTAAATGAAACCAGACACAGAAGGTCACATATTAGGTGAAAACTTTTACATAAAATATATAGATTAGATTTTTAAAAAAAATGTAGCAGTAGAATGCAGATTGTTGCATTCTTTAATGCAGGTAATTGCCAGGGCCTGGGCGGGAAGAAGAAGAAATTATTAGATGTCCCAGTGGTTAAGAGCAATTGTTGCTCTTCCAGAGGACTAGAGTTCAGCTCTAGGTGGCTCACAAACTACCTGAAATTTCTGTTTCAGAGGATACCCTCTTCTGGTCTCCCTGGGTACCAGGCACACACACACACACAGAGGCAAACACATAAAATTAAAACAAAACAAAACAAATCTTTAGAACATTGATCAAAATCTCTCCTGGGGTATGGGGATGCTGCTCAGTAGGTAGAGTACTTGCTTACTTAGCACACAGAGAGCTGGAGTTGACCCCCAGAACTACACAAAATCAACTATGGTAGTGTACACCTGTAAACTCAGTACTCTAGGGGCAAGAGGGCCAACTACTTGGCGAATTCGAGGATAGATAAATAGATAGACAGACAGGCAGATGGATAGATAGACTGATGGCTAGACTGATAGAATGATCAGACGTAGGAGTGGCAGAGCAGAAAAACAAGCAATAGGTCTAGTGGTGATTGCGGCATTTGCCTTTAATTCCAGTAGTCTAGAGGCAGAAGCAGACAGAGCTCTAAGTTCAAGGGCAGCATAGTCTACCAGTCAGGGCTACACAGAGAAACCCAGTCTCAAGAAAACCAAAACCAAACCAAACCAAACAAACAAACAAATCCCACCATAATATTATGCCTTAAAATTGTAAGTCCTGGAAGGTGATTTATTTTTACTCATTTGCTGAATAGAGAATGAATGGCTTAAAAAAATTTTTTTATATGTAGGACAGTTTGCCTGCATGTACGTGTGCCACATGCATGCAGTGCCTATAGAGCTCAGAAAAGCACATCTGATTTCCTAGAACTGGAGTTTCAGAAGGTTGTAATCCACCATGTGGGTGCTAGAAACTGAACCTGAGTCTTGTGCAAGAGCAGCCAGTTCTCTTAACTGCTGATCCATCTCTTCAGAACCTTGGTTTCTCACACACACACACAAAAAGTGCACCTCTTTCTATAATCCTGTCTTCTACCCTCAGCACACTCGTCTCCAAGTAGATGGGGAGAAACGGTTTTAAGTTCTTTTTAAGTTTAATTATACAAAAAAAAAATGCAGACAATCATTACTCTCCTTTTCTTTTCACACGAAAATAGCATGTTATTCACACAGTTCTACATTCCTTATTGAACTTAATCTTCACGTGGGAACCTAGCCATGTGCATACGTAGCTGTTCAATTCTCTCTTACAACTGCATAGTAATTCACTGCACAGAGATGCACCATCATTTGTTTGATGAATTCCCACTTAGGCATTTCTCTCTTCTCTTCTCTCCTTTCCTCTTCTCTCCTCTCCTCTTCTGCCCTCCCCTCCTCTCCTCTCCTCTCCTCTCCTCTCCTCTCTGCCTCTGTCTCTTCCTTCTTTTTCCTGTCTCTCTTTCACTCTGTTTCTTCTTCTCCTCTCTTTTTCTCTCTCCCTGTCTGTTTTTCTTTACCCTGTCTCTCCCCTCTGACTCTGTATGCCTCTCCCTTTTTTCTCCTTTCTATCTCTCTGTCTGTTTCTCTTTTTTTGTTTGTCCCCCCCCCCATGTGTGTATTGCTGCTAGTCTTTTTTTCTATCTAGCTAGCTTTTTTTCCCCCCCTCTCTCTTTTTTTCTCATGTAGACCTATCTGGTCTTCAATTCACTTTGTAACTAAGATTGACCTTGAACTCTGACCCTCCTATCTCTACCTCAAGAACTAACTAGAGCTGGACAGTGTTGGCGCACAGCTTTATTCCAGCTCTTGGGATGCAGAGTCAGGCAGGTCTCTGTGAGTTCAAGGCCAGCCTGACCTACAGAGCATGTTCCAGGACACCCATGACTACATAGAGAGACCCTGTCTCAAAAAACAACAACAAAACACTAACTAGGGTTGCAGGTATGTATCACCACACCTGGCTTTCTTCTTTTCTTTTCTTCTGATAGGATATCACTACCATCAGGCTATGAATCTGCGATCTTCCTGCCTCCATTTCCTGAGTGCTGGGATGCATGTACCACCATAATGCATTAGCAGAAGAGCTGCAATGAGAATTGTATACAGATGCCTCTTTGTAGGTGTATAATAATATTTATGAGGTAAACTAGGTGAGATTATTTAAAAGGAAGTATGAACAGCTGGTCACACACACACAACACCAGTAGCCCAGTATTTAAGGAGGCTGAGGCAGGAGGATTCTGAGGTTGAGGGAAAACTGAGGCTACACAGTAAGATCCTGTGTGAGACCCTAAGACCCTGAAATGTTTCTCTCTCTCTCTCTCTCTCTCTCTCTCTCTCTCTCTCTCTCTCTCTCTCTCTCTCTCTCTCTCTCTCTTTCTCTCCCTATCTCATCTAGCTATCTCTTGTGCACATTCACAGAGAGAGATAAGGGGAGAAGCTACCAAAGGTCTCTTTATAGCCAGGCACCACTTACTGCACAAGGCAGTGCATGTGTGCCACTATGTGGAGACCAGAGGACAGCCTTGGGTATAAGTCCTGGCCCTCCATTTCATTTAATACATGGTCTCTTTGCTTGTGGATGCGTACAGTCAGGCTCCTCGGTCCTTAAGCTGCCAGGACTTCTCTTGTCTCTGTTTTCAGTCTTATGTTAGAAGTGCCAGCACTACAGATGTGCGACACATCTGGCTTCACACAGGTTCTGGAAAGTCAAATTCAGGTCTTCATGACTGCATGTCAAACACTGCCCACTGAGCTGTCTTCCCAGCCACTTATTTGTTTGTTCATTTGTTTATTGCAATGTAGTTTCTATAATATATGCTGCACTGAAATGAGCAGAAAGGAGAATGGAGTTTCAAGTTAATCTTTGAAGTGTGCACCCAGTGGTGTGCCAGTAGGTGCTTGTAAAGAAACAGAAGGCACGCTAGGTTCTTCCTGCCCTTCCCTTTGGGACTCCATTCAACTTGATTCAAAGCAACTCCATTCAAAGAGGGTCCTGTGCTGTCACACAGACTTTACATTTATTGGAGAGATGAGCCCCAAAGAGTAAGTGACATCTCAAGCTGTGCTGGGTGATCTTGAAAAACGTTGTCACCTCCTGGAGTCTGTTTCTTCAATCACCAAAGGGGGGTCTTAGTGACCTTATAAAGACTGTGGCGACAGTGATTAGAACTCCTTGAGTGCAAGTGCTACACGTAGTGCAAATTAGCCTACAGCAGGTGACTCAACGCATTCACAGGGACTTAGACTAAAATGCAAATGGCTGATACAGAACTCTTTCCTGGGAGACACTGGGGGTGGGTGGAGAGAGATAAGGGGAGAAGCTGCCCAGGGGTCTCTTCACAGCCAGACAGCGCTGCTGCCACACAAAGCAGATGCATTTTGTGGAGCTCCATTTTACGATTATCCAGATCCAGACTCAGTAAGATCAAGTGACTCACCCAAGGTCATACAATAAGCAGATGGCACAGACAGGGTTTCAACCAAGGCATGACTCAAATGTCCTTGCTGACAGAACCTTGGATACCAGAAGAATGCTGGATGACAAACTGGGCAAAGATGTCAGGATGGAAGACAGTAGTAGTCTCTACTTCATAGGGCTCAAGGACCCATTGGGCAGTGGGAGAGATGATGCTTCAGCTTCTTATGTCTCCCCAACTGGGAAAACAATTTCTCTCCCAAAGAGAGACATTAAGATTATTTAATGAGAAAGATCATGGGCTGATGAGATGGCTCAGTGGGTAAAGGTACTTGCTGCCAAGCCTGACGACCTGAGTTTAGTCCCCAAAACACAGATGGTGGAAGGAGAGAACCAATCCTTGCAAATCGTATTCTGGCTTCTACATACGCAATGTGGTATGTATGTACAAATACAAACATTAATAATTAAATAAACACACTTTAAATATCAGGCCTCATGGAGTTTGCCTATGTTAAGTTTAGAGCTATGTTTGCTCAGCATTTCCTATAACACATACCTCAGTGCATTAGGGTTTCTTGGGCATCTTTAGATCAAATGATCCAGGCTTATACTAAGGCCTGCAAGAGTGGGAGGGAAAAGAACATGGAGTTGGGAGAGAGACCTAGTGCTGACTTCCTTTGGGGCTCCCAAGTTTGGCTATGTACCGAGGTGTTTCCCAGGGCGGTGGCCTTGGCTCCCCTGACCCATGGCTTTGCAAGGCCCAGCCCTGCAAACAAGGCGCTCACTGTGCAGGCATGTTCCGAGCCACTGGCCCAGAGTCCCAGCCAGCTGGGGCCTGCTACAGTGAGTCAGCCCTTCACTGGGGAAAAACTGTGGTGCCTGGTCCCTAGGTCATTTTTTCCAGCTTGGCCCTGTCCTGCACTGGCTTCCAGAAATTTTCCTTTTGGGATTCAACAGGGGGTGTTCCCAGGGGTCACTGGCCATCATGGGAGCATAGGTCATATTGTACATCTTAGCCACATACAAGTCACTGGCAACAGCTATCTGAAATCTACTACTTTTTCCATCCATAAAAAGGGAAAGAAAAGCTACAAGGACAAATCTCTATTGCTACTACATCTGTGACCATATAGTCACATCCTAGGGACAAATGAGTAGCACAATGAAGTTCACCCTTGTCTCCTGTCATAGGCCACTGTGACACAGCAGGTCACCTGGAGCATAGGTGGCAGTGGTCTTTGGCCAGTCAGCCCACCTTTCTGAAAAGTGATGCTCCCTCAGGCCCCTTGCATGGTAAAGACATCCTCATTGTCTCCCCTGAACATCATCTCCCAGCTGGGCCCCATCATCTTCCCTTGCAAATGCCCAGGGTTGAGTTTCAAATCAGGTCACCCTGCTTTCCCTTCTGGTACTCCAAGCTTCCCAGGGCTCCTGAAGCTACTCCTTATATACAAGGTGGGCCTTCCCTGGTTCAGCATAACAGGCTACTGGGAGGGTGTTTGAGATGGCCGCTGGCCCTCAGTAGTCCAGGATACAAATCCTTTTTGTCTAGGGGATAGGTGCCTGCCAGGCCTCCAAGGCCTTACTTAGTCTTTGATTAGTGAAGGAAATCTTCATCAGCCACAGTGCTTAGGGGTGCACAGAGATACTCTCCTGTTGTCATGAAGCCGACAGCATGGAGAGAACGTATGCACATGGGATAATTGTGCAAACAGAAGCCAACGATCTGGGCTAAAATGAAGGTGGAACACAGGAAAGCAGGCCACAGGGCTGGGTAGAGTTTGCAGTATTTGGGGAAAGGTTTGCCTGAGCAGGGATAGGTAAGTAGGTGTTGTCTGGTTGGTGTGGCATAGGGTGGAAGAACAGCTTGTTATGGCTTCAGCTGGGCCCGCCCCACCCACCCCCACCAAAAAGCTGTCAAAAATTAGTTGGCTAAGTTTTATGTCAACTTGACACAAGCTAGAATTATTTGAAAGGAGGGAACCTCAATTGAGAAAATGCCTCTGTGAGGTCTGGCTGTAGGGCGTTTTCTTATCAGTGATTGATGAGAGAAGGCCCAGTTCATGGTGGGTGATGCCATCCCTGGCACCCAGTATTAAGACTCTCAGTACTAGCATGTGACTTTATTTGAAAAGTCTTTGCCACCACTGTGAGCCACACAAATCTGGGTACTGAACCCAGTACTTTGTGTGTTCTAGGCAAGTACTCAGCTATGTCTCTACTTCCTCTCCCTTCTTTTCAGTGAAACCCAGGCCCCACCACTGAGTTACGTCCACAGCCCTCGGTTTTTAAAGACAAGATCTTCAAATGGAGCCCAAGGTGGCATTTAATTCATAATTCCCCTGCCTTACCTTTGGAGTGCTTAGATTATAGATATGTGCTACCAAGCCAGCTCAATAAAGATGGTCCTTCAGAAGTAATCAAATGAACACGAAGTCATCAGGCTAGATGCTGATGCTGACTGGTGGGGGTTTTGTTGTTGTTTGTTTCTTTGGTTGGTTGGTTGGCTGGTTTGTGTGTTTGACACAGTGTCTCACTATGTAGCCCAGGATGGCCTTAAACTTCTAGTGATGTTCTTGCCTCAGCCGCCCAAGCGGTAGGATTGCACAGGAACCACTATATCTTGCCTCTCTTCATATAGTTTTTCTTTCTTTTTTGGTAGTAGCAGAGACTGCACCTTGGGCCTCGTGCATATGAGGCAATCATTCCACCCCAGCCCTCACACCCAACGGTGCTGATTGGTGATTTTACATAAAAGGTGACTTTTGAAGATCATGGCAGAGATAGACCCATCCCTATATAATCAGCCAAGGATCATTACTAGGTTAGAAGCTAGAAGGGGCAGCAGGAGCACCCTCAGAAGAAGAAAGCAGACATACACAGGCCTTGATCTAGAATTCCTAACACACAGAACTCTAGACCAGCCATCCCTGGTGTTCAGAGATGCTTGACTGTAGTCCTTGGCAAACAAGCCCAGCTAGTAGGCAGAGGGGCAAATGAAATAGTCCTGGAAAAAGCTGGGAGGCCCCAGGAGACAGGTTTGAGAGCAAACCCACCTGTCTGGAATGCAGTCAAAATTCCTTTGCATGAATGAGGCAGAAATGAATCAGTGTGGGTACCTCCTGCCACTATAGAAACAACGTTGAAAATAAAAACCTTGAAGATGCATAGATTATTCAAGATAAGCTGGGGGAGGTAGGAAGTCGTTGTGCTCTCAGGGGCTTCCCTGTGAGGGTGGGGACTGGAATCTTTAGTCTTATCTGTGTGGCCTGAGGTCAATCACCTTCTGTCTCTGTGCTTCAGTGCTTCTTTCTTTATCCAGGACATTCTGTAACCATGACACTAGTAATGCTGCTAGCTTGTGTGCAGGGCACAGGATGACCACGCATAGCACACAACGTTGTTTTTGCAACTGCCATCTAATTGGGTGCAGTCATTCATTCTGATAGTGTGCAAGACAAACAGCAAGTTCAGTCCTTTGAGAGCTGAAGCAGCATCTTCCCTCACACGGATCGCAATACCTCCTGGGCTGAGCCCCTGAGTGGCCACAGCTGTATTCCTCAACTCTTCCCTGACTGAATGAGAGTTGAGACATGATCCAGTCAAGCCAATCAGGCTCTTTCCCTGGGATTTTGGGGCTTGGATCTAGGGATGGAATAGGGGTAAGGGTGGGAGTGAGGTGAAGATCGTGAAATGACAGCTCAGTTTTTGCTGTGCTTCCCTGAGCTACTCAAGATTCTAGTCTTGGAATGTCTCTGCATTGCTTAGGATAGGTGGAGAGCAGTTTCTGTCCTGGTGTTCTGACTCCTGGAACACCTTGTGAGCTTAAGCTGCTGCTAATGATGTGATTGGTTTTGGTGTGTGTTATTCTGGCATAAGCCTGCCCGTGACCTCTTTTGGATCTCTCCCTAGAGTTAAGGGACTCATTGATAGTGCATGAAATACTGATTACCCGCCCTTCTTTGTTAATCAGCAAACTATTTGTGTCAGGAGTCAACATTCCTCTCCCTCACCCATCTTAAAGTAAGGTAAACTGAGGCTGACACACAGAACAGAAGGAACCCTGGATGGCTCAAGCCCTGGTCCAGGAAAGAATAGTCCTTCTTTCATGAGACTTTTGGCAAACATTCCCCTTCAGGATGGGCCCGGAAGTGTGTGTGCAGGAATGCTATAGCCATCTTCAGTCCACGAGAGCTCAGTAATCCTTAGACACACAGGATTAAGAATA
Source organism: Pachyuromys duprasi (assembly GCA_028658305.1). NCBI lineage: Eukaryota > Metazoa > Chordata > Mammalia > Rodentia > Muridae > Pachyuromys > Pachyuromys duprasi. The sequence continues at coordinate 33,379,846 of CM053761.1, read as the reverse complement.
CATTCTGTGCTCAAAAGACAGCTGAAGAACCAAAATCACTTATGTGTAGAGAGCTGCTTGTTTTCATCCTGGCCTTCACCTGGAGACAGGGATAGGCAGGATGTCTTGCCAAGTTCACTTACTTTTGTTTGTGTTGAGGATCACCCAGACAGGTGGTCGAGGTAAATAAGTTTGACTTCGAAATGAATCCCTTCATTGTATTGAGGTACTTTGCTCTGAGTATAAAAAGGCATTGTGGAATAAACCGAGCTATGACAGTTTCTACTGGCAGCCCTCTTGAACTGATCCCATGTGCAGTGTATTGGTTTTCTTATTTTCTTTCAATCCTCACTCCCCACTCCAGCAACTATGCTATTTATTGAGTATTGACCAGGTCCTCTTGTATCTCCCATTTTGTGCTTTTTTTTTTTTTTCAGACAAAGTCTCATGTAGCCCAAGATGGTCTTGAACTTGCTATATAGCAGAGACATGACCTTGAACTTCTCATTCTTTTGTCTCTGGGGATCACAGGGATAAACCACCATGTTAGCCCAATTTATTTTCTGCTGTGGTTCCAATGTAGGGCTTTGCACATGCCATGGAGGTGTGTTACAAAATGAAGTACATCCCCAACTCCAGGCATTGTGAAAGATCTGCCAAGGCTACACAGGAAGAGCCTCTCTCCAAAACAAAAACAATCATTGTCTGCCAGCCAAGAATGGGAATTCTGCCCCTAATCACAGCTACTTGGAAGGCTGGGGCAGGAGGATTGAAAATTATAGACCATGTTGGGTAATTGAGACTCTTTTCTCTCTCTCTCTCTTTAAACAAAAGGCAAAAAGAGAGCTAGGGATTGAGGAATCTAGTTCAGTGGTAGAAATGTTTAGCTAGCTGTCACCTGACCCTCTGTGGATGACACTGCTATGCTCATTTTGCAAAAGACAGGGCTAAGGTCCAGAGGAGGAAGTGGTTTCCTTGGGTTCATACAGTGAACTTTCAGCTATCTAGCATCTGTGTGTACTTCTAACCACTGGGATACACTACCTAGCTTCTAGTGGATGAATGAGTTCAAACATGTTAGCAAGATGCATATGTAGACATGTGTGGAAGGAGAGCTGCACAGTGTGAATACAAAAAGAACAGCCTGGGTATATAGCTCATTGGTAGAATATTTGCCTCTCTTGGGTCCTGGATTGTATTCCTCACAATAATGTAATTGGACATGAGTCCCCCTCTTTTTTCCTTTTAAAGCCACCATACCTTTGCATGATGATAGTCAAGTTTTTTTCTCCACTTCACCCCTCTCTGAGAAAAGGTTTTTCTATATAGCCTGGGATAACCTTGCTCTCATGTCATAACCTACACTGGCCTTGAAAGCAGTGAGATCCTCAGCCTCTAAAATGCAAGGATTACAGATATATAATCAGCTATAATAAACACATTTTTAAGAAAAAAGACAACAGAGTCCTATAGTCTCTGTAGGACACAACCAGTGAGAAAGAGTAACCCTGAGGAATCTGTGGAGCAGTGTGGACATGACACCGCAGGCCCCACTGGGAATGGTGGACCCTGAGGGGCAAGCCCTTCACTCATAGGATGCCTTTGTTAGAAATCTGAGTGTCACTAACTTTGGGCATAAAGATCTTGAGAGCATCAGGTTGTTTGCGGCACACACCTTTAACCCAGCACTCAGGAGGCAGAGGCAGGTGGCTCTCTGAGTTTGAGGCTACACAGAGAAACCCTGTTTCTAGTAAACAAAACAAGATGACCTTGAAAGTACCTGCTTTATCCTGCTGCATGGACAGGCTACCTGCTTGCTTTGAAGCCAGACTAACATCAAACAGACTACGCACAGTCAGCTTCAAAGAGATCCCGAGGACCCTGGCCCAGCAGTGTCTACTGTACTAAAATCCTTCCAGTGGCATTGAGACAGAGCAGGTGCAGACAGGGATGGGGTGCTATCTGCTGGCCCACAAGATCTCTACCTTGCCAGGTGATGTGGTAGGAGTTTGTTTCAATATAGCCTTATCCTTTAGGCAAATCTCTCACAGGTCTTGTGGGGGACATGAAAGTCATAAAAGGTTTTTTTTTTGTTTGTTTTGTTTTTTGGGAAGGAAAATAAAACCAACCTTAGAAACATGAATCCTGCCTACTGGGCACATTATAAATTTGAGTATGCACTGAGCATTTTCCTTGTCCTTGGAGCCATATGAAACATTCTAGATATGTGAGTCATTCAATTCTAAGCACACTCAGAGGTAGAAAGTTGGCTGTCCTCATAGGCTCTGGGGAAACCGAGGCTGAGATGTTTTAGGTTATGTAGCTAGTAAGTGGTACACTCAAGAGCTAAACACACATATGACTCCAAATTTTCTGTCTGTCTGTCTGTCTTTTGATACAGGGTGTCTTGTGACCCAGTCTGGCCTCCAACCCTATTCTATATAGCTGAGGGTTACCAGGAATGGTGGCACATGCCTTTAATCCCAGCACTTGGGAGACAGAGGCAGACATATTTCCAAGTTCAAGGCCAGCCTGGTCTACAGAACAAGTTTCAGGTTTCAGGAGAGCCAGGGGTCTGTACAGAGAAACCCTGTCTTGAAAAGCCAATATATGGCTGAGGGTGATCTGACATGCCCACATTTCTACCTGGAAAGTATTGGGGTTACAGGTGTGCACAACTACACCAGGCTTATGCAGTACCAGGGACCAAACACAGGGCTTTGGCCATGCTAGACAAACACTCTAGCAACTGAGCTACATCCCCATTTAGTTTTCGGCACCCGGCCTCATGTAGCCTGTGCCGTCCTCAAACTCAAACTCCGAATGTAGCAGAAGATGACCTGGAACTCCTGGTCTGTCTTCCTCCACATGCTGGGTTCGTAGGCACATATTAGCCCTCACTCCTGCCTACTTTCAAATTGTTTGCTGTTAACCACAGGGCTGTGTTCAGTCTTATCTGTAGGCACATAGCCACTGAAACCTAGATGTTTGCCTCTCATGTGAGCATCCACAGATCCTACGAGCAAAGTTTAAATTGGATGCTCGGGATGAACTGAGCGGACAGAAAGCCCTGCCCTCACGGAACTTCCATGATGACACCAGTGGGATCAAAGCGGCATTAGAGGTGGGGATTATGCCTGCTGTTTATAGATGAAGCATCCAAGGCAGGTGCTCCTGAGAGTCTGCCGATCCTCAGCCCCCCGTGTTGGTGTGTCTCCTTTGTCATTGTCACCAGTGAACGAACATTCATTTAAAACTTTCTATGTGTTGGGTAGAGACACAAATGCACAGCTCTTGTCTCGTAACATATTCATTCTCTGTGGATCCTTCTCGAATGTCTTCCTGACCCGGAGCTTCGGCTGAGGCCACGGAACAGCTGTACTGACTCACACCCCAGGAAGCTGACACTGTCCTTAGACCAGCCCGAAGCAGAAGGGACAAGGGCAAGGGTGTTTGGAAGAACAGAGCCAGTAATAGTGTCTGGGGTCATAGAAGATCTCTGTACTCCCAGGGTGGCCCATGGCCAATAGTGAGCCCTGTCCCTAGGTCTGTTAGAGAGAGCGTCAGGAGAGAGGTCTGATAAACATTTCAAATCTCCTGTCTTTCAGAAGCTAAAACTCAGTGGAAGGAAAATTCTTCTCACTGGAATATTTTCCTTTTTCTTTTTGGTTTGAGACTGAAGTATATAGGTTGGTCTAGAGCTCACTATACAGTCCAGGCTGCCCTGTGACTTGTGGTAACCCTCTTGCCTCAGCCTCTCAAAGGCTGGGATTTGCAGGCATAAGCCATTACACGCTGCTTCTTCAGAGGATTCGCAAATGTCCAGCTGCGTCCTGGACAAAAGTAAATTCTTGTCATACACAGTAGCCAGTGCCAGTGAGGTGAAGTGTCTGCGTTGGTCACTCAATTGCAGTGAAAATACGTGAAATTACATCTCCCCCTCCTTGACTTAAATAAAGGAAGGAGTGAGCCTCAGTAAAAGAATGCTTGCCTAACTGTGTATGGTCCTGGGTTTCATCCCTAGCGCTGAGAAAGAAAGTGGGGGAGAGGAGGGAGTAGGTAAAAGGAGGAGAGTGCTAAGAAAGCTCACTTCCTGGAGGAAGCCTGTATTGCTATATTGACTGGCAGTTATATTGATAGTTACTTTAAATTTTTTCAAATTATATTTTTTTGAGTGGTATGTGTGTGTGAGTGCACATATGTGTGTGTGTGTCTGTGTGTAAGATAACTTGAGGGTCTCGGTTTTCTGTTCTACCCTGTGAGTATGTGAGTCCCGGCATCAAACTCAAGTTGCCAGTCTTGCCAGCAAGCATCTTAACCTGCTAAACCATCTCACCAGACCCTAATCATCTTGGTCAGACTAAGGAAGATGAGGCTTTATTTTGGGTCCCCACTTCCACAGTTCCTGATAATAACCATTCTCAGGGCAAATTTGTTAGACTCTTAATACCAGCTCTCTGAAGACAGTTTCTCCCCTCCCCATTTTGTTCTCTGATGTAACCCCAGATTCTAGGAGGGGGCCTGACAGATACTAGGCCTAGGATAACTGTTAGTTGCATCACTAATGACAGATACCTTCAGGGAGGTACTAATCTGGGCAGGGGTCTCTTCTGCAGGCCTGGCTGGTCGATGGAGGCTGCTGTCAGCCAGAACTGGGGGAGATAAATCCTTTGCAGTGTCAGGCTTCAGGGAGGGAGACCTCCAATGAGCCACACATTGCAACATGCAGGAAGAGGGAAGTTTTCACTCATTGATAACCATCACTGTGAACTCCTCCCTGACACCCCTTTCTTCAAGCCCTGGCCTCCTTACTGGAAGACACAAACTCGCCCCAGTTTTCTACATCCTGAGCCCTGAGAGATGTCATCACCTGCTGGAGGCCTCTAGACTAGCCTGGTACAGACCCTGGGAGGTGCTGGCAGATTTGGGGTGCTTGTGATGTGTGCATGGAGTAAGCAGGAGATAATGCTGCTGTGTAAGCTCAATGCACTAGCTTTGGCTCATTTGTTCCTTAGTACTTGATGGTGACCTGGGCCATGCCTTGAGCATGAAGGCAACTCAAGGACACAAGGCAAAAGGGGGCAAGTTTGAAAACCATATCAACTGGCACAAATCACAAAAAAGCTACCATGTTGGGAGACAGTCTGATGTAGTCGAGGCTAGCCTTGCTTTGTAGCAAAGTCTGGCCATGATGCCACAGAGGCTGACCTTGAACGCCTGATCCTTCTACCTTTTCTTTTCATTTGCAGGCAAGATTATAGGTGTGTGCCAACACATCCAGCTGGAAATAGCATTTTCCGAAAGGCAAGGGTTGTGTGACTAGGATCCTGACCCTGAGCCAGCCAACCAGGTTCCAAAGCTCTATAATCCTCGGCAATTTACCTGACCTCTTGAGACTCTCCTCTACTTTTGTAACCAAATGAGTTAGCGAGCTCCTGGCCCTCAGACTGCGTTCTAGCAGGACCTGATAGCTCACACCTGTAATCCTAGTACTAAAGAGATTAAAGGCTACTGCAAGTTTGAGGTCAACCTGGGCTACATGTTAAGTGCTTGGGTATCCTGGGCTATGGAGTGAGACCATGCCTCAAAAACAGGAAGACAAAGACAAACAAACAAACAAAACCCCCACAACAACAAGACAGAAATGATAAACAAAACCAAACAGGGTTAACAAAGAGTAGGTTAGAAGGAGACAGCTCATTTTGGTCAGTTTTTTACATTGAAAACAGGAGGACCTGAGGCTGATCCACAGAATCCATATTAAAAAACTCAGAGATGGAGTGATGGGGACAGGAAAATCCTTGGGTGGAAGTGGGGAGCTCTGTGTCCAGCCTGCCTAACCTAACAGGTGAGCCCCGGGCCATGACAGATCGTCGCTCTGCAGCAACAGCAAAGACAGACAGTGACCAGGGAACAACAAATCATAGGTGTGGGGTTTGCTAAATGGGCCAGCTTGCTCTGTGTGCACAGGTCAGGGGTCTGTGAACTTCTAACAACATGAGGCCTGGACCGTGGCTATGAGACGGTGAGTTAAAGTTTGTAAAGCGATGAGCATGTATGTGCTGGGCCCTGAGTCAGCTCCAGTGCTATCTGCTATAGCTCCTACATTCCTTAGTACCACTAGCCCCATGAGAAGAGACCTGCTCATCCTACTTCACAGGGAAAGGAAGTAAGGACCAGAGAGGTGATTATCTGACCTGTTCCCTGACCCACTGCTTAGGAGTGACAGAGGTAGGATTTGAAGCCAGGTCAAGCTGACCTAGCATCTATAGCTGTAGCGGAGTGGGTGGAGAAAGGGCAAAGCCCCAGAGGCTTCTGGGATGGTTGGCAGGGAAGAGCCCTGGGTTTGACGATGTTCCTTGAGGGCAGATGGCGTGATCACCTGTGTTTTGCCCCTGTTGGTCTTCAAAGAATCCGCAGGCCCAGACAGGCTCCTGTCTGGGAGTGAGAGTAGCCGAGCCTGACCTATGACACAATGTTAGTGGAGGGGGCCACTGAAGGAAGGAATACCAGGAGTTACGACACCCTAAGCCTAGGCCCGGTAATGAGGGTCAGATACCCAATGGCCATGGTGACCAGAATGGACAGATCACTATGTGTCTCCTGTCCCCTGCTATGCCCTGTCCCACATGCCTCCCATGGTCTTCTCTGCTTACCTTAGTCCCACAGGCCTCTTTAGAGAACAGGCAGACCTACCTCTCTCCCATCCCAGGGCCTTTGCTTCTGTTATCTCCCTTGCTGTCATCCACCTTTGCTCAGGTCCTTTGTGCCCTCAAGTCCTGGCTCTATTGTCACCTCCTAAAAATGCTCTTCATATCTCCTTTCCAGAAAGCCACCATACTCACACATCTCCTGCCCCCTCTGTGACTACCTTATTGATCCGTGTTCACTGTCTGTCTCTGCTAGAACACAAGTAAACCTCAAAGACTTGGACAACGTCAAAGGCTATCCTGCTTGCCTTGAACAAGTAGCCACTGCATGGCAAGGATGCAAGAAGTATTTGCTAATGAGATGATAAGTACATAAATGGATGAGGATGGGGAAATGGTCTCTACTTTTTAAACCTCAGTTCACCCTTCTTCAAGACATGCTGAATACCTTCGGAAGCAAATGGAAATAAGGGGCAGTTACTGAGGATTTATTGTATGCCAGCATGACATGCCTATAACCCAACACTTGGCGGGGTGCAGGTAAGAGAACCAGAAGTTCAAGATTATTTCCAGCTATGTCAAGAGTTTAAGGCCAGTCTGGTCTACCCTATCTTTCTCTCTGAGAGAGAGATTTTCTTAATATGTTATATATAAACATGTATTATATAATATTATATATGTACATATTTCATATAAATATGTATTTTATATTAATGTGCATTTTATATATATATGAAAGCTAGAAGTATAGCTCAGTGGTAGAGTGCTTGCCTGACATGCCCAAAGCCTGGCATCTTAAAGCAAGCACCTCGCCACAAACAAACCTTGCATCTGGAAAAGCTTAAGTTAAGACCGCTATTCCTTAAGACTGCCCCAGAGACTGGGGTTCTTTACTTCCTGGGTGGTTTGCACTGTGGATTCTGAGAGTTAATCCCATTCCTCTACTACCTCCAGGAAAGGAGATGAAGGGGTGGGGGTGCTGGAAGCAAAGGGATCAGATAGTTTCTCAGCAAGATTCCCCCTTTGTTGATTTCTGTCCTCTCATCCCGCCCTCCCCTCCCCCCTTCCCTCCCCCCCCCCGCCCCATCAACCACATACTAAGAATAAACTCTACACCCTGCCTGCCTCCAGTGTCACAGTTTCCTGCCTCTATGGTCACGGGCTGCTTGGGCTCTGAGGGATTTTCCAGCTTGGGGCAGTGCCTCTGGGACTCGGGGCAGTGACATAGCAGAGAGGTTCTGTGATGCAGACCCAGAGCCAGGAAAACCCCCAGGCAGAGGGGATGACAGAGAACTGGAGTGGGGCCCCTAGCGGGTGCAGGGCGGGAGCCTCTGGGAAGCCCAACTGGGTCTTCTCTCTTTCGTTGTACTACTTGTCCTATAGCTGGCCGGTGATGGCTGGCTGTCAGCCAACGTGAAACCAAGGCATGGTGACGCACACCTGTAATCCCCAGCACTCTGGAGGCTGAAGAGGAGGATCATGAGGCCATCTTGGGCTACACAGAGAAAGAAAACTGGACAGCCAACAGAGGTATAAACAGATTCCAGCTTCACATGGCACCCATGCCTGGGGGAAAGACTGTTCTCCGTGTTTTCTCTTCCCCTAAAACAGAGACTCCAGTGTCCTGATCTGACCCTCTTGGCGCCAAGCCACTGATAACCATCGCAGTAAGATATCAACCCTGGCGAGCAGTTTCCCTACCCTTTCTCTTCTCGGTTCTACTACTGATACCCATCCACTCCTGACCTGCCAGGGGACCTGTTTTTTTTAGTCTTGCTACGGCTTACCCTTGCTCTGGGGGCAGTTTCAGGCTTTGTCTGAGCCTCAGTGGCCACCGCAGTCAACTGAGCCCCAGGTTGCTGTGATCCTGCTAGGTATGCAGGCTAGCCTAGGCCACAGCCCCAGGCTTGTGGCTGCATGCATTGACCTATCTGCCTGACCAGGGCTAGAAAAGTGCTATTTCACCTAGCTAGCTGGAAGACCATGAATTTAATGGACAAAGGATAAGAAGTTTTGAGAATTAAAAAGTCAAAGGGAGGTTGGGGACATGGCCCAGCAGGTAAAGGCATGTGCTACCAAGTCTGATGACTTAAAGTTCAATTCCTGGGACCAACATGGTGGAAGGAGAGAACCAACTCCTGAAAGTTGTCCTCTGACCTTTCCGTGAGTGAAATGACATGCACAGGCACACACGATGATAGATAGATAGATAGATAGATAGATAGATAGATAGATAGATAGATAGATAGATAGATTTTTAAAACACGGAAATAAATATTATAAAAGGGGAACTGAAGAGATGGCTCAGAGGTTAAGAGCGCTTGCTGCTCTTGCAGATGACCCAAGTTAGGCTCCAGCACCCGTGTGGTAGTTTATAATCCTCCCGATTCCAGGTCCAGGCAACCCAATGCCCTCTTCTGGCTTTTAAGGGTTACCAGCTACACATGTGCTGCATGTACATACCTGTGGGCAAACGCTCACACACATAAAACAAAAATAGACAAATCATTAAAAATGTAAAAAAAAAAAGTCAAAGGATAGGGCTGATGTTGATATCAGTTAGTAGAATGTCTAGTGTGCATAAAATCTTAAATTCAAAGCTGTGAATTTTCCCAAAGGGACATGACCCAATTCTGAGAAATTTGCCATGGGAGCTAGCTCAGACCCTGAAGTACCCACCCTGTCTTGCTCCTATCCACTAATCAGCATACCCCTCACTCCTACAAGCTGTCTTGCTTTTAAGTATATTTAGATGGACAGCACCAATGTGCGCACACACGCACACAGACAGAGGCACCACACTAAGGTACACGCTATCATCCTGAACTTGGCCTTCAAGCTCTCCTGATGTTTTTTTCTCCCATCTCTTCCATCTTCCCTCCATACTCTGCGTATATGCCATCTACACTGCTTGGCTTCCCTTCCTTATCGAGTCCAGTGCAAATGGTGTCTGCAGACATTGCTTCCACTGTCTGCCTTGTCTGCCCACCTAACACTGCTCTTGTCCCAGTTCTTCTCTCCCAGAAGCCTTTGAGTGCTCCTCAGAGTGCTTTGGACAAATCAGATAACATTTCTTCTTACTCCCTCACAGGCTTCATTACACTAAAATTATAATGAAATGATTAGGAACATAAAGGTCATTACTTGTCCAGTGCAAATGGTGTCTGCAGACATTGCTTCCACTGTCTGCCTTGTCTGCCTACCTAACACTGCTCTTGTCCCAGTTCTTCTCTCCCAGAAGCCTTTGAGTGCTCCTCAGAGTGCTTTGGACAAATCAGATAACATTTCTTCTTACTCCCTCACAGGCTTCATTACACTAAAATTATAATGAAATGATTAGGAACATAAAGGTCATTACTTGTTAGGAGATGTAGCTCAGTTGGTTGAGTGCTGGCCTAGTGAGCACCAGGTCCTGTGTTTGATTCTCAGCACCACATGAATCAAGCACGGTGACGCATGCCTGTAATTCTAGCACTTAATAGGTTAAGACAGGAGAATCTGAAGTTCAGGGTCACATAGTGGACCATATATTGAGTTCTAGGCCAGCATGGGCTACATGAGACCCTGGTTTATTGTTTTGTTTTTAAAGTTTAGTACATGCTGCCTTTCCCCAGGAAATAAGAATATGGAGACCAATCTGTTACATCATAAATAAACATACTGGTATCTATATCTATATCCAGATACATATCATATATCTTTCCATATATTCGTCTTTGTTCCTATGGTTTTTATTGTTTTGAGATAGTATCTCAGGTAGCTTGGGCTGATATTAAAGCTAACATGTAACCGAAGATGGCCTTGAATTCCTGATCCTCTTGCCTCACTTCCCAGGTGCTGAAAATTTCCAGCATGAACCAACAGAGCTGCTTTGTTCATCTGTTTCCTGCATGTTGTCCCAGAGCATATAGTTGATGTTAAAAAAAATGACTGTTTTGTTTTGAGACATAGTCTCACTATGCAGTGCTAGCTGGCCTTGAACCCACAGAGATCTACCTGCCTCTGCTCCCTTGGGCTAGGGTTAAAAGTCTATCTCACCACAGCCAGCAATAAATAAGCAAATGGATGTAACTCAGCACAAAAAAGGCCATGTTCTGCTAGAGGCAGAGGGCTCTGGAAGGGCAAGCCCAATTCTTCAAGGTGCTGAGTCTGAGCAAGAGCAGTGTCCTACTTGTCTTTTGTCAACTTGATGCAAGCTAGAGTTAGTTATCTGAGAAGAGGAACCTCAATTGAGAACATTCATCCGTCAAATGGTATACAAGCCTGGAGGACATTTTCTTGATTAATGGTTGATGTTCCAGGGCTAAGCCCACTGAAGGCTGTGTCATTTCTGGGCAGGTAGCCCTGAGTTGTATAAGAAAGCTAGCCGAGGGAGCTGGAGAGATAGCTCAACATGTGCTGTTTTTGAAGCACCAAACCTGGGCTCAATTACTAATATCTACCAGGTGGCTCACAACCATCTGCAATTCCAATTCCAATGGATCTGATTCCTTTCTACCCCCACAGGCACCAGGCATGCATGCGGTACACATACTTACATACAGGCAAAACACTCATACACATGAAATACAAGACATAAATCTAGAACTGGAGAGATGGCTCAGTGGTTAAGAGTACTTTATTGCTCTTGCGGAAGACCTGAGTTCAATTCCCAGGACCCACTTATGGCTCACAACCATCTATAACTCCCGTTCTAAGGGATCTGACTTCCTTTTCTGACTTCCTCAGGCAACAGGCACTCATATGGTAAGCATATATAAATGCAGGCAAAACATGTATACACATGGAAAAACAAAAAGGAAAACAAAACAAAATGAAACAAACAAAAACCTGGAGAGATAGCTCAGAGTAAAGAGCACTGGCTGCTCTCCTAAAGGTCATGAGTTCAATTCCCAGCAACCACATGGTGGCTCACAGCCATTTGTAGTGAGATATGGTGCTGTCTTCTGGGGTGCAGACTTAATGCAGGCAGAGCACTGTATACATAATAAATAAATAAATAAATCTTAAAAACAAGCAAACCAAAACCCTCTAAAACTAGAAACAACAACAACAACAAAAGAAATGAAGTAGGTTGAGCAAGCCAGTCTAGCTTCTGCTTCAGTTCCTGCCTCCAGGCTCCTGCTCTGACTTCCCTAAGCAATGGAGTGTCACCTGAGAGTTGTATGATGAAATGTCCACCCCCAAGTTGTTTGTGGTCATACTGTTTTGTCACAGGAATAGAAATGTAATCAAGACAAGAAGGTCATGCTGGGCCCACATGGTGGGCCCATACAAAGGCCCCTGCTGTATATTCTAGGTCATCAAGTGGGAGCCAGAGATCTTGGCTTCCCCAATTGACTGGGCGTCCTAGGGTGTGGGCAGCCATGGAGGTTTTGCTGGGAACGTTTGTAGGGGATCCCCTGAGTCTTCAAACTGGGCGAATGTGAAGCGTAAATGGTTCCAGGTTCTGTCGTGAAACCACCGTGCAGCTTCGGAAGCCCTAACACACAGTCACTACCACAGCAGTAACTCTTCTCTGCTATGCAGAGCTTGCATCCTCCTTGTGGGCAGAGAAGGAGGCCATAATGAAAGCCTTCAGTAGGCCGCCCCAAAGTGAATTCAGCTTCTGGTTGAGCTGAGACATTGCTACCCCCACAACAGGAACCTTTCCAACATCTGAAATTACAGCTGGCCTTCCCGTTCTGTGAGTTCGGCATCTACAAATTCAAAAAACCTGAACTGTGGATCAGAACGACTTGTTTTGAAATGCAGAAAACTTGTCCAGTGTGCATAAAGTCTTGGGTTTGAGCCCTAACTCCAAACCCAAAAGAACCTGCGCTGAAAGTGTTATTATCTCCTGAACAATATAATGTTCTAGTGTTCACTTTGGTGAGGTATTATAAGTCATAGGCAATTGAAAGTCTATAGGTGGGTATGTATAGTGTCTGATAAAATATTACCATTTTCTATCAAGGACTTGAACAGCAGTGCGGTTTGATACCTGGGAGGGTCCTGGATGACTCTCTGAGAGCCTGAGAGATAATAGTAATTACTTAAAGTTTAAATTTTAATCATGGGGTAGGGAATATCTTGGGGATGTCGCCCAGCTGGTGGAGTGCATCCCCAGCAGGAGGGCCTGGGTTTGGTCTCTAGCACTGCCTAAACTGAGCACCATGGAATATGCCAATAATCCTAGTTCTCAGGAGGAACAAGATGGAGGCCCAGAAGGTCAAGTTCATCCTCCTTAATGTCCAAGGATAGCCTGGGTACGTATGATCCTGTCTCAAAAAGAACACTGTTAAAAATTACCACGACCATTTTCAAATGTTTGTGGCAAGGAAGATAGTGTAATGTAATTCAGACCCCAAATCTAGCTTGCAGGGCTCTGAATTTGTGGGTGGTTTTGATTTCTCTTTATTATCCTCTCCATTAAAAAAACAAACAGGGGGCTAAGAAGATGGCTCAGTGGTTAAGGCCACTGCTCTTCTAGAGAACCCAGGTTTCATTCTCAGCACCCACGTGGTGGGTGCCAAAAAAATGTAACTCTAGTACCAGTGGATACAGTATCCTTTTCTGACCCCCCTGGGCATTTGCAAGCATTTTGTGTACAGACATACTTGCAAGTAAAACACCCATACACTTAAAAAAATAAACAATCTATCAAACAAACTGGGTTTATTTAAATGGAATTGTAGGCAACACAGCATGCTATATCCATGAATACTCTCATTGGTAAACACCGCCATGGAAAAGAAACAACCTGCATTCATCACACACAAGAAAATATTCTTAATTTTAAAAAGGGAATCACAGCAAGGTTAAGAGCACTGACTGCTGCTCAGAGGACCTGGGCTCAATTCCCAGCCCCCAACCCCCTGCAACTGCAGTTCCAGGGCCTCAGAGGCCCTCTCCCAGCCTCAGAGGCACCCCAGCATAGGCACACACGTCATGCTCAGACTTGCATGCAGGAAAAACATCCACAAACATGCTTTTTAAAAAGGAAACTATATAGAATGCATTCACCTCGCATTGGTTAAGTGGAGTAGCTGAGGCTGCGTATGTCCCTCTTTGTCACCTGACCTTGGGCAAGGTACCTCTCTGAGCCTCAGATTCTGCAAAAAATGTATCTTTATGTCAGTGGTTCTCAGCCTCCCTAAAGCCTTTAACACAGTTCCTCATGTGGCGCCACCCCCACCACCATGAAATTTTTTCATTGCCACTAAATAACTAATTTTGCTACTGTTATGAATCATAATGAAAATGTGTGATCTGTGACCATGTGGGGGTCTCGACCCACAGGTTGAGAATATCTTCTTTATGTGGCGGTTCTCCGTGGGGAAGGAGTTGATTGCTGTTGGCGGGAAATACCAGGCCCACCACAGGGGCTCAGTCCAGGTGAGCACAGTTACTGCGTTGGGAGCATCCATCCCACCTGGGCTGTGACCTACACATTCTGCATTGGAATCTTGAAGAGAGGAAATGGAATCCCCCAGCAGCAGCAGCAGCTCTGGAAGGGAGTCAGCCTTGTGTGGGAAGACTGCACTTCTGCTTGTCTGGGGCGGGGGTTGCAATCTTTGGTCAAGTGCTTCCAGAGGCTCACTTCAAGGCCAGCTTCTGTTTTGTTTTGTTCTGTTTTGTATTTTGGTGCTAGGGATGGGGCCCAAAGGCATGCACAAGCTATGTATACTCACTACCACCTAGCCACCCACATGACTCCCGTGATAGCTTCTTGACTAATAATATGTTCCATCTGATAGAGTGACTTTCGCCTACAGGCCCCACACCCTTGGCTCCATGAGGAAGAAGAGAAGGGAGGAGAGGACTGAGAGTAATAAATCGATGGAAATCCCTCTACTTTATAGGCAGGAAAGCAAAGGTCTGGCCTTGGGGACCAGCTAAAGACAGAGCTAAGGGGAGATAACATAACCCAGTCCCAGATTCCTCATCTGAAAGTGCAGGCCCCCATCCTTAGATGGTCAGACAGGCCAAGTGGAAGTCAGACCCCTCCCACTGACCCCTCTGCCAATAACTACAAGACATTTATGCAGGTACAAAGAAGGCAGCTTCTAAGAACCAGAAGCAGCCTCCTCCTTCTTATAGACAGAGGGCACAGCTAAGGTATTTGGCCAGATGCAAACAACTTCCCGTTCTATTCTTGTTAATGTAGATAAAAGTACTTCCTTCCCCATTCTCAGGATCAGCTTTACACCCCTTGCCCACTCTGGGGGCACTATCCTTTACAGGCTCCACCCTCACACTGCCCTGGACTTGACCTTGTCCTAGATGGGTCCATTCCCCAGGACTGGAGCCCTGGCCTGTCCTCACCTCAGCTACTTCTCTCCTGTCTTGGGCTGGTGGCTTGTGTTTCAGTTCTCCTTCTAGCAGGGTGGAGGTGACCACTGCACCTCTTTCTTGCAGCTGTGGTGGTCTGAGGGACAGGCAGCGGCAGGAGATCTGGTTCTGCTCTTAGGCAGCTTTCTCCACGCACTTAGGTTTCTTCTTCAGCAGGAACCACCATGGACAGAATATTTGCATGCGAGGGGCAATGTGGGACTTGTCTCCTTCAAACCTCACTCACGGCATAGGGCAGGAGGATGGCTCAGTGGGTAAACCACTTGCCACAGGTGTATGAGGACCTGAGTTCGGATCCCTATCAGCCCTTATAAAGTTAGATGCAGGTAGTGTCAGTTTGCATTCTCAGTGTTCCTGCAACAAGATGGAAGGAGACAGGATAAACCCCCAGAAACTGGTGGGCCAGCAGCAGATTACAAGAGACCCTGCCTCACACAGAGTATAAGCCTCCATCCTCACAGTGACATGTGAGGGTGTGCTCTGACTTTTACATAGGCACACACACACACACACCACAGGCCTTCCACTCACAGAACAAATTCTTTTAAACCACACCCTCACATCATCATCCTAAAACATCCTACCTTACCATCTTTGGAGTAACAGCTATACCCTGGCTAACCCTGCCATCTTACTTCACTGAGGAGGGGAAGGTACCAGTCTAGACTTATAATGACCCATCCCCATTGTACTGATGAGGGAGGGAGGCAGCTGCCCAGGGAGGCTAAGGAAGTCAAGCAGCAGGGACCTGAGAATGCTTACTAATTTAGTTACTATATACCAGTGGGCTCTATGCTAGGGTTCCTGTCCTCTCAGAGCTTATGAGTAAAGGGTGATGGTGGAGGTGGTCATAGACCCCGAGACAGATCTTTGTGGTAAGCTGGCCCTCTCCCTTGGGCTGTTGACATTGAAGTCACTGCCATGGAGTGGACAGCTCACCATGAATTAGCCAGATGGATGAAACCACCCAGGCAACAGGGTGATTGGAACCATACCTTGTGGTCACAGGTGGTTTGGAGTGAATCTGGGTGGCTTTCCAAGTCATTGCTGTCTTGATTGCTCCTGATAGTACACACCTCAAAGCTGGCAGAGGCCAGCTGGGTGGGGTCCTGAGTCACCACCAACAGCCGAGAGCCTTTGTCTGACACTTTTCATCCGTGTCCAGGAACACCCTTTTGGAACCAAGGTGAAAAGGAGGGCGGGGCCCAGGCTGGAATTAGAGACGGCATCCACAGCTCTGTGGTTCTCCTTTCCCGCCCCCTCCCTTCCTCCTACCTTCCACAGGTTTCATGGGCTCTGACTGGAAGAGGCGTCCAGGAGCTGCCTCCAGCTGCAGCAGTCTATGTTATACATATATTAGAGCTGGAGAGATGGCTCAGTGGGTAAAGGCACTTGCTACCAAGGCTGAGAACCTGCGTTTCATCCTCAGGACCTACATGGTGGAAGGACAGCATGCTCTCTAACGTCCACATGCACACAATAATATGTGTACCTATACACATACGCGCACACACACTACATACATGTAGAAATCATTTTTAAATCTCTGTCAGTCTCTCCCCTGACATTTCTTGCTCACCCCTAGTCCCCAAAGTTTCTTCCTATAGTAAGAATCTTCCAAGAGGAGTCAAGAGCTGGGAGGCTCAGGAGTTCAAGGTTATTCTCAGCTTCATAGTGAGTTTGAGGTCAACCTAGATGAGACCCTGTCTCAAAACAAAACAAAACAAACATCAAAACAAAACCAAAAAGGAAGAAAGGCAAAAAAAAAAATAGTAGCTAGTCTCTTGACTTTCCTTCTTTGGTCTGCTAGCGTGAAAGACCGCTTCCCTCCATCCCTTCATTTTCCTTTGCTATTTACTGGCTCAGCAAAAGTTACCCTTTTCCTTGGCTTCAAAATAATATCTCAAGACTGTTCTCCCTTCCTGGTTCCTTCTTTTCGTGTGCTTAGATAGGATGTATTGCAGGGATTACTTTTGTGAAACACAAACCCTTCACTTGCGAACACCAAAGCCTGTGCCATTCAGTCTGACCCTCCTGCCCGTTGTACAGGAAGGCTTGCGTGCAGACAGCTTCTTTTA
Source organism: Pachyuromys duprasi (assembly GCA_028658305.1). Classification (NCBI taxonomy): domain Eukaryota; kingdom Metazoa; phylum Chordata; class Mammalia; order Rodentia; family Muridae; genus Pachyuromys; species Pachyuromys duprasi. Next base: position 33,362,805 of record CM053761.1, on the reverse strand, counting down.
TGGCAGGCCTGCCTGCTGAAAGCCAGCAGGACACTGTCCATCTAATTGTTCACAGAGAGCACAGAAGCACAGGCGGAGAGTGGAAGGGGGCTGTGCTCACCCTCCGGATTGGAATCTCACAGCTGGGGGCCTTTGTGCCTTCATCCACACAGACATTTTCAGCAAAAGGGCAGAGAAATTGCAGGGCCCGGCTTGTTGGTGGTTTGGCAAGCCAAGGCCCAGAAGGGGCTCCGGAAAACATTCTGCTCCCCGAGAAATGTTCAGTGGTGATTGGGAAGAATTTATGATAGGTGAGGGCAAGGAAAGAAGAAAGAAAAGGAGAAAAGAAAAAGGGAAGAGAGGGGGAAGGGCCGGTGAGAATGTCTGAAAAGAGAGGAGTGTAAGAGGCAGAGGGTCGGGAGTTTATGGTCATCCCCCATTACAGTGAGTTGGAGGCTAACCTAAACAGTGTCAAAAAACCAAGAAGAAAAAGAAATAGAAGGAGGAGGAGGAGGAGGAGGAGGAGGAAATAAATAAATAAATAGATAGACAGATAAATAAAAGAGTAATGCTAATTGTGCTGGGTGTGGTGGTGCATGCCTATAATCCCAGCGTTCCAGAAGGGAAGGCTCCTGAGTGACATTGTGATATCTTGCCTTCAAACACCAAGGGCCAGGGATATTGCTCAGTGGTAAAGGTCCATCCCTGGCATGCAGGTGTGCCCCCTCCTCCCAGACACACACATACACAAGAAAAAAAAAAAGCTAGTAATGCTTATCATTTATGGAACACTTACATTACAGTAAATATGTGATATGAGTTTCAAAGAGACCCCCTGCTCTCCAAGACGGAATGTTTCCCTGGACTGTGAGGTTTCTTCCTGGTTGCTGAGAGCCCCCTTTCACTCTCAAAGTTGCTCTGATTGGTCTGATAACTTCATGTAACCCCCTCAATGCAGCTGGATAAGGCTCTGGAAACTGAGATCAGGCACAGGCAGGGACAGTGACTGTCTCCAGCAGAAGCCAGAAATCCAGATTTGTACATGAAAACAGTAACATTAGGAGGATTCTCATGCAGCCCACCCAGGTCAGTTTCAAATCAACTGTGTAGCTGAAGAGAGCTTTGCAATCATCTTGCCTCTGCCTACCCAAGTGCTGGGAATAAAAGCAGGTATGGCCACCTGTAGTTTACACACGACCAGGCCTAGGTCAAGTACTCTACCAACCAGGATACAATCCCCACCCACACACTCCTTTTAAAAGAAATCATACTTTTTAGATTCTGAAAATTTGGGAGTTAGAAAATTTGGATTGAATTGGGGCTTAATCTCTGATACAGCACTGGGCTAGTATGTTCAAAGCCTTGGGGCTCAGCAGCATAAATAAATATTATTTTAAAATTTTAGTACCATCTACTTTTCAAGGTTTAACATCTGATTACAAATGCTTATATTCTCGGCCGGAGAGATGGCTCAGCCGGTTAAGTATCACTCTTACAGAGGACACAAGTTCGGTTCCCAGCAACTACATGGTGACTCACAACCATCTGTGACTCTAGTTCTGGATCTGACACCTTCTTCTGGCCTCCAAGGGTTCTTGTATGAACATGGCCCACACAAGCTCATTCAGGTTCACACATGTACACAAATTCTCTCTCTCTCTTTTGTGCACTCTATACACACACACACACACACACACACACCAGTACTCCTCTAGTTAGGTGAAGCAGGACTGACATGGGGCAAGAGGTGTAGACTAGAAGAAGCGATATATTTTTGCTGGTTTTGTTTTTTGAGATAGGGTCAGTCTACATAGTCCAGGCTGTTCTGGAACTCACTATGTAGACCAGGCTGGCCTTGAACTCACAATGATCTCCTCCACCTGCCTCCTGAGTGCTGGGATTAAAGGAGTATGCCACTACACTTGGCCACTGACACTCTATTGAGAAAAGCTAGACAACTAAAAAAGCAGTTAGTACGCAGGCCATAAGGGTGGTGACAGACGGGAGCCCAGGGTGAGTCAGGTGCCACAGGAGGTTGGTAGCTGTCTCAGCCAGCCACAGGAAGGAATACGGGAAAGCTTCCTGGAAGAGGGTAACCACTGAGCTAATGTCTAAGATATGACAGAGAACAGTTTCTGAAAATGGTAACGGGGACAGGGAACTTGGTGCTTTCTGGACTTGGGGCAACTCAGCAGGCGCTGACTAATTTAACCTGAACAATGGCCACGTGAGTAAAGGTCCTTGGTTATTCTAGTCTTCAGGAAGGGGAGACTGAAGTGCAAGCAACCAGCTCAAGTAAATTCCTCATGTACACTGACGATACACCTGATTACCACCCATGCTCCTAAGGATCGCTCTGGAAATCTGAAAGACAGGAGTGGTGCATCCAAACAGCAAGAGAGAACAGGGCATAGCAACTGAGGGTGGGCCTCTTGGGCTGAAACTGGGACTATGACAAGTTGGGCAAGGTGATACATGTGGGGTAGAGTGGAAGTGGGGGTCCTGGGGAGGCAGAGAAGTGCAGAATTGCCTGGCCTGGTACCCGTGTGAGTCTGTCACTTGAGAAGCTCAGGCAAGAGGATGGTTGACTACAGGCCAGCCTGGGCTACATGGCTGGACTTCACCCTATCTCAGAAATGGGAGGAGAATGTGTGTGTGTGTGTGTGTGTAAAAGGGAGGAGAATGTGTGTGTGTGTGTGTAAAAGGGAGGAGAATGTGTGTGTGTGTGTGTGTGTGTGTGCAGAGTGACACAGACTCAGGGTGGTCCTAGGGAGCTCTGCTTCATCTTTAAACCTAGAGGAAAGCTTTTCCAGCCTTAGAGATTTGTTTGATCTCAACTACCCTTTTCCTCCCACTCCTCTCTTCCATGGAAGAGGAAACGGACTAAGAAGGGTTTCTCCTCATCCATCCTTGTTCATACAAACCTAGGTCTCTGCACTCACACAGACTGGGCCCCAACCAGGGAGAGCCAGAGGGAAGAGAAGGCGGAACCACATCCGAGACTTCGGCTGGAGACTGCAGAAGCTCCGCGCAGGAGTAATCAATCTGCCCCTTGCGGCTCTTGCACAGCCTGGGTGGACCTGCTTTTTTCTCCTTGGCCTCAGCCTCTCCACCCACAGGCCTTTGCAAGGGCACGACGACACTCAGAAACTTCAATCTGGGCTCCTCCTTCTCAGTGGCAGCAGCTGGGACGGCGGCGGATCACACAGGACCGCGGTCCCGGCTGTGCAGCCCCCACAGCGAGTGGGATAAGGTCTCTGGAAAGCGAAGCAGCCTGGCTGCAAGCCCCGTGGGCGATCCCAGGCCCAGATGAAAGAACTAGCAGGGCTTGGCGGCTTGGTCCAAAGAGCGCCCAATGACAATAACGATCTGGGCTCCTAGGATGCCTGCCGGCCTGCTGGTAGACTGACTGATTAATGTGCGGTGTCAGAGACCATAAGTCACACTCCAGGATCCTGTATGTGTGTGCGAGTGCGAGTGCGTGTGTGTGTGTGTGTGTGGTGTGTGAACACCGCTCTGTCCCAGCTGGCTCTCCAGGGCGGAGCAGCCTCACTGTGTTCCGAGACGCTTGGCTGGTGGGCCGCTGCTAATTTGCATGGGTGAATTCAAATCACTTGGCTGGGTCTAGTGGCTGGAAAGACAGACGTTCGTTTCTGCTTGCCTGGTAGCAAGCCCTGTTCTAGCTGCCACCAGCCCACAGGGCCTCTGATCCCACTGATCTCACCCCCTGTTCTACCAGGGCGGTAAAGACAAGGGACAAGGTGATAATGAAAATAAAATAGCCTCAAAGGTGGCCGGTTGCTCTGAATCTAGGTTACTCAGCCTTGGCACTGTCCATGGATAATTTCTTGGTCAGAAGGGATGTTCTGACAGGAAGCTCAGCATTCCTTGTTGCAGCCCATTAGGTAGGTGCCATGAGCAACTCCACCCGATGTGGACAGCCACAGCAAAAGTGTCTCTAGACATTTAAGGGTCAAAATTACCAGCACATGGTTGAGAAACCCCCCCTCTAGATCACAGCTGTTTCTAAAATCATAGTGCAAACCACAAGAATAAGTTTCAATATCATGTTTAGAGAGTAAACAGAACTAGCTAAAGGCTGGAAGGAGCCATGTTTAGCATGCAAGAGGCCCAGTGTTTTGACACGAGCACACACAGAAAAAAGGAACAAGTGATTCATTTACTTAGTTTTTCTGTGATGGAGACCAGATCCAGGTTCTTCATGTGAGGGGCAAGCACGCTACCACTGAGCTGCACTGCCCAGCCAGGTGAGCTAAATTAAAAGTGTTTATCATTTTAAGGTATGGGTCTTTAGGCCTCGCCTGCTTTGTGTGTCTATGTGTCTATGGGTGGTGGCGGGTGGTGGGGTACGTGTACATGAGCTCTGGTGTCGCCATAGGCCAGAGTCATCAGCTCCCATTGAAGCAGAAGTCATAGGAGGTTGGGAACCACCTCAACAGGGTGCTGGGAGCTTACACACCCCACAAAACTCCCTCAGTACTGATGCTCCTGGTAGGGAAAGGGAAGATGAGGTAGGATGAAGCAGTCTGCAGTCCTGGATGCGGCACCAGGAGGAACCTTTATGTGTACATACGGAGCAGCCCAAGGGCCAGAGTTAGGCCCCACACCACACAGGGCACAATGTGTGCAGAATTTCGTGTTCTTGCTAACATGCTAACTGGAAGCAGCCAGGGAACAGTGTGCACATAGTGACCGCAGCTTCATCACTTAAGTGGACTTCCTGTTCCCAAGACAGCACGCTAGAAAAATAGTTATTAAGGAGATAGAGATTTACTGCTTCTCAAGTTCAACACTTTCAGCATGGGTAGTTTTAGGTCTGCCCTGGAGAGCCAATTTCCACCCCCAGACAGAATCTGGATAAAGTCCCCCCCCCCCAAATCCTCTTCAGTTTTAGTTACAATAAGCCTCAGATAAAAGGTTCTTATCCCCAAAGCTCTGCCTGCTTTTCGCTTCCTTTCCTGTTCAGGCTCCCTGGGCAGGCCAGGTTGAGGAGGGGTGAAGCAGGGGTCAGGGAAGCCTGAAGCCGAATTACGATATGTGTGGAACGGGCCCCCAGGCTGGCTAGACCCCCACAGAAGCCTGGACTAGTGCAACAGAGATCAGAGCTCACAAGGACATCAGGTGTGTATGGGTTGGGGGAATGACACTTGCCTCAGTTTCCCCTTCCTGGTAGTCTTGGTCAAGGCAGTGTGCTGGATTGGAGACCATGGCTGGTGGTTTTCCTGGAGGTGGCAATCATATTTATAAGATGACCAAAGTTGCTGGGCTGGGCATGGCTCAGTGATAGAAAACTTGTCCTGTATGTAGAGTCTTGTGTTTGAGCACACTTGGGTCAGGGAGGTGTAACACAAGAGCAAGAGAACAAGATTGAGCAAGCAAAGGAAGGAGAAGGACAAGGAGGCAAAGTAGTTTTAGCCTTTATAGTCAGACATAGTGGCATATACAATCCTAGTACTTGGGAGATAGAGGCCAGAGGATCAGGAATTCAGGCCAGCCCTAGGTAGAGAGTATGTTTGAGGCCAGCCTTGACTAAAGGAGACCCTATCTCAAAAACAAATACTAAATTTTCACAAAGGAAAAAAAAAGAAACAGGCTATGTGTGGTGTCGTGGAACTTTATCCCAGCACGTGGGTGGCAGAAGCAGGTGGATCTCTGTGGATTCAAGGCCCCTGGAGTATATACTCTTGAGTTCCAGGCTAGCTTGTGCTTCCACCTGTGACCCTGTCTCAAACACACAACAACAACAACAAAACAAACAAAAACCCAGGCCAATTTTAGACTAGGAAAGGGGAATTGGATTTATTTTATATGTAATACATGCTGGATGTTTTTGTTTTCAATACACTTATTTATTAATGTGGTGGTGGTGAGGCGTGTGTGTGTGCATGCCATGGCTTGTGTGTGGAAGTCAGAGGACAGCTTGCCAGACAGGGTTAGATCGCTCTTTCCACCAAGTGGGTGTTGGGAATTGAGCTCACTCAGACTTAATGGCAGTTGGCTTTCGCTGCTGAGCCACCGTGGGTTGTTTTTCTGTCTGTTGGTTGGCTTTGTTTTCTACAGTCTGAGGATCAAACCCAGGATCTCTGAAATGCTAGACAGTAGCCCCACCCCAGTCACTATTTACTGCTATTTTTCCTTTTCCTCCTTCCGCTTCACCTCATGCTCATATTGCCCTTGAGAGGAGTAAGAAGCCAGGCAGGGTGGTGCATGCCTTTGATCCCAGCACTCAGGGAGGCAGAGCAGGTAGATCACTGTAAGTTCGAGGCCAGCCTGGTCTACAAATCGTGCCCAGGCTCCTTGTGTACCTCAAACCATATCAGACTGACTCAACAATGTAAATACCAAAGAGGGAAATGACAAAGACAAAGAAAACAAATGCTTTATCTTTCTTGGATATTAAAAACAACAGAAGGGCCCTAGCAATAGCTAAATTTGTGCAGTTACATGGCTAAAAGTTGTTCTTTTTCTACATCACCAGCCAAGGCTACACAGAGAAACCCTGTATCAGGAAGAAAAAAAAAAGAGTGAGGCCTAGCAAGCCCACTCAGGGTAACAGTGCCAGGGGCTGGAGTGACCCTAACTGGTTTCCCAACTTTATGCAGGTCACTAATTCCATCTGCTCTTCGGTTCTCTCATTTGTGCATCCTCATAAATACTTTGCAGGACTGGGCTGCAGCATAGCAGTGGATGGACCCTCCCTCCTCTGCCCCTTCAACTCCCAGCATGTGCTAGGCTTTGGGTTCAAACTCCAGCACCCCACCCGAAAAGAAACTGAAGAAAACCAAACCCCTTTACAGACCCGTGGCACAGGCTGAATCAGGTGTGTCAGCAGATCTATGGCACAGGCTGGATCTTGGGTGTTATCGCTGGCCTAGAGTTCTGTCCTGTGTCTGTGTGAACACAGTTGCCTTTAGATGAGTTGCCTGAGGCTAGGCTGAAGCCAGTCAGAAGACCGGAGTCTGCATTCCACCACACCAGCTTGAGTCACCAAGTGGTGACAAAGCAGGAAAGTGGCCCATGCACTACAGCCCGACCGCCTCTCCCACAGGCAGACACTTATGCTCAGGGAGGGACACCTATTGTTTTCGTTGGCCTAGCAACCATTCCCTTTTATTTTGGGAACATCTCAGTGTGTGAGGTTCAGATAGATTTAACGCCATTTCCAGGCCTAAGGGTGAGTACGTGACTGGGCGAAGACTTGAGCCTCGATAGTTTGGTAGAGAGGGAAGATTTCTTTGTAATGAGGTTATTGAGCTGGTTAGAATATAAGCCTAGAGCTAGTGGGAAGAGTCTTTGCCATTTTTAGGGTTCCTGAAAGCACAGCGGACAGATAAAGACCTACAGGTTCTAACACCACATTGTGTAATCAGTCAGATACAGTTGCGCCTGAAGCCATCTGCTGGGTTTCCCCTACTAGCTGATCCAAGCTCTGTAATCAACCAAAGTCCTCACTGATTAAGGTTTATCTGACACCTAGACTCATTGTGTACCTTAACCCAGATCAGACTGACTCAACAATGTAAATACCAAAGGGGGAAAAGGCAGACACAAAGAAAACGAATACTTTCTCTTTCTCTTTTTCATCTTGTATATTCAGAACAAGGGAAGGGCCCTAGCAATAGCTGGATGTGTATAGTAACATGGCAAAGGGTGGTCCTTTTTCCTGTATTACCGCTTTTTTTTTCATTTTTTAATTTTTGAAGGCTGAATCTCATGTAACCCTGGCTAGTCACAAACTTATATAGCCAAGGATTCCACCATCTTATATGACTGCCAGTGAGCTCTATTTCCAAGTCCCCTCCCTCCTTTTGAAGATGAGATCTCCCTATGTCACTTAGACTCAACTCATACTCACAATCTTCCTGCCGCAGCCTCCCAAGTCTTAGGAATACAGGTGTGAGATGCCCGCATTACTACTGTACTTGCCTACATTACCATATATGAATGGCTGGATTAACTGCGTAAAAGTGGTTGCCTTTGGATCGGTACCATGGCTGTGCCCATAAAATCTGAGTCAATCTGATGAAAATGAAAATAAGTGTCGTTCCAATTCTTATGTCCCTTGAAGAACACTAGCCACCATCAGGAAACATAAGAAAGAATTATGTATGTCTTTCTTCATAGTTTGGAATTGTATTTGTGCCTAGATGTCTCCAAAGTCATAATCATTGAATAAGTATTTGCCCTCCTTTCCAGGAGCCAGTCTTATGAACTCTGCTAGGACCATCAAGATAAGAGGAATCAGTCCTTCATTTCTCAAATACTTAGCATTCCAACAAAGAGCTAAGAAGTGCTCTCCCGATTCTCCAAAGATGCACACCTTCCTGTTCTTCATTAAGGACAGACATGCTGTGGCAGCTCAGGTCTCGACCTTGGCATTGTCCTCAGTTAGTGATCCCATCTGTTGGGGGAGTAGAGCCACTGAGTCATCGAGAGGAATGCGCCCCACCGCACCTCACCTCATGGCTGAGAAGCCAGACTACCAGCTCAGCCGGCTGGAGACCTGGCAGCCCCCGAGAGCACAGGCTGGGAGAGCTGCTCCATGCAGACGGTCACCCCACGATGACCTCACCTGCCCCACTGGTGACTCACCTCCCAATTGTCTCTCCTACCAGCCAAATGTTGCTCATTTGGAATACCTGAGGGGAATGCCAGCCTCTTGTGTTTGGTGAAAACACATGATTGTGCTATTTTTAAGGACATGACGTTGCCTTTCAGGTGCAGGCAGGGAGCCAGACAACCTTGGCAGATAGGTCTTGGGTGAAGGGTGTAAGAAAGCCTTTTTTTTTCTTTAAACAAGAAATTGTTGAATAAGAATGTAGACTGCTGACCTGGGCATATAGCTCAGTGACAGAGTGTTTGCCTAGCAAGTGGAAGGCAAGAGATTTGACCTCCAGTTTAACAAACAAACAAACAAAAGATTACAATGTGACTGTTTTTTCTTTTTTTCATTATATATATTCAATATATATATATTTTTCATTACATATATTGATATATATCATATGTCAATATCATACACACACACATACACACAGGTGCACACCAAGAATCTGGTAGTGGGGATTCAACCCAGGGCTTCATGAATACGAGGCAAGCAAGCACTCTGTAGACCTAACTACATCCCTCACTTTTCAGTGTTACGTGTGCATGTTGTTATCACGATTGCACATCCACAGTACTATACTGCCATCATCGTCTGTCTCTAGTGCTTGCTCATCTCCACAAATGGAACTCCAATGACATCAAATAAGAACTTCCCCTTCTCCACCCACTGCTCTGAATCTTTGTCTGTGCATGTATGTGTGTTGCAGTTACCTCCTGTAGACAAAATCCCATGACAGCCATTCTTCCCTTCTTCACTTGGAACTCCATCTTCAAGATTCATTCATGTGGAAGCATGTCTCCTTACCTAAAGCCTTTCAAGGCTGACTAATATTCCATCACATGAACATATCTCATGCTCTCTATTCATCTGTTGGTGAACATTTGGGTTGTTTCCACATGGCTATTGTTGGTGGCTTTTTGAGACGGAACCTTTTGCTAGGAAGCTCAGGTCTGGAGCCCCCAGCCTGTGGAGTTTTACAGTTATGGCAGCTTTGAGTCTTTTATTAAACATATTGTTATCACTAGTAGTTGGGACCAAGAGGAGAGATTCTGAATATTTCTCAGGTGTACAGCAAAAAAAAAAAAATGAGATTCTAGGCAGGAAATCGACTTCTAAAGTCTAAAGATATCGACAAGGATGCATAACATTGTTGGTACTCCTGACTGGCTTATCTTTGTACTGGTGAAGAAAGAAATGGGTACAACTATTTAAGCAGCAGCACATTTTTAGGCCAGTGAGGTGGCTTAGCAGGTAACCTGATTTTGATCCCTAGATCCCACTGTGGAAGGACAGTTAGCTCCTGCAAGCTGTTCTCAGACCTCCATGATGCACCACTGTACATGAACACCACCCAGCACACACACACACTTAATCAATGAATAAAATGAAACACAAAATTAAGAAATATAGTACATTTTTGGTGGAAATGGCTCAAATGAAAGGGTTTGTCTACAGGTAATTGTAGGCAACTCACGCTATCCGCTCCACCAAGGCCAAAGCCAGTATACTAAATACCCACTACAGACCAAGATGTTATTCTATTATCTTTTAAGCATTCAGCCCTAGCTATTGGACATGAAAAAATTATTTCACCTCTTTTTGCCTCCGTTTCCTCATCTGCAATTTAAGGACCAGTAGCGAGTTCATAAACTCCTAGTCCTTAATGTTGAAATCAATGTGTGCCCAGGGAATGGTAGCCATAAATTCAAGCTTGCTGTGTTAACTGCTGTTCTGACAGGTGCCCAGTAATGGTTGTAGCGCATGAGTTTAGGACTGAAGTCTGATTGGATTTCCTAGCAGATCACCCATGAACTGGATGGCTCTCTGGAAAAAGCCATAGCAGCACTTGAGTCACGTTGAAAACCAAAGGTCTTACCTGTGCAATTTTGCAAGCGTTTCTGTTCAGAGTGGCTTCTCTCCTCACCTGGCACACCTGAGTGTTTAACAAACGAAACTAAGTGAATTAAGAGAAACACTGCTTCAAGGACAGCTGATGAGGTGGGGTGTGGGCGTGGGGTGGGGGGTGGGTCTTCAGAGACCTAAGAAAAGGATCCATGGAAAGATTGGGGAGAGAAGACAAGATGATGAAGAGGAAAAGCAGGAAGAAGAGGAGAGGAAAGAGGGGGAAGAGGAAGAGGAAAAAAAACTTGCTAGCCACGAGCTTTCAAAGGCTTTTCTCTGGGCTGTAATGTGCTAAGGCTAAGATTCCTCCAGTTTTGAAATCGAAATACAGGAATTGGTCCCTCCGCCCTCCCATCCTGCCCCAGGCAAATTCGGGGACTGGAGGCTGCTGTTTCCTTGACCCAGGACCCATACAGTCAGTGTTTTCCTGAGTCGATGGTGCCCGGGTCATTTCTTGTGGGCGAGTTGGCTTCTCCGGGGCTGTCAGGATGCTGTTGGTCTCCATGACAACAAAGTGTGCGAATGAGGAGATGCAGCAAACGAGTGGTGTCATCCTGAGAAACCAACTTTCACCACCCCCACTCTGCTCGGGCCCTGGCCGCAGGAAGTGGAATTCTTCTGGGAAAGAGGCTGACGTCGTCGCCGGTGGCCAGGCCCCTGCCCCAGCCCAGCCAGGCGCTGATGCAAGCGCAGCCCCGCCAGTAGGCAGGCAGTCCCCAAGGACCTGGCGCAGGACTCTGTCTTGTTCCTTTCCGGCCACCGCGCCCAGTTTTCTCTTTGGAGTAAATAACTTCTGGGTGGTTTCTCACCCAAATACCCGGTGCAGGTGGGGACAATGTGTCTTTCCTCAAACCAAATCACTGCGGCTCTTCCCAGATCGGGACAGGAGGAATCTGAACATCCCAGACTGACCGTGATTGGGTCAATATGGAAGGCGCCCGGAGCTCATTCTCTCATTGGGGACCGCCTAGGTGGCCTGGGATACCAATGTCTGCTGGTGCCAAGAAAACCGCCCCAATCACGAGGGAACCTTGTGTCTGGATCAGTAGTCTGTAAAGCGCCTCCGGGTTCGAAGTGGCCCTGCCATGGCCGGTCTCCATCGCCCTCTTTTGGGCAAGAGGAGAATCGCTGTAAAATGCTCTCTGGAACCTCCCGGACCCTGACCCGAGGAGAGTTGGCAATGGCAGGAAGATCACTTTCCTAATAAAACAGGTCAGGAAATGGAGGCTCCGGGAAGGCACAGACCTGTCCATAGTCTCTGAGGCACTCTAGCTGAGGACCAGAATTATTTTCACCACACAACCTGTTTTCGCTGTGCTTTTTTTGTTTTGTTTTTGTTTTATGAGACAGGGTTTGTTCTCTTGTGTATCTGTGGAGCCTTGGCTGTCCCTGACTCACTTTGTAGACCAGGCTGGTCTCGAACTCACAGAGATCTGCCTGCCTCTGCCTCACAGAGTGCTGGGATTACAGGCCATGGGCCACCACCCCTGGCTATGTTTTTGTTGTTTTATTTAAGACGGGGTCTCTCTTTCTCTTTTGGGAGAGGAGGAGGGAGGGAGGAGAACTGGTGTGGAGGTTGGGGGACAGTTTGCTAGTCTGGCCTCTCCTTTCACCATGTGGGTCACGTGGGTCTTAGGAATTTTAACTGGGGTCATCGGGCTTAGTGACGAGGCTCTTTACCTGGTAAGCCATCTCTCTGTCCTGTCTCCTGGAATTGTAGCCATGGAGTCCGCAGCTCCTAGATTCTTTCTTTTGCATGAACTATGGCAGAGAGAGAGAGAGAGAGAGAGAGATTCCATGCACCATGTGTACGTAGGTGCCTATGGATGCTATAATATGGTGTCAGATATCCTGAAAGGTACTGAACTTGTGAGCTACCGTGTAGGTGCTGGGAACCCAACCCAGGTCCTCTGCAAGAGCCACCCGCACGCTCTTAAGCAAGGAGCCATCTCTCTAGCCCCAAATTATAGTTATTAAAAAAAAAAGTCAGCAGTTTTAATTTTTACTGTGGTAAATACTGCTAAGATGCAACCCCCCCCCCCCCCAATGAAGCTTTTCCAGCCACGCAAGTATTTAGAGTGGAAACGAGCCGCAAACCCTCAAACTTCTGGGACAGCTGCAGTGCCAGGTCGCGCCTTTTCCGTCACTCACACCACCCCTCTTTTATTCGCAATTCTTTTTCACCAACAGCCTTACTTGTTTTATTTTGAATGTGTTTATTACCTCGTGAAAAAGCGGATTTGGGTTCTGTGGGCCTGAGGCGGGGCTGCAACTCTACATTTCTAACAAGTTTCCAAACAGCTACTGGTCTGGAACCCACATTTTGAGAACTGAGCCGCTAGACTTTGGTCTAGATGCTAACGTTAACGCCTGTGTCTGTTCCGTGTTAGCAACCAGAAGGTTTCCACAATGAGTCTGGGAACATAGCAGATGAGAGAGGGAGAGAGAGAAGGAGAGAGGGAGAGGAAAAGGGAGAGAGAGAGAGAGAGAACTCTGGAAGGAAAAGTGGTATAAGGGCTGAAGAGGAAGTAGGAGCCATATGCTGAAGGTTACTGGCAAGGGATGTTAAACTTAATCAGTTACAGTTCTACAAGCAACTAGAATCTTTACCAGACCTCAAAGCACACATTGGGTGGAGGAATGGCGAACGTTTCAGATGTCCAATGCAAAAAAACAATCTAAAAAAAAAAAAAAAAAAGACAACACAGTTTGTGCAGAGGCTGGGAGAACAGCTCAGATCCTGAATGTGTAAGGTCCCGGGTTTGCTCCCCAGTACCTTAGAAACAACCCAAAACGTCCTAGGGGGTGGTTTGTGGGGGATTTTTCAGTGAGGTGGAAAATGTATTTAAAACCAAACTGTAACTGCTTCTGCTATCTAAATTGGGGTGTTAATAAAATTTACATCAGCGGAAAAATGAACCTCTACCCTGGGCCTTTCTACTTACAGAATGGAAGAAAGAAGACCAGATGATTTGGGCTTCCAGGGAAGGGGCCACAAACCCAGATGTTTCCCGACACTGAAGAGCTTGGACCAACCAGAGAGGCTTGTGGGTTCTGTTGAGGAGACACTTCTTTATTTTTATTTTTATTTTTGTGTGTTACAGGGACAGCCAACTTTCTCCTGAGGCCACCATGTCTGGCTGAAGACCTTATGTTGTTGAAATCTTTCAATTGTGGTATGTGTGTGTATGTGTGTGAGAGAGAGAGAGACAGAGACAGAGCATATGTGTGAGAGTGTGTATGTTTGTGTGTATGCCTGTATGTGTGAGTGAATGTGTAAGTTAGGTGTGCGTGTGTAAACCAGAGAGCATAACATTGTCTATCATTCTTCAGGTGCCATTGTTTATTTGACCAAGTCTCGCACTGAACCTGGGACTAGGCTGAGCTGGCTGGCCAGCAGTCTTCCAGGAACTCTCCAGTCTCTACCTCCTGAGCACTGGGATTACAAGTGCATTCGCCTGCACCTGGCTTTTTATGTGGGTTCTGGGGCCTGAACTCAGGTCTTCACGTTTGCATGGCAGCCACTTCACACACTGAGCTCTCTTCCCAGTCTCAGAGCATCTGGTTTCTTGAGAGGAGCCTGAAAGCAAGATTTATGCATGAACTGTCATAATTTATTCCGTGTGTTTAAATTTATTTATTTTAAAATTATGTTTAAAATTATTTATTTAAAGATAGAATTTTACTATGCCTTCTTTGACCTGAAACTCCCTATGTAGATCAGGCTGGTCTCAAGAATCACAGAGACTGGCCTGCTTCTACCACTGGGATTGACGGTATGTGCCAACACATCTGCATAATGTATTGATTGACTGATTGATTGACTGATGGATGAGACAAGGTTTTGCCTCACAGTGATACTGTGTTGGCCAGTGTATAAACTAACAACAGGACTGCTCCAAGGTATGGTTAAGGGGAAGGTTTTTGTTTTGGTTTGGTTTTTGGTTTTTAGAGACAGGGTTTCTCTGTGTACCCCTGTGCAGCTCATCTTCGCTAAGTTGTGGGTTCTTCTTTCTCTCACTCTTTATCAGCCTGGTTTCAACTCCTAACACCAGATAGAAGAAAAAGAAGGAGAGAGGGGAGAGAGAGAGAGAGAACCATCCCTGAATCCAATTTTTTTTCTTTTGTTTCTTCTTTGAGTATGACTACTAACAAACTACAACCAATCCCCCTGAACGGCCAACAACCACCAAGAATGCCTCTCAGGGACCCTAGCATTTATATAACCTCTGAAAAGTTCCCAGAATTCCAAATGTCACACAGTCACAGGAACTGTCTGCAGCTGACAAAACCATGACTCTGCTACAGCCCGAGAACAGTCCGAAGCAGCCCCATATTCCCACAGCTGGCATTAAAACAAAAACATATTCTTAAGATCTCTCTCTCTCTCTGTGTGTGTGTGTGTGTGTGTGTTTATTAAGAAATCAAAATCCCAGAATTCTCACTATACCCCTGGCTGTCCTGGAACTCGCTCTGTAGACCAGGCTGGCCTCAGACTCCTGCCCCTATCTCTACTGAGATTAAAGGCATGCAGCCACCATTGCTCAGCAGGAGAAAGGTTTTTATTGAAGATAAAGAAGGAGAACTGCCAGGGGCATCTGGAAGAGTCTAGAGAGAAAGTAGTGGATTGAACATGGCCAGCAGACTGGACCTGGCCACGACAAAAGCAAGAACAGAGTGGGGAAAGGGAGACACAGAGAGGAAGACAAAGAGAAAGCAGGCAAAGCGAGAGCATAGCCAACCAGCAGGGTTATAAGGAAAATGAGTAGATGGGAGAAGGGAAGCCCATGAGCTGAAGAAGTTTCATGTGGGGGAGGGATGGGAGAAAGGCTAGGATGTTAGCATGGACTCTGAAATGTGTAATTAGGTACTTGTGGTACTGAGGGATCCTGGAAGCCAGCATATGCTTTGATATGCTAGTAGGTACCACAGATAGTCACTTCTGCCAGTGATAATGGAAATGACTCCATTTGGTAGAGGGGAACCAGCTTCACAAGTTCCTGAGGAATTAACTGCCAGATTTGGCGAAATGGAGTTTCCTTTGAAGATGGCAGCCATCTTCACAATCCCCACGCCTCAGGACACTGAGATTGCAGACATGTACCACTGTGTCTAACGAGCAGAGTGTTTTCAATATAAGAAATCAAATTCTCTCTCACTCTGCCTTTATTCTTCCTGTGTGTGCGTGTGTGTGTGTGTGTGTTCACACATTTCTTTAGTCAAGCACTGAGAGAACAGGAGGTGGTAAAAAGCTTTTCAGGCTCAAAACATTGGCCCTGGTGCCATCTTTACTGATGAGCTCTTGCAAGACACTGTATTTTGGCAACGCTTTGTGAAAAGAGCAGGGACTCTGTCTCAGTAGTCAAAGGAGGGGCCATTTTTGTGGGAAAGAATATACACAAACTGAGGTGGAACCTTGGGAAACAGAAATACCAAATAAGAGGAGGCGGGGCTGGAAAGGAGGGTGGGCCTGAAGAAGGGCAGCAGTAAGCAGTTTCTGTTCAAGAACGGTGTGCACACAAGCAAACTGGCACAGGGACACTGTGCCTCGGCCAGGTGAGGAGGCACTGGGAGGGGCTGGGACGAAGATGGAAGGAAAGGAGGCCTTTTTTTCTACCACCTTGGTGTGGGGGCAGAGCTGACAGAGGTTAGCAGATCCCTGAGGCAAGATGCTGGAGATAACATGAAGAGGACAAGGCTAGGTCTGTGGGCTGAAAGAACACAGAGTCCAGGACCCTTGGGGGAGGCGGGGAGCGGGGAGCCTGGACTTGCCTGAGGAGGTGTTAGGATCCTTCAGTCTTAGTTTGTGTTTCAGAGAGCAGGCAGGACCCCAGCAGGTACCTTAGCTAAAGGGAACAGATGGCTGTTCAGGGTATGACCCTGGTATCTCACCTAGCTAACACTTGGGTGAAGTCCTTTCACAGCTCTGAACCATAGCCTCATTTTAAAAGCAGTAGTGATAATACTGGAGTTTCCTTTTGGACCTTAGGAACCATTCGCCCTTTATTAGAATGGCCAGCACCATCTTTGCTGATGAGCCCCTGCAAGGCAGTGCATTTCAGAATGCTTTGTGAAAAGAGAAGGGACCTTGTCTCAAAAATAAACCACACACACACAAATTAAAAATGAGCATTGAGGGACTGGAGAGATGGCTCAGCGGTTATAAGCACTGACTGCTCTTCTGGAGAACCAAGGTTCAATTCTCAGCAACCACATGGCAGTTCATAACTGTCTGTAACTCCAAGATATGACACCCTCACATTGACATACATTCAGGCAAAAACACCAACGCACATAAAATAAAAATAAATAAATTATTTTTTTTAAATGAGCATTGAAGCTATAATGGAAACAAATCTGTAAACATATCCAAGGCACTTCCAGAATCAAACATTGCTAAGTCCACAGTACAAGAAAATGGGGAGTATTGGGCGGGGTTACCTAGCAACTGGCAGAACCAGGTGTGAACAACCATGGTTATTATATTGTTAACCAATTTGTAGTGTGGGTTGGTTTTATTTTTCCCCTTGTTGTGATATTTGACATCATTTTAAAAAGTTATTTATTTGTATGTATGTATGTATATGGGTGTTGGCCTGCATGTATGTCTGAGTGCCATATGCCCTCAGAGGTCAGAAGAGGGCATCTGATGTCCTGGAGCTGGAGTTATAGATGGTTGTAAGCTGCCCTGTGGATTCTGGGAACCGAACCCAGGACCTCTGCAGAGCCCACACACTTAGCTGCTGAGCCGTCTCTCCAGCCCCATATAATATATTTTTTTCCTAAGTCCTAAATCAGAATCATGTCTCCTACTTAAAAAAGAACTGTATGTGTGTTTGTCTCTGTGTAGCTCTGTGCCCTAAGGAGGCGGGAGGGCATCGGATCCCATGGAGCTGGACTTGCAGGTAGTTACGGGCCACCTGAAAGGAGTTTTGGGAGCAGGAATTGGGTCCTCTCCAAAAACAGTACAAGATCTTAACTGCTGACCCATCTTTCTAGCCTCCTCATACTGGGTTTTTTAAAATTATTGTTGTTAAGATAGTACTTACATACATCAAATGATATTTAGCCATGAGTGACAGCACCACTTGTAATTTTAGAACTTGGTAGGCTGAGACAGGCTGAGCCAACCTGTCCTAATAATGAGTTCAAAGGCAACCCTGGCTGTATAACATGACATTATCTCAAACATTAAAAAAAAAAGATAAATATTGTATTCACCTGTATACTTTAAATGTTTGTTTGTTTGTTTTTAAAGGTAGAGATAGGACCATAAGTTCAAGGTCATCCTTGCATGTAGTTTAGTGGTTCAGTGCTCACTCAGCATGTGTGAGGCCCTCGGTTCCATGTCTAGCACCAGAGAGGGGAAAGAATATTATTGCTACTTATATCTGAGGCATTTCATAAAAACATCAGACATGTGCTTCTGAAAATAGAAGGCAGAGACCAAGGCCAAGTTACTCTTTGGTGACATTTCCAGCTCTAAGGTAGCCAAGACTGGTTCCTTCAGTTCTTTACTTCATGGATTCTCCTTGTTTAGTACAATGGCACCCAGCAGTATTGCTTGGGTTGAGAAAGAGCTGAAAGAGTCTCTCTGGGCAAGAGAAACAGGAAGCAGATAACTACAGTTTGTTCAGCCATGGATAGCCACACCTCAGCACTCCAACCCCAGAGACCTGTGTCTTCCTCCATTGCTCACTCAGAAACCAGATGAGATCATCACCAACATGCAATAGCTATTCTTTTTATTATTTTTTTTAACCAGGGCTTCTCTGAGGCTTCAGTACAAAGGAGGATGTGGCCCTGTGTCTCGAGTGTGACGATAAAAGTCTGTAAAAGATATTTGCATTAATGCTGTCTTCCCAAGGGCTCAGAAGGTCAGTAGCAAAGGCAGCCATGTTTTATTTCAGAAATATACAGAAACTCTGCCCCTGCTATGGCAGCAGATGAGAACTGGGTGCAGATCCAAGCCCTGGTAATGATCACCTCTAATACTAACTCTTGAGAGTTGTCTTTTTAATATGTTGCTGTTACTTTGAGACAAGGTCTTACTGTTGTAGCCCAGGCTGATCTGGAACTTCTGTCCTCCAGCCTTAGACTCCCAACCAAGTTGTAGGATTCCAGATATGTATCACCATACCTGGTTAAAAGGAGTGTGTGTATGTGTGTGTGTGTGTGTGTGTTTGTCTGTAAGCTTTTTGAAACAGGATCTTACTCTGTAAGACAAGCTGACCTGAAACTGTGTGGCATATATATATATAATTATATATATATAATTATATATGTGTGTGTATACATAATTTAATTTTTAAATGTATCTGAGTGTTTTGCCTACATTTATGTATACGTACCATGTGCATGCACTGTGCCCATGGAGGTCAGAAAAGAGCATCAGATTCCCTGGAACTGAATTTATGGATAGTTGAGCTGCCATGTGGGTGCTGGGAACCAAACCTGGGTCCTTTTCAAGAGCAGCAGGTGTTCCTAACTGCTGAGACATCTGTCTAGCCCCTTAACTTATTGTTTTGAAGACAGGGTCTCATGTAATCCAGGCTGGCTTTGAACTGCATATATAATCATAAACTACTGATCCTCCCACCTTCTGCTTCTGAGTACTAGAATCAGAGGCACACACTACCTCTGTGGGTTTATGTGGTGATGTGATAGAACCCGGAAGGTGCACGCTAGGCAGATGCTCTGTGGGAGTAAACTACACCCGCCCTATATGGGTGTTTTGTTTATTTGTTTTTGTTTTGTTTTGAGGCAGGATTTCTCTGTGTAGCCCTGGCTGTCCTGAAACTAACTCTGTAGACCAGGCTAGCATGGAACTCAGAGATCCGTCTGCCTCTGCCTCCAGAGTGCTGAGATTAAAGGCTCTAAGGTAGCCAAGACTGGTTCCTTCAGTTCTTTGCTTCATGGATTCTCCTTTTTCAGTACAATGGCACCCAGCAGTATTGCTTGGGTTGAGAAAGAGCTGAAAGAGTCTCTCTGGGCAAGAGAAACTCTTGCCACCCATGCCACCTATATGTTTGTTTTGTTTTGTTTTTGCTCCTATATATATATATTTTAAAAAACATGCTAAGACAGACTTTTTTTCAAAGGGGATTGTCATGGCGATATTAGGGTCCACTGTAATGGGGTTTTTCTTTTGGCTTTTATGATAGACTTTTACTCTGTAGTCCAGGCTTACTTTGAACTCATGGCAATCCCCCTGTTTCATTCTTTCAGGTGGAATGCTTCCAAGCACAAGGCACCCATTCTTCTCCTTGTCATCCTTCAACTGAGGATAAGCAGTCAGACTCCATGGCTGTGCAGGGAATCTACAGGGAAGTATAGCTGAACAGTGTCTTGGGCAGAGGAAATATGCCTGGATGTAGAGAGGTAGCTATGGACCGCTGCCGTGTTTTAAGAAAACAGTCTTTAACTTGAGGCTTCCTGTCTTTACTTTCCTCTTTAAAGTGCACCTTGAACAGCAGGCCACCTATTCTAGGCCTCTTAGCAGCTGGACTTGAGGTCCCAGGAGAAACTGTTGAAGGCCCTGCAGAGGCTTACTCAGGTAGCTGGGCAGCATTTGAAAACCATTTTCAGCAGGGCTGATGAAGGAGAGAGCGCCCAGTGTTACCAGGGCACATATCAGGAAGTATCTACTGAGCAACAGAATTAACCAGCCTCTGGGCTTAGTCAGGTGGCTGTGGTCTTCAAGCTAAGGATAGACAATGGGGTGTCAAAGGTGTGGCTAAGGTGACTCCTGATGTAGAAAGTAGACTTCAGTTTCCAGATGGAGGCTGGGGAGGAGACAGACAGGGTCTGTGCAGCGTTATAGATCCAATGGCCTTGTCCATGTTCCTTCCCAACTGTTTTATTTAGTTGGTTCTCAGAGATCCAAAAAGAGTCTATTTTTTTAAGTGTGTGTGTTGGGGGTTGTTTATTAAGCTACCGGACTACATCACTCGTCCAGTACAAGTGTGGTGCTAGAGATGGAGGCCAATCACATCTGTGTGCACCCGGGGTAGAGCTCTACCTTTGAGCTACATCCCTAGATCACCTTCAGAGATGTTGGACCTCCGAGCAGGTGACTCAGAATTTTCTATGACCTTGCTCACTTGTCAGAACTCTTATGTATTTATTTTTGATATAAGTGTCAACCCAGCTCTAAACTTGGTAAAATCAAGGAGGGGGCCTCTACGGAGCTTACAGGGTGGCAGGTGTAGACTCTCCAGCCCAGCCTCTCTGGACTTCTGGCTCTCGGCTTGGTTTGGCAGTGTAATCCTGCGTATCGCTTCCTGGGACCTGACAGCCAGCATCCCTAGCCTCTAGAAAGATAGAGTGCATGGTTCTCAGCATTTGTCTATCCCTCCTGGGCAAGGATGACACCTGACTGGATGTCCGCTTATGCTGGATGGGGGATAGAGTAACAGTAATTGGCTCTCCAGGGAAGGGGCCCCAGTGAAGAATCCCGATTCCTGAACGATGGTTTTAGTTCAAACACAGCACATGTATTATCTTTGGAAGTTGTAATAATAATGATGAGAATTAGGTGGGCATTTTGTTTTGCTTTTAACCACTGGACAGATGAGCAATGGAGGCACAGAGATGTTAATTCACATTCCCACGGCGGTACAATCAGACATAAGATTTGGGGCAGGCTGTCTGTCTGGGCCTATCCTTTGAGTTCCTTCCCATCTCTGACAATTAGCATAGGAAATGGGGAAGTTGGTGAAGGGCTTAGACAAAGTGGAACCGGGCTCCTTGCATACCAAGGGTAAAACCAAGGCACGTGTTCTGAGGCTGGTGACCAAGAATCCTTGGGTTAGGAAGATAACGAGCCTGAAGCTGAGGCTCACCTTAGCTTTGCCACCCTGCAGGTTTGAGCCAGGGGGCTCTTAAAGATGTGGACAACACTTGGAGCAGTTCAGTATTCTCAGAAGCAATCCACTTGTGACAAACCCAGCAGGCTCTCTGACTTTCATTTCCTTCCCTTAGTGGCTCTCTTGCTACTGTAGTTTGGATATAAAATAGACCCCAAGCCCTGCCAACCTCCTCCTTCCCAAGGCTTGGGGAACATTCCAGAAGAGGGAGCAGAAACCCCCCATAAGAGCTGGGGCATGGGGGAGGAGTGCTGGGAGATGCTGTCTTCTGGAGACCAGATATGGCTGTTGCACTCAGGAACTCGCTGCCGCCACCATTACACCTTTACAAAGACACGCCAACAGAATCCCTCAATATCCCACAAGCAGCACTCACTGGGCTCAGTGGATTACAAACCAAAAATAAACAGACAGACAAAAACCCAGAAAGGAGATGAAAGTGGGAGGGGGGACATGTTGGGAAAATGGGGTGTTGGGAAGCCGGGAGTTGATAAGATCAGTATACATTTTTTATATGTATGACATTGTCAAAGAAAACATAAAAGATAGTCTAATAAAAAAAGAAAAGCCAAGCATTGGTGGTATGTGCCTTTAATCCCTGCACTTGGGAGGCAGAGGCAGGTGGATCTGTGAGTCTGAGACCAGCCTGGCCTGTAGAGTGAGTTCCAGGACAGTCAAAAGTACACAGACAAACCCTGTCTTGAAAAAAACCAAAAAACAAAATAAATAAAAAAAAGAAAGAGGGATGGAGAGGTAGCTTGGCAGATAAGAGCACTGTCTACTCTTCCAGAGGTCCTGAGTTCAATTCCTGAAAACAACATGGTGGCTCACAATCATTGATACTAGTATCTGATGCCCTCAGGCAGGTGTATATGCAAATAGAGCACTCATATACCTAAAAAAAAAAATCTTTAAGAAGAAAAAAAGAAAGAAACTCATATGATAAATTAATGAAACAGAGAGAGAGAAAGAACCCCAGTAAACAATGTATGCATGAACCAACTCATTGCTCTCCGTTCTTCACTATGGGCATGGTATGACTGGCTGCTTCAAATTCCTGCTATCCTGACTTTCCTGCAACAATAGGCTCTAACCTGGAATTGTAAGCCAAGTAATCCCCTTTCCCCTTAAGGAAAAACAACCAAACAAATGACCTCAAAGGCTTATATGTTGAAGGCCTAGTCAGACCCCAGAAAGTGTCACTATTGAAGGGAACTAAGGTCATAAAGGCAAGCACTTAGGCAGTGGATTAATCCACTAGGAAATGGGGCTTAGAGTTGGAAGTAGGTTCCTGGGGGCTCACTCTTAGATCAGATTGTTTGTCCCTGACCTCTTCCTGTCTCACCACTCCCAGGCTGCTGTGAGGTGAGCACCTCTGCTCCATCATGCCCTGTCAACCATGATGTTCGTCTTTACCTCAGGCCCAAAGTAATAGATCTGCCAACCTTGAAGAGAACACTCTGAAACCATGAGCCAACCAGTATTCATTTCTCCTTTTCTCAGGTCACAGTCATGAGAAGCTAGCACATCTGTTCTCCTCATGATCCTGTCAGTTTCTTATAGGTTTGGGCTCCTTGTACTTGTAATCCCCTTTGGCAGGCTCATCCCCTTTTCCAGTGGTGCGGAGTTCTTGCTTCCTCTTGCCAGTTCCCACTCTACTTCTAGGAAGCTGTTTCTGACTTATTTCACAAATGCCATTCACTCACTAACTCCTCCAAAGAACATCTCCCTGTGAAAGTGAGGCATAGCGCTATCTTTGTCAGTGTTCTGTCGCTGTGAAGATGCGCTATGACTGTGGCAGCTCTTATATATATTTTAAAACTATTTAATTGAGGCTTGTTTACAGTTTCAGAGGTTTAGTCCGTTTTCCTCATGGTGTAGAACATGTTGGCATGCAGGTAGACCTGGCAGCTGAGAGTTCTACAACCAGATCCGAAAACAGCAGGAAGACAGACCCTGGGCCTGTCTTGCACTTCTGAAACCCAAAACCTACCCCCAGTAATACACTTCCTCCAATAAGGTCCTCCTACTCCAACAAGATCACACCTCCTAATCCCTCTCAAGTAGTACCTCTCCCCGATGGCCAAACAGCCAAATATTCATACGTACGGGGCCCATTTTTATTCAAACAACTACAAGTGCTTTGGCGGGTTAGAGACCATTTCTGTCTGGTGCCTTGGTATGCAGTAACAGGTCAACAAGTACTGAAAGGCTCACCCTAGACCTTGATAGTCCCTGTCATCCATGTCCAGGCATAGAGGCACCAGATCTCATGGCTAGACTAGGTATGGTGGTACTCACCTTTAACCCCAGCACTTGGGCAGTAGAGACATCGGATCTCTGCGAGTTCTATGCCAGCTTGGGGTGCTGAGTAAGAAACTTGTGGAGGAAGAAAGGTTAAAGCATCCCACACTGTAAGAGCTTTTGACATGAAGCACCCCAGGAAGAAGGGAACTGCTATCAGTTGGTGGAATTTGGTTAAGCCACAGAAAAGATTTCATTTTTCCAAAGCCTGGAAAAGAAAAGGCTAACTGGGTTCATCTGGTTTGCTAACAGGTGGACTCAACAAAGAGGAGAATCCCAATTCAAAAGCATCCATGTTGAAAACAATTTTTTTTAAAGAACCCTCACACTCTTTCCTGAAGAAGGCTGTCACTTGGTTCCTCTCTTTGGCTCTGACATATGCTTCGGTTCCTTGCTCATAAGTGTAGCTGGTATTCTGAGCTTGCTGCCGCGAGAACTGAGAACAGCTTCTCCTGCCTGGCATTGGCAGGAGGAAGATGGCAGGGCTGCTCTCACACTGGGAGCCTTTGACTGCAAATTCCTGTTCAGAGGCTCAAAATGGAGCACCAGAGGCCCAGAGGAAGACAGAGGGGCCCTGGCTATGCTGCAGGGAATAGGACTTTCTAAGACTATAGCTAGAATAAAGAGCCTATTAGGTCTGCTCTGTGTGGCATCTGTCTTGTTTTGTCTGCCTGACTTATTCTGGAGCTGAACTGAGTTCATATGTTGTCTGAGTCCCTTATAAGCTATGTAGTCTTGGGAAAACCCACAAAAATCCTTTGGGTTTTGCTTTCTTATCATGAAAAAATGATGGTGGTAGAGAAAATAAAATAAAATTAAAAACAAACAAACTTCTCCGGCTGGGAAGATAGCGTGGTAGATAAAACCCTTGACTTGCAACTGTGAGGACTGGAGTTTGGAGGCCCAGGACACACACAAAGCGAGTTGTGACAGCACACATCTGTAACTCCAGGACACTTACGGGGAAATGGGAAGTGGAGCTAGGAGAGCCTCCAGACACATAGGAAGCCAGTTGCTGTTGCAAACATTTGTAATCCCTGTGCCCGCCCTCCCCCTTGTCTTGAGATGTCTTGTTCACTTTAGTTGTAGGCCAGGCTAGCTGGCCTGTGAGCTTCCAGTGGCCTCCTGTCCATGCTCCCTCCAACCTGCCCCCTCCTGTGTCTCCAGTCCTGCTGCTGGCCCGCTGGGATTGCAGATATTTGTTATCACACCCAGCTTTACAGGTTCTGGGGATCCAAACTAGGGTCTTTGAGCTTGCATGGTAGGTTCTTTGCCCTCTGGGCTGTATCCCCAGCCCCTAGAAGACACCTTTACAACGGAATGTTCATTTGTATGCACATAGAATTTAAGAGATTTTATTAATATCAAAACAGAGGGCTTCTTTTGTTTTTGTTTTCCAAGACAGAGTTTCTGTGTATAGCCTTAGCTGTTCTGAAATTCACTCTGCAGACTATGCTGGCTTGAAACTCAAAGATCCACCTGCCTGTCTCCTGAGTGCTGGGATTAAAGTGTGCCGCCATTCCTAACCCCAGATAGAGTTTTCAATTGACCAGTGATTTGCTACACTTAAAGTTTTAAAACTAAATGGCTCCCCGTAAGATCACACTAACATATTAATATTTCTAATGTGTCCTTTGGTATTTGTAAGAATCTATTTCAACAATAAAATTCTTTCAGTATTTTTGAATAAACTACTTACTGAGGACTGATAGTTTCAATGTAGAAGCTGTTATTTTGTTTATTGATGGACTGATGATATAGTTTAATGCTTTGAGACTGTCTTATATAGCCCAGGATGGCCTTAAATTTGTTATGTAACTCTGGCCTTAAAAGCCTGATCCCTCCATAAGTCAAGTGCTAGAATTGCAGGCACATGCTAGCATGCCTGACTGGTTTTTTGTTTGTTTGCTTGTTTTAATGTTTTTTTATGCCTGGCTATTTATTTTAAAAGTAAACAACAACTTCTTCTTCTTCTTCTTCTTCTTCTTCTTCTTCTTCTTCTTCTTCTTCTTCTTCTTCTTCTTGGTTTCTGAGACAGTGTAGCCTTAGTTGTCCTAGAACTCACTCTGTACACTACGCTGACCTTGAACTCAGTTCACCCGCTTTTGCCTTTCCAGTGCTGGGATTAAAGGCGTGTATCACCAATGCCCACTGCTGTCAGTTGGGTTAGTGAGGTCTCAGATGCAAGTTGAAGCTATTTGAATGAAATTGGGGTAAGCAGATTAAACAAATAAATGATGAATTCTGGCATTTACTTTTTTATAACTTATTTATTTATTCACTTTACATGACAGTTGTAGCCCCCTCCTCTCGTGGTCCCACACTCTTTCCCTCTTCCCTGTATCAGCCCTCCCTTCCCCCTCAGCAAACACGCCCCCCTCCCTTTGCTTTGCCAGGCCACTGTGGTAGAGGATGTGCTCAGTCCTGAATTCTGGTATTTCTAAAGAGTCTGTAAGCATCGGATCTTTGGAGTGGACCAGATGGTTTCAGGTAGGAAACCCCGCACCTCCCTTCATTTTGTTTTGTTTTGTTTTGCTTTTTTTTTTTCTTCTTCTTCTTCTTCTTTAGAGACAGGATCTCAATCTTCTCACCTGAGCCTCAGAAGCAGCTGGATGACAGGCATGCACCACCATCTCTTGCTTCTTCCAACCTCTTTTCAGTGTTGGGATCAATCCCAGGGTTTCCTGTAAGCACCCCACAACTGGCCCTTTTGATTTTGTCATGGGTCGCTCTTTCTATATTATAAGTTATGTCTGCCAATGACCTCAACAGTTTCAACATAAAAGAAGAGAGATGTCTTTCTGAAGGCTTTGGCAACAATCCCAGAGAAGCCTCTGCTTTGTCAAGCCTGGTCACATGGTCACCCTTGAGGGGGAGCTTGGCACAGTGGGCTGATTACGTTACTATGGGATGGAACGAAGGGTGGAACTAGAGAAAATATTGCTGACCAAACCAAAAAGCAATTAGTATGACCCATAAACAGTCGAGCTCCTGTTCCCAGGGAAGCTTGGTTTTGGTTTTGTTTCTGAGACAGGGTCATACCATGTAGACCACCCTGTGGCTTGGTGCCTGCCCTGATCCTTCTGCCTCTGCTTCCAAAGAACGGTTTTGTTTTTGTAAGATTCTTTTACTTCATTGGGAAGAAAGTACTAGATTAAAAAAAAAAAAGTAAGAAAATGAGGGGCTACAGAGGTGGCTCAGTTGTTAAGAGTGCTGGCTACCCTTCCAGAGAATCAGAGTTTGGTTCCCCAGCAGCCATGTCTGGTGATTGACAGCCACCTACAACTCCAGCTGTAAGGCATACAATGTTCTTTTGAGCATCCCTGGGCATGCACATTCACATGCAAATACCACCATGCCCTGCATAAATTTTTTAAAAAGCAAGAAATTATAACTTTAGGAGTAGGGATCTGGCTTAGTTGGTAGAGTGATAGCTAGCACACATGAAGCTCTGAGTCTGAGCTTTCAACACAACATAAAAGCAGGCTTGTGATGCAGGACCACCAGAAGCTCTAGGTCATGATTAGCCATGAGGTAAATTCAAGTTTATTTTGGGCAGCATGAGATTCTATCTCAAAAAAAGGAGAAGGAAGAACAAAGAAAGAAGGAAAGGAAGGGAAGGAAGAATGAAGACAGATAGAAGAAATAACAGAAAAAAAAGAGAAAGAAAAACAACCTTGTAATTTTGTTGATAGATACGGGCTATCCTACAGTTCCTAGTCTTTTTGACTTATGCCTTGTGTACCTTGGGGTCACACAGAAAACACGGCTTCTAGTGCCTGTGCAGTGGCTAACAGGTGTCTTCAGGCTTCTGTTAACTGATGAATCTAGAAGCTTGGCTAGGTGATTTATAGCATCTCCCTGTTCTATGAGTCTGGACTTGACACAAAAACAGACTCTCTGAAGAGTGAAATGATTCGCATTTGCACAGACCTCTAATTTTCTAAATGATATTGACCTTCAAAGAGTAATTTCATGGAATGAGTTCTTAGGGAGCAAAGAACACTATCATTTAACTTTGTGACCTTAGCACCTATTCCTTGGTTGTTGATTCATTGTACCCATCACTGTCTTGCTTCCATTTCTGAGATGAGGGGTCTTATGAAGTTGCTCACAAACTATAAAGCAGAGAATGCCCTTGATCCTCTTGCCTCTACCTCCCAAGCCCTGGAACAATAGTGTGAACAGTCGTGTCTGGTTTTACGCAGTTCTAGGGACTGAACTCAGGGCTTTGTGAATACTAAGCAAAGGTCCTAGCACCCGCGATACATCCCAGCCCAACAGTCCAACAGTTTGGCTTTTTTATTTTTATTTTTTATTTTTTTTGGGGGGGGGATTATGTTCTTTTCATTTATTTGCTCTCATTCACTTATTCATGAGGCCGAGGAAGAGAAAAACAACTGTGCAGTGAAGCCACATATGCAAAAGAGGTATTTGACAGCAGTATATCTACCAGGCCACAACTCTGCCAGGAGGCCTCTCTGGAAGGGCCCTGCACACAGGCTCAGCAGATGCCGTGGATTCTTTCAGTCACAGAAAAGTCGCAACAGTTCCTTTCTTTCCGATCTGCTCCAAGGGGAAGAATCAGATGAATTATTCGGTCCTGCTCCAAGGCGAGCTCCGTGTTGAGGAACTCGAAGGAGCGGGAACTGTGGCCGCGGTTCTGCTCCGCTGTACCCACAACACCGATGGGAGAGACCAGAAGGTGGGCGCAGGGCTCTGTGGATCCGTTTATCATCAGGGTCATGCCAGGCCGTATTGTAACACTCACAAGGTCTTCGGGTTTGTCCAGGATGTTGGCAGTGGCCGCCCACAGCCGCTTCTCCAGCCCCGCGGGTATGCGGCTAGCCGGCAAGTTCGTTTCCAACTCAATGAATGGCATGTTGGCGGTTGAGGAAAGCGGACGCCCTCCTTTCTTTTCTTTCCCTTTTTTTTTTTTTGTTGGTACTGGGGCTAGAACATAGGCCCTTGAACATGGCAGGCAATAGCTCTACACCCCCAACTATTTTTAATAGTAGGCTTTAACTTTGTGTGTGCACTTCCCCTTGTGTGTGGGTGGGTGTGAGTACCCCCCCATGTGTGTCTGGGGATCATACCCAGGATGCTGTACATGGTAGGCAAGCTCCCTATCACTGTGCCACACTCCAGCTCTTTTCATGGAGTGAGTTCTCTTCTTTCACCTTTATGTGTGTTCTGGAGGAGAAACTCAAGTCACCAGACTTACGGGGCAAACGCCTTTATCCACGAAGCCATCTTGTTTGCCCTCCGTCGGTCTCTCACTCACTCTGGCGTGCACCACCACTGCCTGCCCAGCCAGCTCTTTTAAGAGTAGATTTTAAGATCTTTTTGTTGATGACAATCAAACCCAGGGTTTCGACTATGTTAGGCAAGAGCTCTGTCAGCGAGCTATATCCAAGCTCTTTTTAAACAGTAGATTTTAACTTTGGGTGTGTGCCTTTCTGGGGCTCAAACTCAGGGTCTTGTACCTAGTAGGTAGGCACTCTACACTGAGTCATGTCCTCAGCAATTGTCTCTGTCTTTCACCCTTTCATAACAATTCTGAGGGACAGTGCAGAAAGTAAAATAATGACACCGTCTTCCCGGAGATGTCGCAAACTAACCTTGGAACCTGTGAACGTATTAGTTGGGTTTCTTACTTTGTGCTCCTGTGACAGAACACCCCTCTGTCACTAAAGAGGGATTTACTTTAGAGTTTTAGTCCCTCCTGTCTTGACCCTGTTCCTTTGGGCCTGTGGCAGCATAGCACACCCAGGTGGGAGCATATGACTGCTCACCTCATGAAGAAGCAGATAGAGAGAAGGCCAGTTCTGTAACCCCTTTCAAAGACACACCCTGTGGCGGTTGGAAAGAAAGCAGCCCCCACAGGCTCACAGAGAGTGGCACTATTAGGAGGTGTGGCCTTGCCCGTATAGGTGTGGCTTCTTTGGAAGAAGTTCCCTTTCTGCTTCCTGCCGACCTTGATGTAGGGCTCTTAGCTCCTTCTCCAGCACCAGGTCTGCCTGCATGCTGCCATGTTTCCTGCCGTGATGACAATGGCCTAAATTAAATATTTCCTTTTATTAGAGTTGCCATGGTATGGTGTCCCTTCACAACAATAGAACCCTAAACAAACTAAGACACACTCCTAAAACATAATTTCCTCTGACTAGGCTCAGCCTCTAAGACATCCCCACCTCCCAGTAGCGCTGTGGAAGGATGATGGAGTTTGTAAGACTTAAGGCTTTGGGAGGAGGCCCCAGAGCCAAAACATCACATCATTCCCTTGAAGTCCTCAGACCCTGTGGTCCAGAGGAAACATACTCTGGAGACACCAAGGTTTTGTCCTGCTGATACAATAAGGATTTAGACTTCTCCACCTCTAATCTCTAATATCCTTTCTCTCTTCTCTTCCTCTCTCTTCCCCAATCCTCTCTTTCTCTCTTCCTCCCTATTTCTTTTTTCTTCCTCTCTCCTCCCTCCCTCCCTTCCTGAATTCCTTCCTTCCTTTCTTCCTGCATTGGTAGTTTTCCCTGTCCCTGTTGTAAAATACCTCTACTCAAGCAAGTTAAGAGTGAAAGGCTTTATTTTGGCTCACCGTTTGAGGATCCAGCCTGTCATGGCACAAAGTCACAGCAGCAGGAACTGGAGGCAGCTGATCAAATGTGTCCTCCATCAGGAAGCAGAGAGTGATGAGTGCTAGGGTCAGCTCGTGTTTTCCTTTTTATGCAATCCAGGACCCATCCCATGGAGTCTTGCTGCCTACATTCAGGATGGGCCTTGCCACTTCAATTAAGCTATACCTAATATACTTACTCCCTCGCAGGCAAGGCCAGAAGCTTGTATCCTAGATGATTTTAGAGCCTATTGTTTAACAATACGCTCTTTCTCTTCTTCACCCCTCCCTATTTTTCTCTATAGCTCAGGTTATAGACCATTAAAAGGGGGTGAGTAATATGGGAATATATCTCAGTGGTGGAACATTTGCCATCTCTTGCAAGGCCCTCGGTTGCAATCTCAGTACTGAAAACATGACAGATAGCACATGGAGTTTGTAATTGAATTTCAGCTGTGTGTTGACCAAGGAAAGGAGGAGTAAGGGTAGGAGATGAAGGAAAAGAACCACTCTCCACCCATGCTTGCCTGCCTGAATGTCCACCTTCCACTCCTGTTTAGTTGGGATTCTCTAGAGCAGCAGAATCAAGGGAATGAAAAGAAGACAGAATTTATGTGAGCTTAAAATGGTAACAACAGCTAAATCACCTCTGAGGTGCTGAGAAGCTGGTAAGTTACTCAGTCCTTCAGGCTGATGCCTCAAAGATGAAACAACTCCCAGCCCTGGAAGTTCCTAGTGAGCTTTTGGTCTCTACCCCTCGATGGAAGTTTGGAAATGCTTTCTTTTTTGTCAACTAAGGAATCTTCCTCCTCCTTCCCTTTCTCCTCCTCAGCAGCAGCAACCGGCTCATCGGTAAAAGGGAGGCCAAATAGCTAAAAGGCAGAAAATACAGAGGTATTTCCCTTCAGAAATAGCCTTAAAAAATCAAAAACACCAAACAAACAACAAAACAAAACTGCTGGAAGGTGCCACCCACAGTTGGGGTGGGGTGGACCTTCCCACGTCAATCAGGACAATTCTTCCAGGGATGCTTCTTACTCAGATAATTTGTGGCCAGTTGACATTAAACCCAATTGTAATGAATTTCTGAGGTAGCTGTCTGGTCCCGCTTCCGTGTTGCACAGGTTCCTGTCTCGCTAGACAGGGTTTACATTGCTATCTCTCCACCTGAAACAGTCACAGAGGAGAAGGTCAAAATTCAAAATCTCTCTGGAGGAGGATGGGATGTAGCTAAGGAGGCAGACTGCTTGCTTGGCTTTCATGAAGCACTGGGTTCAATTCCCAGCACTGAAGAGAACTGTAGGTGACAGTGCAAGCCTGTAACACCCATACTTGGGAGGTGGAGGTGGGAAGATCAGAAGTTCAAGGTCAGAATATTTTTAAAAAGATTGTTCTTAATTTTGTTTTTAGATGTTGCTTCAGGAAAAAGGCAAAAGCTTTTAAACTTGTCGTTTACCTCTCACTCGGCAGTAATCATGGACAGAGGCTACATGGGAAACAACCCGATTCTAGGAACTGGTTGCAGAAGCTGAGGTTTGTCACCTTCCCAGCTGGGTTTCAAATCCCAATTAGGCACTTGTTTGAAGCTTATTCTAGGCAGAACTGAGTCACCCAGATGTGGCCAGAAGCCCAAAACAGTCACAAAGTCCCCTGTGATTGGACCCCAGGCAAAGACCAGACTAGAGAAGAAACTTTAGAATGGTGCCTCGCTCTCTCTCTCTCTCTAAGAGATATTTCTATGTCAGGGATAACAATTTGATTGCATTCATTACCTGTCTCATTGCTGTGATGACATATCTGAAAGAAGCCAGTTAAGGGAGGAAGGATTTATTCTGGCTCACAGTTTAAGGAGAAACAGTCCTGGCTGGGATTAAATCTTGGTGATAGACTGCTTACTCAGCATGGTTGAAGCCCTAAGTTTGATTCTCAGCACCACAAAACAAAAAAGAGTGGTTGGGGTAATACAGCTTGTGACTGGGGCAATTGCTTATGTCACAGTTGGGAAGCAAGGAGTACTCTAATAGAATCCACCAGCAGGAACTCCGGAGGCCCATTCTCCATGGCCCCAGCTGGTCACAATATTGTGGAAGGTTGTGGTACCCTTACGATGTGGAGCCTCAGTAAAGGAAGTGGGCCACTGAGGGAGGGCCTAGAGTCTAGAAAAATCTGAACTTTCTTTAGAGATGATGTGGAAAGAAAAAGGAAGAATATTCCAGTAATAGTTTATTGCTCATGAACCAGAAAATGGTCCCCAGGTATCTTGATGACAGATGTTAGCTTGACAGGCAGTTTGCCTGGTGGGAATCAGGATACAAGGAGGTGGAAGGCAGAAGATCTGTGTTCTATGTTCTGGCTTTAATTTTTATCCTGGGTTTAGTACTAGCTTAGTGGCTCAGAGACAATGTCTCAGAGGAAGTGATATTTGAACTACGACCCAGCAGGTTAGCAGAGCGTGGGTGTGAGGGTGTGGGGGTGTGGGTGGGGAAGCTCAATATTTTCAAGAAATAAGGAAGCCAGTAGAGTGGATGCTCAAAATGCAATGAGGAGAGAGAGAGACAGAGAGAGAGAGAGACAGAGAGAGAAGTGATGATGAGCTGGTAAGGAGGGAAGATGGCTTGGCTTGCCTTCTCATTGTAGGGCCCCTCTTCAGTTCCTATGTGCACAAATAGTAAAGGGGGGAAAGGGTATCATGGGGCTATTGGAACGATTTTAGACCTAGCTGAGGCCCTCCAGAACATTGTGGTGTCTAGTGCCTCTAGTGATTCTCCAGCGATCCTCTAGCTCCTTGAGTATCTTCTCAGTGTTGCTGGGTTATACAGCTTTCTTTTTGGCAATCAGCTGCTTCCATAAATCAAGACTAACATTGACCTTGTTTGAAAATTCCAGGAGCCCTGCTTGGCCACCTAAACAAACCAGTTTTCTTCTCTTCACCCTTTGAGACAGTGTCTCATGTAACCAAGGCCGTCCTGTGGAGTCAAGGATGACGCTGAACTTCTGATCCTCCTGCCTCTACTTTGTGAGTTCTGGGATTCCAGGCATGTACCATTACACCCCAATTATTCAGTGCTGAGAACTGAACCTAGGACTGTGTGTGTTTTATGTAAGCACCCTGCCATCTGTGTTACACAACCAGACCTTGTTCTTTGTTTCTGACAGACTCACATATAACCCAAGCTGTCCTCAAACTCCTGATCCTCCTGCCTCCCAAGTTCTGGGCTTACAAGCGTTTGCTACCACACCTGGCATTGATTTCCCTTTTCTTTTAACTAGTCCCACCTATCCTTGTATCTCAGTAAAAGAAAGCAAGTTTTCACTTCCACTCCACCTTCAGGACTGGTTCCCTCTATCACTGTCAGTCATTGTAGTGAGAATGGCTCCCTTCCACAGACCTTCAATCAGTTTATTCCACTAGAGTCGAATCTGAGTCTCCTTAGTGACCAGGCCTCAGGAGTAAAAAAAAGGGAACTAAACCTCATGGAATCCCTCTTTTGAGCAGCTTTCAGATCACCAGGGCTAAGTACCTTCTCTAAGCTCTCACTGGATCTTCACAACCCCACATGGTAGGGCCCATTACTAGGATCCATTTTATAGATGAGGAACTGAGTTAAAGAGAGCTTAAACAATGGGCCCAAAGTCCCACTTCTTTTTTTAAGTGTTTGTGTGTGTATGTGTTTATGCATGCCTATGTGTACGTGTATTCATGTGTGTGCAGGTGCCTATGTTTCTATGGGTACAAGGAGGTCCAAGGTTGATGGCATGAGTCTCCTGCTGTTGCTCCCCATCTTTGTTCACTGAGGCAGGGTTTCTCAACTGAACCCAGAACTTGCCAATATGGCCAGTAGGGCAAGCCACTGGAATTTCAGGCAGGCTGCCATGCCCACCTGTCATTTACATGGTTCTGTGGATCTGAACGCTGGTCCTCATGCTCATATAGAAAGTGTTTTAACCACTGACTCATCTCACCAACCTTCAAAGTTCCACTTCTGTCTGGTGATGAACTGGGATTGGAACCTCTCTGGTGCCAAAGTCAAGTTTTCAACCAGTGTTCTCTACTCCTTTCACGGGTCTTTCTGAGTTTCCGCAAGTGTTTAGAGACTGTGATGCCTCTACAACTGGGTGTCTTTCTTATTTTGTCGATAGAACCCTTTAGCAACTCTGTATCCCTCATCTTCTCCTTCATGTCTTCACAGGTCCAATCACATCTGTGTCCTAGGCATTGCATGGCCTAGTTTCTTCCTATCACAGATAGCACTAGTATTTCTTTGGAGTGGGAGTTTTTCCTACTGGCCAAACCTCAGCTCATTGCTCAAAGGGGCAGGTTGGTTTCTCTTCTGGAGCTCTCAGCCCTTCTCAACTTATTCCAATAGTCTGAGACTAACTCTTGGATTCTAAGGCAGAGTGTAGCATAGAGCAATGTGGTCACACAGGGAGCTATTAAAAGAACCAAAGTTCCCTTAAGACTTGCAACTTTGGGATGTATTTATCAAAGAGGATGGCACCATTCTGATGGGATGTTTGCTCTGAGAGTGCTTTTGATTGTCACAAGGATTGCAGGGGTGTGGAGATGGAGAAGTGTCTGGCTCCCTGCTGGCTTTGGTAGTGTTAGTGTGAGACAGGTTTGTAGGGCAGAGAACTGTTTTATGCCCTCCAAGGTTTGAAATGTCTTATCAGACATCTGCTCAGGTAGAAAACTTTTCTCATCTTAAGTAATAAAAAAAGTATGTGTATGGGTGCTTTGCCTGTATGCATGACTATTTACTATTTACTGTGTGTGTGTGGTACCCATAAAGGCTGGAAGAGGGACTCAGATCCCCTGGGACTAGAGTTATAGTGGTTGTGAGATGTCATGTGTGTGCTAGAAATTGAACCTAGATTGTCTTCAAGAGCTGCCAGTGTGCTTAACCACTGAGCCATCTCTCCAGCTGTGTGTGTGTCTGTGTGCCACGATATGTACACCAAAATACATAGTCATTCATCAGAGACTCCATAGCAATCAAGAGTTTATTGTCCTGATGATAATGACTCCAAAGGTCTTGGTACTTTGTTCAACTTACCTTCTTCAGAGGCAAGACAGAATTTTATTTGGATCTCTTTACCACTCACTGCTTGAGAATTTTCTAGAGTTTAATTCACTGAATACTATTTTGATTTTTGTGCCATCCTGTCCTGCAGCAAACATATATTTAGAAGATAATATGAGTTTGGTGTGGTGTCTCACATCTGTAATCACAGCGCTCGAGAAACTGAAGGAGGTAGATCATGAGTCTAAGTTGAACCTGGCCATCCAGGACAGCCTCATATAATGAGTGAGACCCACTTCTTTAAATATATATATAACAGTTTGGCTATGAGTCTCAGCATCTGCTTTGATACCCTGGTGGGTAGAGTCTTTCAGAGGCCTCCAGTTGAAGGCTTCTGTCCTGTTCCCTGTCTTTTCATCCTTCCAATGTCTATCCTGTTTGCTCTTCTGAATGAGCTTCTTCCCTAGGGTCCTCCTTGTTGTTTAGCTTCTTTGGGGCTATTGATTGTAGTATGTCTATCCTATATTATGTGGCTAATATCCACTTGTAGGTGAGTATATACCATAGGTATCTTTCTGCTTCTGGGTTACCTCACTCAGGTTGATCTTTTCTAGTTCCCACCATTTGCTTGCAAATTCCATGATTTCCTCGTTTTTAATTGCTAAGTAGTATTCCATTGTGTAAATTGTACCACAACTTCTGTATCCATTCTTCATTACAGGAGCCTTCCACAGGAGGCCTCTGAAAGAATCTACCCATTAGGGTATGGAAGCAGATGCTGAGACTCAGAACCAAACTTTGGGCAGAATGCAGGGCACCTAATGGAAGAAGGGGAAGACAGAAAGACCTGGAGGGGACAGGAGCTCCACAAAGAGACCAACAGAGCCAAACAAAACCCCACAGCCTAGGTTCAGGGGGGCCTGCAGAGACTGACACTCCAATGAAGGACCATGCATAGAGAGGACCTAGACCCCTGCTCAGATGAAGCTCATAGGCTGCTCAGTTTCCAAGTGGGTTCCTTAGTAAGGGGAGCAGAGGCTGTCTCTGTCTCTCACATGAACTCAGAGGCTGGCTCTTTGATTACTGGGGGGTGCAGCCTTCCCAGGCCACAGAGGAAGACAAGTCCTGATAGGCTAGGGTCAGACGGAAAGGGAGGAGGACCTTCCCTATCAGTGAACTATGGGAGGGGCATAGGGGGAGAAGAGGGAAGGTGGGTGGGACAGGGAAAAGATGGTGGGATTACAGCCAGGACATAAAGTAAATGAATTGTAAAAACAAATAAATAATAAAGATAGTCCATCCATGGAGTGGAGACTGGATCAGAGCAGTTGGAAAGCCTATATATAAGCATTCAGTGTAGCTCAGGCGCGCCTCTGAGATCTTCTCAGTAGCTGCAATTATAAGCATATGCCACCCAGTTTCTACTGAATGTCCCGCATTCATCTCCTGAGAAATCACACTTCCCACATGTTAAGTATCAGAAACCACGGTGGATTTTCAAAGTTCTTCTCCCCCCTATAGAAAGGACTATTAGCAACTTGGAAAGTGTTCTTCGGGAGAGACTTATTCATGACGGTGTTTTGATGGAGAGCAAGAGACTGTTTAAGGTATTTCTGCACTTTATCAAAATGAGATTTTATTATGATACTGTTGTCAAGAGTGCTCACTGTCACTTCCCACAGCACAGCCACTTTGCGATCAGTCTTGAGTGCTTTGGCTCTACAGGAAATTCCAAAGCAAGCACTGACAAATATGTTTTGAAGTAAGGAATAGACAACCAATGGAACCATTTTCATGAGACTGTATTTTCCTCCCATGTTTTAAGTATACTGGAACTTTAAGCTTGCTAGCTCTCTAGCCAAATTCCAGTGAACATCAAGAGCTTATAGTCTCATGCAGGAGCTCAAGGCCAAGCAAGTGAACAAGAGATAAGCAAGCAGGCAAGCAAACAAACAAATGAACAAACAAACCCACCATGTACAATGGGGGTCCATGCTATGAAAGTGACTTGTTCTGATTTAGCATTCATGGGCTCCTCTGGGTACTGAAGGAGAATGAACCTGAGAAGGATGGGTCTGGAGATCAGCTGGGAGCTACTGCCAGTGTCTAGGCTCAAGAGGGTGAGAGCTTGGGTGGAGGCCCATCACGATTTTGGTGGTATGAGGTAGGTGCGAATGTGTGCACATTTGTGTGTGTGTGTGTGTGTGTTTAGTTGTTCTGGGCAAAAAAGAAGTCACTAAAGCATTGTGCCTAGAATTTGAATGGCTGTGGATGGCTATTCTATTTCTAGAAATAGGGAAGTGACAGCTCCTTCTTGAATGAATTCTTTTCCTAATGCCTTATTTGACACTAAAGTGACATATCAAATAAGGTGGTCTTAAAGATGAGTTAAATCTGAAGATGTAAATTTCAGAATAATATATGCATGTGTGATGTATTTATATGTATAGGAGCTGGGTGTGTAGCTCAGTGGTAGAGCTATTGGTAGCATGCACGAGGCAGTGAGTTCTATTGACAGTGTTGCAATATATATGTATATATATCTGCAAACACATGTATGTATGTATGCATGCATGTACGTATGTATATGTATACACAGACTACACACACACATACATAACACGCACATGTTCCTTTTTTCAATTCAGAGAGGGATTCACCCATAGATGACCTTGAACTTCTAATCTTCCTGCCTCAATATCCCAGAACTGGTGAGCTGCCACACATGGTTTTTCTGTGGTGCTATGGGTTCACACCGATTCTGGCGTGCTAGGCAAGCACTCTGCCGACTGAGTTGCCTCTTCCCCCGTCTGTAGTTATTTAAAGATAGATACATTAAAGGTGTAGGAGCTGACACTGCAAGGTGGCTGTTTTCCCATTTTGCTGTTTCTGGGTAGCAGAAGAAAGGACTTCAAGAATTTTGGTCTTTGTTGAGCACCTCTCACAAGTCCTCTCACACATACAGCTCCATGTCCCCGAGACACGGGCTATGCACGCCACCTTCTGGTCAGTTCCAAACATTTTCACAGCATATTCTTCAGGATACAAAGCAAGTTCTAGTTAATCAAGAACAAAGATGGAGATGGTTCAGTGATTAGGACCTGAGTTCAGTTCCCAGCATCAGTTCAGGTAATTCCTGTAACTCCAGCTCCAGATGTCTCCTCTGGCATCTGTGAGCATTTGTACACACAAACACACACACACACTTACACGCACAGATGCTCACACATATGCGCAGGCACACTCACCTACACATATATAATTAAAAATAAAATAATCTTGCAGACTATCTGGGTTCTGTTCCCAGCATCCGCACAGTGGTTCACAGCTATCCAGATTTCTAGTTCTAAGAGATATGATCCCTCTTTTTTGACCTCCTTGGGCACTAGGCACATATGTGATACACATATATGTACATGCATGCAAAAGTCATACACATAAAAAACCTAGACAAAAATAAAAATAATTTTTAAAATAATACATACAGCCACAAAATTACAATGGGTTTGCTTGAGAATTAAAAACAAACAAACAACAACAACAAAAAAACAGAAGAACCGATGACAGTGTAGAAACCATACTTTGAGTTTTGACCTTTCCCCAGGCTAACCATATGTGGTAAGATACTCTCTCTCATGGTACCTAGCAGTGACAGCAAGCCCCAGCTCCCCTGACAATGATGGGAAACAGCAGAGACTCTGCAGTGTCCTGGGTTGCTAGGCTGGCATGTTTATTAGGTCAGGTATGTTACTACATATGTGTGTGTAGAACCTGTATGTTCAGCCTGTATGTTTGTAACATAAGCAGGTCCATTGGGAAATAGCCCCTTTGCAGGTTGAAGAAGCAGCAGCATAAGCTCCAAAGAAATAGAGATCAACGCTGCCTCCCCCCGGTAGCTTACAGCCTTTCAGTGGGAATCTCAGGAATAATTGGGATTTGTGACTTACGGGAACATTTGGATTCGAGTACCATTTTTGCTTTACAAATGACAAGACTCCTAGGTCTAATGCTGCGACCCTTTAACTCAGTTCCTCGTGTTGCAGTGATCCCCAACCATAAAAATTATTTTTATTGCTACTCCCTAACTGTGGTTTCTCTACTGTTGTGAATCGGAATGTAAATGGCTGTGTTTTCTGATGGCAGCCCCCGTGCAAGTCCTCACAACCCACAGGCTGATAATCGCTGCCCTGGACTCTGCAGCAGGTACTGCTGTCTGTGTCTACAAGGAATCCTATAGCAGCCACTCGTCATATGTTCCTGTTGTGGCTAAGAAACCTATTTTTCTCTTTACTTAGTTCAGATTTAAAGAGGGTGGGGAGACAGACAGCTCTGTCAGTAAAGTGCTTGTCTTGAAAGCAGGAGGACCAGAGTTTGAACCCCATTAAAAGTCTGAGTGTGGTGGTACACCCTTGTGGTCCCCTGCTGGGGGGGCGGAGGCAGGGAGATGCCTGGAGCCTGCTAGCCAGCCTAACCTAACTGGCTAGGCTCGGGTACCAATAAGAGACTCAAAAACTATAGGTCCTGATGAATGTCATCCAAGATTGACTTTTAGACTTCAAGAGTGTGTGTGTGTACGGGGATGGAGAGGTGGCTCCGCAGTTAAGAGCACTGACTGCTCTTCCAGAGGTGCTGTTCAATTCCCAGCACCCACACAATAGCGCACAACTGTCTGTAACTCCAGGAGCTGACACCCTCACACAGACATACATGCAGGCTAAACACCAATGTACATAAAATAAAAATAAACAAATTATTTTAAAAAGAATGTGTGTGTGTGTGTGTGTGTGTGTGTGTCATGAATAGCTAGCACATTCTTTATTGGACAACATGATCCTGAAGGACCAGTTTCCTCATCTACCTGTGAGGTTTTGTGACAACTGATTTGGGACTATTTGAAGGAGCTTCTACCACTGTGCATGCATTGTAGCAGGAAGCCAAGAACCGTGCTTTGAGCTAATACACCTGATGGAATCAGAGCAAAAATGTTCCACCCCAAGCCCCTCGAACCATCACTAAAGGTTCTCATTAATCTCCTGCTGTGACTTCAAAAGGAAAAACAGGGAGTATGCGCGAGCCCCGCAAGTCTGCTCCTCTTAGAAACATTCTGTTTGGAAATGAATCAGTCAGTCACTGTGGCAGTTTGTGTTTATCCCTCTCTCTCTCTCTGAGATGGGAGACTGTATCAGCTTGTGGTGAGAAAGTCCTCCCAGTCAATGAATAATCAAAGGCAAAGCCAAGCAGATGATAAATCTTGGCCTCCCTCCCATGAAGCCACCCACTAAGCAGAATTGAATAAATCTGTTCGGGCTTAGCATATTTTTCAGGGTAATTGGTTGCAGTGCTCTCTAATTCTTTGATTGGCCAACTTTGTCCTGGGCCTATTCCAAGCTAATAAAACAGAGAGTGAAGTAAGTTTCTGATTTCGGCTTTAAGTTTCAGGGAGGGACCTCGAAGCTTTAGTTCTGACAATGCTGGGAAGAAAAACAGTGTTTGTTCATGTTTCTCCTTTCCGAATCCTGGCAACATCTGGGCCTCTGTAATCTTCCCAGATGGCTTCCTTCCCCTGGGAGAGGGCTGCAGGTGACTTGGCGAGAACATCACAAAATGCCAGGCAATTACAGTAGTTATGGCTCTGTGATGCAGGTTGGGAGTGTTTCAAACCGTGGGGCTCAGAAGCTATGCGCATCAACAAGAGGCACACTCCAGAAGCTGCAAACCACGTGAGAGCAGAAGATGCACTTTGAACTCTAGTTTCATCAGCTGTCTTCTGTGTGACCTTGAGCTAGATCTTGACCTCCCTGAGCCTCTCTCTTCTTACCAGTACTGTAGATGTACTGCCACTCTCCTCTACAGGTATTGGGAGAAGAAAGAAAGGAAAGCTCTTAAAAGAGGAGACACAGGGGGCTGGAGAGTTGGCTCAGAGGTTAAGAGCAACCACATGGAAGCTCACAATAATCTATACTGGGGCATGATGCCGTCTTTTGGCATGCGGGCACACTTCATGCTACTGTTTCTGTGTATGCTATGGTCTTGGGAAAGAAAGAAAAAAGCCTTGAACTTTTGTATTCCCAACGGGCATGGGTTGAATTTCTCTGTTTTGTGTGTCTATGTGTGTGTGTGTGTTCCTAAATTCATGTTAAACTTCTCACTTCTAGGATCTCAGAATGTGGCAGTGCTTAGAATCAGGGTCTTTAAGGAAGTTACAAATTAAAATGAAGCCACCAGGTTGGCTCCAATCCAACATACTAAACCTCTTCGTTCCTCTACTTAATTTTTATTTTTCTCTGCTTTGGATGTCAGGCATTAAAGATTGGGATTTTCAAGACTGAGTTCAATGCCTCAGAGCAACTGTAATCCCAGTACACAGAAGGCAGGGGCAGGAGGACTGTGGATTCTAGGGTAGACAGAACCACAAGTCTCAAGAAGAAGAAGGCAAACAGACAAACAAAAAGGAAGCAAGTCAGGAGGAAGAGGAGGGAAAGAAGAGAAAGAAAATGGGGAGGAGCAGGAGGGGGGGGGGACACAAGGGGAGGAGAGGCAAGAGAAGGAAGCATTATTCTCCAGTATAAGGAATTATGTTGGGAGACAGCAGCCACCCATTGTTGGTCCAAATTGTGCATTGCAATTAACTGAAGAAAAGTGTCCAGCCATTGGCCAAGATTTCTTCCTGCAGCCCAAGTCCAGTGTCTGGAAAATATGTCTGCTTAAAGACTGATGCTCTTGCTCTAGCTTTGGACCAATTGGAATGGCCAGAACTAAGACACTGGTTGACACCTTTTTTTATTAAGGTCTTGAAAGTCAGTGTCTCTGTCCAATCCTTTTAGGTCACTTCTATTCTACAAGTGTGGTCCCTGAGGGCACTACCATGTGAGCAACCTTCAGAGTTCCTGCTTCTGGAGATCCCCACTAGCACAATATCCACTGTGTTAGTTAAGGTTTCTGTTGCTGTGATCATGGCAACTTTTACAAGGGAACACATCTAATTGTGGCTGGCTTGCAGTTCAGAGGTTTAGTCCATTATCATCATGGCAGAAAGCATGGTGGCAGGCAGGCAGACATGGTGCTGTAGAAGTTGCTGAGGGTTCTACATCTAGATCCATAGGCAGCAGGAAGAGAGAGTGAGCTACCAGGCCTGGCTTGAGCTACTGAAACCTACTCCGCCCCCGCTCCCCGCCCCCGCTAGTGACCTACTACTTTCAACAAGGCCACATCTCCAATAATGCCACTTCCTGAGTGTCTATAGGGGTCATTTTCATGCAGACCACCACATCCCCTGTTGAAATAAAGCACAGACAGGCTCTTTGGGTCTTCCCATAGGAAGAGAATGGCTGTGATTTAGGCAACTACACAGCAAGGAAAGATGGCTAGTGACTTTCAGAGTTCATGGATTCTCTAGGAGTCCTTGAAACACCACTAATACCTTTGGACCAGTGTCCCTTTCACATGCAACACCCACATGACACTTCAGCCGTGGCTCAGCTGACTGAACCAGTGATGGGCAACTGACTCAGCGGAGCTCCTCTCTAGGGCAGTCAGCAGGCTATGAGGTGGCCTTTTGTAGGTGCTCTACCACACAGCTCTGGATGACTTAGCTCAGACCTCTCAGGTTGTATTCTCTGCTGCCTTGCTTTCTAGCTGTTAGGAAGAGGACAGACATGAGATCAACTGTGACATCAGTCATAAGATCCTGAGCAGTCTCTAAACCAAATGGGACCTTA
The DNA here is from genome assembly GCA_028658305.1 of Pachyuromys duprasi. NCBI lineage: Eukaryota > Metazoa > Chordata > Mammalia > Rodentia > Muridae > Pachyuromys > Pachyuromys duprasi. The sequence continues at coordinate 33,319,771 of CM053761.1, read as the reverse complement.
GCAGTGCAGAGGGAAACATTCTGACCTACCAATTGGTAGGAAGAGAGAACAGAGAGAGTGAACAGAGTGGATACAGGTGGATCCCAAACCCTGTGGGCCAATTCTCTCTTAGGTGGAAAAGACTTCTGAGTTTATATTTTCTGCCCTTAATCTGACTTTCTGCTCTTTGCTTTGTGTCTTATTGAATTCTTCAAAGGGCCCGAGAACCAGGAGATGCTTAACATAGCTATGCTGTCTCTGGCAGTTTTTCTTACCTAAACACACATGATGTGTTGTTTTGGCCTAGAATATTCTGTACCTCCCTTTTCCCAAAATCTTTGCCTTTGAATAACTGTATATATGTGAAGGTGAGGTTTATTTTTTAAGTTGTGTGTGTGTGTGTGTGTGTGTGTGTGTGTGTGCATGTGTAGGTGTTTTGCCTGTAGTGTCTGTGCACTATGTGCATGCAGTGACCCTAGAAGCCAGAAGAGGACATCAGATCACCTGGAACTGGAATTACAAATGGCTGAGAGTTGTCATGTGAGTGCTGAGGATTGAATCCAGGTTCTTTGGAAGGGTAGCCAAGTGCTCTTAATCACCGAGCCATCTCTCCAGCCCCTGTAAAGGTTGATTTTGATTGTCAACTTGATGTTATTTGGAAATTATCATGGAGTCTGGCATGGTGGCACACGCCTTTAATGCCAACACTCAGGCAGAAGCAGGTGGAGGCCAGCCTGGTCTACAAAGTGAGTTCAGGACAGCCAAGGCTACACGGAGAAACACTGTCTTGAAAACTCAAAAAACAAAAACCAGAAAGATTACCATGGAAATAAACCTCTGGGCATGCCTGTTAGGATTGTGTAGATTTTGTTCATTGAGGTGGAAAGACCCATTCTGAATTTCAGTGGTTTTATTCCATAAGCTGGAGTCCAGAGAAAAGAGAGAGAGAAAGGGAGAGACAGAGGTGGAGATAGTGAGAGCATACACGTCATCTACCTTTCTTGATTGTGAGCAGCTGGCTCCTGCCACTATCCCTTCTCCACCATGCCTGACTTCCCCTTGAACTGTGATCCAAAATAAATCCTTACTCCTTGAAGATAATTTTGTTAACTTTTTGAGACTAGCAGCCAGGAAAGTACCTCTCCTGGTTAGCTTTTGTGAGCTATCAACTTGACACAGCTGACAGCTAGTTGGGATTCTCAATTGGGACACGGCCTCTATCAGATCGGCCTGTGAGCAAGTCTGTGGAATCATTTTCTTGCTAGCTGATGTGGGAAGGCCCAGTCCAATGTGGGCAGTGCCCCCACTGGGCAGGTGGTCCTAGGATGTATAAGAAAGCAGGCTAAGCTGGGTGTGGTGGTGCACATTTGTAACCCCAGCACTTGAGGAGACAGAGACAGGCGTATCTCTGTGAGTTCAAGGCTATCCTGGTCTACTAAGTGAGTGCAGAACTGCTAAGGCTGTACAGAGAAACCCTGTCTTGAAAAACAAAACGAGAGAGAGAGAGAAGAAAACAGAAAGAAGAGGCTGAGCATGAGTCAGATGAAGCAAGCTAATAAGCAATTATCTTCTTTGGATTCTGCTTCAGTTCCTGCCCTGACTTCCCTCAGTGGTAGACTGTGATTGGAAAACATAAGACACACAAACTCTCCCCTCCTAAAATATTTTTTGGTCATGTTTAGGACAGAAACGGAAAGCAAATGAGGACAGTAGCCAATGCAGTTTGTTTTCGTTCCTATCCAAAAGTCACCTCAATAATGAACCAATCTTGTTCACTCCTTAGATTTGATAATTTTATTGTGGTTTTGCTCCACAGAACATGCTCCGATTTGTCAAACTTCACTTGTGACTGTCATAGTATCCATGCAACCCACTAAGCTGTAAGACACTTGAGACTGGAATCTGGTTCTGTATTTGCTACTGTTGTGTTCTCAGCTCCCCCCATGATGTCGGGAAGGCAGACACTCAATATATTTTTTAAACAACTACTAGATGTTTCTTTACTGAATGGTGGCTGAATGAACCAAATTAGGATTTTTTAAAAATTATTGCTTCTTTGAAAACTTCATACAATGTGTTTTGATCATATTCATGCCTCCGCAAACTCTTCCCCAGACCCATTCCCTTCTTCTCTATCCACCCAACTTTGTATCCTCTAAAAAAAAAAAAAAAAAACACCTAGTCTAATTAGTGTTGCGCATATATTCTTGGATGTGTGCCCTTCTGTTGGATTGTGATCAACAAAGGCTACACTTTTAAAGAAAATTACTCTCCCTCTCTCAGCAGCTATTAACTGCCAATGGCTCTTTGGCTAAGTGTGGGAATATGTGCCTATTTCCCTCTCCATGCTGAAACTTGGCTTGAGCTTGTAAAGGTCTTCTACATGACGTCAGTGAGTCAAACCAGAGATTTCCTTAGGAAAACATCAGAGCAAGAATTGGTGAGGATTAGGATGCAGCAGTGATTCTGATGTGGTCCAGGTACCCGCGAGAGTGCTTAAAATCTCAGAGTTCAAACTATGTTGCTATGACTGTAGATATTTTGACTTTTAAAAATGTTCTCTTTCCTGAGTATACAGAATATTTGTTTGTTTATTTTTGTTTTTCGAGACAGGGTTTTTCTGTGTAACAGAGTCACGGTGGCCCTGGACTCACTTTGTAGACCAGGCTGGCCTCATATTTACAGAGATCCTCCTGCCTCTGCCTCCAGAGTGCTGGGATTACAGGCTTGTGTGACTACACCTGGCCAGGTATACAGAATTTTAGAAGCTCATATTTTTCTATTTTGCTGCTCTAGGGATTAAACCCAAGGTCTTGCACATACAGGAATGGGTAGAAAGCATTCTAATTATTGAGTTACTTCATAGACCACAAATAGCTCTCTTTTATGGTTTCAAGTTATACATTGTAGCTAGCAGCAAGCCAGGCATGTTAGTGCCTGCCTGTAATCCCAATACTTGGAAGGCTAAGACAAGAAGGTTCCACATTTGAGGCCAATTGACCTTCATAGCCCTTGTCCAAAAAACACCCTACATGTATGTAGAAAATACTTCTGAAAGATCATAGATAAACTTTAAAAGCAAAGAGAAAAAAAAATCCCGAGATTAAAAAAAGTTTGAGACACTGGGGTAAAAAATAGTAGAATTACTTTGAGTGTAAGAGGCAAACTCCAGCCTCTTTGAGCCCATGCCGTTCTTTTTAGCTGGCTTTCTGTCAGGCAGAGACTGCATGAGTGTCAGCAGACCCAGGCACGGCACATCATTTCCAGTGTTCCAGGGCAGCCTGGCACTACCTGGCTCTTGTTACGTTTCCATCCCTAGCCCAGTCCCTAGGACTGCATCTGGCCAGTTTCTGTCTTCTGTGTATTCTGGGATAGGGAGTTGTGTAAAGTCCTCGCAATGAACCACTAGGAGTGCCTGACCAGAGGAAAATGAGAAGAAAAAAAAAAGGAACTTTAGATAGACAAAAGATGTAACCATAGCAACATTTTTTGCTAACAGTAGACCTCATTTGAGACAGTGGTCTCAGTATAGGCTGGTAGTATGATTCAGGAATAAAGCACTTGCTATCATGTAGGAGGCCTGAATTCAATCTTCAGCAATGAAAAAAAAATGTAGTCCTAAATGATTATGACATTGCAGTCATTGCAACCTCACAGAAAAATGAATTACTCACTTGTATTGCTTAATTGTTTTGGTGACACTGGTGTGAGGAGACCTCACTGAGAGCTACTTAACATGATAGCGCTTACATAGTGCAGAAAAAATAACGATGCTAATAAAAGACTCTGTGCCTGGTGCCTTACTCTCCTTTGAATAGTTGTTTAAGTTTTGCTTTTATGTTGGAACTTGAACCCAGGGCCTCCACCATCTTAAGCAAGAGCTCTGCCACTGTACACTTCCCAGTCCAGTAGTTATTTTGGAGTGTATTCATTTGACTTATAAAATATAATGAGCTAGGTATGGTGGCTCATGGCTCTAAACCCTAGCACTTGAGAGGCTGTGGCGGGAGGATTGCTATGCGTTCAAAGCCAGCCAGAACTATATCGTGAAAACCAAGTCAGCTTGAGCTGTACAGTCTCAAAACAAAAACATCAACAGCAAAACTACCACAGGGGTGGAGATGTGGCTGTGTTGGCAAAGCCTTTGACAGACACGCACGAGGCTAGAACGCATAAACCGCGTGTGGGGGTACACACTTGTAATCTCAGCACTTAGAATGTAGACCGTCACAATCACCAATTCAAGCCCATCCTCAACTACGCAACAACAAAAGCACACGTGGACTGCACAACTGTAGCCACGCCATGTCAGGAGCCTCATAGATCCAATTTATAGTGACTCTTGATTGGTTGGGTCCAGAGGCCATGCTGAGTGACTGACCTGTATCGTCTAAGCCTGTGTACATGGGTTCTGTGATCTTCGTGCAGCCATGAAATCATCTAACAACATAGTGTCCAAAGGTTTCTCCATCATTACGTTGTGTGTGACTGAAAGTGACAGCAGTAAAATAAATACAGAGGAAAATCAGATGGGGATATCAGCCAGAGCCAGTGTTGTCGGCAGAGTCAGTCGGAGGCCCTGGACAGGAACTCCTACCCTGCTGATATATTTTTATTTCCTCCTTTCTTGGATGGGAATCCTTAGGTGGTTTCTGGGTACAGGTTCCTGAAGACTGCTCCCGTGGCTTGCCTCCAAGAATGGTGTTGACTGGGCATTGGAATATGACTGATTCACCTCTCTCCATTGATGTCCTCTGGGCAGGGAGGGATGAGGCTGTGCTCATTTTTCGAGTAACTTGGGTTGAACATCTGCCTTTGCTTCTTTTCCACTCGCAGCATCTGGGCAAAGGGAGAGTTGTCTTTCAGGGTCTTGGTACCAAATGAGGACCTGCACTACATGGGTGGCTGATAGGTTGGTTGAAGGTCTCCAGAGGCCCCTGTGTATGATGGAGGTGCCTGGTGTCTTAGCGCTTGCTTTTTTTTTTTTTTTTTTTTGCAGGAAAAAAGTCAATCAAGAGTCTTAGACAGTTTGAGCAGAAGTTGATTTAGCAAAGCCAAACACTCCAATAGGATTGGGGTGGGCTGCCCCAAGCTGGGGTGCTGCTCATAGGGCTCCATGTTAAATATTTTAAAGGAAGGTATGCAGATGTGAGGTAAGTGATGTACTTATGGAACAAGGCAGCCCTTTTCCCCTCCCAGGTCACCATGGACTGCATCTCTCTTTAGGGTTTTTCTTCCCATGCCCTTTACCAAAGGATAGGGGCATCACTCCTGCAGCACAAGTGACAATATGATGACATTAGGACTTATGAAGATGCAGGCCCTTTGTTAGTGGACATGTGTGACAGAACACCCTGGTGCTCTGGTTTCTGATTTAGCAGGGACAGCAGAATGCAGCTTCAAGAATGTTTAATGGCAAAGAGGAGTCCTGACCATCAGGAGATGTAGCTGCCCAGATGCAGTTTTCCTGTATCTAGTCCTTTGCCTATTGGACACCACCAGAACTCCCATTCAAGGAGAAGCATGGCTCAGGGGGCATAGTCATCAGGCTAAAGCTGAAAGAGCTGGTATGAGATGAAATGATGGGAGAACTGCAATCTATTGTCTGAGGAGATGTGGGCTTCGGGCACCTAGCCTGTCTATTATTTTCTTTCGTCTCTATTCTACACTCTTTCTTCATGCAGTGTTCCTCTTACCCCTTCTCCTTAATCTAACACTAACTCTTTTATGTCAATGTAGGGTGCCCTTGGAAACTCTATAATCAGGGCCTTTTTCTAAGACTCCCATCAGAGAACATCGCCAGTATGTTCTCATCCCACCTGGCCTCAGTTGGCGAATCCGTAGCTCCCCTGAATGACCGTGGGCATTGCTAAGAGGCATTAGTGCCCAGATACTCTGTCAGTTCCTGGTCTGCAAGAACCCAGGTTTCTAATTTCACAATCCTGAATGGTTTCTTAGGGTCCCAGTACTTTATTAGGCAAAGTCACAGGCATTCTTAAGATTTTATGGCTCTATAGAAAGTGACTGAATTCCAGTCAAACAGGAGAGCCAATGTCTTTAATACTAGCACCAGCACAGACAGAATGATTCCAGCAAGAACAGAAGCCTCTGTATCTTAAATACTTTGTGTCTGGTATGGTTTAGAACCTGCTTCTTCAGGATTTTCAGCACAGAGTGAAACCCTGGTGGACTGAACAACTATTGGATTCTTAGCCTTTCTATCAGGAGATAGCCATTGCTGGATTGAACACAGCCTGTAAAACACTCTAATAAACTCCACATATTATATCCATTCTTTCTCTGTACTCCATATATATTCCATAGATATGAATATATAGTTATTCATTTCATTCAAATTTGCTAATGCTCTAAGCCAATCTCACAAATGCTCTCTGTAACATATGCATTCTATTAACTCATTCTTCTCCTTTAGAGAACCCCAGATAACATAAATAATTACAAGTGTCTGTAGTTACTAACATAGTACTGATCCAGAACCACTCTTAGTGAACCAAAATCTGACATAAAATGATGTGGTTACAATCAATACTCATTTCTCTGTGTACTTTGGTTCATCTCATGATTCCTTCTGAGACAATGTTATCTAAAGTGCTGTTTCACTGTATTATTGTATGGAATAATGACAAGAACAAAATCCCATACATGTTCAAGGCATGTTAGTGTTTTCCCACTATTTTCAATCCATAATCTGTGGACTCTTCAGATGTGGAAACCATGATTACCTGGGGATGACTGTATCACATGGCAATCTGACAAAGCTGATGTTGGGGGGCTTTCTGTATGTGTTGGTTCAGAGTCCCAGGTTTGTCTGATCTCATAGCTCTGCCAAGGGCTTAGGGTCGATGGTGTCTCCTGCATCTGAGAAAAAAGGGAGGAAAGAAACTGTCCGTCTTCTTTTAACTGCCTTGGCTCATAAATGATGCCTGCCTGCCTCTCTCTTCTCACAGTTTACTTGCCAGCACTGTCATACAGCCCTGCAGGGATGAGAAGGCGCTGTGATAGGTCTTCTGTCCATGAGTGGCCACTGCCCAGCATCGATGTGGACCACAGAGAGTTTGATGATGGGGAGTGACAGGAGAGTCAAAAGGAGGAAAATGATGACATGTGTACTTGAAAATGTCACAAAGAAACACAGTATCAGGCTGGAGGGGTGCTTGCCCTCGTGCACGATGGCCTGGGTTGACTCCGAGAACCAAGATGGTTGGTGGAGGGAGATAACTAACTTCTGTGCGTTGCTCACTGACTCCCACATGTGTGCCACGCATATTCTCTCTCTTAAAATAATTTTTTTCATTGTAACTTTTTAAAATATATTTTTTTATTTATTACAATTTATTTTGTATCCCAGCTGTAGCCCCCACCTTCGGCCCCTCCCAATCCCGCCCTCCCTCATCTCCTCCCATGTCCCTTCCCCAGTCCACTGAAGGGGAGGTCCTCCTTCCCTTCCATCTGACCCTAGCCTATCAGGTCTCATCAGGACTGTCTTTCATAGTCTTTCTCTGTGGCCTGGTAAGGCTGCTCCCCACCTCAAGGGGAGGCGATCAAAGAGCCAGCCACTGAGTTCATGTTAGAGACAGCCCCTTTCCCCTTACTAGGGAACCCATTTGGACTGAACTGCCACGGACTACACCTGTGCAGGAAGAGCTGGAGAGATGGCTCAGAAGTTAAAAACATTGTCTGCTCTTCCAGAAATCCCGAGTTCAATTCCTGGCAACCACATGGTAGCTCAAAATAATTTTAAAAATCCATTATTTATTTAAATAACACCAAAAAAATGAAACTCTTATACACTTATACACTTACTGAAAAAAGGTTTGGTGAAAAATTATTTTTGTCTGCCCTCAAATCATATGTGCTAAGATTCTGTCATTTAATATGTTTGGAATATAGAGCAATCTGTTGAAGACTCAAAGGTTCTTTAAATGTGGCCATTTTCTTGCGAGAAATGAAGAAAAGACATGTGGTGGGCCGAGAATGTGGCTCAGTTGGTAGACTGCCTGCTGAGCATGCACAATGTACCCAGTGTACCACAAAAACCAGGCATGGTGGTACTTCCCAGCATTGGGGAAGTGGAGACAAGAGGAACAGTGTTTAAGGTCATTTTCAGCTACCCAGTAAGTTTCAGGCTCACCTGCATGGGTAGAGGAACTGCAAACCTGTGAAGGAAAGAAGGAATGAAGGAAGAAAGGAAGGAAGGAAAGAAAAAAGAAAGAAGAAAAAGGGGAAAAAAGGAAGGAAGAAAGAAAAGAAAGAAGAAAGTAAGTAGGTAAGAAAATATCTTGCAGGTACACTCTGTCTTAATGGTTTTAGCACCTGAGAAATAATAATGTCTGAATCTCTTTTTCTGGTCTGTGTGGTCTGTTACCCTATTCTGCCACAAAAGCGAAATAGACACCAGAGGCAGTAGCTTCAGCTGGCCTCCATTACTCAGTGCAGAGAGAACTCAGTTTTTTTTTTTAATGTAATGTTTAGAAATAAGCATCTGAGAAGTGTGGAAACATGCTGTCCTGGTTTACTCAGCCCATGCTTAAATGCTGGCATTGGCACCATCCGCCGAATGTGGAAAGTTGTCTGAAAATGAGTCACCTGGCACCAAAAACCATTTATGCGCAGACTCCCCCCACAACCCATATCTTATTATCAACAAAACGGCTGTGCTAGCTTGTAAATTCTGAGAAGTCCAGGAGAACGAGGGTTCCCCCAAGCGGTATGTGCTTATTCAGCCTCCACTATAAAGTGTTGGTTTCCTGGAACACCACGGGTGGTACCTTTGCATTTCAAAGATGCTGATTTAGGTTTCACGATAGGCAAATGGGATTTTGGTTCTGAATGTATGCATATGGGCTGCATCTGACTCCTTTGAGTGTCTTTCCCATCTCCTTCTCAAGAATCATTTTAACATACATGCAATCGTTCATTCATTCGTTGTATGTGGGTGCATGTGTGGGGTTCAGAGTTGCTGGAGTCAGTTCTCTTCTTCTGCGGTGGGAGCCTCAAGTTTTAATCACTGAGCCATCTTGCCAGCCTCATACTCAGTAATTTTTGACAGCTGCTGATTTGACTAATCAGAAATATTATCGATTGATGTGATAGTCTCTCTTCCATCTGAGAACATGCTAATTCACCCCAGTAAAGAAGCAAAAGTCTCTTTGTTCATTTTGGATGTTCATTCCTTGTGTAGTTTTCATACACTGCCAACGTTATGTCCTGAGGCTTAAACACCTTTAACAGCTGTGGATCTATCTTGCATTACATAGCAGGGTAAGGAAAGTGTGGGGAAGGTCCATGGACATATCTCAGTTGGTAGAGTGTTTACCTCGAATGCCTGAGGCCCTGAATTCCATCCCTAGCATTGTTTAAACTGGGCTTGATGCCACATATCTGTAATCCAGGCACCTGGCTGGTGGTGGCAGGAAGATCAAGAGTTTAAGGATGACTTTTCCTGGCTATATAGTGAGTCTTGGGCTAGGCAGGACTACATGAGACTCTATCTCAAAAAGAAAAAAAAGAAAGAAAGAAGAAAACTCATTTGTATGCAAGCAAATATTTTCATGTGAAAATGAGGAGGAACACAGAAGGTCCTGGTTTTTGTGATGGACCATGTGGTCGAAGCTGTTAGAAGAGCTTATGTATGTTTTCCCCAAACTTATATGTATATTTTTATGTATAGTTTAAATATGAAATTTTATAAAATATTTTTTCTTAAAGATTCATTTTATTACTTTATTTATGTGCATCTGTTTGTGCACATGCCTGCAGCTGCCTAAGGAGGCAGAAGATGGTGTCAGGTACACTGGTGATGGAGTAATAGGCAGTTGTGAGCAGCCTGGTGTAAATGCTGGGAACTGAATTTGGGTCCTCTGAAACAGCAGCAAGTGTTCTTAACCACTCTCCCTAGCACCTAGGACATCTTATTTATTGTAGAGATCTGTTAGCATTACCTGGGGGTGGGCTGATTACCATGGCTACAGAATGGAGTCCTGTTTCAGAAAACACAAATGTTAATGGAAAATAAATTTAATTTAAAAAGCACATGCATATTGATCGCAGCTGTGAAATTATGTCTGATCACATGGGGAAGGAAGAAAAATAAGAGTTGGGTAGTGTTTGGGACCTGTGGAGTTGCCTTTCTATTTACTGAAACTGTGATGTAAAAATATCTCTTACATTCTAAGAGACTGGAGCTTCTGCTGGATCTCACAGCCAGAGTTAATAATACACTTTGAGGCCACTTACGACACCCTGTATCCCACCGTATACTCGTTTGTCTATCCTGCTTATAAGAGAACAAGTTAACAGTCAACCTTACTTGCCTTGGATTTCCTATGTAATCAATTTTTACAACTTAAGATAATTCATAGCTATAATCTTAAATTATGTACACTTCCATGCCCCTGACCCAGAACAATGTGTGTGTATCCTTTGCTCAGAGCAGTAAAAACAAAGGTTGAAAGCAATCTTAGAACATTAATACCCACCACAATGTTCAATACATTTGAATATTAGTTGATAAACGATGATGTTTGTTATCTGGGTCACTTGTAGTCAGTGACTTAATCCCTTATAATACCCTGTTAAAAATTTCTGTAAAGCATCCCACTCCTTCCCCGTGTGATGCTTTCTGTACTGTTCAAAAAAGACAGAGCAAAGCCCTTTGCTAGGGACTCACACAGAGACATAGACATATAAGGACAAACATAGACACAGGGACAGATACACAAATCAGCCTTGGGGCAGGCAGATAAAGACTCAGGCAGCTAACAGGCAAAGGACCAAAGACACAGAGAGTATCAAGGAGAGAATTAAACTCTGGACTTAATATCGGTTAAATGACTACAAAAGGAAGTGCTTTTCTTTCTTAAAAATGAATGCACTGTTGGTAACTTGGAGTTAATTACTAATAGTTTTAATCCATACACTGAAAACCAATCATAACTTTAAATAACTTTATGAGCTGAAGTGTTGGATTAGATAAGTTTTTTTTTAAAGACTTTTATTTTATTTTTTTATGTGTTTGGATGTGCTTGCTTAGATTATTTAAAGCAGCTGTAGAGAAATAGACAGCGGAAAGAAAGTGAGGCTTCATCTAATCTTGGGTTGATTCACCACAGTGGTGGACTTTTGTCACCTGTGGGAATGGATGCCAAAACGCCAACAGAAGAAGATGAATGAGGCTCCATATAAAGGTGGAAATGGTTATCACACATTGTCTCTCCTTTCTGGAGCTGCTTGGCGTGGCCGCAAAGAAAGTTGGGAAGTGTAGTTTTTTTAACCAGGAAACTATCATTATTAATGCTGAGTATATGAAAATGCAGATCAGGGGCATTATGGCTATTTTTTTCCCAAGGAGGGTCTCCATTGGAGGGAATAGTTCTGGGTGCACTGAAAAGGGTCCTCTGTTCATGTAGCAGGGGAGAGTCTTTTTTTATTAAAATTTTATTTTTATATTAATTACAGTTTATTCACTTTGTATCCCAGCTGTAGCCTCCTCTCATTCCCTCCCAACTCCACCCTCCTCCTCTCATCTCCTCCTATGCCCCTCCCCCAGCCCAATGATAGGGGAGGTCCTCCTCCCCTCCATCTGACCCTAGCTTATCAGGTCTCATCAGGAGTGGCTGCATTGTCTTCCTCTGTAGCTTGGTAAGGCTGCTCCCCCCTCAGGAGGAGGTGATCAAAGAGCCAGCCCCTGAGTTCATGTTAGAGACAGTCCCTGTTCCCCTTACTAGGGAACCCACTTGGAGACTGAGTTGCTATAGGCTACATCTGAACAGGGGTTCTAGGTTATATCCATGAATGGTCCTTGTTTGGAATATCAATCTCAGAAAAGATCCCTGGGCCCAGATTTTTTGGTTCTGTTGCTCTCCTTGTGGTGCTCCTGTCCTCTCCAGGTCTTACTGTCAAGGGGGAGAGTCTTAACTTGATCGGTGGCAATTCATTGTATCATTATCATCCCGCATTCCTGAAGAGACTTGAAAAATAATTATTAAAGGGCTGAAAACAAGGACATGATCACTCCAAAATATGCTTCAGAAGGCTTTTGTTGTATGTATGAGGGAGAGTACAGTTAGAAATATCTGGAAGGGTCCAGAGCCAGGAGAGAAAGTAGTAAACTAGACATGGCCAGTGACTGAACTGGGCCAGGAAACAATAGAGAGAGGGCAAGAGTGAGAGAGGAACAGAAGAGAGAGAACAAAGAGAGGAGACCCAGAGAAGGAGAGGAACCAAGAGAGTGTGTGGCCAAAATGCCTGGGCTATACAAGAACCAGAAGCTGGGGCGAGGCAAGAGAGAAGCTCAGGAGCTAGAGAGGTTTAGGGTGTGGGAGGCTAGAAGTGCTGAGAGGAGCCAGGACTCTGCAACACAGTGGTTCTCAACCTTCCTTCTGCTGAGACCCTTTGACATAGGTCCTCATGTTGGGGTGACCCCCAACCATAACATTATTTTTGTTGTTACTGTAATGAATCATAACGTAAATATCTGTGTTTTTCAGTGGTCTTAAGTGACCCCTGTGAAAGGGGTATTCAACTTCCAAATGGGTCAAGACCCACAGATTGAGAAACATTGGCTGTAGCAGGAACTTTCAATGCTGTGAGAGCCTGGTGGCCACTGTGTACTTTGATAAGTTAAGTAGGCACTACAGGTAGCCATTTTCCTGAGTTTCCCTGGGAACTGATGCTTTGGTTATGAGAAAACTGAGGGGTTTTCTGAGAAGTTTGAAAGGTAGGGAGGAACAAGGTAGGAGAGACAGAGTGGGCCAGTGACTACTGGAATTGCTAGCAGAGCTAGCAGAAGTAGCAGAGAGCTAGGGAATCTAGAGGGAACAGGGGAAAATAGAGGGCTAATGTAAAGAATTGTCTTTGGCCTCGGGTGAAAAGAACTCAGGTCCCTTTTAGCCAGAGTGTCTCCACAGTATCTAAAAGATCTTTTAGCTGGTGTATCAGGAGCAAATGGAGAGCTATTGGAGAGCTTCTGTGGAACATTTTGTTTGGGTATAGGGTGAGACTCTCGGTAAGTGAGACATTTAAAAGATAGATTATAAACATAAGTATGAAGATAAGAAAGAGGAAAGATGATCCAGGGGAGACGCCAGAGCGGGAGGGAACCAGAAACTTATGTCTAGGAGGAGGCTTGGGGCTGATTTTTTTCTGGTCCCTGTCTCTAGGCTCCATCTCAAACCAGTTAGGATGTGTTGGTGTGGATCCCATCCTTAGCAGCAGTCACATCGAGTCTGGTAGTACTGCAGCAGTCTTGGAAGGTGGGAAGCTGACCTGAGCTGTGAAGAAAGAGAGGCTAATTAATGCAAAGAAGGCTTCAGTTCAGTCATCTTTAGTTCTGTTTGGTTTCATTTTTAGTGAACAGCATAGCTCAAAACAATGTCCAGACTGGCAAGTAGAGGGATGAGTTGGATGGCCCATTAGTAGCCTTTCAGAGGCCATCCAATTTGTGTTTAGGGACTTGGGGATTCCAGTAACTCAGTGACTGCTTCAAAGCTGACATATGGTCAGTGAAGGAACAACAACTAGAGTGCATCAAAAAAAGGTCCACCAAGGGGCCATGATAAATCTTAACAGTTGGCATAGACCTAGAATGTAGTCGGGAGGTAGTAATTGCCCAACTTTGTGGGGGAACATTAAGAGAAAAAGTTACACGAGGAAAACTTTTACATCAAGACAAGAATCTATCAATAACATAAGGTTAAATATAAAGTTGACATTTAGGTCTTATGCAATTGTACCAATTATACCAATTGTACCAATTGTACTCTGGCCCATGTACCAGAGTTCTGTAGAAGCATAAGGTAACTTTAATTACCTGTTTGTCAACATCAGACTCTTACACAAGGGACACACACCTGGGGGCTTGGTAAAAGAAGTCAGTTAAAGTCACACTTTTACATATGATAACCCTTGTGTAAGTAACCATATTTCTTAATATCATTCAATTTAAAAACAGATTGTTGTTTATAAGCATAATTTGGAAAGCAAGATAACCAAATTGAATGAGCTTCACCACATATTCGCTTTGAGGATTGCTTCCCCCCTCCCCCCGGTATGATTATTTACTTGTTAATTTTAAAGACGTATTTTTGACTGAATTCAGAAGTACAAGCTCTCAGCGAGGACAGCCTACATCTCTTGGCAATCTGTTCTTGGCACTTTTCTTTGGCTTCCTTCATTCCCTTGGCCAAAAGTTTAGCATATTCTACAGCTTTCGTGTTGTTTTTCTTAGTGTGTTGTTTCTTTAGAGCAATACATCGGTATTTTTGGTTGCAGGGTATGTGGAGTAATAAGACACTGAATCTTGGGTGCTTTCGTCCTGGTCTTCTTACCTACTCTGTTTAAGGGCTTTCTGACAACATGTTGGCGAACATTATCTTCTTTAGAGGGATTAAAAAGCTTTCTGATGTGTTAGCTCTCTTAGCCATTCCCACCACTGAATCCCACCACACGTCCTTACACTCTTTGCAAGCTCTTCAAGAGCATCAGCAGCTATTTCTGTGTCCAAGGCTTCTCATAGAATGGAGGAAGCTTGTGTTCAGCGTCCACTTCAATGAGCTTCTGACAGCCAGCGGCAGGGAATGAGCTCTTCAGCTTCATCTTGACACAGCCGGTGGTGGGGAGGCGCTGTGAAAAGGAGCGCTTTTGGAATTTCTTCAGAAACATTTATAACTCCAGACAGAGACACAGATTTTTACCTCTCCTCCAAATCCAATCCCTCAGTGTCATCCCCAACTACATCTGTAGCAGAGTATCTATTTTGGTCACTTCTGACTCTCTGTCCCCATTCCTAGGGGGCTAAGCAGACCCTGGTAGAACACCCTGCTTTCCTTCTTCCTGTAGAACCTTTCAGCACTACCCCCACCCCAGCTCACCTCCACTCCTAGTGTCAGCTTTCAATACCTAGAAACACATTTTACCTGGAGCCCATAGGGAACACACCTATTAGGATCCCAGAAGACTTCCCTACAGTGCAACACACAGCTACCACACCCTCCTAAGAACCAGAGAGGGCAATAGAAACCAAGGAACGAAACCACCTACCCACCAAGACCAGATATCAGCCCCTAAAATCACAATCTTCCCAGTCTCAGAAGCCTAGACCCTAGAGTAAAAATACGATCGATTACAGCCAGAACAATATGTCTCCACGATAGCCAAGCAACCCTACCCAACTTGGCCCTGAGAATTGCAACATAGTTGAAGTATACAACAAATAACCTTAAAATAACCTTTATTAATATGATAAAGATCCTTAGAGATGAAATTAATAAATCCCTTAAAAATCTATGAGCACATACATATGCCAAACAGTAGAAAGAAATGAGCAAAAGTTCAAAAACTGGAAGTAGAAATAGAATCAATAAAGCAAACCAAAACTGAGGGAAATATGGAAATGAAAAATTGAGAAACCTGAACAGAAACCTCAGAGAACAAGCCTCACCAACAGAAATCAAGAAATGGAAGACAGATTCTGAGGCATTGAAAACATGGTAGAAGAAATGAATACCTTGGTCAAAGAAAATGTTGAATCTAAAAACAGGTATCTCTGAACAAAAATGCAGGAAATCTGAGACACTATGAAAACAGCAAATCGAAGACTAATAGGAATAGAGGAAGGAGAAGAAACCCAAGTCAGAGGCACAGAAAATATCTTCAGCAAAATCATAGAAGAAAATTTCCCTAGCCTAAAGAAAAAAAGCCTACCGAGGTGCAGAGGCATACAGAACACCAAATAGACTGGCCCACAAAAGGAAGTCCCCTTGCATACATAACAAAAAAAGAATATTAAAAGCTGAACGGAGAAAAAAACCAAGTAATACATAAAGACCACAGATGCCAACCCAAAATATTATAACCAGAAAAACTTTCAAACACAACAGATGGAGAAAACAAGACATTCCATGATAAAATCAAATCTATCTACAAATCCAGCCCTAGAGAAGGTACTAAAAGGAAAACTCCAACCTAAAGAGGTTAACTACTCTCAGGAAAACATAAGGGAAAAAATAATTCTAGGCCAACAAATCAAGAAGGGAAACACAGACACACACACATACACCCACACACACCACACCACCACAACAATGACAGCAACAGCAAAATAACAGGAATCAGTAAGCACTGCACATTGATGTCCCTCAATTCCCACATAAAAAAGACACAGACTAATAGAATGGATTTGAAAACAGGATCTATCTTTCTGTTGCATCCAAGAAACACACCTTAATATCAAGGATTGCCATCAGTTCAGGCTAAAAGGATGGAAAAAGATATTCCAAGCAAATGGACCTTAGAACCAAACTTGTGTAGCCATTTTAATATTTGAAACCAAACAGACTTCAAACCAAAACCGATGGGGAAAGATACCACATACTTATCAAAGAAAATGTCCACCATGAAGACATTGCTGCTCTTAACATCTATGCACCGAACACGAGGGCATCCAAGTTCATAAAAGAAACACTACTACAGCTTAAATCGCACAAAACCTAAACATAGAAATGCTGGAACTAACTGATGCTATAAACCTTTATGGACTTAAAAGATATTTATGTAACATTTCATCCAAACGCAAAAGAATATGTTTTCTTCTCAACACCTCATGGAACTTTCTCCAAAATTGACTGCATACTTGGACACAAGAAAAGTCTCAATAGATACAAGAAAGTTAAAATAACTCCCTGCACTCTGTCAGGCCACTACAGATTAAAGTTGGATATCAACAACAACAGAGACAACAGAAAGCTCACAAAATCATGGCAACTATAACTCCCTACTGAAAGAAAAATGGGTCAAGATAGAAATTAAGAAGAAATTAAAGACTTTCTAAAATTGAATGAATATGAATACACAACATATCCAAACTTATGGGACACAGTGAAGGTGGTTCTAAGAGGCAAATTAATAGCACTGTGTGTCTACATAAGATAATAATAATAATAATAGCAGTAATAATAATAATAAAATAAAAATGGAGAGATCTCATACTGGTAACTTAAAAACATACATGAAAGCTCTAGAACAAAAAGAAGTAATCACTCCTCAAAGCAGTAGAGAACAGGAAATAATCAAACTTGGGGCTGAAATCAATAAAATAGAAACCAACAAAAATACAGAGAATCTATGAAACAAAGAGCTAGTTCTTTGAGAAAATCAATAAAACTAACAAACCCTTATCCAAGTTAACTAAAAGGCAGAGAGAAAAAATTCCAAATTAACAAAATTAGAGGTAAAAGGGGGGACCATAACAACAGACACCAAGGAAATCCAGAGAATAAGGACATACTTTAAAAATTCATACTTTTTCAATTTTCCACCAAATTGAAAACATCTGAAAGAAATGAATAATTTTCCTAATAGCTGTCACTTACCCAACTTAAATCAAGACCAGATAACCAATTTAAACAGACCTGTAACCCCTAGTGAAATAGAAGTAATCATTAAAAGTCTCCCAACCAAAAAAGCACAGAATTATACCAGACTTTCAAAGAAGAATTAATGTCAAAGAAGAATTAATGTCAATACTCCTCAAATTATTCCACAAAATAGAAACAAAGAAACATTGCCAAATTCAGTTCTCAAGACCATAGTTACCCTGATACCCAAACCACATAAATACCCAACTAAGAGGAGAGAGAGAGAGAATATTACAAGCTGGGTGGTGGTGGCCTATACCTTTAATCCCAGCACTAGGGAGGCAGAGGAAAAAGGATCTCTGAGTTTGAAGCCAGCCTAGTCTACAGAGTGAGTTCCAAGACTGCAAGGGCTCCACAGAGAAACCCAGTGATGAGAGAGAGAGAGAAAGATTTATAAATAAAATTCTCTTATGAATATGTTCAAAATGAATGATGCAAAAAATCTTCAATAAAATAATGCAAAGTGAATCCAAAAACACATCAAAATTATAATCTACCATGATCAAGTATACATTATTTCAGAGATGCAGGGATGGTTCAACAAATGCAAATTGATAAATTTAATACACCATATAAAAACTGAAAGAGAAAAACCACACCATCATGTCATTAGATGTAAAAAAAAAGGGGGGGGGTGTTGGACAAAATCCAACACCCCTTTATGATAAAAGTCCTAGAGATATTAGGGATACAAGGGACATATCTCAACATAATAAAGGAGGTTTACAGCAAACTCATAGCCAAATCAACTTAAATGGAGGGAAACTCAAAGCAAGTCCACTAAAATCAGGAACAAGACAAGGTTGTCCACTCTCTCCATATCTATTCAATATAGTATTAGAAGTCTTAGGTAGAGCAATAAGACAACTGAAGGAGATCTCGGGGATACAAATAGAAAAACAAGAAATCAAAGTATCTTTATTTACAGATTATATGAGAGTATACAATATGTGACCCTAAAATTCTACTAGAAAACTCTTACAGCTGATAAATACTTTCAGCAAAGTAGCTGGATTCAAAATTAATTCACAAAAATCAGTAGCCTTGGGCTAGAGAGATGGCTCAGAGGTTAAAAAACACTGACTATTCTTCCAAAAGACCTGAGTTCAAATCCCAGCAACCACAAGGTTGCTCATAACCATCTATAATGAGATCTGCTGCCCTCTTCTGGCCTGCAGGCACATATACAAACAGATGAGAAATAAATCTAAAAATCAGTAGCCTTTCTTTTGTCTTATTTTTTCTTTTTTTCTTATCTTATCTTATTTTTTTTTTTGAGACAGGGTTTCTCTGTGTAGCAGGGTTTCTCTGCTCTGGACTCACTTTGTAGACCAGGTTAGCCTCAAACTCACAGAGATCTAATGCCCTCTGCCTCCCTGAGTGCTGGCATTAAAGGCATGTACTACCATGCCCTGTTCAGTAGTCTTCCTATATACAAATAACAGACTGAGAAAGAAATCAGGGAAACAGCATCCTTCACAATAGCCTCAAATAATATAAAATATCTTTGAATGACTGTTACAAAGCTGGTGAAAGACGTGTACAGTTAAAAACTTTAAGACATTGAAGAGAAAAACTAAAGACGATATCAGAAGATGGAAAGATCATCCATGTCCAGGGATTAGTAGGATTACGGGAAAAATGGCAAATATGCCATAACAATATACAGATATAATGTAATTCCTATCAAAATTCCAACACAATTCTTCACACATCTTGAAAAAACAATTTTGAGCTTCTTACAGAAACACACACACACAATATTTAAAACAATTCTGAACAATAAAAGAACTGGTGGTATCATCATCCCTGACCTCAAATTGTACTACAAAGCCATAGTACTAAAAACAGTGAATTGGTACAAAAACAGACAAATCCATCAATTGAAGTCTTCAATCTGATTGAAGACTTAGACACATCCACACACCTATTGGCAACTGATTTTTTATTTAAAAACAAACAAACAAACAAACAAACAAAAAGCCAGAAATACACACCGGGAAAAAAAAGACAGCATCTTCAACAAACGGTTTTGGTCAAACAGGATAGCTGCATGCAGAAGAATGCAAATAGATGCAAATATAGATTTTTCATCATGCACAAAACTCAAGTGGGTCAAAGACCTCAATACAAAATCAGACACACTGAACCTCTTAGAATTGAAAGTGAGAAATAGCCTTGAACTCATTGGTGCATAAAAGACTTTCTGAGCAAAACAGCTGCGGTGATTTGAATGAAAATGGCCTCCATAGGTTCCTAGGGGAAGGTCTGGCCTTAATGGAGGAGCTATGGCCTTGTTAGAGGAAGTGTGTCACTGAGGTGGTCTTTGAGGTTTCAGATGGTCAAGACAGGCCCAGTGTCACTCTCTCTTCCTGCTGATTCAGATGTAGAACTCTTGGCTTTTTCTCCAGCACCATGTCTGCCTGTGTGGCCATGCTTTCCACCATGATGACAATGGACTAAATCTCTGAACTGTAAGCCAGCCCCAATTAAATATTTTTTCCTTAATAAGAGTTGCTGTGGTCATGGTGTCTCTTCACAGCAATAGGAACCCCAACTAAGACAACACCATCAGTGCAGGCACTAAGATAAACAACTAAGCTTCTGCAAGGCAAAGGACTCCATCATTCAGACAAAGCAGCAGCCTGCAGAGTGGGGAAAAAAAATTTCACAAATCCCCACCTGTTAAAGGGCTAATACCCAAAATATGAAAATGAACTCAGAAAACAACTAGATATGAAGAAAACAAACAACCCAATTTAAAACGGGGTACAGATCTAAACAGAATTCTCAACAGAGAAAACTCAAGTGCCTGAGAAACACTTAAATGTTCAACATCCTTAGCCGTCATGGAAATGTGAGTCAAATTAGTCTGTCAGAATGGCTAAGATTAACAACACAAATAACAGACCATGCTTTCGAGGATGTCGAGTGACAGGCACACTCATCTGTTGCTGGTGGGAGTGCAAACTCACATAGCCACTGTGGGATTCAGTATGGCAGCTCCTCAGGAAGATGGGAGTTGATCTACCTCAAGGTGCAGTGGTGCCAGTCTTGGGTATATACCCAAAGTGACAGTAGAGACGCAGGATAAGGGAACCTGTTTTCTCATTTCGCCTTCCGTAATCACTGACCATATGGGTATCTCTGACCTGTTGTCGCTTCCCTTGCAAGACTGTGTTCAGGATGAAGTGAGATAATTAAAGTGAAGTTGGTATCATTCTGGGCAGAAAGTATTGTATTTGCTAAATGCGAATTGGTGATTAAAATGAAAATATTTCATTTAAGGGCCCTCGACATGAATGGGTGAATAAGGAACACCGAGGTTCAAATGGCTTGAGGAACACAAGGTGACAGTATGTTTGGTTAAGATCTTTTCTATCTCACAAGGCACAGTGGCACACATCTGCTAAGAGCCATTTGGGTGTGTTTCCACAGAAACAGTTTCAGTTCAGTTCCTAGCACCCACATTAGGTGGAGTACAATTTCTTGGAACTCTGGCTCCGTGGGACCCAATGCTGTCTTCTGGCCTCTGAGAGTACATGAACCTATACACATATGCATGTACACACACACACACACACACACACACACAGTCTTTTCTTTTACAGATATTTTTTTATTTATTGAGACAGGGTATCATGTAATCCAGGCTCGTTTTCAACTCACTATATAGCTGAGGAAGACCCAAACTCTTCTTTTTTAATATTTATTTATTTTTATATCAATCACAGGTTAGGTATTTTGCATCCCAGGCGTAGCCCCCTCCCTCATTCCCTCCCACCCTTCCACTCCCTCCCTCATCTCCCTCCTCCCCGCCCCCTCCAAGTCCACCAACAGGGGAGGACCTCCTCCCCTTCCATCCAACCCCAGCTCATCCTGTCTCCTCAGGGCTGGCTGCAATGTCCTCCCCTGGGATCTAGCCAGTCTGTCACTCGCCAGCTTGTATGGGGGAGGGTCAAAGAGTCAGCCATCAAGATCATGACTGAAACAGTCCCTGTTTCCCTCACTAGGGTCTTCAGTCCTACACCGAGCTACCACGGGCTCCATCTGCACGGGGGTTCCAGGCCACATCCACACATAAGACCCAAACTCTTAATCTTCCTGCCTCCACCTCCCGAGTGTAGGGATTGTATCACCACAGCTATTTTATATGGATACTGGGCTTCAAACACAAGACCTCTTGCATATTGGACACTCTACCCACTGGGTTGCCTCTCCATCCCTTTCTGTTTTGGGGTTGCGATTTTTTTGTATGTTTATTTTTTCTTTGTTTTTTATTGTTTGTTTGACAGAGTCTCATGTATTCTGGTCTCAACCCCATGATTCTCTTGCCTCATCTTCCTGACTACTGGGATAACAGGCATGCACCACATCCCACTGGTATGGCGGGGTAGCTGTTGTTTGAGATAGGGTCTTGCTATATTGTTACGTTCTCTTCAGGCTGGGTTTTTACCTCTGTGGTAGGACCCTTGCCTGGCTTGTGTGAGGTCCTGGGTTCAGGGGTTGGTGATGGCTTCTCCAGTGGTCCTATCTATTCCTGAGCCCCCCAGTCTCCCAGGTGCTGCCTTTCACCCTGCTACACCTGCAAATAGCCCTTCAAACCTCTTAATAATCCAGCTGATATTTCCAGTTAAGTGATATCCTAGAAAAGATCAAACTGCGGACACCATACAAAACCCAGGGATTGGAAGGGGGAAAGAGGACAGGCAGAGTGGACTTTTCGTGCAGTGGGACCATTCTAAATAGGATTACAATGGTGGACACATGACAGTAAACAGCTGTCCAAACCCACAGGGGGTGCGTGACACAGAGTGACCCCTTACATTAACGAAGGCCTCTGGGTGACACTGGTCTGTCCAAGTTGGCTTATGGGGTTAAGAAAACATGACTCTGGTGATAGTATTAGCAGTGAGGAAGGATGAGGATGGGCTTGTGTCTAATTTAATTCAAAAAGGACCAAAAAAAAAAAGTGTCACATGTATAGAGATACCCTGTCTCAAGAACAAAACAAAACAAACAACAAAGCAACAATAGCAACCCCCTCCCCCCCCAAAAAAACCAGCAAGACAAAACAAATACCAGGAAACGAAATAAAGCGAGACACCAGATTCCTGTACCAGAAGGCGTGAGCTCTGGCTGTAAAGTATAGAGACTCCAAGCGATGTCCAAATGGGAGCAGAAATCCCTCCATTCTCACACAAAAGCTTCGGGGATCTCTCACATAAAACACTCGGGCCAGTGAGGTGGCTCAGCAGGTAAAGGCACTCACTTCCAAACCTGAGCTTGAGCCTCACAGTGGAAGGAAAGGACTGACTCCGAGCGTGTCCTCTGGGCTGCCCCTGTGTACATATGTGCATGTCTGAGGCTCTAGGCACACACACACAAGTAAATAAAAAATGCTTATTAAAGCGTTGACTTTGGTCATTGGTCATGGGAAGGATTACACAATGAAATGTCTTTCCCTCCCTCCTTCCTTCCTTTCCCAACATCTTACCTCTGACTCGGAACCTTGTGTAGCCTAGGCGGCCTCTCACTCACTTTGTTGCTGAGCATGGCCTTCATCTCCCAGTCTGCCTACCTCCACGTCCTGATGCTGGGATCAGAAGCATGTGTCAATATACCTGACATGACATCTCCTTAATAAACATGCCTGGATATAACAACTGTACGGGTACTCTGATCTTCAACGCCTTCCTCCTTCCGCCTCTTCTACTGCCCTGTCTTACTCATTCTTCTGATTCTTCCTATGCAGAAAATTATGTCTTTAGTTGATAGTCAAATGCAGCTTCTAAAAAAAAGGTTTAAAACATTTTTATTAGATTTCTCTTAATTGTGCGTGTGTGCACATGCACCGCCATATCTCTAGGCATGGACACCAGAGACAAATTAGTGGGAGTTGGTGCTTTCTTTCCACATTATGGGTTCCCACATTCAGGTCAGCAGGCGTCTTTACCTCTCAAGCCGTCTTGCCAGCCTTTAAAAGCATGTTTATTAGCATGCGTTAATTATAGAAAATGCTAGGGTTCGTATTGGTATTTTCATAAATGTACATAATGTATTTCAACTGCATTCACTTCCAGTATCTTTTCTTGCCCCTTCCCATGCAAACTAATCCCCTTTGTCTTCTCAACTAGTCCCCGTAACACAGCCTTTTAATTTAATATTTATTTATTGTGTGTGTGCACTTGCTATACTACATTTGTGGAGGGCAGAGAACAGCTTGTGGGAAGGAGTTCTGTCTTTCTACTGTGTAGGTCCCAGAATTGACTCATACTGGGTGGCAGGTACTTTTACCTTCTGAGATATTTGCTGCCCCCTCCCCACCAAAAAACTTATCTATAACTCTGTTGCCAGCCGGTTTGGGAAGATGCCATCATTAAGAAACCAGTGAGGGATTAGTGAGGGTGGGCAGGAGAGAGGACAGATATTGTAGGCAGAGGCTCAGGGTTGAACACAGCATTCTACATAGGTGATCACTTGCATAGGTACTGTGTGGGGCCCTGTGCTTCATTCATTCATTCATTCATTCATTTTTTTTCTCCCTCAAGACAAGGTTTGTTTGTATAGCTCTGGCTTTCCTGGAACTCACTCTGTAGACCAGGTTGGCCTCAAACTCAGAGATCCACCTGCCTCTGCCTCCTGAGTGCTGGGATTAAAGGTGTATGCTGCCGCTGCCCAGGGCCCAGGGTTCTAAGCTTGTTATTACGCTGTTGGCAGTATTGGTTTCTTGTCTGGTTCCTGTGGTAAAAGTACCTTAGCAACACTAAACTTAATGAAGAAATGTTTGCTTTGGTTCACAATTCCCAGGGCACAGTCCATCAGGGCAAGAAGGTCACTGCAGCAGGAGATCTGGGAAACTGGTTATATTGTATCTGCAGAGGGAGAGGAACAGTGTTTGGCCCCTTCTCTCTCATTGGTCAGGCAGTTAGAGAAAGTCTTCCCCCTTCACTGAACCTACTCTACATAATGCCTCATAGGCACGCTCAGATGCTCAAATTACTTAAAGCTATTTGAGATCCCGTCAAGTCGGCATTCAATGTGTACTGTCGCGAATGTGTATTGTCTGTTCGAAATGATGAGCCTTTACTAGGCTAAATGCTAAGACAGGTTTCCATCTTTTGAAGAGGCCATAGTAGAACACTGGGGGCGGGGGGGGGGGGGACGGTGATGGCAGAACAAGTCCTCCATCGGATGGCAGATGAAGCAGTGGGAAAGACGCGGGCTCCTCTGAGGCTTCCATGAGTCTGTGACCATAAGGGTTTGTGCTCACCACAGTGGTGGAGGGTGGAGGAATGGCTGTCCGTTTCTACGAGCTGAAGCTTGCTCCACTCTCCCGGACCAGGAGTGTGCTGAGGACTTGACCTGTGGCCTCTGTCCTTACCACTACACTCTCAGGCAGATGCTGTGACTCATCTTCATAGCCGGAGGAGATGGGGAACACCCAAGGTCACCATCTGGTAGCAACTGCCTGAGGTGGGTGCTGAGAACCGAGCTCTGATCCTCAAACATTACTGGCTCTTAAGCACTGAGTTGGAGCAGTGTGCCTGTGCTCTCTGCCATGCTCACACTTAAAGGTTGTGGAGCGCCCCTGCAGTGAGCTGCTTGTTTCTGGGAATTGTATCGGGTTGTTTGGAGCGCTGACGTGCTGGTTCCGGACTGGGGAACTGTGAACCTTTCTGTTCACCGACTTCTTTCCTGGATGGTGCATTCCCCTCACGTCTTAGCAGAGAAAGGGGCCTCGGAGACGGATACCAGACTCCCTGATAATCATGATAGATAGAGCCATGAGCTGGTTCTAATTCAATTTAGGAAGATAAACCGTCAGTCCGTTAATGACTCCAGTGGCCGTGAGGCAATTCATACAAGTTAATGAGACACAAGAAATGACTACTTTTATTAAATTTTCCTAAGCATGCCACAGAAAAGTGGTTTTATTGCTGAATATGGGTCATCAGGATCTGTGGTTTTCCTGGACCATTTGGAAGTTGGAAAATGCCAAATGCCAAGTGCCTAGGATAGTCTCTGGCACACTGTAGGTGGTCAATCAATGTTTGTTGAATGAAATCACAACCTCAAAGGAATCTAAGTTTGCTGTTGTTTCAGCATAACTAAAAAGAAATTAGTAGATGATATCATATATGTATATAAAAACATGGACTCCTTGCCTTTGGCCATGCTAGGGACTTCAGTGAAAACATAAAAATAACTGATCTCAGCTAGGCCTGTGGTAGTGCAGGCCTGTAATCCTAGCTACTTGAAGGCTGAAGCACTAGGATTATGAGGTCAGAGTCCTTAAGGGCTAGAGAATGAGTTTAAGGCTGCAGTTGGTGAGAAGGTTCACCAGGTAACGGCACCAACCACTATGCCTTACAACCAGAGATTAATCCCAGGACCCAAGGGTGGAAGGAAAGAACAGTCTCCTACAAGCTGTAGCACCTATGCCCGCATATCTACAACAGAAATAAACAAACAGTAAAGAGAATTAGAGTAAAAAGTTTAAAAAAGGAGGGGGGGCACAGGAAATGTTGTCTAAGTGGTAGAGCCCTTGCCTAGCCATATGTGGGGCCCTAAGATCAATCCTCAGTAGCACAAAGGAAAAAAAAATAACGGCTTCAACTTGCAATATTTGCCTTCGGAACTAGATGCAATTAACTAATTTGTTAAGCAGCAGTACCTGAAAGTCGGAACCAAAGGTTAGTATGTCCATATTCTTTCAGGCTGGTAACTGAGTGTTGCTGGGTGCCTTCTGACTGGCCAGCAGATGGGGAGCTCTGAGCTCACCTCTGACACAGTGCCTGATTGTAAGGGACCTGTAGTCTGCGGACTAGGCAAAGGCCTTCAGACTTGGCTTCCCATCGTCAGATTTAGTTTTGGAATTTTGCTTTTTTTTTTTCTTTTTTGGCATTTTCTAGTTGCCTTCCTGAGGTCTGTATAGATTTCCTTAAACATTCATTTCCAGCTGCCTGGTTTTCTTCATTTTTATTTGAGGCTACAACAATCACAACCGAAGTCTCAAAGCAGAACACCCCGGGGAATTTGGCGGGTGGGCGGCTGGGAGATTCCAGTGCAAGTGTCTGGTTGCATTAGACACTTACACTAAACCCCAAAACAAACACCAACATCATTCCTCCTCACCCACACAGTACTGGGGGCTGAACTAAGACCTCATACATGCTAGGCAAGTGCTTTACCACGGAGTTCTGTCACAGCCCTTTTCAATTTCCCTTTGAGACAAGGTCCTGATAAGTTACCCACACCAAAAAGCATCTCTCTCATTGAGTCACCTGTACATTTACTCGTAATTACTAGTCTATGTTTTTTTTTTCTTTTTGTCTGAGAGAAAATCTCATTATGTAGCCCTGGTTGGCCTGAAACTCACTGTGTAGCTGGCCTTGAACTTGTGGAGATTTACCTGCCTCTGCCTCCCAAGATCTGGGTTTCAAGGTGTTTGCTGCCACACCTGGCTATTCATTATTTGTTGTCTGATGGTTTGTTCTGCTGGGATTGTAATTCAGGACTTGCATATAATAGGCACATGTTCGATCACTGAACTATACTCTGTAGTTATGATTTTTAATGCTTGCATCTCATGGTTTACAGAATCTTGCTTAGTGGAGCAAGGCAGGATTATAAATCCCATTACAAAGTTACCTAACTATGTTCAATGCAAAAAGGTGACTTTGATGGCAGAATTTTATCTCATTTTAGGAAAATTTAGGGCTGGAGAGATGGCTCAGAGGTTAAGAGCACTGGTTGTTCATCCAAAGGTCCTGAGTTCAATTCCCAGCAACCACACGGTGGCTCATGACACTCTATGGTGAGATCTGGTACCCTCTTCTGGTGTGCAGGCGCAATGCTGTATAAATAATAAATAAATAAATCTTAAAAAGGAAAATTTAGCATTCAGAAGGCTGAGGCAGGGAGATTGTGAGTTTGAGGCCAGCCTGGGTTATGTAGTAAGACCCCGTCTCAAGAAAGGAGGAAAAAAAAAAAAAACAAATTAAGGCCAGTATGATGGTGTACACCTGTAATTCCAGCACTTGGGAGGAAGAATCATGAGGAATGGCCACAAGTTCAAGCCAGCCTTGCCTACATAGTTCCAGCTCAGTTTGGGCTACCCAGAAAGACCTTCATCTTAAACAACAATAACAAAAGTAAAGTGCAGGCATGGTGGTGCACTTAGGAAGCTAAGGCATGAGGGTCAGGGGTTAAAGCTCATCCTCTGCTATAAGGCAATTTTGAGGTAAGTCTAGGCTTGAGACTCTGTCAAAAAATTAGTTAACTAAAAAGAGATTAAATAGGTTTAAAATAGTGTCATATATATTTAAATTTTACTTATTTATTTTATGTGTATGAGCGCTCTGTTTTCATGAACACCAGAAGAAGGAATCAGATTCCATTACAGATCATTGTGGTTGCTGGGAATTGAACTCAGGACCTCTAGAAGAACAGCCAGTGCTCTTAGCCATCTCTCCAGCCCCCATAAAATAGGTTTAAATGCATGTACACGTCGCCATATACCTACATATATGTGTATACCCACAATGCACGTTTCAATGTATGAGAAAACTGTAAAGAATGCTGTGGAACCGCAAGGGTGCTCTCTGCCTGCTGAACGGCTTGGACTTAACACCGCAAAGCACGTGAATGAGACGGGAAAGGCAGCGGGGCATGGACTCAGCCTGCAAAAGGTCCTTGCTTCAGTCTACAGCACCCACAAGAGAAAAGAAAGAAGTGAGAGTTGTCAGAGCAACAATGGATGTGCTGATTCATACCTGCACTCCCAGCACAAGGGAGGCTGATACAGGCGAGGGCGAGCATGGGCCAGCCTGGGCTACCAAAATCCTGTCTCGATAAAACTCATACCTAAAAAGGTATTTTCCACAAACTCTGTAACTTCTACAAGCAACCATTAAAATAAAAGGGAAAACAATGAATTCCTTTTCTAAAAGCTGAAAAGTCTATCCCAAGGCTTCTATTCCTTTTTATATTTTTTTGTCCCCAGAGCAACTTGAAGACCTGACGTTACAAAAGTTTCTTCTTTAGTCTCATTGACTTGTCTTTTCCAGGCACACTGGAAGAACAGGCCACCTGCCGATGCCTTCTCAACGCCGACGGTATTTTGGACAGGATTGTCTGTGCTCAAAGCTTCTAGCCAGACTTTGAACTTCAGCTGGCAGCAGCAAGTGAATATCTCCCTGAGCAACTCAAAAGGCCTTTGGCAGAGCTTACAAGTGATCCTTGAGGCCTCTTGCAGCTTGCAGACGTCGCTACAGTGCGCTATTCGGCCACCAGGGGGAGCTAAGCGCCGCCGAGCAGGCTGCAGCATCCTTTGAAAGCCTTGTTTGGTTTGATACTTTAATCTGGGAACTACAGGCGACATCTCTTCAGGGTCTGGGTCCAAGAACACACACCAGCTCATTTTTCTTGGCCCGCCTTCTCACTCATCACAGGTTCCTTTATGCTGAATAAAATTAAATTGATCTGGGTGCGGAGGGGAACTTCTGCAATCGCAATGTTAGGGAGATGGAGGCAGAAGGATCAGACCATCCTCAAAGAAACAGGTGAGTTTGAGGCCAGCCTGGTCTACATAAGATCCTGCCCCGTACACTAAAACAAAGAAAACCGAAATACAGCAAATCAAGTTGAGATAGGGATGGGGCGCACGCCTTTCTTAAATTCCTGGTTAGCCTAGCCTAAACAATCATTTCCAGACCAGCCAGGGTAAGGCAGTAGGATCCAGCCGCAGCAGGAAAAGACCAAGGCCAAACAAAAGCCAGGGAATCGATCCGTCTGTTGGTCATCACTCCACATTTCACAGGGCCGGGCCCCCAACAGAGAACTGCAGAGGTCTCGGGCCTCAAAAGGCCACAGTGCAGGAGGTTGTGGGAACAGAGGATTTCTATTGATGTGATGAAACAAAAGCAACTTGGGGAGGAAAGGGTTCATTTAATTTTACAGCCTTGTGGTCCACCATCCAGGGAAGTCCAGGCAGGAACTCGAGACAGGAACCTGGAGGTAGAAACTGATACAGAGGCCGTGAGGTAATGCTGCTTCCTGGCTGCCTCAGCCTGCTTTTCAACAGGTCCACCTGCCCAGAGGTGGCACCACCCACACTGAGCTGGGCCCTCCTCCATCAAGAGGGTGTCCCACAGACAATGCCGCAGGCCAGTCTTAGGGAGGAGACATTTTTCTCAATTAAGATTCCCTCTTCTCAGCAGGGCGAGCTGGCAGGCACGCCTGTAATCCCAGCACTCTGGGAGGCAGAGGCAGGCGGATCTCTGAGTTCGAGGCGAGCCTGGTCTACAAAAGTGAGTCCAGGAGAGCCAAGGCTATACAGAGAAACCCTGTCTCGAGAAACAAAAAACAAAAACTAACAAATAAAAAAGATTCCCTCTTCTCGGATACGTCTAGGTTTATATCTAGTTGACAAAAACAACCAACAGACTGGCCTTGACATTTCGAGAGAAGAGACACACCCTAAACTGCCAAAGAGAGTGCCCCCGGGTGACTCCCTAGGGACTTGAGTGTAGGCTTTTTCTTAGGAGGCAGCTGTGTTGCTCACTTTCTGCCTAATGGGCTTGAGGAGGACAAAGAAAAAGGAAGTTCCCCCATTAAGCAGTAGTGCATCTGTGAGCGCAGTGTCTTCAGTGAACCCTCTTTATAGGCAGAGCCCAGGACCGAGAGTTAGCTGGGCCGCAGTTCCCGCTCAGTGAAAGCACCCGCAGAGCATTCTAGAAGCTCCCGGTTTGATCTCCACCTCTGAAATAAAAGAAAACCAAAGACCGCAGTTGGCTTTGCTGTCAGCCCTAAGTGGCTTCTAATGCCACTTAGAAGCTTAGACTTCTTCCACTTAGACTCAGGGAGGTAAAGTAGTTAGCAAAGATGGGAAGCGGTAGAACTGAGCTGCAAGCACACCCACATGATGAGTACATTTACCCATGAGGCCATACCATTGGTCAGTACTCAGTTCCACCAAGAAGTAGCATGGACAACGATGAAAAGAGGATTCTGCTTGTTTCCTTTGTGTGTCACCTTTAATTTAATTGTGTGTGTGAGTGAGTGTTATGCTAGTCTTTTATTTTTCTTGATGATTGAAACCAAGACCTCACAAATGTAGGCAAACATACCTCTGAACTGTATTCTTATCTGTTTACTTTTTTGTTTGTTTTTGTTTTTTTCTCAGACAAGGTTTCTCTGTGTAGCCTTGGCTGTCCTAGACCCGCTTTGTAAACGAGGCTGGCCTTGAACTCACAGTGCTCCATTTGCCTCTGCCTCCCTGAGTGCTGGGATTAAAGGTGTGTGCCACCACGCCTGGCATCTGTTTTGATTTTTTTAATGTATTATTATTATTATTTTGTTTTTTTCCAGACAGGGTTCATCTGCGTAGCCTTGGCTGCCCTGGAACTTAACTCTGTGGACCAGGTTGGCCTTGAACTCAGAGGTCTGCCTGCCTCTGCCTCCCTGAGCGCTGGGATTAAAGGTGTGTGCCACCACCCACCTTAAATCTATTATTTTTGTTATTGGAGCACATCTTCCTGCCTCAGTCCAAATCATTTTAGACAGTATCATTATGAGAGCAGCTAACAGAAATCCAGGTCCAACAGGAAAGGAAGGGGGTGGGGGACTGATTTAGAAGAACTTCAGGTCTGTCGTTATCAAGGTTCTGTAGAGTCAAAAGCTGCAGTAGCTAGAGATGCCACCTTCTTTTCTTCTACAAAGTGATTCCACAGGGGGTTTGAGCATATTTGATGACTTAGTCCCAGTATTTTGTGCCATTAGATGTTTCTTTTCCCACACGAAGACTCAGTATCATATGCTATCAATATCTAAAGTGTAATCTTTGGGGTGGGACCAGGGCCACCAACCCCCCTCCCCCAAGGTCCCTAACTGAACTGGGAGCCAGCAGCTTTGGCTTGGCGGGCAATCTAGTGGCCTCCGGGAATCTGTCTTTGCCTCCCACAGTCTTCAGATATAGGCCCATGCCACTGCCCCCAGCCTTTATGCTGATGCTAGGGGCCTTAATTCAGGTCCTTGTGCTTGCAAAGCAAGCCCTTGGCCCCTAAACCATCTCCCTAGCCCTGAAATCATAAAATTTTAGAGACAAAGGGTCTTTATTTAGTCATTTGCTTCCTAGAAAAGTAAAGCCTAGGGACAAAAATTTACCCAAGGTCAAAGGCAAGCTAAGAACTTTGGTTGTTTGTTGTGGAATATTTATTAGACTCTTGAGGGATTCTCTACCCCAGTTAGTTCCCAAATAATTGAGACAGAGGCCTTTTAATTCATTTAAACAACATTGGCACGATAACTGGGCAGGTACTACTTAAGCTAATTTTCTAAGCTAGTCTGGCTATCTCCCAGCTGCGTCCTCCGAGTTACTTGCTAATAAATTCTCCGGTCTGGGCTGGATCTTCTCCATCAGGCCACATCCCCTTTTTTCTCCTTCCTTTCCTGCTTCTCCCACCTCGTGATCCTCCCTGGGACGCTCAGCCCAGGAACTGAAGCTCTGCCTGAAGAGTTTAAGTTAGCTTGGGTGATTCCATTTTGAAATGAGGCACCATCTTGACCAGGAGCTGAACTCAGGTACCAGGAAATATCGCAGAATGTGCACTTGGAAGAAAACAAAGTTAACTCTCCTAGCAACAGCCTCCAGGAAATATCACAGAATAAATACTTGATAGAAAAATAGAGGGGCTACCCCTGGGATTCAAAGTACCTAACCTGTGATTGAGATAAAAATAAATAAATTTAAAAAAAAAAAAAAAGAAAAATAGAGACAATCCCCCTGGCAACAATCAATGAGAATCAGTTGGAAAAGTTCTCCCCAATGTTCCAGATGTAGTTTAGTAGAATAACCATTGTGAGGAATAACCTTTGTGAGTTAGACTTCAGCTAGAAGATCACCTCCCCCCACCTCTGACTTTTACCCAATCCTGTAATGCCAAGGCATGAACCCACCTGCTTGCTGTCATAGAAACCCCCTGCTTGCAGTTTTTCCCTTTAAAAACCCTGTTCGCCCAGGACTCAGGGTCCTACTTCTCTATTGCTGTATCAGTGAGACTTGAGTCCTGAGTTCAAGCACTCTTGTAATAAAGCTCTCTCGCTCTTGCATCAAGTCGTCTCATGGTGGTCTCTGAGGGTCTCGTGATCCTGGCATAACATGCCTATTCCTATCCTGCCCAGCTACAGGCTCCAGCCTTTCTTTATTTTAACTGATTAGAGAATATTGGAGAGTCAAAGTTTATACAACATCAATCCGCAACTAGATCTTGGGGGTCGGTATTTTTAGCATCTGAATTCCCAGAGTACCCTCAACGTTCTTTTTGTCCTACTGTATAGAGTCAGGGTCTCCCTTTGCTCTGGCTGGCCTGGAATTAGCCAGACCAGGGCCAGGCAGGCTGACCTTAAAGTTGTGAAGATCTTCTGCCTCTAGGGTTACAGGTGTGTGCTAACATGCTCAACCTGAGAGACCAAGGAATTAAAAATTAGGTTTTTTGGGGTATTGGTTTAAAGTTTAAAGCACAAGCCTGAACAAGGGCCAGACAGGTAGAGACATGTCCAGCCTTATTGCATTATTTTCCTGCCCACTAGAGATACATTTCCTAGGAAACCAGCCCCTCTCCCCTAGGACAGCCAAACAAGGGAAGCCAGACCATTAATGGTTTGGGGCCTTCCTATAGCCAATCAATTCAAAATGCAACATCTCCTTTTGTGTTTCAAGCAATAGACTCTTTCCAGGCAGGAATCCCCTGCTTTGGGATTACTGGGAGGGACCAGACTCTGTAAATCAACAATCTAACCTGAGCATGAGGCTCTTTGCTTTCAACCACTCTGGCAGTGAGGGTATGAGCCCAAGCTATAGCTTGTAAACAAAAAGATCCTCATGTGTTTTGCAATGGACTTGACTCCTGATGGTCTTTTGGGGTCTCATGAATCTGGCACAACAAGCCCAGGATGAAAACTTAAAAATCTTTAAAAATTATTAGAAATAGCACTTCCTCAAGATCCAGCTATACCTCTCCTAGGCATATATCCAAATTATGCTCAAGTACACAACAAGGACATTGCTCAACCATGTTTATAGAAGCTTTCTTCATAATAGCCAGAACCTGGAAACAACCCAGATGTCCCTCAATTGAGGAATGGATACAGAAATTGTGGTGCATTTACACAATGGAATACTACTAAGCAATTAAAAACAAGGAAATCATGAAATTTGCAGGCAAATGGTGGGATATAGAAAAGATCATCCTGAGTGAGGTATCCCAGAAGCAGAAAGACACCACATGGTATATGCTCACCAATAAGTGGATATTAGATATATAATGTAGGATAAACATACTAAAATATGTGCACCTAAAGAAGCTAAGCAAGAAGGAGGACCCTGGGTAAGATAATCAATCCTCACTCAGAAAGACAAAAGGGATGGACATTGGAAGAAGGAGAAAACAGGAAACAGGACAGGAGCCTACGACAGAGGGCCTCTGAAAAGACTCTACCCAGCAGTGTATCAAAGCAGATGGTGAGAATCAACCAAACTTTGGGCAGAGTGCAGGGAATCTTAGGAAGGAAGAAGGAGATAATAAGACCTGGAGGGGACAGGAGCTCCACAAGGAGAGCAACAGAACCAAAAATTACAGGCACAGGGGTCTTTTCTGAGACTGATACTCCAACTAAGGACCATTCATGGAGATAACCTAGAATTCCTGTACAGATGTAGCCCATGGCAGCTCAGTATCCAAGTGGGTACCCTAGTAAGGGGAACAGGGACTGTCTCTGACATGAACTCAGTGGCTGGCTCTTTGATCACCTCCCCCTGAGGGGGGAGCAGCCTTACCAAGCTACAGAGGAAGACAATGCAGCCAGTCCTGATGAGACCTGATAGGCTAGGGTCAAATGGAAGGTGAGGTGGACCTCCCTTATCAGTGGACTTGGAGAAGGGCATGGGATGAGATGAGGGAGGGAGAATGGGACTGGGAGGGAATGAGGGACGGGGCTACAGCTGTGATACAAAGTGAATAAACTGTAATTAATATAAAAAAATAAAAATTTAATTAAAAATTATGGTTACTTATTTATTTGTATGTGGCCAAGGAACTCTGCCATAGTGTGTATGTGGGGGGCAGAGGGTAAGTCTTTTGGAGTTGAGTCTCTCCTTCTACAGCGTGGATCCAAGCTTGCGTTACTGGGTAGCAAGTACCTTTACTTGCTGAGCCATGCCGTTGATCCATGATAAGAACGTTTAAACTCAAGACAAGGCTTTTCATTCTGAGCAGCAAGCCTCCTTTGGCCCCTTTGTACCAGCCTCTTTCCACACCCAGCTCTGAACTGAGGATGTGATCTTACCTTTGCAATTCTCATCCAATTCCTCCCTCTCTTCCTCTCTTTTCTCTGCCTCCTTCTCCTCCTTCCTGACACAGAGGATCTCTTCTTAGCCTTGGCTGGGTTTGAACTTGTGGCACTCCTCCTGCTTCAGCCTGCCTAGTGCTGGCATGGATAATTTCTCTTACAGTAAGGTTAACTAGCTCATGTTTTAGAATGATGAGGAATGGTGTCCTCCCTGGTTCTTCTCCTTCTGACTGGGATCTAACGATCTACCTTCCTGAATCAGTGTGTATACCGGTGTGCTATATTTGTTTGTGTATACACATGGGCACATATGTGTGGAGGGCAGAGGCTGATGCTGAGTATCTTTCTCAACCGATCACTAACATGTATGTATACATACACATATGTATATATGTATATACATATATATATATGTGTGTGTGTGTGTGTGTATGTGTGTGTGTATAGTTTTGGTTTATCGTGACAGGGGCTTTTATGCAGCCCTCAGTGTCCTGGAACTCATTATGTAGACTAGGCTGGCCTTGAACTCACTTCCTGTGGGTAGTGCCATTCCTGGGCTGCATAAGAAAGGTAGCTGAGCAGCGGGGCTCTGCAGGTGTCACAGGCTGTAATCCCAGCACTGAGGTGTTGGAGGACCCCTGCTGCTTGAGGCTGTAGTTCTCCTAGTTGGGTTAGCCATTCTGAGCTCGGAGTTAAAGTGTGGGAATCTCTCTTTCCAAAAGGTCCTCTTGCTCTCTGCCTGACTTCATCTGGAGAGTGTCTCTAGACATAGATGTCCCCAACCACATTTGACATATGGGCTTTGATGCAGCTACCTGCTAGGTCTCCCCTCCCTGTGCCTATAGGATAATTAGGTACTGTGTTCTGTTCATAAGATAAGAGCGTGTTGTTTAATGCAAATCAAGCATCCTTGAGGTGCCTAGTTCCATCCAATTATGTCCACCTATCCTTGAAGCCCCCACCCACTCCCCAAGGGCCACATAACCTTTGTACTTTGGAATTAAGGTTGAATTATCTCCCTGCTGGTTCCCAGGGTGTGTGGTCTCTGGTGCCACATTCCAGGCATGCTTCTCATCTGTGCCCCTCCTGACTTTGTGGAAGCAGGAAGACAGCCGCCCAAGCAGGAAGAGAATCAACACTCAGGCAGGCAGAGGCTGGCAGATCTCTGTGAGTTCAAGGCCAGCCTGGACTACAAAGTGAGTCCAGGATAGCTAAGGCTACACAAAGAAACCCTGTCTTGAAAAACAAAAACAAAAAAACAAAGAAAAAAGAAAAAGAAAAGAAAAGGAAGAAAGGTAGCTGAGCAAGCCAGGGAAAGCTAGCCAGTAAGTTTGCTGCTTTAGTTCCTGCCTTGAGTTGCTGCCTTGGCCTCCCTCCATGAAGGACTCTCTAAGTTAAAATAAACCACTCTCCACCCCCACTCCAGGTCATTATTGGTCAGTGTTTTATTGAAGCAACAGAAAACTAGGGCATGCAAGCACTCTACCACAGAGCCACATACCTGGTATCCACTTTCCCCTAGGAATGCTGTCACGGTCTTCAGGGATTTGTCTAGATCCAATGTCATAGAACTTCACTATTCTTACACAATGGCCGTGCACCAAACATAAGGGTCGGTCTTATCTCTTTCCCTGTCCTTTGTTAGTAAAAAAAAATCCTATGACCCTGGGAATTCCAATCTCTATCTCTAATCTGCCGATAGGTCAAGTGTCTGAGCCCATGACCCCCGCATTCCCTTTCAGTTGGCAGAGATGGGGATGTGGCTAAAGACACAGCTTCAGGCTGCTACCTCAGCAGACTGAGGAATTCATTCCTGAAGCCTCTGTTCAGGGGAAGCCAGGATTCCTTGCCACAGAAAGAAACTTCAGCATGGGAAAGAGATGAGGAGATATTTAGCATAAAGTTAAGCACGTGGTATAAGAGAAAGGGGTGCATAGGAAAATTGTAAGGTGCACCTACCTGTGAGTGTGTAACACGTCCCCAGACAGCACAACTGACGCCATGTTAGAGGCACCAGCATCTGCCAAAACGGGAATAAAGAGCTAATCCATCAAAGACCTAGTCCAAAGTTCCAGGGAAGTCCCTAAATGTACTAACCTTGCCTTTTGGCCTCTGTGGTTCTGCTTCTCGCTAACTGGAGTGTGACAACAGGGATGTGGGTTTTGTGCAAAAAAGACTAAGAGCTGTAAGGCTTGGAGTGGCATGATTTGGGCACGTTTCCTGTGCAGCTGCAATGAAGACTATTTTCTTTGCTTTAAGAGTGTCTGTGTGGTGGTCTCTGCTGGGCTTACCACAGGAAATTTGAAGCTAGGTGTAGTGGCACGTGTCTATAAGCTCAGCACTTGGATCATCTTGACATCATCCTGAGCTACATAAGACCCTATTTCAAAAAAAAAAAAAAAAAAAAAAGGAAAAGAAAGAAAGAAAGAAAGAAAGAAAGAAAGAAACCTTAAAATTAATAGTTCATCATTTTGGAAAGACAGGATTAAAATTGTTTAAATTCTTCCTTCCTTCCTTCTTTGCAGCCCTGGCTGGTTCCTGGAATTTAGGATGTAGAGGAAATGGCTTTGAACTTGCTGTAATCCCTCTGTCTCTGCCTCTGAGCATTGAAATGCAGGGACAGACCACTGTGCCTGTTTAATATTTTTGTAGCCATCATTTTTATCATAAAGATAGAAAAGAATTTATAGTTGTATTTTCATGTAGCCTAGGCTGACATCACAGATCAATATGTAGCCTAGGATGACCTTGAATATCTGATCTTCCTGTCTCCGGCTCAAAAACGCTGAGATTGTATGCATTTACCACCATGCCCAGTTTATGGGTTGGGATCTGACCCAGAGCTTGGTGAATGCTAGTCAAGTGAGCTACACCCTGGCTCAATTTACTCATTGTGTGTATGTGTCAGTGATGTATGTGTGTCTACATATTTGTATACATTTGTGGGCAGAGGCCAGAGGCTGATGGTGGGGTGTCTTCCTCAGTTGCTCTCCACCTTTTCTTTGAGACAAGAGCTGTCACTGAACCTGCACCTCACTTTCTTGGCCAGATTAGCTGCCCAGGGCCTCCTGTTTTCCACCTCCCCAGTTTTGGGGTTACAAACATGTGCTTTTATGTGGATGCTGGGAATCTGAACTCAGGGCCTTGTACAGTAAGTGCTTTATCAACTGAGCCATCTCCTTAGACTATAAAAGGTTTTTTTTTTTTTCCTGTCTGAAAGTTTTCTTTATCTAATTTTGTTTTATTTTAACAGTTTCTTGAATATCTAGTATATTTTATATGCTAGCCAATCAACAATAATGATTTGCAATGAATCTAAGCCTTGGAACTTTATCTGAGACCACCCAGCAGGATTTGAAAAGGCATCTCTGGGGTCTGGGTTTGGGACAGCACATCTGGCTTTTGTGGCACATCTGGCTTTGCTGCTGCTAACTTTTAAAAAAAAATTATGTTTTTATATTAATTACAGTTTATTCACTTTGTATTACAGCTGTAGTCCCCTCCCTCATTCCCTTCCAGTCACACCTTCTCTCCCTCATCTCCTCCCATGCCCTTCTCCAAGTCCACTGATAGGAAAGGTCCTCCTCTCCTTCCATTTGACCCTAGCCTATCAGGTCTCATTAGGACTAGCTGCACTGTGTTCCTCTGTGGCCTGGTAAGACTGCTCCCCCCTCACAGGGAGGGTGATCAAAGAGCCAGCCATTGTTCCCCTTACGAGGGTACCCTCTTGGATACTGAGCTGCCATGGGCTACATCTGTACAGGAATTCTAGGTTATCTCCATGAATGGTCCTTAGCTGGAGTATCAGTCTCAGAAAAGACCTCTGTGCCTGTAATTTTTGGTTCTGTTGCTCTCCTTGTGGAGCTCCTGTCCCCTCCAGGTTTTACTATCTCCCTCTTCCTTCCTAAGATTCCCTGCACTCTGCCCCAAAGTTTGGTTGATTCTCACCATCTGCTTTGATACACTGCTGGGTAGAGTCTTTCAGAGGCCCTCTGTGGTAGGTGCCATAGTTTTTTGTTTTTTTTTTTTTTTTAAATAGGATGCTAGACTCTCCAGTTGAGGAGTATTTTCCATTGACTAACAATTATAGAAGTGGAAAGAATTACAGTAAATGTAGATGAAGGTCGTTCCTCATTTTAAAATTAGCTTGGAGCCCAGTGTGGTACATACCTCTAGGCCAATCTTCTGGGAATGAAGGCTAGAAGACCAGAAGTTCAAGGCTGCTCTTGGATACACAGTGAGTTTTCAGGTAAGTTGGGCTAGCTGTCTCAAACAACAACAACAAACTTTATCTTAAGCTAGGGATGTAGATAGGAGGTTGAGCCCTTTCTACAAGCATGAGGCCTTGGGATTGATCTCAGCACCTCAATATAAATAAATAACAAGACTGGGTTAATTGTTCTATATAGTTTCCTAGAATGGAGGCTCCATGAAGCGCAGAGCCAACACACTAGAGTTGACAGAGCTAGAAGCCAGACTGCCATTTGGACTCCTTAACCAGAACAGGCCTGTGAGCCAGCTTTCAGCACTGGATCCATTCTCATCTCCTGTATTAGATTTTTTTAGAACTGAAGTTCTAGTAGCTACGTGGCTTAAAATCACAGAAGATTGTTTTCTAACAGTTCTGGAGGTGCGAAACCTCAAACTAAAGTGTCCCATTCTTCAGGGGAGAGAGGAAGGACAACTCACAATGTCCTCTTACAGGCAGCTCTCCACAGGCCTGCTTCAGTGAACTTTAAAACAAAGTCTTCTATCATTTACTTATTGACTTATGCACAAGGTCCATGGCATACATGTGGAGATCAGAGAGCAACTTGCTGTAGTCATTTCTTTCATTCCACCTTGTGGGGTCCTGGGGATGAAACTCAGATTGTCAGGTTTAGCAGCAATAGTCTTTATCTGCTGAAAATATAAATTGAGGTCTTATAAGATGCCTCAACTTGTAAGAGCACTTGCTCTTGAGCCTGCTGACCTGAGTTTGAACCCGAAAACCCACATGGTAGAAGAAGAGAATCAATTCTTGCAAATTCTCCTCTCACCTCCACATGTGTGCTATAGTGTGCTATGGCATGAATATACTCTGCATCCATTAAATTCTCTCCCTCTGTCTGTCTCTGTCTCTCTCCATCTCTCTCTCTCTCTCCCCCCTCCCCCCCATCTCTCTCTCACAGACACATACACAGAGTCAGTCACTCTTCTGGGGCTACAGAGGTACTTCAGCAGTTCAGAGAACTTGCTGTTCTTGCAGAGGGCCCACATGGAGGCCAACAACTGTGTGTCTGTAATTCCAATTCCAGGGGATCCAATGTCCTCTCCTTGTTTCCTCAGGTACCACATGCAAAGCCACACAGGCAGGCAAAACACCTACACACATACAATAAAAACAATCAAATCTTCAGTTCATCTCCTGCCATCCCACTGTGTATAAACAAATCCAAACTAGAACCATCATGCCCCACTCCGTCTGGTACTTGAATTCTCTCTTACTCCAGGCCTTACTGATGTGTGCCAGTGTTCTGTACTGTCCAGAGGATAACCTACAATAGCTCACTTTTGGTTTTAAATGAATGTGTTTATTAAGTATATAGCAAGTAAACGTAGAAGAATAAATAGCAAGTTGCAGTTAGGTAGGCAAACTCCATCTAAGTGGAGCAGAGAGCAGTGGAGAGAGAGCTAACACAGGAGATCTCATCAGGTCAGAGGCTTACAAACATGAAGCAGAGATCAACCGGGGAAGCTGAGGCAGTCAGCTGGAGTTTCTTTTTTGAAATAAATTCTAAATTAAATTAAAATATGATCTCATCATTTCCCTCTTCCCCCAGCCACACTTATTTTCAGTGTCCAGATCACTTCACTACCCTTCCCATTCAGAGTCTTTGCTCATTCTCTTTTCTGGAATGTGCTTCCGCCAAAGGTCAGCCTGGTTCTCTTTCTCACTTCCCTCAAGCTTTTCCACTCAGGACCACCTGACTTTAAAGTTAAGTGAGGTTGTTGCAGTTTCTTCTCTGTTCCTCTTCACTTTTCTTTATAGTGTTAAGTACCGCATAGCATTTTCTCATTTGTTTGCTATATGTTATGTTCCCCTCGCTGGACTATAAGCCCCAGGAGGGCAGGGGTTTTACTTTCACTATTGTTTTGCTGTCTTACAAATGAACCCTCTGTCTTCCACAGGCTGGGAAAGAATTTTATCATTGACCTAGACTCACAGCTCAGGGACTTTTATTCAGATCAACAATTTCTGATTTTTCTTCTGCGTAAACACACATACGTATATGAGACAAGGTCTAAGCTGCCTCAAACTCAATATGCAACCTAGGATGACCTTGAACTTGATCCATTTGTCTTCACCTCTCAAGTGCCCTCATGACAGATAGGTGTCACTAAAGTCACTTTATTCAGCCTGGGGATGGAACCAGGGCTTTGTGCACGCTTGGCAACCACTCTGCCAGCTGAGCTACAGCTCCAGCCCTCATGAACATATTTTCTTATGTACATTGTAATTACATGACCACTCACTTTGCATTGTGATCCCATCACAGTTCATCAGTTCTCTACCAGTAAAAACATTATTTTTCATTCTTTGCTTTTACCAACCAAAGACATGGTGAAGAACTTTTGTTTCGGTTAGCAGAGTTGAGAGTGGATACCTAGGCTTTGGACAGGTGTGGCAAGCACTTAGTTTCTGAACAGCATGTACCTCTGGTCCAGTCTCTGTTTTCTTGTGACAGGTTTTTCTAAGTTCACTTATGTAGTTAAGGCTGGTTTTGGATTCACCAAGCAAGACTCCTACCTCACATTCCAGAGCTCTGAGTTTACAAGTGTGCACCCTACACCTAATTCAGACCATAATCATCACCTCATCGTTATCATCATCATCATCAGACAGGGTCTCATGAAGCCCAGCCTGGCCTTGAACTTCTGAACCTTCTCTATCTCCTAAGTGCTGGGGGTTATTGGCATGCATCACTACGCCCAGTTTTATGCAGTACTGGGCACTTCATTCATTCAGCCCAGGGATGGAAACCAGTGGTTCTTCATACATGCCAGGCAAGCATTCTACCACCTGGGCTATATCCCCAACCCAAATTCTATTTTTTTCTTTTTAAAATTCTGTGTTTAATTCATCAGAGTATTAACACTCTTTCAGGGTACATTGTCAATGACCAATTGTTAAAAAAAAATCAATCAATAAGTGAATGAGACCAACTTTTATTTTATTTTTTAAAAGATTATTATTATTGCCGGATGTGGTGGTGCACACCTGTAATCCCAGCACTCTGGAAGGCAGAGACAGGCCAATCTTGGTGAGTTTGAGGCTAGCCTGGTCTAAAATATGAGTCCAGGACAGCCAAGTCTACCCAGAGAAACCTTGTCTCGAAAAACTAAAATAAATAAATAAATAAATAAATAAATAAATTTTTTTTTTCGTGTCTTGTTGT
Source organism: Pachyuromys duprasi (assembly GCA_028658305.1). Taxonomy (NCBI): domain Eukaryota; kingdom Metazoa; phylum Chordata; class Mammalia; order Rodentia; family Muridae; genus Pachyuromys; species Pachyuromys duprasi. The sequence goes on along the minus strand of CM053761.1, from coordinate 33,277,566 downwards.
GAGATTAGGTGCATGTGCTAGCAGGAGACCATGGGGTCAGAAAACTCTGGATCTGGATCCCCTGGAGCTCAAGTTGCAGGTTGTTGAGGGCCACCAGATGTGGGTGCTGGGTTCTGAACTCAGATCCTCTGAAAGAGCAGCGTGAATTTTTAACCTAGTCACCTCCGTAACCCCACATATTTTGTTTGGTTTGCTGAACTCTTTATCCTCCTGCCTCTACCTCCTAAGTACTGAAATTGTTGGCAGACGTCTGGTTGAGGAGAGTTATAAGTTGAAAAAAGAAAAATGGTGAATGAACCCAGGACACTTGACGAAGTGAGAAGACGGTGGCCGAACTCACCAACAGGTGGCGCTGTCGGCGGCGGGCTCTCGGGGTCGGCCGGGCCGCGCCGCTCTTGCGGGGCGCTTCCGCGGCTGCGCGGGGCCTGTCGTGGGAGGGGGTAGGGCGAGTCATATGACCCGCTGGGCTTCCTGGCTCCGGCCGTCGCAGCCGCCCGCCTGTGTCCGCCCGAGTCGCGCCGGGGGACCCGCCGAGGAGCCGTTGGCGGGTTCGGGGCCGATACCCGCTCGTGGGAAGAAGTGTCCACGGTTGTCCGCGCCCGTCCCCGCTCGCTGCAGGCCGCCGCCATGCTGGCGCTCATCTCCCGCCTGCTGGATTGGTTCCGCTCGCTCTTCTGGAAGGAGGAGATGGAACTGACGCTCGTGGGGCTGCAGTACTCGGGCAAGACCACCTTCGTCAATGTCATCGCGGTGAGCAGCCGTCTGCGGGCGGCCTGGCCGCTCTGCGGGCCTGTCACCTTCCCCAGGGCCGGGCTGAGCGATCTTGCGTGTGTGGGCCTCGGAGGTTGTAGCTGGAGGCTCAGCAGCCCGAGGGTCAATTTCAAGCTGCGTTTTGGTAGGGGCTGTGCCTGTTACGCGGCTCGGAGAGGGTTAATGGGAGCGTGTCACAGTTGCCGCCTTCGGGGGCTGTGGAGGCTGAAGGGTTAATTCCAGTCTGTCACTTGCTCGCCGGGACCGGTGAGTCCGGCCTGCTCCAGAACGCCTGCGAAGGGGGAGCCACTTTGAAATCACTTGGGACGATGGGGCCGCATTGTGAAAGCAGGCGACCCGTGTGGGCGCCTCTGTGAATGCCCGGAGGAACCTTGGCGCCTCCAGTTCGCTGGTCTTTGTCACTTGTCCACGGATAGTTGAAGATCAAACTGATGACTTAGCTCGCTGGTGGAAGCTGTCGGAGAGACCATTCCAGTCCTAGCATTTATTAAGGCAAGGAGTAAGGACGAGGAGAGTTTGTTTTTTCAGAGCTGATTGTGTTAGAGGTGTAGCCAGATGGATTTGCATTCAAAGTAAAGTTAAATCCTGCAGGCTTTGGTCTTTAGAGAGATTTTTTTTTTTTTTCTTCCTAGAGGAGGATTTTGCTTAGATCAGGACGTAGCTTACGCAGGCTCCGGGAAATTGTCTGGAGAACTTAATTATAATGTGGTTAATTCATTGGGAGAGTGGTTGTTGAGTTTTGGATTTTTGATTGGCTGGGGAAGGAATGGGAGTGAGTGATTTCTTGTTAGTCTTTATTTAGAGCCAAGGAGCACAGTCTTAGGGCTGTACTGACAGGGTTGAGCTTTACAAGTGTTCTGAAGAGAAGTGGCGGCACTTCTCATACCTTCAAGAGGATTGTGACAATCCTCACGGGAGACAGCTGAGCTGTCCAACTGGTTTGGCTACCGGAATAATTCAGACACGCTGCCATAGGAGAAACAAGGTAACTTGTGACTCAGACTGTAATAGAGCAACAGGCGTGAACAGGACCTGGAGAAAGAGAGGAACAGACACCCGAACTTCTCTTGAAAGAGGCTGAATATATGTATAAAGAAAATTTGTGTGCTTCATGTTTGGCTCCTTTTGTGTTGCCCTTCCTTGCCTCACCTGGGTAGGTGTTTTAATACCAAGGGTATAAGTCTGAACAGACTTTAGGCTGCCTTTCATGTTAGAACTTTTCTGTAGCCTGCAAGGTGTTTATTTTCTGTTATTTACTCTAGATAAAAATTGGAGTTTCCAGGGGGAAGAGGTGGTGCACACCTGTAATTCTAGCACTCAGGGAGGCAGAGGCAGAGGCAGGCAGATCTCCCTGAGTTGGAGGACAGCCTCGTCTACAAATCCAAGACAGCCAAGGCTACACAGAAACCCTGTCTTGAAAACACCAGCCAACCAACCAGCCAAACAAAAAATCCAAAACAACAAAGAATTGGAGTTTTCTTGGGAATCCTGTTTCTTGGACAAGATTGAATTGGTGTGTGTGTATGTGTCAGTGTGGTCAGTTGTGTCTGCTATGGAGGAGTAGTTATTTCAAGAACCTACACTGAATTTAAGAGTTTAAGAGAATTTAAATAGAGTTTGAGAGACATACTGCCTACTTTTATGCTTATATTATCACCAGACAGTGTAGGTTAATACAAGCCTGAACAAGCAGTCCTGGATTTGAAATCTGGATCTGCCACTTAGCAGCCTGAGGTCTGGTTGAGTTGACTGCCCTTTTCTTATCTATAATGCAGATAACAATAGATTTATTAATAGAGTTGCTCTAAGGGTTAAGTAGGAATAGGGAAGTGATAACATGTTAATATTGGTTGTGGCTGTTGTACTCAATGCAGGCCCATGGAAATATATTGAGAAAGCAATCAGCAGGGCTCATTTCCTCTGACTGTCAGGCTAGTGTGGACTTCACTCAAGATTTATGGCTTGTGGGAATGCAGCTCCTGATGCCTGCCCTCCTTTTGCATTAGATTCCTTTAACAACTGTCAGATGTCTCCAGTGCTGTTGAGTTTAGTGGCTTGTTACCAACAATATAAGAGTATTCTCTTTGAATTATGATGTCGTAGTCTCTGTTAAAAAAAAAGATCCCACAAGAAGATAGGCTATGTTTAACTTAATTTATTTTTTTCTAACCAGTGCTTAGCTTATTTTAATAATTTCAAATTCTATCTATAAAGTATTACATTATCTCCCTCCAAATAGATCTAGATCTGTCAATTAAAAATGTTAATGTTTAGACTTGGTGATGTTACCTATATTTCCAGCATTTAAGAGGCTGAGGTAGGATGATTGCTACAAGTTTGAGGGTCTTCTTGAGCTACATATACATAACAAATACCAGATCAGGCAGGGCTACACAGGAAGGGCACCTGCTTACCCCCAACACACACAGAACAAAAATAATTTAGGGAAAGAAGAAAAAAATTCTAGACTGTAAGTTAGTGATGGGGTTTAAAATGCTGAGAAAGGATCTCACCCTCAGCTTAACTGTGGCTCTCTTTCATCTATTCTTTGTTCTTTTGAGGCAGAGTTTTACTCTGTGGCCAGGCTGTCCTTGAACTCACTAGGTAGTCCAGGTTGACCTTGAACACATGGTGATCTTCCTACTCTCCCAGGGTGGGTCATGGTTGTAAACACTAAATTTAAATGTCAGTACATCTACGTAAGAATTTGACGATGATTTAAGTACAAAAATTGTGAAGCTGAATTTCTTGCCTGCAGGGCTTGGTCCAATCCTAAAAAGGTGGACTGTCTATGAACAGAGGTATGAGGTGAAGAATATTCTCATTTGTGTTACATGTTATTGAAACAACCCTAGACTTTAGTTTTCTGATATGTGTTAGAAATTAAATAATGTGCAATTATTGTGTTAGTGTTGGTGAAGTTGTTGCGAAATCAGTCATGTGTTCTATATGTGTAATATGTATTGTTGAGTAATCATTTACTGGTACACTTAGATGGGCCATAGCATAGTTACTAAGACATATGTAATTGGATGTGCCAAAATATTATAGAGTGAACTTTTTTGTAAACATTGCGCATTTTAAAAATAGTGTCATAAAAATTTGTGTATACTTCTTCACATTGTGATTAGTTAAAAAAGTTAATCCATGGATAATTTTATTACTGCTGAGAATTAAGAAAAGACACATGGCAAGAAGAAGCCTGTATCTAGAGTGTTTTGTTTTTGAGATGGAGTCTGGTTGCATAGCTCAGGCTGCCCTCAAACTGGGGCTCCTATTCTTCTCAGTTCCTGGAGTGCTAGTACTATAGGCCTGTAACACCCTCCCCACCTTAGTTGCTTAAGAGCTTGTAGAAACTTTAAGTGGTCTGATTTTACCAATATGGCTAGAAAAGTCACGTAAGCCAAGGGTTCCAATGACAAAACTGACAGGTAGCCTTTGTAGGATCAGGACTGAGGCCAATGTATGTTTTACTTTTCTTATCTGCCTCTTTAAGTCTTAGTTTAGAACTGTAGAGTGGAGAACTGGGAGATCTTGATTCTTTACAAATCTATTTTTTGGGACTGGAAAGATGGCTAGCCATTGCTGCTCTTTTCAGAGGACTTGAGAACAGTCCCAGTACCCATGTCAGCGACCTCACAATTGCCTGTGACTCCAGCTCCAGGGGATCCAGTGCCCCCTGCTGGCCTCTGAGAACACCATGGCTCACACAAACACAAAAAAATGCTTGTAAGCATTATGTGCTTTAAAAATAGACTGTTTTAAAAATTGTGTATACTTCTTTAAATTGTGCTTAACTTGAAAGTTCTGTATGACTGTAGCATTGCTACAGACACACACTTATACACAGTAAAAACATCTTTCCCGAGTTGATTTCCTGTTCTGGTTTCATTTATTGTTCATGTGGTAGTGCTAGGACTTGAACCCAGGGGTTTGCTTGTGCAGTGCTAGATGGTACTTATCAGTTGACACATCCCCAACTCCCAATCTAGGCATCATATAATGATGTAAATTAGGAGAAAGCAATTACTCATGAAAGGTGGGGGCAGAGGACAGTCAGGGACATTTATACAACTAGCTGATTATATGTATTTTTATTGAGTCAAAAGCAGAGTAATTTTTAGAGTTGTTTTTACTCATTTATATACAAGATGATACTGTATCTCATGCTGATCTTGACTTCCCTCATAGCCTAGGCTGGCCTCAAACTTGGAATAACCCTTTTGCTTCTTGAGTCTTGGGGTATAAAATGTACACTCATATTTGGTTTCAATTGAGTTTTGTAACATGGCTTATTTTAATTAATTTGGTAATAATGGTAAAACCAGTTTTTTAAAAAAATGTGCTGTGCCTTAAGTTTAGATGTTTAACAAGTCTAAAACTCCAGTGTAGAGGCTAGTCTTCTGTATGTCTTAGGTTCATAGTTAAGGAGCCTGGGACAAGGGCTCTTTGCCTCCATCCATTTTCCCATTATTGTTCTATGTAATCTGAGAATTTTGAAAACCCAATGTTCCCAATAAAAGATCCATTTTAGATGACGGTGTTTAAAGACTGACAACTTAATGAACTTCCCAAGTTTCCCCCAGATTATCACTGAACACAGAGGCAGAGTGGACTGTGTATATTATGTACATTTTAGTTTTGGAAGCCCTAGAGAACTTCCCTGAGGATTTTTAAAAGAATATTTATTTATTCATGTGTCTGTACCTGTGTTTGGTTATATGCACACATATGCACACATGTGTTTGCCAGTGAGTGGAGCACCTGGCTTATTACAGGGATCAGAATTCTGGTCCTCATGATTGCATCCCATGTGCTTCTAGCCACGGAGCTGTCACTGCAGCCCTGTTTCTTGGGGTTAATGTAGATTGGAATTTGAAGGGCTGTGTAGAAGTGTTATGGAAGAAACCACCTTCATTTCTATCACGTGAGGTGAACTTAAGCCAGTGTTTCAAAGCATTTTTGTCTTATCGTATTCAAGTGTGTATCCAAATGTCTTTTAAGAAGTTTTGTAGTGGTAGCAGAGTACTCAGCAGCTAGTGCATGTCCCCGAGCTCTAGTTCCTTCCCTGGGAGTCACGTAATGGAAGAAGAGACCAGCCCTACAAGTTGCCCTCTGATTTCCACAGGGACTTTGGTGCATGCACCCTCACCCCTCAGCAAAAGAAAGAGAGAAAGAAAGAAAGAAAAGAAAGAATTTTGATTGTAATGTTCTCTTAAGCAACTTTAAAAACTATATTGTTGTTTTAGTAGCTTCCATTTTTCTGTATCTAGGCCCTTTTTCAGTTGCAAAGATAGATAGTACATATAAAAATTAGACTGTGGGGAGTGGAGAGATGGCTCAAAGATTAGAGTATATACTGCTCTTGCAGAAGACCTGAGTACCCACGTCACGCAGTTCATAACTGCTTGTAACTGGTTTCAGGAGATTTGATGCCTCTTGCCTCCTGGGCACTTGCATGGTCATATGTTCGTACTCACACATGAACATACATGTATAGAATTAGAACTAAAAGAAATGTTAAAGCAGGCTATAGGACATGAGCTATGTTTCCATCATTGACTGTTGCTGGACTCTTCGTACCTGTAGATGGTTTCACCACACTCAGAAACGCCATCTGCACTGTTGATATGATCGCAGTGGATACACTTCTGGGCTTGCAGGAGGCCCACCCTTAGGGAAAGGCACAGCAGTAATAGGAAGCGCTCCCCTGGTACAGGAGGAATCTAGGGCCAGAATGCAGCAGAATCGCCCACTGTTGCTGAACTTTTTTAGTTCTTCAGTTTTTATAGTTGATCATTTTCTCATCACTGGGCATGAATGTCTTCTAGGGTTTTGCCATTTTACCAATCTAATTTGCACTTCTTGAGGATGAGTTCTGGAGCTGGCATTGAATGAAAAGATTTGAACACATATCATGTAGCCAAATTACATTCTAGAGTGGTGAGCTCTTCTGAATGGATGCCAGTGGAGCACTGCCTCCTTTGCTGTGTGTGAAGAACTCTTGCACTGGCAGCATTTAGACATTGCCACTTAATGGTGTTCTGTGCTGAGCACATTTTAAGGAGTGTCTTTTGTGTGTGTCAGTAGTTGCTAGCATTGGGACTCTAGGCATCTTTTTTCTTTATTTTTTATTTGAGTCTTGCAGATAGACTGTGTAAGTACAGCTCATCTTAGCTTTCTAGTGGTTTGCTGTACAGTTCCTTGTGGATTGCATTTCTAGATTTCTAGTGTTTTCATGTGTCCTTATTTAACTCTTTGGTCTTGTAGTCCTGGGATGCTGCTTACTTCTTTCCTCTTCCTTAAAATCATTTTTTTTTTCTGAGTCAGACTTCAGGGAAATTTTCTAGTTATATACCCCCAGTACTCACATGGTGGAGAGAGAACAGACCTACAAGCTATCCTGTGACTTCCACACATGCTCTAATATAATTAAGAAAATACGTGCATATCTTTTGTAATTGTAAAGTTAATTTGTGTCCTTATAGGTCTTATTTAAGATAAGCTAGGAAACTCTATTAACCCATTTGCTGACTATTTCAGGTAAAAGATTTGAGGCATTTTATTTGTTTGTTTTTACTTTTGGTTTTCAGAGATAGGGTTTCTCTGTGTATTCTGGATGTCTTGGAATTAACTCTGTAGACCAAGCTGGCCTTGAATTTAGAGATTTCCTGCCTCTGCTTCCTAAGTGCTGGGATTAAAGGCGTGAGCCACATCTGCTTCCAGACTGAGTCTAGTTTTTCTAAGATGTGACAATTTTACTTAGTGGCTTCAGAGTCCAAATCACAAGCCTTATGTTCTGAGGTGCTATTTTTTTTTTAAAGGTTACTTTGCTTCTTAAATTAGATACTGGCTCTTGTAGTTAGATCCAGTTTCATAGTTTGTCTAGTTTCATACACTAGAATGATTTTCTTTTTTATTATATTCTGTGTGCATATATTGTGTGTATGTGTGGAGGTCAAAGGACAGCATGTGGAATGTAGTGATCTTCTTTGACCATGTGCATCCTGGTGACCAGGCTTAGTGGTAAGTACCTTTACCTGCTGAGCCATTTTTACAGCCCAAGAATGATATTCTTACTTCATATCTGGAAAAAAACTTTGAGTTTTAAAAATTAATAGAGCTTTAGGTATTACTTAGTAATATCCAAGGGGCTGGTGAGGAAGTTTATTGATAGAGCTTGATATGCAGGCTGTCCAAGATTGGTTCAGTTCCCACTACTATAAAACAATGTGCCTATAAGTATGTCTTTTGAATTATACTGGAAAAGTGATTGTAGGCTTCAGGTATCCAAAAAGTAACTTTTTTGTCTTTTTTGCTCAGAAATTGGCTTTTTTCCCCCCTCCTAAATTGGGTTAGAAAGGAAATCATGTGTTTGCAGAATGATACTATAAATATTTTTGTAATATATACTTAGTAACAGTTTAGCATGTACAAAAATAGTGTTACTATGAGAATATCTTTTGAGGCTAAATTTATTAGCACATCAGTTCTGTGTGGTTGAGTTTATTTGAACTATGTTTAAGTGACTCTGTGAGTTAGAAGGATAGAGTTTAAGAAGTGAGATATACTCCCTAAGTTCTGATTCTGCCATGCTGTTGTTCACAAGTCCTTTAACCTGTGTCCTAGTTTGCTTTCTGTTGATAAGATAAAAACCATGACAAAAAGCAACTTGGGAGGAAAGGATTTATTTAGTCTTACACTTCAAGGTAACAGTCACTGAGGGAGTCAGGGCAGGAACAGAAGCAGAAGCCATGGAGGAGTGCTGCTTACAAGTTGTTGCCCATGGTTTACTCAGCCTTCTTCCTTACACAGCCAGGACCACCTGCCCAGGGTTGATGCGACCCACAGTGGGAACACATGTGGGTGTGGAATAACACGAGGGAAACAGAAGAGAAAAAACCAGATATTCAGGCCTGAATGAAGCAGTGGGTACAAACAAATTCTAATTGTTTTTCTAGTTTTAATTTTGTCATGGATTTTTTTGGGTTTTGGTGGCTAAATGAAAAAAATACATTCCATACTGAAAGTATAAAATTTAGTGTGGAGCTTTATAGCTTCTGTTTTGAATGGTAATTCTAATTTTCTGTAAGTTTATCAAGTTGTATAGGCTTTGGGTCTGGTTAATTTTTGTGTGTGGTGTCTTTGTTTATTTGCAGTTTTTAAATAAGTTTATAAAAGTCATTAAATCAAAAGTGCCTCCTAGTCATGCACAGGTCATTCTCCTCATTCTCATGAAGATAACTCCTCAGTTGAAGTTTTGTCTTCCCAGATAGGTCTGTGTTTGTGTCAGGTTGGCAAAAACCAGCGAGCACACCTCTCAGTCCCTGTGTCCTCGTGTGTAAAATAGGGGTAGAGTAGGGCATGTATTCCAGGGTCAGGATGTAAAAACTCTAAGCAGTGGGCATATGGGAAAAGTCTATTTAGGTGAGTCCTGTGTCACTGTGGCTGAAATGCCTCATCTTGCAAGAATAGTTCTTTGTTTTGGCTTATGACTTCAGAGGCTTCAGTCAATGTTCTCTAGTCCCCTTGCTCTTAGAATGTTAGTGGTTAATTCCAGCACTTGGGAGGCAGAGGCAGTCGGATCTCTGTAAAGCCTGCATGCCTTCTTAATTAAGGCTCATAGGTGGTGTTTAGGCTCAATTCCTATCCAAATTTCACTTGATTATACTTTAAGGATTACTAGCTTTGGTTTAGGAAGTAAGCTTTTTCTGCTTAGTTCTTAGAATTTTTTGCGTGTCTTGAATTTAGTCACTGAGACAGACTGAAAAAGATCTTTAGCCAGAGCCTCATCTATCTATCTATCTATCTATCTATCTATCTATCTATCTATCTATCTATCTATCTATCTATCTATCTATCTATCTATCTATCTATCTATCCATCCATCCATCCATCCATCCATCCATCCATCCATCCATCCATCCATCCATCCATCCATCCATCCATCCATTCCCTTTTTTGGGTAGATTTTATTTATTTTGAATGCTCTATCTGTATGTACACCTGCATGCCAGAAGATGGCAGTAGAAGGTATAGATGGTTGTGAGCCACCATGTGGTTGCTGGGAATTGAACTCAAGACCTCTGGAAGAGCAGACAGAGCTCTTAACCACTGAGCGATCTCTCCAGCCCCTCTCTTTTATTTTTAAATTTACTTTTTTCTTTAATTTATTTATTACAGTTTATTCACTTTGTATCCTGGCTGTAGCACCTCCCCCCATCTCCTTCCAGTCCCACCCATCTTTCCTCTTCTCCCCCTAGTCCACTGGTAGTAGAGGTCCTCCTCTCCTTCCATCTGACCCTAGCCTATCAGGTCTCATCAGGACTGGCTGCATTGTCTTCCTCTGTGACCTGGTAAGGTTGCACCCCACCAGGGAGAGGTGATCAAAGAGCCAGCCACTGAGTTCATGTCAGAGACAGCCCCTGCTCCCCTTACTAGGGCACCCACTTGGAGACTGAGCAGCCTATGGGCTTCCTCTGGCCAGGGGATCGGGTCTCCATGCATGGTCCTTGGCTGATTTGTCAGTCTCTGCAGGCCCCCTTGGGCCTAGGTTTTTTGGCTTGGTTGCTCTCCTTGTGGAGCTCCTGTCTCCTCCAGGTCTTCATCTCCCACTTTCATTAGGTTCCCTTCACTCTGCACAGTTTGGCTATGGGTCTCACTATCTTTTTCCGTACCATGGTGGGTAGAGGCCCCTTTTAGAGGCCCCTTGTGGAGGGCTCCTGTTCTACTTCTGAAGTCTATCCTGTTTGCTCTTCTGAATGAGGTTTTAGCCTCTTCTGTGGGGTCCTCCTGTTGTTTAACTTCTTTAGGACTATAGATTTTAGTATGTTTATCCTATATTATATGGCTAATATCCACATATAAGTGAACATACACCATATGTATCTTTCTGCTTCTGGGTTACTTCACTCAGGATGGTCTTTTCTAGTTCTATCCTGCAAATTTCATGATTTCCTTGTTTTAAATCGCCCCTTTCCCTTAGATTGCATTGCTTGCACATTCATTTAGGTCCTAGGTATGCAGAGCCTTCCTCAACTCTTCTCCTAGGCAAAGGTAATTATGCCTTGTTTTCTTTGTATATTACTTGTTCAGAATTGGAGTTATTTGTAGTAATTATTTGCACACCTGTCTCTGTTTGCATGGCATACTTTCTTGGTTTGTAAGCCCCTTGTATCTGTAGCACTGGACCTGACTCTGTAGGTACATTGTAATTACTGACTTAATACAGTGAAGCAGTGTAGGGTAATGCCTATTTATGTATTTATTTTTAGTTTTTGATGGCTTTTGAAATAGGGTCTCACTTTTTATTGTCCAGTCTAGCGTGGAACTTGTTATGTAGCCCAGACTGGCCTCAGATTTGTCACATTATCCTCTGTCTCCCAAGAGCTAGAGTTACATGTCTGATTCACCTTGCCTCGCACCATGCCTGATTCTTGTTGAAAGTTTTTGGTCATTCTGAGAGAGAAAACAATGTTTCTTTGCCATAACTCGTTATACATGTGTAGGCCATCCTGCCCAGCAATTTGCTCATCTCTGGTTTGTTTTCCTGCTGACAGATTTGCTTGTAGATGAAGTTGCAGTGGCTTTAAGCTGATGCTCTTTCTCAATGTTGACTATAGAATGCCAGCAGCTTCGTCCCCTTTAAAACTTCTCAAATGGCTATTTAGTGTACTTTGTTACTGCTCTATAACGTTGTTTTAAATGCACAGTGGCTGCCGGTTTAAACACTTGGTCCCCAGCTGGTGACGCTCTTTGTTGAGGTTGTAAAATCTTCAGGAGGTGGGGCCTCACTGGAGGAAGTGGATGATCATTGGTGGCGCAAGCCATCTCTACTTCCTGATCTGTCCAGATGTGAGAAGGCTTATGTCCTCGCAGCTGCTGGCATCTGCCCCTGTTGCCATCTGTCATCTGCCTCCATCACCTTGTCTTCAAACTATGAATCAAAATAAACCTCTTCTGTTCTCTCCTAAGTTGTTTCTTGTAAGGCCTTATACTGTTTTTGTCATCCTGATAATAAAAAATACTCCAGTACTTACTACTCCAGTAAGCTAACACTGACTCCCTATTTCCCTATAAGTAATGACTCTTGTTTGCCTGGGAACAAATAATCTGAAAGTGTTTGAGGCATTATACTCAAGTGTTAGCATAACTTTAAGGTTTTTAAAGTCTAGACATGGCCTTAATTATCAGTTTTGACACGATTTAATTGTATTTGTGACCTTGATATCAAATTTCCTTTTCTATAAAATGAGGTCAGTGAAGTGGATGATGTGTTGGCATTGTTCCTTTATTGAGGTTACTATTATTAACATGCTACTGGGGATTAAACCCAGGGCGTCATGCATACTGGCAAGCATGCTACCACTGAGCTATATCCACATTGTACCATCTTTACTATTTTTATGAATAGTATTAATCGGCAGTAGGTGTCCAGCTAATTATAATGATGCTTCTTCCCCATTCCCACTTTTATTTATTTGTCTGTCTGTCTGTCTATCTATCTATCGGAGACAGTATCTTAACATGTAGCACAGGCTGGCCATGAGGTAACCTTCCTGCCTCCTCTTCTTGAGTACTGAGACTACAGGTGTGCTGTCACAGCTGGCTTGAACAATGATGCATTTTTTGGTAAAGAAGTTGTGTGTCCTTAGGAACTTCCTTGTTACTGAACCTCTTCCTGAACTGTTTCCTGCCACTCTCCATTCTGATGATAGTGTCTTATAGACAGCTACTGAATAAGTAATGATGCTTGTATCTATCTAGAAAGCACCCACCATTAGAATCTGTGCCACATGCCATGACTCAGTATTTCATTTAAGAGCCTAGTCTCACTGTAAAACAATGTTGATCAGTCTGACAGGGCTAATGGAATGGTTTTGTAGTGCTCAGTGTTTCTTTAAGAACACCCAGAGATAGTGGAAAGGAGCCATTGAAAGAGAACCTGTGTCATCCTTGGTGTTTTCTGCAGACACACTGCATCCCACGGAGAGACTGATGTTGGGTGTAGAAGTATTCTACTGATATCTTAAACATAGCTGTGGAGGTTTGAACGAGGACGCCTCCATAGGCTCATAGATTTGAATGCTTAGTTTCAGTTGCTGGAATTGTTTGGGAAGGATTATGAGGTGTGGTCTTGTTGGAGGAGGTGTGTCATTGGGGGTGGGCTTTGAGGTTTCAAAAGCCTATGCCATTCCTAGTTAGTGTTCTCTTTATCTTGTGCTTGTGGATCAGAGATCAGATACAAACTCGGAGCTGTGGCTCCAGATCTGTGCCTGTATGCCTGCCTGTTGCCATGTTCTCCACCATAATGGTCATGAACTCACTCATCTTGTGGGCAACCATAAGCTCCAAATTAACTGCTTTCTTTTATGAATTGACTTTGGTCATGGTGTTTTCTCACAGAAATAGAAAAGTAGCTAAGATAATAGCAGAAAGGGATGCATTGCTGTTTAAAGTAATTTTAGGGAATTAGAATATGTTCAGTATTTTCAAAGTAATGTTATTAGGACTGGTGAGATAGTTCAATGAATAAACTCAAGTTTAATCCTACAACCCACATACGGTGAAAGGAGAAAACCCACTCCCTGAAGCTGTCCTCTGACCTTCACTTGTGCACTGGGGCATATATGTCTCCCCAATAATAATAAACCCCCCCAGTTTTATTAAATGGTGCACACCTGTAATCCCAGCACTCTGGAGAATGAGCAGGAGGATCAGAAATTTAAGGCCATCTTCAGATATGTAGTTTGGGGCCAGGGTAGAGTACATAAACACTGTCTCAAAAAACCAGAAAGGGGGAAAAATCAATTGGCAGAATTGAAGATGGATTTTGAGATAAAACGTTTAAAATCAAGTTGGTCTCAGATTGCTTCCAGGGAAATAAACTCTGCTGTGTGAAACCGCAGCATCCCATTAGTGGCTAGTTAGGTCTGCAATTAAGCAAATGCGAGAAACATGAGGAAGTCACCCAGGAACGGTCTCCTAGGTTACAGTTAACCTATGATTCCTGCTGTACTGCTTTATAGCTCAGGATGAGGGCTGAGATGGCTCAAGCACAGAAAAGTACTTTGCCATGCAATCATGAGTTCCGATGTGGGCACATGGGAAGGTGGAGAGGAGGATTTCTGGGGCTTGCTTGCCAGCCAGCCAGGGTGTCTAGCTCCAGTGAGATACCTGCTCAAAAAAATAAGATGGGGAATGATTGAGGAAGACTTCTAATGCCGACCACTTGCCCAGACCCCTTCTGCTTCCTTCTACTTTTCAAGAAATGTGGGGATTATAGGCATGAACATCTGTACATCACTGCTTGGGGAAGAGCACAGGAGTTCGTACATCACTGTATGGGCTCTGGGGTCTGCACACACTTCCCTATCCCTGGTTAGTCTCTGTTCCATTCTCTCAGCTCAGCCTGTTCTAGAGGCCAAATGATGAGAGCAGAGAGGAAAAATCAATATGGTAGTCCTCCTGTAGCAGTCTTCTCACTTTGGGAGGAATTTTCCTCACTTCTCTTAATAGATGCAAGTTTTGTGTGAGGGGAAAATACCAAGTCTTTTGTCCTGCCCCCTAAGCACTGGTTGGGCTGTGGTTTCTGTTACAGCTTTCTCCTTCCTAGCCACCAGGCTCCCATGTGCAGCTCCCACCCCTGGTTTTTGTCTGGGGCACTTTCAGGACTGAGAGTGAAAACATTCTGGGACATTTTTTTCACTGTGTGCTGTATCCCTGCACCATGGACCCCTGTCCTCACAACAAGCAGGGCTTTTAAATGAGCGTTTCTGCTTCTACCCGCTGTCACTTTGCCTTTTAGTCCACTGTAGAGATGGAAAGGAGCAAATTAGTATGGGGTTGGGGAGTGAAGTGGGGGGAGAGTCATAGGCATCACCAGAGGGTTTGTGCTTTGATTTCTAGTTTCCTTCTCTAGGTTGTCTACAGGGACTGCTTTTGAGAGTCCTCAGCAGCTCCTGTGCACTCATTCTAGGTAAGTGGTTCTCAACCTTTGAGTTGCCATCCCTTGTGGAGAGGATTGAATGACTGTGAAAACAGGGGTCATCTAAGATCTTTGGAAAACATGTATACATTACAATTCATAACAGCATGATTACAGTTATGAAGTAGCAATGAAAATAATTTCATAGTTGGGAGTCACCACAACGTGAGAAACTGCATTAAAGGGCATAGCATTAGAAAGGTTGAGACCTGCGGGACTAGGGTTTTAGATCCCCATGGAAGGAACAGGTAACACCACTTATAGACCCCATGTGACATGTAGCAAATATGGATGTTTAACCTGTACCAGGTTTTATTAAAAATTCTGTGTGTGTTTTACTCCATTTCTTTACTTTTTTTTTTTTTTTTCTTCTTCTTCTTTTTTTTTTGAGATAAGGTTTCTCTGGGTAGCCCTGGCTGTCCTGGAACTCACTCTGTAGACCAGCCTTGCCTTGAACGCAGAGATACCTGCCTCTGCTTCCTAAGTGCTGAGATTAAAGTCGTGCGCCACTACTGTTTGTGGCAGTCCATTTTATTTTTAAGCAACCCCTGGGGTAGAGACTGTTTTCATGTACATTTTTGATTCAAAGAAAATAAGCCTGTATATAAGTTAATGAATGTGCAAGGATTCATATCTAGGCTAGTGGAAAGGTCAGAGGTATAATTTTGTTAAAGTGACTTTATGATACTCATTTTAATGTTCAGTAAGGTTAAAAATTTTCAGTGTAGAGCTCAGTGATTGGGTGTACAGGTTGTTCTTTCAGGGACCTGTTTGATTTTTAGCACTCTCATTGGGCATCTCACAGCCAGCTATGACTTGAGCTCTCGGGGATCAGACACCTCTATCCTCAGAGGACATTGGTGCTCACATGCAAATACCCCCACATAGACACACAATTAAAAAGAAAGTCTTAAATAAAAAGGAGTTGCAGCCTTCCCATGAAGGTTTTTGTTGTGTATTTTAGACTAAAGGACATGTGTTACAGAGTCTGCTGACTTCTGTGATGTGTTCCTCTAACAATCACTGGTAAAGTTCTAACAGATACCTAGAAGGTGACTTGGGATTTTTGCGCTCTTTTCCCTTCTTTTCACAATACCTTTCCTTTACTCTCCTGAGGTTCTCACTGTATAGCTTGGCTGGTCTGGACTGCACTCTGTAGACCAGGCTAGCTTTGAATTTAGAGCTCTGCCTGCCTCTGCCTCCACCCTCGCCCCGGCAGTGCTAGGATTAAAGCTGTGTGACAGTATACAAGGCTGCTTTGCTTTGCTTTGCATTGTTTTTTTTTTTTAATAAATTTATTTATTTTTATATCAATCACAGGTTAGGTTTTTTGCATCCCAGTTGTAGCCCCCTCCCTTACTCCCTCCCACCCTTCCCAACCCTCCCTCATCTCCTCCCTGCCCCATCTAAGTCCACCAATGGGGGAGGATCTCCTCCCCTTCCATCTGACCCCAGATCATCTTGTCTCCTCAGGGCTGGCTGCAATGTCCTCTCCCGGGATCTAGCCAGGCTGTTACTCCCTGGCATGTATGGGGGAGGGTTGAAGAGTCAGCCATCAAGCTCAAGACTGAAACAGTCCCTGTTTCCCTTACTAGGGTCTTCAGTTCACCAATGAATTATCATGGGCAACATCTGAGCAGGGGTTCTAGTCCATATCCATACATGGTCCCTGGTTGGAGAAACTGTCCCATATAAGACCCTTGTGCCCTGCTCAGTTTGATCTTTGTGGAGCTCTTGTTCTCCCCAAGTCTTACTAACTTCCCCTATATTTATTATTACT